>CM062811.1:1134105418-1134705418 GCA_031772625.1 Pinus tabuliformis
TATAATTTTATGGAGTTTAATCCGCAAATTTTGAAAATGTTAAAGATGTTGATGAAGACTATAGAAATTACGATCTAGATTTGCAACTAATCATGAAGTTTAATCAAAATCACAAGACACAAACCTACTCTATTGCTAGGACATTAATTCAAAATCGAGAACAAAATTTTTAGATATGCAATAAGAAATAACACACATGCAACAAGTATTTTTCTTAGTGACAAAAAACTACTAAAAACCCCAATGTCTAATGCATTAAATCAAAATAATAGATATGTATTACAATTGCTTTGCTCAACTGAGCACACTGTGCAAGTACATAACCTATCTCCCTACTCACTAAAAGTCTCTGACCCAGACTTAGTCAAAATTTTCCTCTACTTGAGCTCTTATTTCCTTGAGTTGTTCCTTGAGAAGTTAGGCACATATTATTTAGGAAATTCCTCAAATTGATTGCACAATTCCTTTAGGTTCATCCTCTAACTGCATGCAACACTTGTACACTCAAGACTAGCCTACAACTGATGTTACACTTCCTTGGAATCTCCACCTAAACTGGGTAACTCGAATTATCTGCATTCACTAGCTATTTTGGGTTTATTGATTAGTTAACTGGATTATCACTGAGATTGATTGAAGTCTCATTGCTTAACTGACCTTCCAATAGGTCCTCCAAAAGTTGGAACTAGTTTAACTGAAAGCAACCTAAGATACCTGACCTTGATTGCTAAAAATTAGTAATCACACATGTTAAACCGAACTCTAACTCATCCAACTCGAATTTACTGAGTAAAATGGGAAAAAAAATCCATGACACACAAGTTAACATCATCCAAGTTGCCTGTTGATGTGGAAATTCGAATTTTCTCAATTTAATTAAGGCAAAATCAAATTGAGAATTTCTTGCTGCATTTTTCAACACTCCCTCTCAGCAAGAAAGGGATTTTCAACCACCCCTATCTTGCACCTACAGAACTCGAACTTCCCTATTGACAAGGCCTTTGTCAAAATGTCAGCATTTTGTTCCTCTGTTGGAATGTACTACAACAACATTATCTACCTCTACACACAGTCTCGTAAATGTTGATACCAAATATCTATATGCTTGGATCGATCATGAAAAATAGGATTCTCAGAGAGGTTGGTGCAACTTTGATTATCACAGTAGATCATAGTTGGAACCATAATCTAACCAAAAAATCCAACAAGTATCTTTCTCATCCAGATCGCCTCACATGATGCTTGTAACCATGTATTATGTGTCTGCCGAGATGAGTGCCACAGATTTTTCTTCCTACTATACCAAGAAATTGTTGTGGACCCAAGACTGAAAATTCCACCTGGTGTACTCGTTCGGTCTGATGAACTCCCCACCCAATCTGCATCTATGAGGCCACAAATCTTCACTCCCTTTGTTCGTTTGTACCATAGTCCAAACTGGGTAGTGTCTCTAAGGTACCATAGAACATGCTTAGTTTTCCTCCAAAATAATTTGGCTGCCCTAACCATATCTTGTCTCAGCCGGTTGACTCCATAGTACATATCTGGTCGTGTGTTCACAAGATACATCAGTGAACCCACTAGCTTCCGATAAATGGTAGCATCCACTTATTCACCTGAAGTGGCATCCTCCTTCCTCTAATTGGTTGCTAGATGTGTCTTCATGGTTTTGCATCTCTCCATGTGGAACCTTTGGTGTCTCCATGGTTTTGCAACTTTCCATACTTTCCTTGAGAGACAAACAGTTCCCCATCACCTTGCCATATTTCTAGGTTGAGGAAGTAGTGCATGAGAACCATGTCCTTCATTTCAAACTCTGTTGCAAGGTCATCCTTGCAAGATATGATCAGCTTCTCATCACCTGTTAAAATGAAATCATCAACATATAAGACAATAATCAAGAATTTTTTCTTCTACCAAAATATGATAGATGTTTTCATCCACCTCACTTTGGTGAATCTCAAACTGGTGAGATAACTATCGACACTGGTGTACCAAGCATGGGGTGCTTGCTTGATACCATCCAATGCTCGCTTGACTCTGCACACATGAGACTCTCAATCAAAATCCTTAAATCCTTTTGGTTGCTCGATGTACATCTCCTCCTCAATAACTCCATTGAGGAATTTTGTTTTTACACGCATCTGGTGGATCTTCCACCCCATCTGGAAAGCTAGAGAAACAATTGATCCAATGGATGAGTACCTTGCTACAAGAGAAAAGGTATCCTCATAGTCAATCCCTTCAACTTGAGAGTACCCCTTGGCCACAAATCTAGCCTTGTACCTCTCTACGCTTTTGTACGCTTCTTGCTTCACCTTGAAGATCCATCTCGAACCCACAACTAATTTATCTGTTGGCCTTGGGACCCCTTCACAAACACTATTCTTTATAATGGATTTGTATTCCTCCACCATTGCATCAACCCATATAGGTTGCTCTACTTCTTCCTCGAAAGAGGATGGCTCATTCTCTACAAGATCAATCATTAGATCCATGTAGACAGTGTACTGATATGGTGACCTTCTCTACCTATGCTGATTTGAAGGAGCACCCACATTCTCCCTCGCATCCTGCACAAGTATCTCAGCTTCCTTGGTCCTTTTTCTACCTTGTCTGGATGGTTAAGCTTGAGTAGTTGTCTCCACTCTCTGCTCCAAAATTTATGGCTGATCCACAACTTCTTGAGGTTCCTCCTTTGGAGCTAAAAGATCCTCTTCTGGTGGGATCTAAAGCACCCTATAAAGAGAGCACAACATGGCTTTCTCCTCATCGAATTTTACATCCTTTCACACAACTATCATTCTTAGGGATGCAAGTACATATGGTAGTTGTGGGGATTTTTTGTGTAACCCACCAATACCCCCAATTTTGCTGTCGGCTCTAACTTATTTCTTGATTCTTTGGAGACATGGCATTAAACAAAGGCTCCAAAAATATTGAAGTGCGACACATTTGATTTCCTCCCCGAGAAAGCCTCCTCTAGTGTAATCATGCCTAGAATTTAATGAGGACTCTGGTTTTGCAAATAGACTGTTGTGTGGCATGCCTTAGCCCACAAGTACAGAGGAAGGCCTTGGTCATGCAACATCGCCCTCGCTACTCCCACAATGCTACGATTCTTTCTCTCAACCACTCCATTCTACTGTGGGTTGTGGGGTGTTGTCAACTCTCCTCGAATGCTTTCTTTTGCACATAATTTTTTAAATTCATTTGACACATACTCACCTCCATTATGACTCCTGAGAGGCTTCACCTTCTTGTTGATTTCTTTCTCAACCAGTGGCTTGAATTATATGAACTTGGAGAATGTCTCATCTTTCTTCTGCATGAATAAGATCCAACACTTCCATGAGAAGTCATCAATAAAAATGAAAAAATATTTGTGTCTGACAGTGGAGGTTGTCGAGAAAGGTCCACAAACATCAAAGTGGATCCTTTCAAGGATTGCATGTGCTTTTCTATCTCGATCATGGAATGTGGATCTTTTGTACTTTCCTAAAGTGCATCCTTTGCATACATCTTGTTGCTCAAGTTCTCCTTTGGTGAGGCTTGTGGTTATCTGCAGCATGATCTTTAGGGTGCCATGATGAAAATGGCCAAGTCTTTTATGCCAAATTTCATCGACATCACAGCTCTGCATCTTCTTTTCCTTTGTGCTTAATGAAACACAGTGTTCCACATCTACATTATATAGATTCTTCACAAGAACCTCGATTTGCTTCACTTTTCCCATGGTTATGTGTCTCATGAATTATTTTTCTTTGCTTAAGATCATATCATAACCACAATCTTCCAAAACTGCAATAGACATGAGATTTTTCTTTAGGCCCAGAATGAACACGACATCCTTGAGCCTGAGGGGGGAGTCCGACTCCCTCTAAAAGATGACTATACCAATATCGATCATACTATACCTTATATTGTCCCCCATCTTGATGTGCATCTACAAATATTTTTCTTCCAGGTAACTAAAAAAGTCTCTACACCTTGTCATGTGGAACGATGCACCTGAGTCCAAGTACCACATGCTCCACATCATTGTGTTGGCCATGCATTCAATGAGGGTAAAGTCAAGCTCCAATTGTGAAGCCAAGGCTTCACCTACTGCTCCTCCTGAGGTCTTATTGCTTTCCTTATTTTTTGGACACTTCGTGGGATATTGCTCGAATTCATGACAATGGAAGAATTTAATTTTGGATAAATATTTCTTCTTACCCCCTTGACTGGATTCTGGTTTGGATTGCTATTTCTTCCCTTTTCCCTTCTTTGTCTTTCCACCCAAAGCAATTTTTTCTTCATCCTCTCCCTTGGGATAAGTCCCATCACTAGTATTCCACCTTATTTTCTCCTATACCAAATCAAACCATATGTGTTCCAAATTCGGCAGTTTCTCCCTCCCATTCACTGAATCTTGATATGATCTGGACTTAAACAGGAACGCAACAAATTACAGAGATAACCATAAATACAGAGATGAGATAACCATAAATACTGAGATGAAAAGGAAATAATACTTCATTTCATTACTGTAAAATACTCAAATATGCTTACAAACAAAAATGGAAATAAATCAGCTAGGGCGATGGTACCTTATCTCTGAGAAGAGATGTGGCGGCTACATGCCTCTGAACTGTTCTGAACTGTGTTACAAGGAGGCTTGAAGGCCTATTTATTGTTGGGAAACAATGGAAACCCTTAACATTCCAAAACCTAACCCTAGAAGATGAAACGCCAAATTGTGGGCCCTGTTTGGGTAAATCGGTACATCAATTTCCCGTGGTCGTAACTTTGGCATACGATCTCCGTTTGATGCGTACAATAGCTCGTTAGAAAGATCTATCCGAGCACTACCACTTTGGGAAGGGCAACATCGATCCATGGACCCATGTTGCCCATAGATTTCCCAAAAAACGTCGTTTAGGGCCTCAAAACGGCTCCGGAAGTTCAGGACCCGAAAAACTGCTAAAAATAGTAAACTGTGCTACAATTTAGGAAACTGAAAAAGCTGAAAGAGACAATTGTGGGGGTCCAAATGGGATAGGTGGGTGGCCACTAACATCCACCTGGATCATTCCTCCCCCCTTAGGAAGCAATGGTCCCCATTGCGTTTATTTCCTCCCTGAGATGAGGAAGCTTCTGCTGAGCTGGGTCTCTGGTGAGCTGTTCTGCAATCTCTTATGTGTCCAGAAATGGTGGGAAGCATGGTCGACGATGGTCCACATTGAACACTCGGTGCAAGTGAAGGAATGGAGGAATGTTGTGCTTCAAAACATTGTTACCCGTATCCTTGGTACTGGTGTAAGGACCATGTCGGAGTGGTTTGAGTTTCTGATGGGTTCTGGTAAGGCATTCTCTCTGCAGATGTAACCAAACTTTGTTGCCCACCTGAAACTTATGTGGTACCCCTGTGGGTGAGGAGAAGTTGTTCCTATGTTCTGTCATGACCGTATCCCTTTGCTGCTGCTGCTGCGTGGAGGAACCCTTTGCAGGGGTCATGGATGTAGCAACGATCTTCCCCTTACTTTGGGAGTGAACCAGACAGATGAATTTCCTGGTCTGGGAGATGAGCTTGCTGCCTTTCTTAGTAGTGATCAAAGAGGTGGCAGTAGGTGGGGCTACCTCTGGTATCCTGTATAATGAATTACTCAAAGAAATAATGACAGCACGAGGCCTTGACTCATACACAGCATGTCGCCTCCACAAGTATGGCTGGCCTAATAATACATCACAAACATCTAGAGGTGTAACATCACACAATACCTTGTCTGTGAATGGTTTGATGCTGTAGGGAAGGCGGCACTACTGGCGAACTTTGAGATCTCGTCCTTCATGAAGCCACCTAACATTGTACGACTGCGGGTGTGGTGTAGTCGGTAGGCCCAATCGCTTCACAACCTCTGCTGAAATGAGGTTCTTTTGGCTGCCACTGTCGACAATGAATTGCAGCGGCGAACCCTTCACCCACATCTGTGAGTGGAAAAGACGTTCCCCCTCCTCTGAGTCTTCGGGCTCATTCTTCTGGATCTTGGCAGTGGCAATAGTGGCGCTGGGATCCGCATCAATGATCTGCTTCCCTTTTCCATTCCCCTTGTCGGGTTCTGGCTCAGGGTCAGAACATGCATCTGATTCGGAAGCCTTCAACTCAGCCACCAGTGACTGCTTGGTCCGACACTCACTTGTGTTATGAGTGGGACTCTTGTGGAACTCACACCACTTTCCTGTGTCCTTCTTCGGCTTCGTGGTGTTGTTCTTTTCTTGCGGCTTCGACGGGTTGTCTTGGGTCAACCCGCCTTGGCTTTGTCCTTTGGGCTTCGGATTTGCAGATCCAAAGTCTCGCTTCTTCTGTTTGAACTTTTGCTCAATTTTGATAGCATATCGGTATGCTGTGCCGAGTGAGGAGATGTTCAAGAACTCCATCTCTTCCTGGATGTATCTGTGTAGGCAGCCGCGGTATTTGAGTACCAGATGGAGCTCAGAATCTTTGATACCCAACTGTGTGCAAAAGGTATGAAAAATGTTTGTGAACTTCGGCACATCTTGGTCTTGTCCCTGACGCAGTGTGGTCCATTTGATGTATTTGTCCTCGTAGCTTTTGACAGGGTAGTACTGCTCCTTGATAGCATCTCGAAACGAATCCCAAGTGGGTGCAGCTAAAAATAGTGAGCCTGTGCTTTCATCCTTCTGCTCGCAATAGGTTTCCCACCAGTCCTTGACGTGGGGGGCTGCTTTGAGAAGAGCGAAAACAATCTTTTCCCGACTCGAAAATTCATGAATAGAAAAATAACCCTCTAGCAGATTTAACCATTTATCTACGGCATCTGCGTCTATTTGACCCTCGAATATGGGGATTTCAAAATTAACTTGTACCTTAAAGGGCGTGGAATTTCCAGAGTCGCTGCTGGATGCATCGCTTCTGGGTAGCCGCTGAAGGATCTGGGCAAAGCTTTCCATCATGACGTTTCGTTGTCGCTCGAGGGCTTCTTTGAGCAAGATTTTGATAGAATCTCCTGCCCCCTTGTCTTTCTTCTCATCTGCCATGGGAGGCTGTCGAGATTTGCGAGGCAAGTCTTGCAAAGGTTCAATCAGTTCAAGCCCTAACTCCTTATATCCCGACCTCGTTGGGGACATGCAAAGAAAAAACAGAGAAAAAGTAGACCGCTCTGATACCACTGATCCGGACTTAAACAGGAACGTAACAAATTATAGAGATAACCATAAATACAGAGATGCAGTGGAAATAATACTTCATTTCATTACTGTAAAATATTGAAACGTGCTTACAAACAGAAATGGAAATAAATCAGCTAAGGCGATGGTACCTTATCTCTGAGAAGAGATGTGGCGGCTACATGCCTCTGAACTGTTCTGAACTATGTTACAATGAGGCTCGAAGGCCTATTTATTGTTGTGAAACAATGGAAACCCTTAACATTCGAAAACCTAACCCTAGAAGATGAAAAGCCAAATTGTGGGCCCCGTTTGGGTAAATTGGTACATCAATTTCCCGGGGTCATAACTTTGGCATACGATCTCTGTTTGACGCGTACAATAGCTCGTTAGAAAGATCTATTCGAGCACTACCACTTTGGGAAGGGCAACATTAGTCCATGGACCCATGTTGCCCCCAGATTTCCCAAAAAATATCGTTTAGGGCCTCAAAACGGCTCCGGAAGTTCAAGACCCGAAAAACTGCTAAAAATAGTAAACTGTGCTGTTAGGACTCCATATTGTCTACTTTTGACCTTGTATTTTGTTATTATATTACCCTCTTTAGCCCATAAGTTGAAAGCCTTGATAATATTTTGACTTGATTATTCCAAAGGTATGAAGCAACTCTCCTCATTTACTATAAGTTTAATTAATCAACACATATTCATGCTATCTTTATAATTAATCCTTGGAAGTTGACTAAGTTGTTTAAAGCCTGCAGAATTATAATTCACAGTTGCTGGAACACCAGAAACAGCAACTGCGTAGTTGCTGCCATACCAGAAATAGCAACTGACTAAACCAGGTAAATCCTCATTTTGCAAATGGCCGAGATATCTGGAACAACAATTGGCCAGCAGGAGCAGTAACCGTCTGAAGCGGCCAGAACAATACGTTGCAGATGCTGATATAGCATGATCGGCCACTGCCCAAAATTGACAAAACACAGTTGCAAATATTGGAACACCAGGAGCAGCATGAGAGCTTTACGGGAACAGTTAAGATTCACCAGATCAGCAACAATGGTGGAACAACCAAGGATTGTACAAGGATATCAAAGGGATGGTCGAAATCTGTCAGCTGTGCAACAGCAAAAGGATCCGATATGATAAAATCACATACTGTTGTAACAGCATTTCTTATTTTTGTACAAAAAGGTCAACTAAACGGGTAGCGACAAGCTATTGTAAGAGATGTCTCCTCTATAAAGAGGAGACATCTACAGTAAGGAGGGGGGATAACAAGGGTACTGTATTACAGAGCAAGTCTAAACCTCAACTGTAACTTGACATTTTGGCAGATGAATAAAGCATTGTCCTGAGCATTTTTACTTAGTATCTGTGTCCTGGGGAATCTTGTGAGAGGGACAGGGCCCACCTTCTTCACAAGATTCACCCATTTCTTTTCTGTTGAGTGTGTGTGTGACTTCTGTGTGGCATTGCTTCTGATATTTCCCTTTGCTGATACTCTGTTTTCTTAAATCAATTGGCGTTGTACAAGAGTGTGTCACCAGTGATTAGGGATTGCAGTGTGCATTGGTAAATTGATCACAGGGGCAGGTGCTGAACATCCTTACCCTGAGGATAGGGTCCTGATCCTCTGTTACAAGACAGCCATCATTTCTTTTAGCAGATTTGTTACCTTTAGCTTATTACTTTCATTTCATTTATGCAATAGCTCATAACTGTTGTAACACAGAGTAAGGGTTTGATAAAAAGTAGATTCAGTTATACTACAGCTTTTAATACTTTTAGAATTAAGTGCATACAGTACGAAGTCACCTTTGAGACAAAAGGACTTTCCCGGGTTGACAATTTAATGTGGTACTCGACTGTTTAATAAATAAACCATTCGAGCAGCCAACATTTTGGCGCCGTTGCCGGGGAAGGCGACTGAAAATTTTAAAGGTATTAACATATTTTTCTTTTTTGTAGAAAGGCAGGATGCATGAGAGGACGCAAGAAGGTTAACCATTCAGGCGGCAAAGGCAAAGGAGGAGGAAGAAAAACTTTTATTGACGATATTATTTCAAAAGCTGAGACATCCCAGAGGCTAAGCTCTCGGAGGCCACAGATCCAATACTCTTCTCAGACTGATTTTCAGACAGAGGAAGTAGTAGGGCCAGAGAGGGTTCTAGAACCAGCAGAATACACTGAGGAACCAGAGGAAGAAGACGAACGACCGATAGAGGAAGTTAAGGTGGAGGAACCAGTACAGGATATTGAGATCCCAACAGAAAACTCCGAAGACCGAGCAAGCGCATCAGGGAAACAACCAATGGAGGATAACAATGAAGGACTTTTTGGTGGAGGACGCAGAATAGAGGGAAGGGGAGAAAATTCTCTCTCTACCCTGGAATTCCCCATTGGAGACCTCCCCAGAGGTGCAACTCCTATGAAGAATATCCCTCTTTCAGCATTACCCAACTTCCATGGGTTATCCACAGAAGATCCTGATGAATTTCTCTTTGAATTCGATATACTGTGTAGAAGCTATGACTATATTAATTCTGCTCAGAAATTAAAATTGTTTCCAGCTACATTAAAAGGGAATGCATTAAGATGGTTCATGAGCCTGGGAGCTCATGTGATTACAACATGGGATCAGATGAAGGAAAAAATTTTGGCTAAATACCAAGACTATTGTCGAACAAGAGAAAGAAAGGAGGAATTATTCAAAATGACTCAGAAAGAGGATGAAAGTTTAGAAGACTTCGTGGAAAGATTACAATATAATTTACAGCGATCTGATCATCCTGAGATGAGTAAGGATATTCTTAAATCAATATTGCTAAGAGGGGTAGGAGATGATTGTTTAGATATGTTAAACGTGCTTGGGAAAGGAGACATAACTAAAGAATCCTATGATGAGATTATTGAACTCTGTAAAAGATGTTCAAGAGGAGCAGCAAGCAGACCAAGGAGCAAGGACAGTATGTATTCAAGAGTCCAGAAATCAGCAAGTGGAGGAGCAACACGGGCCGAAATAGGTAACTTACTTGAAGAATTTAAAACTAAAATGTTAAGCTCTTTTGCTTCACAAATTGATACTTTGCAGGTTAAAAAGAAGCAGGCAGAAGCAGAAGCCGCTCTGGCTATTTTCTGCTCTAAATGCAGGGAGAAACACCCACTAAGGGAGTGTCCCCTGGACAAGGTACCAATTTGCACCATCTGTGAAAAGGACCATGAGACCCAACAATGCCCTTCCCTGCCAGGAATAAAAGCAGCACTGCAGCCAACCGAAGAGGAAGCTGAAGCAGTGTACCTCCTCACACAGAGAAGACAATGGCAACCACGAGGACAAGGTATGAATTCTAACGTGCCATTTAATCGTTGGAATAATCATCCTCCTTTTCAAGCAAATTACCCAACCTTCAATCAAATGCAGTACCCACCCTTCAATCAGATGAATTTCCCACCCATGCAGCAACCGAATCCTCCTTTTGTTGATCCCACAATGTGGAATCCCTGGGCTTTTCAGCAACCCTATCAATGGAACCCAAGTTGGACAGCTCCACAAATCCCCTTTCCAAACCAATTACCTCAATATCAGCAAACTCTCTCCTTACCATCAAATGCCCCACCTAATAATCAGACAATAAGACCTCAGCTGCCTGTACAACCTAACCCCAACCCGAATAATAATAAAGCTCTGCAAGTAATTGATGTTCAAAACCAACTAGTTTCCCCTCTGCAATGCAATGACATTCATTTACGCTCAGGAAGAATACTGGAACCTATTATTGATGACATCACTTCTGATTCGGATAAAGAAGAAATTAGAAAAGAAAAATCACCTAATGCTGAAACAGTTGGATCATCCTCTAAAGAGAACGCCGAAACAGTTGAAACATCTTCTAAAAAGACTGCTGAAGCAGCAGAGCCACCATTCCCTGAACGTTTGGCTCTTACCAAAACCCTTGAGCCACCTGTTTTTAATTTATTAGGAGAATTACAGAATTTGTATGTTAAAATTCCACTTTTACAAGCATTAAGAGATGTACCGATTTATGCTAGAACTGTTAAAGATATTTGTATTAAGAAACCTGGAAGAAAAACTAAAGACCCCCTCACAGTTCATGTGATGGGTGATCTTGCTGCTCTCATGTCAGAAAAAAATCCCCCTGTAAAATATGGTGACCCTGGTCACCCTACAGTTACAGTCCAGGTTGGTAAAACCTTTGTTTCTAGAGTTCTGGTAGATCTCGATGCTGCAATAAATATCATGACACTTGAAACAGCACAGTTATTGCAGCTAAAAAATTTTATTAGGGAAACCCCAACCATTCTAGAATTGGCTAACCGCTCCACAATTGAACCAGAAGGGGTCATTGAAGACCTGATAATTTTAGTAGAATCTTGGAACTACCCAGCTGATTTCGTTGTACTACAGACCAAAAATAAGTTGGGGGGTCATCCATTGATTTTAGGAAGACCTTGGCTGGCTATGGCAGATGCCTTCATCAGTTGTAGGTCAGGATTAATGACAATCTCTAATGGATCTAAAACCAAGTAGCTTACTCTGTACCCTCATGCCACACCTATGATTAACAATGACAATTCAGTATGGTTAGATTATGAGGATGATGAAATTCAACCCATTTTGACTGTCGGACAAGCCCTAACTTTTAAAAATTCAATCGAAGATGAATTAATTAGTAGTTTTATTTCTGAACCTTCTTCGGTTAACTCTGAATTACATGACCACTTGACTGCAATCTTGGAATCTGAATCACAGCAGAATTTTAAAACTGAAAACTTGTCTTACACATTAGCTGACACTCCCTCCAAAAGTATAGCAGTCGAAATTGAGCCTGGCAAAACATTAAATATAAACCCTGAACTAACAGATGCTGAAACACAACAGCTAATGAAGTTACTCCACGAAAATAAACAAGCATTTGCATGGGATTACACAGATATGAAGGGAATTTCTTCTGAATTATGTACTCACCGAATTTATATCAAAGAAGGATCCCGCCCAGTCTGCCAACCCCAACGGCGAATGAATCCCAATCTAAGGGAAATTGTGAAAGGGGAACTTCAAAAACTGTTGAATGCAGGATTCATATATCCTATATCTGATAGCGAATGGGTTTCACCATTAGTGATAGTACCTAAGAAAAATGGAAAATGGAGAGTATGTGTGGACTATAGAGCTCTGAATAAGGCTACTTAGAAAGATCATTTTCCCTTACCATTTATTGATCAGGTACTAGATAATTTGGCAGGCAAGAAATTCTTTTCCTTTTTGGATGGATCTAGTGGTTATAATCATATCAAGATTGCATCCCAAGATCAAGACAAGACCACTTTTACTAGCCCCTGGGGAACTTTTGCCTATAAAGTTCTTCCATTTGGACTATGTAATGCCCCAGCAACATTTCAAAGGGCAGTGATAGGAATTTTCTCTGATATGCTTAATGATTCCTTAGAAATATTTATGGATGACTTTACTCCTTATGGTGTGACTTTTGAAGATGCCTTACAAAATCTTGAAAAAGTACTTAAAAGGTGTATAGAAGCACATCTTGCCTTAAGTACTGAAAAATGTCATATGATGATGAATCAGGGTATTGTTTTAGGACACTTCATTTCATTCCTAGGAATTCAAGTTGATCCAGCTAAGGTACAAGTAATTCAGACTTTGCCTATCCCAAAAACACAAACTGATGTAAGAAGTTTTTTAGGACATGCTGGATATTATAGAAGATTTATCAAAGATTTTTCTAAAATAGCTTCTCCCTTGTTTGTGTTACTTATGAAAAATGTTGAATTTAAGTGGACTGATGATTGTCAAAAAGCATTTAATGAACTCAAACATCAATTGTCTACAGCTCCCATTTTAAGAGGACCTGATTGGGCACTCCCCTTTCATATATCCTCTGATGCTTCAGATTCTGCAATAGGAGCTGTCTTGGGTCAAGAAGAGAACAATCTTCCCTATGCAATCTATTTTATTAGCAAAAATATGACCCCTGCTGAACTTAACTATACAGTCACCGAGAAAGAATTTTTAGCAGTCATTTATGCTATTAACAAGTTTCGACATTACATTACCGGCTATACTACTTTTGTGCACACTGATCACTCAGCCATTAAATATTTAATGAACAAATCAGTTACAAATGCTCGAGTTACCAGATGGTTATTATTATTACAAGAATTTGATATCACAATTGTAGATCGGCCAGGTAAAGAAAATGTAGTTGCTGATTTTCTTTCTCGATTAAAGACTGATGAAAACATTCCAGTAGATGATTCTTTTCCTGATGAATATTTATTTGCAGTATCTACTCACTCACCTTGGTATGCAGACATTGCCAATTATTTAGTTGCAGGAAAACTACCATCACATCTATCGCACAGAGAGAAAAGGAAGATCGTTCAGCAAAGTGCTAGGTACAGCTGGATAAGTGGGTGTCTTTTTCATACAGGACTTGATCAGGAAATTCGAAGATGCATCAGAGAAGATGAAATTTATGATATACTAAAGGCTTGCCACGATGGCCCGTGTGGAGGGCATTTTGCAGACAAAAGGACAGCACATAAAGTTCTCAGAATGGGTTACTATTGGCCCTCACTTTTTAAGGATGCAAGGAAATATGTCAAGGCTTGTGATAGCTGTCAGAGAATGGGCTAGCCTAATCATAGGGATGAAATGCCTCTTAATCCCCAGGTAATACTTGAACCTTTTGAAAGATGGGCGCTAGATTTTATAGGTCCCATCAATCCTCCATCCAATCAAAGAGTTTATATACTGGTTTGCACAGACTATATGACTAAGTGGGTAGAAGCTAAGGCACTTATCAAAGCTAATGAAGAATCTGTGTTAAAATTTTTATTTGAAGAAATATTTGTTAGGTTTGGTTTGCCTAGAGAGCTAGTCACAGATGGAGGACCTCCTTTTAATTCTCATGGCTTCAAAGATATGCTCCAGAAATATCACATTAAACATAAGATGACTACACCTTATCACCCCCAAGAAAATGGGCAAGTAGAGAGTACAAACAAGGTCATAGAAGCCATTTTAACAAAGACAGTCAAAGAGAATAGGAGGGATTGGTTTCAAAGGTTGCCTGAGGCATTATGGGCTTACAGAACCACTTGGAGAAACACTACCGGTTTTTCACCCTATGAATTGGTCTATGGTAAAAATGTTGTTTTTCCTGTGGAATTTGAGATTAAAACCTTAAGGACTGCTTTAGCTGTTAACCTCGATTTGACAGATGCACAAACAGCCAGGTTGCAGCAGCTTCAGGAATTGGATGAAAAAAGATTGGATGCCATCCATCAGACAACCATGATACAACAGCAAAGAACTAGGTGGCATGACAAAATTATTAAGCACAAGCAGTTCCAAAAAGGTAACTGGGCCTTACTGTACGACTCCCGTTTTGAAAACTTTCAAGGGAAATTAAGGACACGGTGGCTAGGACCTTATGAAGTAGATGTTGTTTTTCCAAATGGAACAGTCAGACTCCTAACGATTGATGATAGCAGAACACCATTATTAGTGAATGGGTATCGACTCTGTTTGTATCAACGGCCTATTTCTAAGGAAGATTTCAAAGCCACTTGCATGACAGAGATACACTATGCCTTTTTGGGGAAGTCTACTATCCCTTAATGCACTTAATTTCCTGTTTATATATTTATTTTTAGATTAGATTCTTTTTCAAACTAATAATCCCTGTCAAGTGTTGCCATGTTACAATTAATTATTTTGCAGATTTTAGTTTCGGAGGATCGCTGAAGACGAAAAATCCAAAAGAATCACTTTGCAGCCTGGGAGCATCTTTTCAGATCGTAAATCGTTTCTCTTCCATTTTTCCGTTGCTGCAACACCACTTCCCGTTGCTGCAACACCACTTTTCATTTCCCGTTGCTGCAACACCACTTTTCATTTTCCCGTTGCTGCAACACCACTTTCCGCGCCAACACCATTCCCCGTTGCCGAAACACTATATTCTAATACTTAACACCAATCCTTTTCATTTTTTTTATCAACCTCCTTATTTGTGTTCCCGAAAAATGAACCATTATTCTAATGGAACACATCATTTAAGGAACCAGTCATGCACCCCGATAATTACATTTCCCCATTACCACCCCCTGCCAATAATAAAGACCGCCCGTATTTTTATAAGCTCAGACCCTTTTTAATTATTATTGGTCCAGCAAAAGACAAGATAAGACTTTGTGACGCAAACAACTAAAGGTAAATATAAAGGTACGCATGTTTAAGTGTGGGCATTAAATTATAGTTAATGTGGAGATGTTGATACGACTACCGAAATCATTGTACTACCAATCAGATCATTCGGCCGTAGATTTGGGGGGATTATTAAAATATTGTTATGATAATAAAACACGTCAACCGCCGCCGCCCCTAATTCTCCCGGCACTATCTAACTCACCTTGACTGTACTGTACCGTGTCATATCCTCATTTGCAACAGTTTACTCTGTCTCGATCTCGACTACTCGGCTCTGTACTGTGTTTGTATCTGAACTAGCAAATATGGGAGGAAATCTAATTACATATGAACCTGGTTCAACAGCATTGCTGGAACTCTACCTGGAAGCCTATCAGATTTTTCTTCAAGCAGGATGGGTAGAATATTTCAGAAGACTGCCGGAATTCAACTCGCAGCAAGTTCTAGAGTTTGCATGCAACTTGAGAGAAGGATTTTCCATCGTCCAGGGAGTGCAAATTCCGGTGACAGAAGAAGCTATAGCCCAAGTCTCCGGGTTACCGACCAATGGTACGCGCTGGTTTAGTAGAAAACATCTTATCCTGAATGCGCAGCAAGACTTTCTCCTACCAGGCGAACATGTTGAAGCCAAAGGCAGAGGGGTCGCACTTCGGTCATTGCCACCACCATGGCCAAAGGTCGCGGAGTTTGTTAAGCAGTATTTGACATGCGAAGGTCGTTATCAGGTAATTTACCAACATGACTTCGTTTTGTTGAATCATTTGAGGCATGGTCAGTTAGTAAATATGCCTTATTATCTATTGGGTTGTCTAAAAAATATGTCACGATATACTGTAAATGCAAAGCATCAGCTCCTGTCCCTGAAACACCATCGCTTAGCCCAACTTTTGATAAATAGAGGCTTTGCTCTAAACCACCCAACCCCCCTCGTTAATCCTCCAGAGAAAATACCCCAGGAAATTCCCCAACCTCCAGAGCAAATACCCCAGGAAATTCCCCAACCTCCAGAGCAAATACCCCGGGAAATTCCCAACAGGCGGCTGAAAATCAACAATCAGCAGCAGAAACACCCCTGCAGAGGGCCCCATCCCCCAATGAAGCTCAACCATCCACCCCTGTACTCCATATCTCCACTGATGATTCTGATGATAATAAACCCATCATCTTTCGTAAGAGGAAAAAGCAGCAGGAAATTGTAACCCCACCAAAAAGAAGAAGAACCAGGGCTTCACTTAAAGAGGCTGCTATTGCCGATAGCGCTTCTATTTTAAAAGAAAGGAGTGGCAAGAGAAAAATCACTGATTTTCCTGTCTCCTTACCAAGACGACGGACAGGATCATCTGTGGCAACTGAAACCATTACCCCTAGTTCTCCACCCATCATCCTGAAATCCCGCATCCTAACAAGCCCTGAGCATTCATCTCCCTCACCCTCTGCGGCTGAAATGCAGAGCATTGACAGTTTTGTGACATTATTTTCCTCAAAAGAGGCAGCTGCTACACAAGAACCAGCTGCCGAAAAATCCAAAATAGACACCCAAGATGATATTGGGCAAGTGGCTGCCACACAAGAACCAGCCACTGACCCGACAGGTGATACACAAGAACCACCTGTTGGGGAACAAGAAGATAATGACCTGAATGTGGCTGCCACACAAGAACCAGCCACTGACCCGACAGGTGATACACAAGAACCACCTGTTGGGGAACAAAAAGATAATGACCTGCATGTGGCTGATACACAAGAACCAGCCACTGACCCAACAGGTGATACACAAGAACCACCTGTTGGGGGCGCCAATGATCAAATTGATGATGAACAACAACCCCCGCCTCCACCTAAATCTGAAGATACACAAGCCCCGCCCACTTTAGCCTCCCTGCAAGAGGAAATTGAGTTTTTAAAGTCTCAAATTAAGGATTATCAGCAGGAGATAATAATGGTTAAGGAATCTTATCAAAATGAATTCAATCTGCATACCTTAGCACGGGTAGCCTCTGCAGCCGAAAAGAGCCAATACAATGAATATATGTGCAGTGAGTGTGGTGAGCTTTACACTCAGGCAGGATACAAGATCGTCGAAGTTCCGATGACTGGAAACAGCTCACAAACTCCCCCTGTTGTAGTCAAAACAGAAAAACCTGCTGTTACACAAGAACCAGCAGGCCCTCTAAGAATGGCAAAACAAGAAACTGAACAACCTGCTACTACACAAGAACCAGCAGGCCCCTCAAGAATTATAGAGGAGGATATAAAACCACCCCGGCCTATCCAAACCATTACAGAGCAGAAATCCTTTACTGATGCATTTACACAGACTGAATCTCCCAGTGTCAGCAATGCTCAGACTGAGACCTTTAGTTTTCAAGAACTAAAGGACATATGGAGAACAGAATATGAGCTTTCACAAGGGAAAGCATTCCAACAGCAAAAGTCAACCTGGTTTAGCTATGCATACAAAAATTGGGATGCACTTGAACAGTTCCGAGCTCAACGCAAAGAAAACAGGAGATTAAAAGAAAGGCTGTCCAATATCTTTGACTTGGTCCAGAGGGTACTCGCTACAAGAAAACCCTCTTTCAACTATGCAACATTTTTAAGAGAATGCTTAGCGTTCTTACAAATAAAGGCAATCAAAGATGGAAGACCTTATCAAGTTGCTAGACCTGATCAATTTATTGAAACATTCACAGAAGCACCAAATAATGATCAAAATTTGCTCTGTGAACTCTATCTTCACAATGAGGCTATGCCTGAAGATAGAGTGATGAATATACTTCCCATCGCTGGTGATATCCAAATAAGGGCTTTCATCTCTTTCCTTGCCAACCAACTCACCTGGAAAAATGCTTTTATGTCTGCAACACATAATGAGCAGAATTGCCTCCTCTGGATTCGAAGTGAACCACGGAATGCAGCCCTCTTTATTGCACAACATCAACAGAATCTGACTAAACCCGGCATGCTTGATCATATGAGGCAACTACAAACATCAGTCTTACAGGACTGCCAGCGTTACGTGAAAACAAAGGGAGATCTGGCCATCAAAGCAAACAATTTATTTTGGGAGCATTGTCCGAAGGAGAGACAGGAGTATCATCCTTACAATCCCCTCAATCTTCCAGTAGCAATGTCACGAATTCCCTATTATGTCAGATGTATGGAACAGTGTGCTGAAAAGTGGATTGGGTACTGTTTTCATTTTCCGCTCTTGTGGATACCTGGTCAGCAATACAAGGCTCATTACAAACTGACCAAAAAGGAGGAGGTGGCAGTATGGCAGCAAATACAGAATGTCTGTGGGTTCAGAAATAAGATGGACAACACCTTCTTTAGCTACTGTATCAGCCACTTACACTCTTCATCCCAGTATTCCGACTCCGATTCAGAATAAATGTTGCATGAGGACATGCAACCATCTCAGCTGGGGGGGATGTTAGGACTCCATATTGTCTACTTTTGACCTTGTATTTTGTTATTATATTACCCTCTTTAGCCCATAAGTTGAAAGCCTTGATAATATTTTGACTTGATTATTCCAAAGGTATGAAGCAACTCTCCTCATTTACTATAAGTTTAATTAATCAACACATATTCATGCTATCTTTATAATTAATCCTTGGAAGTTGACTAAGTTGTTTAAAGCCTGCAGAATTATAATTCACAGTTGCTGGAACACCAGAAACAGCAACTGCGTAGTTGCTGCCATACCAGAAATAGCAACTGACTAAACCAGGTAAATCCTCATTTTGCAAATGGCCAAGATATCTGGAACAGCAATCGGCCAGCAGGAGCAATAACTGTCTGAAGCGGCCAGAACAATACATTGCAGATGTTGATATAGCATGATCGGCCACTGCCCAAAATTGACAAAACACAGTTGCAAATATTGGAACACCAGGAGCAGCATGGGAGGTTTACGGGAACAGTTAAGATTCACCAGATCAGCAACAATGGTGGAACAACCAAGGATTGTACAAGGATATCAAAGGGATGGTCGAAATCTGTCAATTGTGCAACAACAAAAGGATCCGATATGATAAAATCACATACTGTTGTAACAACATTTCTTATTTTTGTACAAAAAGGATAACTAAACGGGTAGCGAAAAGCTATTGTAAGAGATGTCTCCTCTATAAAGAGGAGACATCTATAGTAAGGAGGGGGGATATAAAGGGTACTGTATTACAGAGCAAGTCCAAACCTCAACTGTAACTTGACATTTGGCAGATGAATAAAGCATTGTCCTGAGCATTTTTACTTAGTATTTGTGTCCTGGGGAATCTTGTGAGAGGGACAGGGCCCACCTTCTTCACAAGATTCACCCATTTCTTTTCTGTTGAGTGTGTGTGTGACTTCTATGTGGCATTGCTTCTGATATTTCCCTTTGCTGATACTCTGTTTTCTTAAATCAATTGGCATTGTACAAGAGTGTGTCACCGGTGATTAGGGATTGCAGTGTGCATTGGTAAATTGATCACAGGGGCAGGTGCTGAACATCCTTACCCTGAGGATAGGGTCCTGATCCTCTGTTACAAGACAGCCATCATTTCTTTTAGTAGATTTGTTACCTTTAGCTTATTACTTTCATTTCATTTCTGCAATAGCTCATAACTGCTGTAACATAGAGTAAGGGTTTGATAAAAAGTAGATTCAGTTATACTACAGCTTTTAATACTTTTAGAATTAAGTGCATACAGTACGAAGTCACCTTTGAGACAAAAGGACTTTCCCGGGTTGACAATTTAATGTGGTACTCGACTGTTTAATAAATAAACCATTCAAGCAGCCAACATGTGCTACAATTTAGGAAACAGAAAAAGCTGAAAGAGACAGTTGTGGGGGTCCAAATGGGATAGGTGGGTGGCCACCAACAACCACCTGGATCATGATAGCTATGCCAACTCTTGGGAAGGTCCAGAAGGTCTAGGATTACCAAGTCTCTTAAAATGAACTTATCTCTTTGTGTGAAGCTCCACACAATGAACTTATGATCCATAAACTGTCATGGATATTCCACTGGATAGTTCGTCACAACTGATATGATAATATTATATTAAAAATTTTAGATTCTACACTATTACAGTTTTATTTAACTACTAGATCTATAAAATTAACTGTAATTAGTGCATGCATGTAAAATTAAATCAAGCAAAAAAGTAGAGAACGAAAAAAATACGCCACACACACTTAATACACAAGATATGTTCTCTGGAAACCCTTTTGGGAGAAAACCCAGCTGGAAGGTGAGGTCGCTTCACTCTCTTTCTTTGTCTGGAAATATGGTTGCAGATACAAAGAAGTAATGTCTGTGGCCCGTAGGCTTCTATAGTGCATAGATCCTCTATGTGTGCTCTACCTCCTATCTCTCCTGACTTTCTTTGCTCAACTATGGAACAAAATGCTCTCGAAAGAATGGAATGCCTCTTCCTCCTTGTGGCTCGATTATAACACAACCCAATAGCCTAGTAGTGGTTAAGTTTGACAACATCAGCTCTTAAATAGAGTTAAAAAATAGACTCTTATAGACTCTTTTACATAGAAAAACACGTACCTGGCCCCTTTTCCATGAATAATGGGGGCTGATATGGCATTCTCTCGAACTATAGGTGTGAAAACAGGAAGGTCAACTTCTGAGTTGCAGAACGTTTGCATACGGACTCCAATTGACGTGATTCTCATGTCGTTGGAAATCTCTCTGTGCATAGAATAGCATGAAAAGGTGCAGTGCTTTTGCAACAAAATTTTACCCCTAAAAAACATCATTCAATGCCTCACAATGCTCCTGGAAGGTTTCAGACCTTGTTTCACCAAACTGGGTCCCATCGGTCAAAACAATCCTGTGAGTTGATTCTTCCACTTTTTCCACTCCAAATGCATCGAGATGGATGAAAAAAATATAATGATCCAATTTGGATTAACTTATCTCATTGTGTGGAGCTCCACACAATGAACTTAGCTCATTTTGTGAAGCTCCACACAATAACTTTGCATAGAGCTCCTCATAATAACTTTGCTAGGATGTATTGCTCGGTCGATGCGACGTGATAGTAGAGACACCTCTATAATTTGTTTCATTCAACATTGACAATGTAGTCTAATTCCCAACTATATCTCCACATTTCCTATTTCGTTGCTTGAACTTGCAATTGGGAATTTCAAAAGTGCAAATTAGGCATGATTCATCATTTATGTATCTATTTAAATGATTAGAGTTACATTTTTAATAACAAACTAATGGGATTGTAATATTTTCATTTGGCTAATTTTGATGAAAGCAATTTAGTTGTTACATAGTCTTACACCTTTTTTTGAAGAAATGAAATTTCATTAAATCAATGAATATGATTATCTCACAATCTCTCCAGAATTGACTCACAATGAACTCCTTTATCAAATTTGAAACTAAAATATATGGAAGATTAATCATTCAATACAATACATTATTGCAAAATATATGGTTTTATTGCGATCGTTATATCTCTCATCCTTTTGTAATAATCATCATACAATCAACGATTAGAGGGAAAGCTCTTCATTCTCAAGTATGTAATAGTGACGTCATGTTGAACATTTATTTTATTTTTAAATGTATTTGGAAGTTATTTAAATTCTAAAATGTCAGTGTATTATTAGTCCCTAATTAATTAATTATTAGTTCCTACTCACATACATGACTTGACAATGCACATAGCTAATTGTGCAGAGCTCTGTATAATGAAAAAGAAATGCACAATGAAAAAGAAACACACAATGAACTTAGCTCATTGTGCGGAGACTGCACAATGAGAAAAAAATGCACAATGAACTTAGCTCCGCACAATGACTTTGCTAGGATGTATTGATGGATCCACGTGGTGTGATGTTAGAGACACATCTATAATTTGATTCGCTTAACCTGACAAAGTATCCTAATTGTCAACAATATCTCCACATTTTTTGTTTCATTACTCAAATTTGTCATTGGCCCAATTTAAAAAATGCAAATTAGGCATGATTCATCATTTTTGTATCTATTTAAATTACTAGAGTTGCATTTTTAATAACGGATTAATGTGATTGTAATATTTTTCATTTGGCTAATTTTTATGAAAACAATTTAGTTGCTACATAGTCTTACGCCTCATTTGAAGAAATGAAAGTTCATTAAATCAATGAATATGTTTATCTCACAACATCTCCATAATTGGATCATAGTGAACTCCTGTGTCAAATTTGAAACTAGAATATAAAGAAGCTTAACTTGTTGAATATTATTCATAAAATTATTTTGAAACCATTAGATTATAAATTTAACATAATTATGAGAGCATATATCTATTTTAACTTTTATATTTGATCATTTTACAATAGAATATGTAGATTTTTACTTGTAGATTCAACAACTTATGTGATATGTTAAAACATAAGATAAGAATCTATTGTACTCATCAGTGGAAACCAAAATTGATCGATGAAAATACTAAGCAAAAAAGGAAGAATTTCAATCGCACATAACACAATATTTTTTTGGGGAAAGAAAATATTCAAAACCCTGACTATTTATATTGCATTAACCACAAGATCCGAGAAGAAAATACAATGCTTGTTCAACAAAAAAATTCCTTCACATGTGCAATATATCTCTCTGCTTCGCAAACCACCTCAAGCCAACACTTAGTCAGATTTTTTGCCTGCCAAGCCCCTACTTCCTTGTGCAATTATTGAGAGAATCAACCCATATTTAATTGGGAAAATCCTCATCCATAATTGTGCAATCCATCATAGGCCTTCTATTGATTACATGCACCATCTGTACAACTCGGAAAATTATATAATTGATAGTATATTATCCCTGAACTCTAATCTCAACTGGGTCTTCCTCTTAACTAACACGCATGAGCTATTTATGAGTGAATCTTTAGTTAACTGGTGGAGCAGTGAAGTTTCACTGAAGCTACTTCCCACTACTAGACCTCCTACTAGTTCCTCCAACTATTTGAACTACTTTAACTAAGTATAACTCAATTACATTGAGTTAATTAATTACAACTCAAAAGAACTCAACCTAGACCCCTAAAATTTAGGAATCACTCTACATGACTATAGATCAACTTCTAACTCAAATTTACTAAGCGAAGTAAGTCAAATTAACTTAGCTAATTATTACAAGTTTCTGTGAGAATAGAATTTCGATTTAGTTCCTAATTTAATTCAAGGAAAAATTAAATCAGGATTTATTGTTGCTATTTTTAACACTCCCTCTCAAAAATAAAGGGATTGCCTGCTACCCTGATCCTTCCTCTGTGAAACTCGAATTTGCATCTTGACGAGACCTTTGTCAAAATATTTGCATCCTTCTCCTCCATGGGAATGTACTCTAGCAACATGATTCTCCTCTACACACAGTCTCGAAGATGGTGATACCGGATATCAATATGCTTGGACCGTTCATGAAAAAATGGATCCTTAGAGAGTTTGATACAACTCTGGTTGTCACAATGAATCACTATTGGATCCATCTGCTAACCAAACAAACCAACAAGAATCTTCCTCATCTAGATAGCCTTACAGTTCACTTGACTAGCAGCCATGTACTCTACTTTTTCTAAACTAAGTGTAAATTATCTTTGTTTCTTGCTATACCTAATGTTATCTTCCTGTCAGATGGACTCCCTTCCTAATCTACATTGGTGAATCCTTGAAGCTTCACTCCCTCTTTCCATCTGTACCAAATACCAAACTGAGTGGTGCCTCTAAGGTATCTCAACACATGTTTGGCTGCCTTCCAATACAGTTTGGTCAGCTTAACCATAACTTGACTAAACTGGTTAACTGCATAACACATGTTTGGTCGTGTGTTCATAAAATACATTATTGAACCCACAAGTTGTATATAAATAGTAGCCTCCACTACTTCACCTAAAGTAGCATCCTCCTTCCTCCAGCTACCAGCTAGAGGAGTCTCCATGGGTTTATTTCTCTCCATGTGGAACTTCTTCAGTATCTCATTGCCATACTTGCCCTAAGAGACAAATAGTTCCTCATCTCCTTGCCATACTTCCATCCCCAGAAAGTAGTGCATGAGCCTCAAGTCCTTCATTTCGAACTCTCTTGCAAGATCCTCTTTGCAAGACTTGATCAACTTATCATCACCTGTCAGAATCAAATCATTGACATATAAAATAATAATCAACAATTTATCTTCAACCACAATGTGGTAAAGGCTCGCATTTTCTTAACTTTTTGTGAAATAGTTATCTATCCTAGTATACCAAGCACAAGGTACTTGTTTCAGTCCATACAATGCTCGCTTGATTCTGCACACATACGACTCCCTGTTGAAAGTCTCAAATCCTTCAGGTTGCTCAATATACACCTCTTCCTCAATCATGTCATTGAGGAATGTTGTCTTTACATCCATCTGATGTATCTTCCATCCCATCTACACTAACAGTGCTAGAATGGATCTGATTGATGAGTACCTTTCTACAAGAGCAAAATTCTCATCATAATCAATCTCCTCCACCTAAGAGAATCCTTTGGACACAAATATAGCCTTTTGTTTCTCCACACTGCCATCAACTGCTTGCTTTACCTTGAAAATCCATCTGGAACTCACCACTGACTTGTTTGTTGATCTTGGGATCACTTCCCAAACAATGTTCTTGATAATGGAGGCATACTCCGCAATGGTGGCATCAACCCAAACTAGTTGCTACACTGCTTCCTCAAAAGAGGATGTCTCAATCTCTACACTACTACTCATTAGAGTCATGTAGCCAGTGTACCTCTCTGGTGACCTCCTCTTCCTGCATTGTGATGTGGGCGTTTCCACATTCTCTCTAGCATCATGCAATAACCTGTCAGCCTCTTTGGTTCACTTTCCCCTATATCTGGAAGACTTTGCATGAGTGGGTGTTTCCACTCCCTGCTCCTCTGCATGTGGCTACTCCACATCATCCCGAGGTTCCTTTTTTGGAGCTAAAATATCCTCATCTGCATGTAGTTGAAGTTCTCTCTCAAGGGAACATCTCATGGCCTTCTCTTCATTAAATTTTACATCTCTGTGAACCACTGTCATCTTGTTGGTTGGCAGGTACACTCGATAGTTGTGAGGTGTATCAGTGTACCCCATAAATATGCCCAAGTTTGTTGTTGGATCTATCGTTTTATGTGCATTTTTGGTAACATGCCAGTAGACTAATGAACCAAAGATCCTGAAGTGTGCCACATTTGGTTTCTTCCATGAAAAATCCTCTTTCGGTTTACTCATCTTGAGAATTCGATGAGGTCTTCTATTCTGCAAATAAACAATTGCATTGCATGCTTCAACCGACAAGTGTAATGGTAGGCCTTTATCATGCAACATTGCCCGTGTTTCTCCCACAGTACTCATGTTCTTCCTTTCATCCACCCCATTATGTCATGGGTTATGAGGTGCTATCAACTCTCGTCGAATGCCTTTTGATGCATAGAAGTTTTTAAACTCATTCGACACATACTCTCCACCATTATCTCTTTTGAGAGCTTTAAATTTCCTGCCAGTATATTTCTCGATAAGTGCTTTATATTCCCAAAAAAATTTGAACGTCCTTTCTTTCTTCTGCATGAAGAAAACCCAACACTTATGAGAAAAATCATCAACAAATATAACATAATACATGTTTTTGGGCATGGATGCTGTCGAGAATGGTCCACACACATTTGAGTGAGCTCGATCAAGGATTTCCTGTGCTCAACTGTCTTTTTCATGAAAGGAAGCTTTGTTGTAATTCCCCAATGTATACCCTTTGCATGTGTCTCTCTTCTCTAGTGTACCATTGGGAATCCATATAGAATTTTTCTGCAATGTCTTCAAAGTGCCATGATGCAAGTGACCCATTCATGTGCCACAACTCACTGATGTCTCGGCTCTGCACCTTCTCTACTTTAGTGCTCAAAGCAACGGAGTCTTCTACCTCCAATTTGTAGAGGTTATTCACTCGAACCCCTATCCTCTTCACTTTTCCTGTGAGTATGTAATGAAGGAACACCTTTCCCTTACTAAATATCACATCATAGCCTCTATCCTCCAACATGGAAACAGAAACCAAGTTTTTCTTCAAACCTGGAACATACATAACATCTCAAAAAGTGAGGGGAGAACTAGACTCCCTCTGAAAGGTAACTGTACCAATCTCGATTGCGTTATATCTACCATCATCACCCATCTTGATATGCATCTGGAGATCCTTCTCCTCCAAGTTACTAAAGAGCTCTTTGTTACCGGTCATATGGAATGAAGCTCCACTGTCCAGGCACCACACACTACCCATCATCGATGACACCATACAAGTGATGAGGATAAAATCTTGTTCTAACTATGAAGCAAGAAGTCCACCTGCCACTCCTCCCGAGGGCTTCTTACCGACCTTCTTGTGTGGACACTTTGTGGAAAAATGTCCCATCTCGTTATAGTGAAAACACTTGATTTTCGACATGTCCTTCTTCTTATCGCCCTGACAAGAATCTGATTTGGAATGGGATGACTTCCCCTTCCCTTTATTTCCCTTACCCACTAAGGCACAATTCTCCTCATCATCATGCTTTGATGAGGATCCATCTCTGGTGTTTCGTTGAATCTCTTCTTATACCAAGTCGGACCATAATCACTCCCACTCTAGTAGTTTCTCCCTCCCATTAACTAAGTCCTGGTAATTGTGCCAAATCTTCGGAATTCCTAGAAGTGTTAGGCTCACCAGTTCATCTTCGACAACAGTAATCCTGACACTTCCAATCTCATCCCGATATTGAGTGAACTTGGTCAAGTATTTTGAGATAGAGTCGCCCTTCTCCATCTTGATCTTTCTGAGTTTGTCCTTTAGTGCCATCTTCTTGTGGCCACTGCTATTTTAAAATAAGTCCGTCAATTCCTTCCACATTACATATGGAGTTTCCTTACCATGGAGATTCTAGACAATTTGATCTCGGACTCCTTCTAGGATAATCCTTCTCACTTTTGCCACACACTTTCTCCATTCATCCATATCTTTAGCATCAGATGTTGGGGGCTTCGGAATATCATGATTTATGAATTCCTTCAGCCTTTTTTCTACCAACACTGCATCCATCTTGTCCTTCCAAGCTATGTAATTCCAATTGCCATCTAGGGCATACTCAAGTCTCAAACCATAGAATGACATACTGCTAAATTTGAAGTATCAACCTGCAAATTCGATTTCACATGCACAACAAACTCGAATTCTCCTCTTCTATAATGTCTTCAGCTTCAATACCATGTATATTTTTACTTATAGATTCAATAGCTTATGTGATATGCTAAAACACAAGACAAGAATCTACTCTACTCATTAGTAGAAACCAAAATTGATCGATGAAAACACTAAGCATAAAAGGAAGTCTGAATTTTAACCGCCCATAACACAATATTTTTCTGGGGAAAGAAACTGCTCAAAACCTTGACTATCTATATTTCATTAACTAGAATATCTTAGAAGAAAATACAATGCTTGTTCAACCCAAACAATTCCTGCACAAGTACAATCTATCTCTCTACTTCGCAAACCAACTCAAGCCAACACTTACCCAAATTTGCTGCCTGCCAAGCCCCTACTTGCGCAATTCCTGAGAGAAGTAGCCATATTTAATTGGGAAATTCCTCATCCATAAATGTGCAATCCATCATATACCTTCTACTGATTGCATGAACATCTGTACAACTCGAAAAATTATACAATTGATAGTACATTGTCCCTGAACTCTAATCTCAACTAGGTCTTCCTCTGAACTGACATGCATGAGTTATTTATGAGTGAATCTTCAGTTAACTGGTGGAGCAGTGAAGCTGCACTGAAGTTGCTCCCCACTACTAGACCTCCTACTAGTTCCTCCAACTGTTTGAACTAGTTTAACTAACTATAACTCAGTTAGACTGAGTTAATTAATTACAACTCAAAAGAACTCAACCTGGACCCCTAAAATTTAGGAATCACTCTACATGACTCTAGATAGACTTCCAACTCGAATTTACTGAGCCAACTAAGTCAAATTAACTTAGTTAACTATTACAAGTTGCTATGAGAATAGAATTTTGATTTAATTCCTAATTTAATTCAAGGACAAATTAAATTAGGATTTCTTGTTGCTATTTTTAACAAAATATTCAATACATTAAATGCATAAATTAATTATAACTCTTTCAAATTATAGTAATAAATTAAAACATTTTGCAAATTTGTGTTCCAAGAGTAAGGTCGCTCCACAATTTTGGTCGAATAATTTGTATTAAAGAATATGAAGAGGAAAAACTTGTCGTGTGTATTAGAGGAAGAGTAGGTGAGTAGTTTTGAGTGAAGCTTAACCACGTTAATGCGGAGTGCAGAGCTCCACATAATGGAAACCATTGTTGTGTGCATAGTGCGGAGGTGGCTTCGAACTCCACACAACAAAAGCCACAACACACAATCTTTTGCCTTTTGATGAAGCATGAGACACAAAGATACATATATTTCTTAAGAAAACATTTATCAATATAAACTAAGTGGAATATCATTTCACCGATACATCCCTTAAATAAAGTACTTATTTCTATATCTTTAATTGCAAAATTGCAAAAGCTTAAACACATTATAAGTACATTTGTTTGCAACTTAAAAACAATTTTTTTATTTCATTGTGCAAAGAGCTTTCACTTTGGAGAGAGATTTCATTGTGCAAAGATTTTTATGAAGATAGATTTTGTTATGTAGAGATCTTTCATTGTGCATAGTTTTCTCCCCACTCCGCACAACCTTTAATCAATTAATTAGTGGTAGAGGCAGGGACTATTTTGCATTGCAACTATTACCCTTGTTTATATAAGATAAATATTTACATAATTTTATTTGACTATCAAGTGAGAGGTAGAGAAAAATAAATAACATGTGAATAGAAAATAAGAGAGTAGAAACACTAGCCCCATGGGGGTAGGCGAGTTGGTAATCACAATGCAGTGAAGTTCGTTAGAAAGGCGGGCTCCGTATTGAAGGTCACGAGTTCAAATCCCCCAGACTAGCCCGAAGCTGTGGAGAGGGGCGGGTGCAGTTCCCAGGGGTTATAGTGGTAGCGGTCAGAATTGACCCTGTGTTACGCGAGTTGCGAGGCTCCTCTAGTTGTCGATTCCTATGTAATAAAAAAGAGAAAGAGAGTAGAAACACCAATGCCCTTTGCATAAAATAATTAATGTTGATTAAACTATTATAAAACAACATGTGGGAAAGCTAAAAAGATTATGATAATTAAAGATAAATTTCATTTCTATTTAATATTTGGGATAATACTATAATATATTCCTTATAAAAAGACTATGATATCTAAAGATGAAGTCATTTCTATTTAATATTTGGTGGTAAGACTGTAATATATTTCCTAACCAATAAACTTGAAAAGTAATGGTTATATTTCTTTGATAGGATAGTTAACTATATCTATATGTAACATCTAGTTGGAATTCAAGGCATAATTCGAAGTATATAGTTAGAATTTAAGTGTGAAATTTGGAATATATAAAAAATCAATAAAGTTTATTATAATTTATTTGTTAAATGATTAAAGCAGATGGATTATTGGTTTTTATTTGAGAATATGGGTTAATTTGTTATTATTATAAAAAAAAAAATGATTTGTTGGTGGTTTATAAGGGGGTAGGCTTTCACTCTTGCCCATGTTATTTTTTTTCCTTGGGTTTTATTGTTTTTTTGCTTTATATAATTGTATTTCATCGTTTACATATAGAATTCACCCCACAACATCATAACAATATTCAGATTTGCAACGTTTGTAAGCAGCGTGCAGTAAAAATACTCTTTGACTGAAATTCAGTTGCTAAAATACAGTCAAAAGTTATCCATAAACCAAAATGATGGAACCCTCATCGATGGAAAGATCTCTGAAACCCTAATGGAGAGGCAGCCATGAGCTAAACTGAACCATGGCCCCAAAAATCTGACGACATCTGCAAAGCTGCAAACTAGGAGGTCAGTGACCAGGTCGGAATGACAAAGGAGGAAGGGGGGGAGAGATCACCTCCTATCAAGATGCGGTGGAATGGGATTCCCGCCAGAATACAAGTAAAATGAAACTAGTAGGAGATACCAACAAAATGTCAGGACCTGTCCTCGGGGTGCGATGGCAGGCAGGTAGCAGAGGAAAATGTTTACCATGTGTGATGGAGAAACTGAGATTCATCATTCCGATGAACAAACTGGAGCGATACAGAAGTTACATGAAAGACCACACGCTAATATGTAAGTTCATCGGAGTCTGGCTGATAGAGAAAGACCTCACCAAATGGATACAACAAAAATGGCAGCCCAAAGGTCATATCAAGCTCAAGTTGGGAGCGTTATCACTTAGAATTTTCTCAAGGTTAAAGAAAGAAATTTCCGAGGTAACCACAAACCAATCTCTTAGGCTTAGGCTCTAGCCAACCTAAGTCCAGAGACGGCTCTCTCTTTATAATTTAACTTTGTTTTGGGTGGGATTTTAGGCTAGTTCTTAATGTTCAGGGTTGTTTGTTTTGATTGGGTGGTGGAATTAAGAAGACAGATGGGCAGAGCAAATATTTAGGCCATTGGGCTATGGAGTCAATCAAGAAAGGTTTAACTGGATTTGATTTATTACTGAGGTAAGAGTCCACAGGGCAGGCTAACACAACAAGAGCAAATCTGCAGGTTTAAATGGATGAAAATCCTAACCAGGGCTAAGGGCAATGAAGAATCCTTAATAGGGATTAATATGAAGAAAAGAAGGATGGCCAGTAGCAAAAGGCAATGAAGAATCCTATATTATGGGCCAAGAGGGGGATAAACTACGGAAGTAAGGGGGAAATTAAGAATCCCCAGACCAAGGCAGTTTGGTCGAAAACATAAATAAAGCAAACAGTGAAAACAGAGAGAAATTGAGCTAATTCTGATGATATCATTCCTTGTTTTCTTTTAAGATTGTACAAGAAACACATATGAATATTTCATAACACAAAGATAATACAATATCTAAACATGAGAAAATGATACTTATTTGTTCCAGCTGTGCACAAGAATCGAGTGAAATGTCCTCAGCTTTATTTCATAATCCAGTAAACCAGTCCAGTCTTGAGTACAATAGCTCCTTAGCTTAAAACAAAATGTCTCCAGAAATGATTTTTAATCCACCCAAAATACTTCAAATGAAGAAGTATTTATACAAATTCTAAACTGAAATATCTTGAAAAAATATCAAGATTGGTTTTACAAATATCTCAAATTGTTTTACATTAATAGAAATTAAATAAAGGACATTCAAAACTAATTAATATATTTGGCACTACTTTTATGGATTTATGGTGACAAATAAGAGAAATTCAAATTTGATATCAACTCTTAATTGATGATGAGGCATCCCAGTCACTAACTGCATCCTTTGTTTGTGCATTCTGCTCCAGCAATTTTGTAAAATTAGGGTCCAATGATACGCTTGTATATCTCAATCCGAGATATATATGTAAATATTGAAAGAGGTTATTGTAGATAAGAATGCTTTTTAGACAAACCTCTCTTCGTTTTCCAAAATTCAGCTCCAGCTGTTCACAATATTCTCTGCAAAAAGATGTCAAAAACAGGACTTTCAACAAACTGAACAATAGGCTGTGAATATATACAGTTATCTCACTCTTGGTAATACTTGTGTAAAAAGTGATATATGTTATTATATATTGGCATGTTAAGAACAAAAACCTCCTCCAGTTTCAAAAAAGACTTCTTGTATTGGCCACAATAGTTTCTGAAAAACTATGACTTGAACAAGAAATTTCTAAAGAATGTACCATTTCTGCTCTGGTTTCATCTTTTTACCTTAAAATTCTTTTAACTATTTTTCACTTTTACTTTAGATAAACTTAATTGTTGTTGGTGAAAGTGTTTTTATCTCTGTTTAACCCTTACTGCATCCAAGTTTACTTTTACTATTTTACCTTTACTGTTCTGTTTTTTTTTTTTTTCTTTTTTTTTCTTTTTTTTTTTTTTTTTTTATCTGTCTTCACTTTGACATGAATTTGTATGCTATGCTTTGTAACTATCTTTTGTGCTATTTATCTTCATGCTAGCTGATTTACTTGACTTGGTCTTCAGTTTTATACTCTTTAAACCTAATACACTTTGGTTGTTCTTTACTGTGTCCTTTTACCTTCACTGTATATTTTAGGCTTTTACTATCTTGTAATTGTATTCTCTGTTTGGTTGCTCTGTTTTGACTGTCAATGCTCTATGTAGTTGTCTTATTCTTTCTTCTTCTGTGTAGTCACTAACTGCATCCTTTCTTTGTGCATTCTGCTCCTGCAATTCTGCAAACATAGGGTCCAATGATACGCTTTTATATCTCAATTCGAGATATATATGTAAAAATTGAAAGAGATTATTGTAGATAAGAATGTTTTTGAGATAAACCTCTCTTCGTTTCCAAAAATTTAGCTCCAGCTGTTCACAATTTTCTCTGCAAAAAGATGTCAAAAGCATGACCTTGCACAAACTGAAAAATAGGCTATGAAGACATACACTTATCTCACTTTTGGTAATACCTGTGTAAAAAGTGAGATAGGTTTTTGTATATTGGCCTATTAGGAACAAAAATTTCCTCCAGTTTCATAAAATACTTCTTGGATTGGCCACAACAGTTTCTGCAAACTATGACTTGAACAGGAAATTTCTAAATAATGTACCATTTCTGCTCTGATTTCATCTTTTAACCTTAAACTTCTTTTAACTGTTTTTCACTTTTAATTTGGATAAACTTAATTGTTGTTGGTGAAAGTGTTTTCATCTCTGTTTAACCCTTACTGCATCCAAGTTTACTTTGATTGTTTTACTTTTAGCATTCTATTTTTTTTTGTTGTTTATCTGTCTTCACTTTGACATGAATCTGTATGCTATGCTTTGTAAATGTCTTCCCTGCTCCTTATCTTCATGCTAGTTGATTTACTTGAATTGGTATTCAGTTTTATACTCTTTAACCCTGATACACTTTGACTGTTCTTTACTGTGTCGTTTTACCTTCACTGTATATTTTAGGTTTTTACTGTCTTGTAACTGTATTCTCTGTTTGGTTGCTCTGTTTTGACTGTCAATGCTCTGTGTAGTTGTCTTCTTCTTTGTTTCCTTGTATAATTGTGTTCATCCTCTGAGCACAAGTTCTGAATGAGGTTTTCTGTTGATTCTTGGAATAAACCAGTTTTGTGACTAGTATCAGAACTGTTTATCCAAGATTTGATCTTAGTTTTCTAACCTGAAAAAATTCAATATTATTTAAGAGAACATAGGTCTTCATGAAGGGTGCTTGATGGCTCTCTAGCACAAGGATGACTGGGAAAGGGGTCGCAATAGAGTTTTGGATGGAAAACAGATGGTGAAATCATGTTGCAGAGGTTCAGGGAGGCGTTGGAGGGTTTCATAGGTTTACACAGTTGAACGGGCGAAAACCATGAAAACACAGGTTTTCACGTTATAAGGTTTAACGGGCAAAAATTCGAAATATGGTGCAAAAGTCAATTAAATGAACGAACGGGCGGTTTATCGAAATGGCGGGGAAGTGGTATTGAAGGGCCATCATACCGCTTATGAGGCACGGGCAGTTTTGAGGGAAGGCCGCCCGATTCCACTCATCGGTCGCCACGTAGCATTAGGGTGAATAGTGAAACCATCCATATCAGGTGGGTAAAGGTCGGCCTTAGGAGGCCGCCCGATATGATCATCAACCATTGGATCAAATGGGACCTGATCGTATGGTGATAGGGGAAATGATTTGATCAAGGAGTTAATGGAGGGGCCCGATGGGATATTAACTACGGATTAGGGAGGCTTAATGGTGTCGGGGGTGATTTGATTGGCGGGGACAGATTTAATTAATCACTGATTGACTAATTAATATTTTTTAATCGGCGGAGGGTTATGGTTCTTAATTAGTCGCTGATCGACTGATTAATCCATTTATTTAATTTTCTTAATAAGGTTTATATTTCAAACCTCGGGGATGGGATATTATCATATGGGTTTAATAAATAATACGGGAAAGGGTTTGTTTTTGGGAGTTAAATAAATATAACGGAAATTAAAGTTAATATGAAATGGAGGTGGAAAGACAAATGTGCTAAGTATAATGTATTGACATTTATTTATATATCCACATTTACACATTATAACTTAGGCTAAATGCTTTTTTGTGGGTTTTTTGTGAAAAAAGGGGTTTTGTATGGGGATAATTACTTTCCCTAGGCAAATGGTGATTTTTACCTTAGGAAAGGGATTTTTTAGGTGAAATGAATGAATTATGGAAGGAATGAATGTTGATAAGGGGGCTTTCAGTACTTAGTCCCTATAAGTTATTGGGTCGAGGGTCCGGTCCCTCCAGAAGTCAGAGAAATGCTCTAAGCCCCTTTAACTTAAGGTTTTAGGTACTTTTGACTTTGCTCATGGGAAATTAGTAAATTAAAGGTGAAATGAATGGGGAAATTAATCATTTGACTTTGTAAATGTTCCATTATCATCCACACTCTTAGCAACTTGATGATGAAAGTAAATGATATGACTTTATCCAATCAATCACCATAATTCTGCAACCATTCTTCTACTTACCCACCTACTCATCCTACCATTTTTACTTCTCTTTATTAGGGTGCACTTAAACTAGCAAACCCTTATCAAAACCTTTTCTTTTCTTTTACAATAGTAATCTAACTAAGTGTAGCCTTATTACATCCAAGGGCTCAGTTTAAATAGTTGAGCTCCTTTTATTCACTCTACCTAATCTAATTATCTGCCAAGGTTAAACAATTTGGTCAGATTTTCATTCTCTATCTATAAACATGAAATTCAAAACATGGAATAACCAAGATTAAACTGTTTGATTACCATGGATTGTGGCATGAATAACAAGTTGCACATAATCATTATTATGCATAAAAGGTAAATAGTAGTGGCATTTGGACTTGCACACTTTCATGATCTTTTTGTTTTTGGGGTTCATATTTTCATCTTTTTTTACCTTTTTCCATCTTTTTTCCCTTTGAATTTTCTTTTAGGGCATACCCTCTTTACATTTTTTAAATTTTTTGATTTTTTGAATATGGAAAACATTTGCAGAAAGCAAAGTTATGTACATATTACAGAGTTAAAATCAGCCAATCATAAATTATGACACCTATTGGTATAGGAACCTAACAGGGAGCTAGAGGCTTCTTCATGGTAATATTCTCGAACCTACAAGACAAAGAAAAGGTATTTGAAAATGGTCCTTACTTTCATTATAACGCTGGTTTGTTTATGAGATACTAGGAAGAATTCCACGACCCAAACAAGGAAAAATTTCTGATAGCCCCGGTTTGGGTCAGGCTATTTGGTCTCCCAATGGATTTCTGGGACCCAGAAATACTTGAGGGCATTGGAAATACGATAGGAAGATTTTTCAAAATAGCAGAAATGATAAAAAAAGGAAGATAGAGTTCATATGCGAGAATATGCATATACATGAACATAGCTGAACCTATACCAGACTCAGTGGAACTAGAATACCATGAAGAGGTATGGCAACAAACCCTAGACTACGAACACATCTTGTTCAGATGCCGTAGATGTCATGAGTATGGTCACCTATTTAAGGAGTGTCCAATGAACCTAGAGGAGGGAGAGAACATGAACAAACAATAGAGGAAACATCAAGAAGATAAGGAAGGGTTTCAAGAAGTGAAAAGCAAGAGAAGACAAGTAAAAGAAAACCCCAACGCAGGGAAAAAAGAATATCAAGCTCAGCCGAGCAGAACAAACAGCTTTGAAGTGTTGCAGGGAGAAGAAGAAGAAGAAAATGAGGCCCAAACTATGGACTATCAGGAAAAAGGAAAGGAGAGAAGTTCGAGTCAAGGCAAGCCAAACCCTAAGAGGAAAGCCCAAAGAGAGCTGGCAGAGAAAGAGGATAAGGAAGATAGGGAGAAGATGGAAAACACCACAATGGAAATCGACCCAAGCAAGGGAGAGGAATTAAGCATGGAAGAAGAGGTGTTGAAGAAACTGTTGAATGAATGGAGACACCTAGATGAAATATTTATACCAGAAGACCAAAAAAGACTATACAGAGAAACATTCCAACAATATCAAGCTAAACAGGGACAAGGACAGGTGGAGATGGCAAAACAATTGGGGATGCATCAGGACAACTCCCAAGAATACTCAAATAAAATGAAAGGAGGAAAGAAAAGAGACAGGAGGAACCTATAGGAATTTAAACAGATTATGGGAGAAATGTTGGTGAATATAGGCAGGGTGGTACCGCTATTAGTGGTATACCAACAAATAAACAAAGTATCCTAATGATAATTACATCCTAGAACATAAGAGGCCTCAATAGTAGAGGCAAACAGAGACATTTAACTGAGAGACTAAGAAAATAAAAACCTCAACTCATGCTGCTACAAGAAACAAATATTACAGGAGGGAAAATGGAAGATATATTAAGTAAAATAAAACCAAGGTATGAATGCATGACCATAGATGCGAGAGGTAGCGCAAGTGGAATAGCAATACTGTGGAACCTAGCAGAGATCACAGTGGACTACTGGATAGGTATGAAGAGAATCCTCACAGGGTGGTTTCGCCTGATAGGAAATAGAGAATGGTTCCTAGTCTCTATAGTATATGGTCCTCACATTCTAGTGGAAAATGAAAATTTCCTCCAGCAAATAAAGAGGTTTAGCCGTCTACAGAAAGAAAAAATTTGGCTGGTAGCAGGGGACTTCAACTTAATAACAACAATAGAGGAGAAAAAAGGGGGACTACGAAGAGAAGAGCCGGAAATGGAGAAATTCAGATATTTACAAGAAGAACTAAAATTGGTGGACATCCCAACAATAAATGGAAAATATACGTGGAATAATAGAAGGGGAGGGAGCAGAAAAATAACCTCTTTACTGGACAGATTCTTGGCCATAGAACACTTCATTAGCAAAGATGTATGCTATGAAGCATCAATTCTATTGTATCTAGGGTTGGACCATGGGCCTATTAAACTCGACGTAGAAATGAAACAAGGAAATTGAAACAAACCTTTTAGGTTTGAGGCATTTTGGCTAAGAGAACCGACCCTCATAGATAAAATGAAGGAGTGGTGGAATGAGAGCGAGATATTAGGGAGAAACCTGTGCACACTTTTCAACTTAGACTTAAAGATCTAAGAGGCAAAATAAATAAATGGAATAAGGACGAATTCAGCAACATACAGAAGGAACAGGAGTTAATCCAAACAAATATGAAGGAAGTACAACAACAAATAATCAACGAAGGTAGAAGTGAAGGATTAGTAGAGGAGGAAGGGCAGCTGATTAATAAAATGGAGGAAAGGAGACAACAAGAAGAAATACTATGGAAACAGAAATCCAGAATTCAATGGTTAAAGGAAGGAGAAAGAAATACAAGGTTTTTTCACAAAGAAATGATCTATCATAGGCAGCAGAACATGATTTTCTCCCTAGTAGATCAACAAGGCAATCGTCTTACTCAAAAGGAAGACATGGAGAATCTGTTAGTGCAACACTTCAAAGGGTTGCTGACAGAACCAAACATAAGAAGGGAGGAGAATATAAACAAAATCATACAACACATCCCCAACCTAGTGAGCAGAGATTAGAACATGGCCCTACTAAGAGAAATATCTAAAATAGAGGTAGAAGAATTCATTAGGAATATGGCGAGAAACAAAGCACCAGGGCCAGATGGATTCACAACTGAATTCTTCCAGGCGACATGGCCATTCTTGGGCGAAGACATAGTGAAATTAGTGGAGGAATCCAGGCACACCAAAAGAATGCACCCGGCCATGAATTCCACATTTCTGGCCCTAATTCCAAAGACAAATCATTCGGAAGAACCGCAAGGGTTCAGACCAATAGCACTCTATAATGTCATATACAAAATTATGGGTACAATTATGGTTAATTGTTTAAAACCTATATTACCTGGGTTAATATCCCAGGAACAGACAAGGTTTGTCAAAGGAAGACAAATAACAGATGGCATAGCGGTGGTACAAGAGGAAATTTATTCATTAAAAACAAAAAACGCGAAAGCAATGCTGGTTAAATTAGATTTGGAAAAAGCCTATGATCGACTAAATTAGGATTATTTACAAGGAATATTGAAGGCATTTGGCTTTGATGCAAGATGGATAAGTTGGATAATGTCGATGGTATCAACTCTAGTTCTGTCAATTCTACTCAACGGATCACCCACAGAGGCATTTAATGCAACCCAAGGGCTCAGGCAAGGCGACCCGCTTTCCCCTTTTTTGTTCATCCTGGCAGCGAAAGGCCTCGGAAGGTACATAAAGGAGAAAGTTTGAAGTGAACAATACACTGGCCTCAGACTATGGGGGAATGATCTACCATTAACTCACCAGCAATTTGTAGATGACATAATGATGTATGGACAAGCATTGCTCAAGGAAGCCATGAAAATAATGGAAATTCTCACATACTTCACTAGTGCTTCAGGGACAAAGATAAACAAAGAGAAGTATGATATATTTTTCATCAACACAACAACACCCTCACAAGCTTTCTTAGCAAGAGTAATGGGATTCTGAATAGGAAAATTTCCCTCGAAATAATTAAGAGTCCAGTTAAATGATTAGCAAAATAGAGTGGCAAACTAGAAACCCCAATTGGGAAAAATCCAAAGAAATATGCAGAACTAGACATTCCGGCACTGAATATGCCAAGTCGCGTAATATTACTGAGATTAGTATTACAATCGATCCCGATTTACCAACTCACCAGTCAAGCAACTCCTAAAACAATATGCCAAAATATGATAGGCATCTTTAAAAAGTTTTTATGGCAAGGGCTTACAATGAAAAAAAATGGGCTCTTCTATCATGGAATTGGCTCAAAAAACCCCTAAAAGAAGGAGGACTAGGACTCCGAGATCCCTATATACTAAATCAGGTCATGGGGGCAAATTTATGGTGGAGATGGATCCAGGGAGGGGTAGACCTATGGAAACAATTATGGGAGAGGAGGTATGACATGCCTAGATCAACAGAAGGAAATCTAAGACTCCAAGATAACAAGAAAGGTTCAGTAATATGGAACCTAGCCTTAGATAACAGAAACCTGATCAGCAACCATAGTTTCCAGGAAATCAAAGGAGGTGGCAAAGCCAATTTTTGGGAAGAAGCATGGAAACAGATAGAAAAACTGGATAGTAAGTCTGAGCTTGAAGAAGTCCACCAATATACCAACATCCATGGGGAAAAACAGTTAAAAACTTATGGAGCATAGACATGGAGAATACTAGAGAAAGTTGAAACAAAAACAAGACTGACCAGATGCACTAGAAACACCCCAGTGGAAGTTATACGAAAATGAAATGGCAACTCGGAAAATCACAAAAGAAGAAGGGCTAGACATAATAAGATGGGGTTATAAGATTAAAGGGATGTTCACAACTAAAGAGGGTTATCAACTACAAGTAGAACATCTCAGGCATCAAGAGAAAAATATCTGGGAAAGCATATGGCAAGAAAAGACATGGCCCAAGGTCACCTTATTCATGTGGATCCTTCAGCATGGGTGTGCACCTACATGGGATCAACTGCAAAAAAACGGGCTATAAGGACCCTCGATATGCAACTTATGTAAAGAACAAGAAGAAACAATGGAGCATGTGACCAATACATGCAGATACAGTGATAACATGTGGAAAAAACATAATCAACTCTTCGGAGTTAGTTATAGGAATTTAAACAACATGAAGACAACAACAGATAATTGGTAGAAAAATCCTTACCAAAACACAATCCTGAACCGAGCCTGGAGAATTTGGCTAGGGTTCATCCTGTGGGCAATATGGAAGGAAAGAAATAACCTGATCTTCAAAGAAGAAATGAGAACTAAAGCAGAAAAATGGAATCAGATAATCCAGAACATAAGAGAGACAATATTGGCAGAGAAATGGTATGAGGAATATTGGAAAAGCAATCCACAGGAAGAAACAATAATCAAAGGCCTGAACTTGAAACCTAGTATTCTGAACGCATCCTTGTGCAAGAACCATACCCCCAATGGAGAGTATGAAAATTACTATAAATGGCCTCAGAAAGAATTTATCAAACTTAATTTCAATGGAGCTGCAAAAGAGAACCCTAGTGCGGCGAGGGCAGGAGGATTATTCAGAGATGACAAGGGGAAAACACTCAGAGTTTATGCCATGGACTGCGGCAATGTGACCAACAATGAAGCAGAGCTTCATGCTATGAAAATGGGACTGGAAATTGTGATAAGAGAACGATTCCAAAGACTGTAGGTAGAAGGAGACTTGAAAATGGCGATAGAAATGGTGAAGAAGCTACAACAAGGAACGCAGTGGGAAAGAATCAGCCAAAGCTGGAGGACTGCATGGTTGGTCCAAGAGATCAAAAATATAATTCGATAGATAGGATACATTATCCCAACACATGTCTGAAGGATGGGCAATGTGGCAGTGGACAATCTGGAAAATTGGGGATGCGGCCAGGTAGGTAGAAACCTAGATATAAAAGCAGAAGAGTTATTACAAATGGAGGAAATGAAGAAACTAGTGGAAATACTAGAAAAAGACAAGGAGCATGAGGAGAACCCCCGATCGGGGTGTGGCAGAGAAGAGGAGGTGGGCCAGCGGCGATGGGAAGTGGAGATGTTAGACATCATCCACACGAGTGCAAGGACAGAGATCTCTTCGGGATGTGGAGGAAGAGGACAACGAGAAGGGCAGGTGGAAGGATAGGGCAGGGAGGGAGCAAGCTCTGAGAGGAGGCAGGTGGAGCCAAGAAGGGAAGGTAGAGAGGAAGGCATAGAATTCAGTGGGAGAGCGTGCAGAATGATGACAGCAAGTGGTAGGACAATGGAGAATGACTCACGACAGGAGCAATAGGAGGCACGTGTAAGTTAATGAGAGCCAGAGTGGGAAGGGATGGAGGGCCATCATTCCGAGGTGAAGGAATGAGGAAAAGGGTGGCATGTAAATTTGATGGACAGGTGGTAGGTACGTCGAAAGGCAGAAGGGAAAGGGAGGTAAAACAAAAGGGTAGAGAGATAGATCTTAGTTGCATGTAGAATGTGAGAGTGAGAGTAGGAGCAGAGAAAGGTGGTGGATGCAGGATGGGGACACAGACCGGGGAAAGCAGCGGCGCCAGCTTTGGTAGACAGTATGTTCTTCTCCATTTCCTAAACTACAGAAGTATAGTTATGTTAGTCTTTGGGAAAGAGATCGGGAAAGGTCTGGACTCTGAAAGAGTTGAAACCAGGATCTTCTAGAACACCACTTGGGTCGAGAGTGAGGACGAAAGAGTGAGAGAAGCAAGAGTCAAAATTCTGGCCCTGAAGAAGGCGTACAGAGAGAAGGGAGGAAGCCAGGGAGAGAAGAGCGAACCTAGCAAGGGAGAAGGTCTGAGGAATTCCACTCCGGCCAGGTGGCTCCTGAGGCTCGGAAGAGATGTCGTAGGTAACTGGAATAGAGAGGAATCCACCCTAGAGACCTCAGGAGATGAGACAAGAGATAGCGCGGCCCCTGAGAAACCTACTTGGAATTTCATGAGTAAAACCGAGAGGAAAACCAGAGTTTCAATTAGAGTAAAGAATGTAGAGAAGAGCGAGAAGGGAATGAAATTACCTTGTGCAGTCCAAAACAGGGACATGGTCCTCCCCTATAGTTCTCCCGGTAGGCTTTCTATGGTTAAAATACCTCGCGGTGTCCAGAACAGGGACATAGTCCCCCCTAGTGGTCTCCCCGAGAGGTTGTCTATGGCAAACCTTCCATGTGAAGGCCAACAGGGAGAGACTAACCTGAGAAAAGAAGAATTGAGGGTCAGCAAAGAGCAAACCCAAGAGATGGCAGGGGGAAAGCTGAGGGGAATGATAAGAAAACTCAGGCTGTCAGGTCTTGAGTGAGATACCAAGCATGGCTCAACTAAATGTAAGATAGATTGGGTGTTATACCAACATAATATTGATACTTTTCATGGTAATGTTTTAGGTTTAATCATAATCTGTGTCCAGTACAGTGTGAAGGCAAGCAAGAACATAGAGGAAAGTGAACGGGGAGAAGGCAACGGCAACCGCGACAATGACAGAATGGGAAGAGATGGAAAAGAAGTGACTAAGAAGGGCAATAGAGGTACAGGTAAAAAGACAACCAAGGGGGTGGGAAGCTCTAGCAGAGAACAATGTAAGAGAGGGAGAAAGACAGGATGGGAGCATATGAAGACCCTCATTGATGCGTACATGGAAGGGAACCCACCTGAGGTTAGAGCCCAAATAGCGGGTTGGGAGTGAGAATTAAATGACAGTATTACCAACCAAGACATTCCCATGGAAGAATGGGAAGACATGGTTCAAGACCCGGGCAACACCCGCGGCCGGCACACCCTCTTCAGACAAATGATCCAACAATACTAGGTCATGAAGAATGTAGTGGCCCGGGCCATGACTCTCAACAAAGAACAGGTCAAAAACAAAGGTTAGGAGGCACAAGAGGACACCAAAGAGAAAGATCCCATAAGAGCAGAGCTACTCAGGGAGATAACAACAATTCAGATACAAACATATCGAAACAACCTGGCACTGGGAAGGATTGAACAAAGTCTACAGGATATGAGGAGAAGTGAGATGTCGGGTTCCAGTGCTAAAGCCCCAGCCCCCATGAATTCCTTAGATGAGGAGTAAAACAACGATCCAGATAAATTTTGTTTCTGTTTCATGACGATTAGCTTTTATTTTTCAAAGTTGATTTGCAGTATAGATAAAATAGACAATGTTGTTAGGTTGATAGAGAAAGACTTATACAAATTTTGGACAACTTTTAACACTAACACGTGGCCAACCTGTTTTCTTACGGGCAGGCTGAGGCCACCTGGAACAAATGGAAAAGCCTGATTTTGGCCAGTTAATACAAATAGCGAAAGTACTACCAAGTTTACAAAAACAAATATTCAAATTTGCAACATTATTCAACAGCATATACAATTATATACGAAGAAAAATATCATCATTAATGCAGCGGAACATAAAGGAGAAATATAAGAAAAATATTCACACATAGAGACACTAGGATTGGTCAAAGACTAGGGCAAAACACATTATGGGGAAACCCTTTCAAATTCTTCTTCTTATTAGATTATCATTGAATGATTTAGTAAAAGGGTGTACAATGATCCATATCTTCAATCATAATCATATCCAACCAAATCAGCTACAAAAAATCCATGAGATGAACTGAACAATGCTAATAATCAAAATCCTGATTCATAAGCCTGCGATCAACTGTCTATGTCTACGGTCAACTATCGAAATTTGTGGTTAATTGACAAAATATTTTGTCAACTACAAAATTCAAACCTTGGGTCCCAACCACAAGGAAGACATGACATGCGTGTGGCTGAAAGGTTTCAGTTGCACAGATGAGATGGCTTGTGTGTAGTAGCAACCAAAATTTCACCATGGCAAGCCTGCAGCTGAGGCTCAAAACCCAAACAAAAATGCCAACTTCAGACCTGTGTGAACCAAAACCAAAGAAAAGAATAGAAGAATTTGTCATGATGATGTCCAAATGAGGGTCACTTTACTTGTATTTATAGCCTTCAATGGGTGTCCAATTTCTCTTTTGGGTCGACCTGACCTTTTATGTACAAGTTGGATTTTCTTCAATAATGCACTTTCCCTTGTCCAAATTGAGTGCTTCAATAGTAAAAATTGGTCCTCTCTAAAAGAGGAATCTCATCCCATGGTTGGAATTTACAACTGAGTTGCCAATTTAAAACTTACTCTCAGCTAGGGAGAAATTCCAACTACATCACGTAGTCATCGCAAGTATCATGTCATCAAATCATATCCTATCTTAAGTAACTTGTCATCAAATGTCATCATTTCTCATCTCGACTCCTCTTTGTGTATCCATGCTTATCTTTTAGTGGTCTCTTCTCATATCCTGAACATTCTTGAATCTAAAAGAAGAAGAATTTGACATTGGAGTGGAGTCCAAGGTACCACCTTCTATCTATCGAGGAGCCACTGCTACCACCCAGATTCACTGCCAGTGGGGAGCCCAATGTTATTACCTGGGAAACATCAGAGAGATTATCATCAGGGAGCACATCTCAACCTGAAACCACATCAGGGAGCTCAGTCTCAACTAGAAATATAATGACAATGAGGAAGGTCCTATGGGACACTCTCACCCCAAGTCATCTCATAGGGGAGAAAATATCTTCCACCCTATGTCGAGTAATAGGAGTTTGTTACATAGGGGAGAAACCATCTTCCACCCCATGTCAATGCAATTTCTCATCCATCCTATTGCCCACTGATATTCCCAACAATGACCCTCAAAAGTCATGTGGTATAACACATGCATCATAATCATCTTGCGTGACACACCTCCAAGCACTCTCTAAACCCATTGGCCACTCGAGGATCAATATTCCCAACAAGCCCATCTTATGGGTATCATGCCAACTGGGGTATACTCTACATATACCAAGATAGGGAAGAAACATCTCCAAACCTGTGGGTAATAGATAGGGGTGATACCCTATTGTCCAGAGATCCCTTAACCTCAGGAGCCCTTCATCTCAATTCCTCACCCTGGGAGCTCAGACAGGGGGGAAGAGTCGGCTCGGTGTCCTCGATCAATCCTTCTCTTTATATATCATCGTGGTCATATCTAGTATCGACTTAAACAACTCTCTGAAGATTTCAATCATGATGTTTCAATAGCAGTAATCTCTTTTTCATGCAGGACATCAAATCAAATATTATATTAGAACAAATATATATCACAAAAAGGATACTTTATTCATCCTCCCTCTCATAGAGGTAGAAATCACAAGCCTAAGTTTTTCTTGTACAACAACATTGTCTCGATATATGATGATATCTCAGTCTCATCTATATATAGGATTCTCTGCCAATTGGATCCCACCCTTTATTATCACAATGTATCATTGTCACATCCAGTACCTAAATAGCTCCTCAAAGAGTTTCTTCAACTTGCCTTAGAGCTAGCCATGTTATCTACATCACACTCATCCTTGGCTGTTATGAAACCAGCTCACAAAAAGATAGAAAAGATAGATCAACGCCTTAGAATTCAACCTCTTCGAGGGGGCAACCTCCTTTACATTACACAAATGAATGATTCTTTGATGATTCAAATGACAAAACCTCCTTTATATATATAGGAGTCTAAGGAGTCACAATATAACCCAGCCGACCTAACAATAATAATATAAAGGCACAAAAATAACAATAGAGGGATTCTATGGGGCATAGTAATAACAATATGGGGACAATAAGGGCACAACAATATTAATAAGGGATATAACTACAATAGTAATCGGGTAATCACTAGTATTATAGCGACCTAACATGCCCCTCTCCTTCAAAAAAGTGTTGTCCTCAATGCTTGAGTAGTTTTGGATGCTTCTATATAAAATTCTCATCCTCCCATGTGGAATCTTCAGCAGATAAGTTCTTCCACTTGATGAGATACTCTGAAATTGATCGATTTCATAGCTGGCGAGTTCTTATTTCTGTGACTGCTTCCAGTTCCAATATAATTTTTCCTTCCTCATCAAGTTCTGGCAATATTGTTTGAAATGGGAGCTTGTCGCCTATAACCTTCTTTAAACATGAAACATGGAAAACTGGGTGCACTCGAGAAGCTGCAGGAAGCTCCAATTTGTATGCCATAGTACTAATCTTTTGCAACACCTTGTATGGACCGTAATACTTTGGTGATAATTTATTATCCTTCTTAGCTTGCTTGAGGGACATTTGTTTATATGGTTGTAGCCATAGGAATACCAATCACCTACATCAAAACTTCTTTCGTTGTGATGTTGATCTGCCTGTTGTTTCATTCTATTCTGCGCCAACACGAGGTTATCCTTTAAGAGTTGGAGGACTTGTTGTTGATGCTCGATGTGATGTTCCACTGCTTGAACCTTAGAATTTTCTCTTAAATATGATGTGATGGATGGTGGCTGATATCCATAAAGTGCCATAAATGGGGTCATTTTCGTTGTTGTATGGAAGGAAGTGTTATACCACCAGTCAGCCAGAGGCAACCATTTTACCTATTGTGTCTATTTATCAAATACAAAGCAACGAAGATATCCTTCCAAACATTTGTTTACTATCTCAGCTTGCCCATCAGATTGAGGATGATAAGATGAGCTATGAGCTAACTGAGTACCGAGACAAGCAAATAATTCTGTCCAAAAATTTCTAGTGAAAATGGGATCTTTGTCACTTACAATAATCTTTGGGTTTCCATGTAGCTTTTGAATTGTTTCCATAAATGCAGTAGAAATTGTACTGGCTTTAAATGGATGTGATAATGCACAAAAGTGTGCATACTTGGTAAGTTTGTCAACTACCACCATGATGACATTCTTTCCCTCAGACTTGGGTAAACCTGTGATAAAATCCATTGAAACCTCCTCCCAACATTGGCTTGGAATAGATAAAGGTTGTAATAGACTCGAGGTCTTAATTGTTTCAACTTTATTTTGTTGGCAAACCAAACATTCTGCCACAAACTTTTGAATATCCTATTTAAGGCCATCCCAAAAAAATTCCTTCTTAACCCTGTGGTAAGTTTTTAAAAATCCTGAGTGCCCTCCTAAGGGAGAAGTGTGAAATTCCATAAGAATATTTTGTTTGAATTGGGAATTCTTACAGAGGTATAAGCGATCTTTGTACCATAACTAATCATTTTGCCAGCTAAATGTATCAGATGTACTGGAATCTTGTTGTAACTTTTGAATAAGTGCCCACACTTCTTCATCATTCTTCCATTCCTCCCTTGCTTCGTTTATCCAATCTGGTTGGATAATAGAAATGGCTCACAAAAATTCTTCCACATCCTCATCCTTTCTTGAGAGTGCATCTGCCACCACATTTTGCTTCCCTTTTTTGTAGATGATTTCAAAGTCATAACCCAACATCTTTGTGACCCACTTTTGTTGCTCTTTAGAGGATAATCGTTGTTCTAAAAAGTATTTAAGGCTATCATGATCTTTTTCTACCTTGAAGTGTCTTCCCATTAGGCAGGGTCGCCATTTTTTAAGTGCATGTAGTATTTCCAACATTTCCTTCTCATAAATGGCTTTGTGTAAAAACTTTCCCTTGATTGGACGACTTTCAAAAGAAATGGATCTTTCATCATGCATTAAAACAACATCAATTCCATTTCTTGAAGCATCACATTCCACAATAAAGATTTTTGTGAATTCCGGTGTAGCTAAGACCGGTGCTTGTCACATTGCCTCTTTAAGATGTTCGAAGGCCTTTGTTGCTTCTGGAGTCCATGAAAATGCATCTTTCTTCAATAATGTTGTTAGAGGTGCTGCTACTCTTCCATAATTTTTAACAAACTTGCGATAATACCATGTCAACCCGAGAAATCCTCACAGATGATTTATGGATGTGGGGATTTTCCATTCCTTAATGGCTTTAATTTTGCTAGGGTCTACCTTAACTCCTTCATGAGATACAATATGACCCATATATTCCACCTCTTGTACTCCAAAGAAACATTTGGATCATTTTGCATATAATTGTTTCTCCTCTAATAGTTGTAGCACCCTGTCAACATGTTCAACATCATCCTTCCAAGACTTGTTGTAGATTAGTATATCATCAAAAAATACTAACACAAATTTTCTAAGGAAGGGTTTGAATATGGAATTCATCAAACCTTGAAATGTAGAAGGTGCATTGGTAAGGCCAAAAGGCATGACCAAAAATTCATAATGACCCTCATGAGTTCTAAATGTTGTTTTCGGAATGTCTTCAGTCTTCATTCTGATTTGATGATATCCTGAACGAAGATCCAGCTTGGTGAAGTAAATTGGTCCACGCAATTCATCCAGTAATTCATCAATGACAGGAATGAGAAACTTATCTTTAATAGTGAGCTTGTTGAGCTCCTTATAATTTAGACACATGCGCCATGATCCATCCTTCTTGTGCACCAATACTACTGGAGCAGAGAAAGAACTTTGACTAGGTTGAATTATACCAGCCTCTAGCATTTTTGCAACCATACGTTCAATTTCACTCTTTTGGGCATAGGGATATCTGTACGGCTTGATGTTTGGAGGAACACTTCTTGGAATCAGATGAATAGCATGATCATGATCACGAATAGGTGGGAGACCTTTGGGATTCTCAAATACCTTGGAATGATTGTCCAATACTTTTTGGAGATCTGGAGAAATAGATGATTTCGATGTGGAAACATCTAGCGAACATAATTGTGCAATTACACCTCTTTGTTCATTTTTTAGAAGCTTTTTCATACCATTAGAGTTGATTATCTTTCCCAGTTTCCCTGCAATACCCCTTAATTCAACTTCCTTTCCTTCGGCAGAAAATTTCATGAAAAGTTCTTGAAAATTAAAAGCTATTGTACCCAAGGATTGTAGCCATTGGGCTCCTAGTACAACATCAACACCTCCCATTGGAATGGAAAGCATTGGGCTAGTCAATAAATATTCTCCCATGGATAGCTTGATGTTATGGAACTTTCTAGAGCAATTTATTGTTCCTCCATTTGCAACCATCACTTGACACTCTGGTGCTGGATATAGGAAGCAATTCAATTCTTTTGCTACCTTACAATGAATAAAATTGTGGGTACTTCTTGAATCAATCAACACTATTACCTTTTTCTTCTTGATTTGTCCTTCTATCCTGATGGTTTGAGGAGTGGTAATTCCCGCCAATGCATTACAAGATATGGTCGGATTCATTTCTTCTTTATCTAGGCTTTGTTCCTGGAGTATATCCTCTTCTTTTGACCTTTCTTGCTCCTTTTCTTCTTCCTCTTCAGAATCTATGTATAATAATTTCTTCTCGACACACTTATGACCTTTAGTGTATTTGCTATCACAACTGTAACAAAGCCCTTTTGCTCTTTTTTCTTCCAATTGTTGTGGTGTCAACCTTATAGGTTGTGGAAGACTAGGGGCAACAACACTTCCATCTTTATAGTTGTGAGTGATATGCTTCTTGGTTGCCATAATTTTGCTTTCCATTTTTCTTACTAACCTGAATGCCTTCTCTAATGAATCAGGTTCCCAAAGGTGAACATCATGTTGGATATTATCCTTTAAAGTCCCTATGAACACATCAATCCTATGCTCCTATGGAATATTTTTTACCCTTATGTTCAATTTTTGGAACTCTTCAATGTGCTCCATTATTGAACCCTTTTGTTTGGGACTTATCAATTGGCTAAAAAAAGTGTTGCTTTTTGTATCCTCATAATGTGATGTTAATCCTTTCGTAAAAATTGCCCAAGTGATAATTTGTTTATGAGAGCAAAGCCATTGATACCATACAAGCTGATTTGGTTCCAAATATAAAGTTGCAATACATACCTTTTGTGTGTTTTGCACATTACTGAGATCGAAAAATTGCTCCATCTGTAATATCCATGTTGCGGGATCCTTGCCATGAAAATTCCTCATATCAATTTTTGGAATATGGTGGGTCTTCGATCCAACATTAGAGTCTATGAAATCATGAGTAACATTTCTTTTGTTCGCATCATGAGTTTCCTTTACTACCCTTTCACCATTTGTAAGTATTTCTTGTAGAAAATTTGTCAAATCTGTCTTCAAATTTGCCATGTCTGTCTTCAAATCTGCCATGTCTCTCTTCAAATTTGTCTTCAAATCTATCTTCAAATCATCCATCTTAGCTTCCATGCCATTCATCTTAGCTTCCATGCCCTTTATCTTAGATTCCACACCATTTATCTTAGCTTCTGTTAGCTTTTGTGAGAGTGACATTTGTTGCGCTTGGTCTTGTAATTTTGATATATCATTAGCATTTATTCCTCTTCTTCATGAGTCATGCTAGAGCTTTCTGGTTGCTTACTAGGTGTTTGCATTTTCTTTCCTCGGGGCATCAGTTACCGATAATAATGCTCTCCTATGCCCTTTGAATTCCTTCAAAATAATTTTTCAAACCAAGCTTAAGCAAAAATTTAAAAAAATCTACACAACTTTTTTCACTTTGTAGGAGCTCGATATTGCCTCTGATGTATCTCTGTAATTTCAGATCATCCTGTTCTGAAATTGCGATCTACAGTAGCCCTCTGTTTCCTCTTTCCAATGCCACCAGTCTGATCCAAATTGGATTCTCCAAGGAAGAGTTATGCCAAATCTCCCACAGTGACCTAATTATAAACTAGTTCAATAGAGTGAACTTGTACGACTTGCCACGTGTCCTTGTTTTGACCTTTAGCTCTAAAAAATATATACAAGAAATTACAGTTCATCCTCTTTCTGTACCTTCTTATGAAACTTCAATCCGATGCTCAGAGAGAAAGTTATGATGATTTTCCCAAGGTCACCTGTTTGGAATGTAATTTAGGAGTCTGCAAAAAGACCAACTTCCTCATATCATATCTCAGTAAATATAGCGCAAAAAACTCTGAAATTCGGACACAAGATTTAGTGCGATTTCGTCTCAAATGGGTTTTTTTTCTCTTCTGAAACGTCGCAGAAAAAATGTTATAGCGAAAATGCCACAATGACCTATTTGGAGCAGTGAAACCCTAGAATCCACAGCTCTGATACCAAATTTTATGAAACCAGCTCATGAAAAGATAGAAAAGATAGATCAACGCCTTAGAATTCAGCCTCTTCGAGGGGGAAACCTCCTTTACATTACATAAATGAATGATTATTTGATGATTCAAATGAAAAAACCTCCTTTCTATATATAGGAGTCTAAGGAGTCACAATATAACCCAGCCAACCTAACAATAATAATATAAAGGCACAAAAATAACAATAGAGGGATTCTATGGGGCACAGTAATAACAATATGGGGACAATAGGGGCACAACAATATTAATAAGGGATATAAATACAATAGTAATGGGGTAATCACTAGTATTATAGGGACCTAACATTGACCATGCTCAAGGCTATAAAAATTTTCATCCAAATGTGCTCATCTCATCAGTAATGATCCCAAATAGCTTCAGTACATCCATGCAATCACATATTCCATGAAGAATATAACAGACCAGAAAATTGATTGTCCCACACAAATATCTCGAAGTGAGCTTGGCGGCAACCCAATGTGTATGAAGTGGCTCAATCATGAATTCACTCATGTTGTTCTATGTAAAACATATATATACAGACGAGTGTTCACAAGGGACATCAATGCTTCAATCAATTATTAGTTTCTAAGTGAATTCCAACAATATCTTTGCATAGCTTCTTCAATTCCATTGGGGTGTCTAAGGATTTTCATTTCCACTTTCCAAAAAATATTCAATAGCTTCACGATATAGATTTTCTTTTCCAAACTTCAAAAAGTAATTCATCATGCCATGATTCTTCATCTCAAACTTCAGAGGCCAACTCCCTCTTACTTTGATCATTATAGGCTCATTACCTATCAAGAATACACCATCAGCATATAAACCAAAATCAAAGTCATACCTTGGACCACTTTTAAGTAGAGGATTGGATCGACACATCTTCCTGGCTTCACCAGGTAACTGTCAATGTGGACATACCAGGCTCGGGAAGCTTGCTTCAAACCATAAAATGTTATCTGCAAACATTATATTGATCAAACCAATATACTCAGCCTCACACAAATCAACATTGTGCAATCAAATCAACTAAGTCATCTTATCAAGCCTTAGATGTCAGATCAAAACTAATATCAAAGTATTAAAAGTTTCTGCCAATATCACTGTGACAAATTTTTCAAACCAGGTGATCCAAATGGAAAGTGGAATCCACCCATGGTATTCATTCGCCTAAGGCATTTATCTGCCCATGGTATTTTCACCCATGGTATATACCAACTTATGGAATTTACCCGTGGTATTGTAGCTAAACAAGGTTATAACAAGTCGCATTTTGTAAAAGGACAGATTCTCCACCACAACGTAACTTTTATAGTTATTCTCTATTTTAATAAAAATCTTCTTTGTGGTTTTCTTTATTGGGTTTTCTCATATTTTTATCAAATTTCAATTTTTTAGAGCTTGGGGGCCTCCCCCCCAATATCTGGATCAGTGGTATCAGAGCAAGTTACAACTCCATGGGAATGTGGGTTTGAAGCATATTTTAGTTTCAACGTTTTGCAGCAATCTTTAGCAAAATTCATGCAAGTTTCATGACCTCCACAGGAAATTTTAGAATTTGTAAATTAACTCATTTTAAAGGATTTTCTATTATCTCAAATGGGATTTTACAGAACTTGATTTCGTTTCCTGGTTTGAGAGATATGAGTAATTGAAATTACATATTTCTGGACCGTTGCATGGCCGCACATACCATGAGTTTCAGGAATCATTTTCTCACTCCACAAGTCATCAAAGTTCAAGATTCTTATATAAATGAAAATATCACTTCAATACCTCAAATGGGTCTTTGATGTAATTTTCTTTCATCGCCTGTAGAAGAAGTCATCAGTGAAGTTGCAACGAGAGGTATATTACTAGAAAAAATAATACGAAAGAAGCCTTTACAACATCTCATTGGATAGGAGAATCTACCAGACAAGCCACCATACTTTTACCAAGCAGATTAACAAGCATCTTGGCTATGTGTCACCCATAAACTCAATGTTATGGTTCAACAACACAAAACCCTTGTCATTGAAGTCCATTTGCTAAGTCACACATTGCTAGTATCATTGTTGGTCACAAGCATTACAGGGTATCTCTATCCTTGGATCTTCATTTGTCATGGTTATGGTTCATCCACAAACCCACGCTTCATCGAAGCCCATTTTCTAGGCCACACATTGCCAATATCATAGTTGGTCACAAGCATTCTAGGGTATCTTTATCCTCAGATCTTCGTTCATCACGGTTATGGGTTAACCACACAAAACCCTTCTCTTTAGTGTCTCTTCATATTCAACAAAGACTTCTCAAGAGGGAACTTCATGCAATGGGGACCATTACTTCTTAAGGTGGGAGGAATGATCTGAATGGAAAGTGGCATCCACCCATGGTATTCATTCGCCCATGGTATTTATCCACCCATGGAATTTACCAATGGTATTGTAAGTAACATCCACCCATGGAATTTACCTGTGGTATTGTAACTAAAAAGACTATAAGTAACAAGTCACATTTTGTAAAATGACAGATTGTCCACCACAATTTAACTTTTATAGTTATTCTCTATTTTAATAAAAAGTTTCTTTGTGGTTTTGTTTATTGGGTGTTCTCATCTTTTTATGGCATTTCAATTTTTCAGATATTGGGGGCCTCCCCCCAAGATCCAAATCACCAAGTGTTAGGAAGAGCCCACATCCAAATACCAAGTTATGACTTCATCTGTTGTCATGTCAAAAAATTGTTATTAAGTAATATCAAACTCCATCATACCATATAAATAATCATAAAAATATTTTTGTCATTACACATCAAGGATCTCATATAAGTTTCTTGCATTCATTGTGAGGTCATTGCATACTGAATCACAATTGTTTACTCTTTAACCAATGTGACAAAGCCAGTTATGCCACTATTTAATCACTATTGAATACCAATATCAGTCACTGAAATTCATTATGCCCACATAGCAATTTCATCAAGGAAAATCATCAATTATAGTGTCAAAACCCTAATTTGGTATCACTGTGAATTCAATCAATCCATAAGCCAAAACATATTTATTAAATATCAAGCATCATGTAAAAATTACAATACAACTCATCTATATTAAATCAATAATCCAGATCTTGTCTAACCCTTGTAATTGTTACCAAATACTTTCATATACAAACTTCAATGAACGAATGAAAATAACATACTTGGCATGCATATTCTAGTCCCCTTCTAACACAAGTTTAGTCAACACATTCACATTCTCCATAGTAAGTCAAACATTCAAACTTCCCTGCTTATAAAAAATTCTATTATCTACTCCATATCTAGAGGATTGTCATTCTCAAAGATTGCTCATGTTTTTATGCATATGGATTTAGTTTTTGTGACCTACAGACACAACTGCACCCATAGGCCTTCTTTCGTGCAATAGGGAGGCTTATAACCACACTCTTAAGCCTTTATCCCAATGGTTGGGACTTGGACTAGGAGAAACATTTTCTTCTCAGAGAAGAACTGGTTGTAGACTAACAACATCACATATTTGACTATTCATTTTCAAAAATATTACTTCAACAGTAAATAATCTTCTATACATTTAATGCAAATGATAACAAGTGTTGGGATCTTATGGATAGTTTCTCCCTATAAATGGGAAGCCACTTAAAACATCAACTTGTCTATCATAATATTTTCATGCATCAACAAAACTATTATATATATCATATTCTTATACATCTATACCCATAGTCATAACATGTTAGCATTAGCTACTTCATCATCACATATGTATATGACATCAAACTTTCATCAAGGGTTAGTGTCATATAATAAGGGCAGTGGATAGGTGTATCATCATACTTCAAATATTATCATCATTACATAATGTCTTTATCATATTACCCATCCATCAGGCCAGGGCATTCGAATTTATCACATTGTCCAAATTACTAAGCTTATAAAAACCTAAACAAGGTCAAACAAAAGATCTTGAATATCAATAATAATGTTACACTTCTATCATCATGGTTATCATGATTATCACAAGAATTGAAAATAGTATCAAGCTACCATATATAAGAATCAATGTGATAGCCTTCTTTATGGGATCAAGAAATTAAAATGTAAGATACTTGTCAAATATAAAGATCACCAATATATATCACATGTACCATAAATCAAACTTACTCTCATATGAATATATGATTCATTCATGAAGGTGAAATTCCCATCATACCTTAGGGCTTACCTTTCCATCCAATGTTGCAGTTGAAACATAACATTGAAACAATACATCATACATACCTTGTAGTATTCAGATACTTGCGCACCTTGACATTGGCGACTGGAGCACTTTGTCAACTTTTTGTTAGGTGCCTCTTTCCTTTTCCAACACTAGCTCTTGCACTAGTTATATTTTTCCTGCACCTTGGATGATCCTCAAGAAGGATCCACTTATCACATCTCATCATGAGGTTAGAAGAATCCAAATACTGAAATATACATGCAGGGAGTATAATCAAGGATAAAATCAATAAATCTAAACAAAAATAAAGACATAAAGAAGTAACATAAATCGAAAAAGAACTTAGCTTTAATAAGAGGTGATCACCCCCCTCTTGAACCAGATTTCAAGAGTCATGATTTTCCATTGTCCATATAACATCATTTCCTTCAATATATCTATCGAATTCATCAATAACCATGGCCTAATTGGGACTATCCCATCTAGTGCTACATCAAACCTGTCACAAGTGCTTGAACATATTAAGGCTGGCCATGCTAGGGTTTCTAGGTTGCATATCTCAAACCTTTTTCATAATCCAAGGTTTCTTCCAAACACTATCCTCATAATATCCGTAAAACCATAATAGTCAAATTGCTTAGGGTTTCCTTCAAACACTAGAATTATTTGAGGTCTTCACCAACTTCTTTCCTTCCATTAATGGTGTCTTCATAGGGGTCGTCTTAATGACTTTTCTTCAGCCCAGCTTTGACACCATGTTAATTTTTTTTCTTAGGACTTATTCTTCTTTTCTTTAAATAATTGCATTTCATCATTTACGTATATAATTCACCCCACAACATCATAAGAATATTCAAATTTTCAATATTATTCAACAACATATGAAATTATATAGAAATAATAATATCATCATCAATGCAGTGGAACATAAAGGAAAAATAGAAGAAAATCATTCACACATAGAGGCACCAGGATTGGTCAGAGGCCAGGCAAAAATCCACTATGAGGAAAACCCTTTCAAATTCTTCTTCTTATTAGATTGTGATTGAATGATTCAGCAAAATAAAATGTAGTGATCCATATCTTCAACCACAATCCTATCTAGCAAAACCAACTACACAAAATCCATGAGATGAAACCAACAATGATAACAATCAAAGCTTTGATTTAGAAGCATGTAATCAACCGTCATTGTTTGCGTCAACTATTGAACTTTGCAATCAACTGACGAAATATTTGACCAACTATAAAACTCAAACCTTGGGTCCCAACCGCAGGGAAAACATGTTGTGCATGTGGCTGAAAGGTTTTATCCACACGGATGAGCTGACCTACGTGTGGTTGTAGTTGAAATTTCACGGTGGCAAGCATGCGGCTGAGGCTCAAAACCCTAAAACAGAAATGCGAACTTCAGACCATGTAATTTCACCTTTGTGTGAACCAATTTTCTGTGGACCTGCCTCAGAAATGTGTGATCCAAAACCAAAGAAGAGAATAGAATAATTCTTCATGATGATGTGCAAACGTGGGTCACTTGACTTGTATTTATAGCCTTCAATGGGTGTCCAATTTCTCTTTTGGGTTGACCTGACCTTTTGTGCACATGTGAGCTTTTCTTCAAAATACACTTTCCCTTGTCCAAATTGAGTGCTTCAATAGTCAAAATTGGTTCTCTCAAAAATAGAAATCTCGGCCCCTGGCTGGAATTTTTCACTGGGCTTCCAAATTAACAACCCAATTAAGGGAAGTGGAAGATAAATTATTGTGTTCTTTTGACTCTTACGGGTCACTATTCTACGAAGTAGGACTATAAAAGGCTTTGTGGAATTTAGATATGCCAATATACATTTGGTGGTATAAAATGTTGTGGAAGATAAATGCATCACCAAAGGGATTACTCATTTTTTGACTTGTTATGAAGGGAAAAACACTAACTTAACATAGACTATTGTTGAGGAAAAAAGCAGGGCTACGTATCTGACTTCTTTGTAGAGGGAATGAAGAAATCAATATACACTTGTTCATAGAGTATGCCTTTATGAAACATGCTTGACTTTAAATGAAACTTCATTTAGATTTAAAACATGTTTTGGAAAAGGGGTCCTTGGAAGAATGCTTTTGAGGATTTTTCACTTGTAAAAGGTTAAAGGAATTTAGAGTTCTTCCTATCTTAATTATGTGGGGTACACTCTAGATGGCTTATAATGCTAGTCTCTTTTGGGACAAACATAACCCTCCTTTTAAGGAATTGTAGTAGGCTCTGATGTTAATTTCCACTTATAAACCTTCTACTAAAACCAGGGAAACTTGTATGGTGGGAAAGGTAATCATCAACAAGGAAATTGCTTGGGGTTTCTTTGGTGGTGCCTATCAAGGACTACATCATACTTGTAGTTTTGGGGTCATTCACCTTTCAAATAGTCACTATTCTACTAGAAAAGCTAATATAGGTGAAGGTGATCTGTAAACTATCGTGAATATTCCATTGGATAGTTCGTCACAACAGATTTGACAATATTATATTAAAAATTAGAGATTCTACACTATTACAATTTTATTTAATTTCTAGATCTGTAAAATTAACTGTAATTAGTGCATTCATGTAAAAGTAAATCAAGCATAAAAGTAGAGAACGATAAAATAGGCTCACACACACATAATACACAAGATATGCTCTCTGGGAATCCCTTTCGGGAGAAAACCCAACTTATAGGTGAGGTCACTTCGCTCTCTTTCTATGACTGGAAATATGGCTACAAATACAAAGAAGTAATTTATGTGGATCGTGAGCTGCTACAGTGCTCAGATCCTATCTATGTGCTCTACCTCCTATCTCTCCTGGCTATCTTTTCTCAACTATGGAACAAAATGATCTCGAAAGAATGGAATGCCTCTTCCTCCTAGTGGCTCGGTTATAACACAACCCAATAGCCTACTAGTGGTTAAGTTTGACTACATAAACTCTTAACTAGAATTACAAAATAGACTCTTATAGATTCTTTTACATTACAAACACGTGGCTGGCCCCTTTTCCATGAATAATGGGGTTTGACCCGGCATCCTCTTGAAATATAGGTGTGAAAACAGGAAGGTCAACTTCTGAGTGGCATAACTTTTGCACACGGACTCTAATTAACGTGATTCTTATGTTGTTGGAAATCCCTATGTGTGTAGAATAACATGAAAAGGTGGTGATCCAAGGAGACATATTTTTATCCCCAAAAAATGTCATTTGATGCTTCAAAATTCTCCTGGAAGGTTTCAGACCTCGTTTTTCCAAACTGGGTCCCGTCGATAAAAATGGTCCCGTGAGTTGATTCCTCCACTTTTTCCACTCCAAATGCATTGAGATGGATGAAAAATAATATAATGATCAAATTTGGATCACACCTCCCCATTTTGGGAGGCTTTGGTCCCCCAAAATTTTTTACTGAATGAGGTGAGGAAATTTTTCCTCCACCTTCTCTCTGGTGTACCATTTAGCTTTGCCTGGAAGTTGTCCCTTCAACCCAATGTGCCAAAGGTCTTGTTTCCCTTGTCTTGTATTTTTGGACCTCTTCTACAAAACTATATCTTCTATCAACTCTACTTGAGCGTCTGGTGTTGAATCCTCCACAAAAGGTAGGACATGTTCCTCTTCCTGATATAGCATGGAAGGCTCATAGAGTTTCAAATTCTCTACATTTACAAATGAGTAAATGCACATATATGGTGGTAAATTGAGTTGATAGGAATTATCACCCACCTTGTCCAATATCTCAAAGGTACCATACCTTAGAACCTTGATTTTCTTACCAGGCCCCTGTAGCCTCTCCTTGTTCAACTGTAGCCATACTCAGTATTCCACCTTGAATGATTTCTATGTTCTATGTTGATTATGCCTAGCCTTATACTTCACCTGCGACTTTTGCAGTGTTTCATGTACCTGTAGATGGATCTGCCTTATCTTATCTATAAATTTTTTAGCCCTCAAAGAATCTCCTGTAATGTCTTCCTTCACTCCTCCTTTATGCCCATATACAGTATCCAAAGGTGAAGGTGGAAAATATCCAAAACAAGTTTCAAATGGGACTTTCCTATAGAAGTGTGGACTGCTTTGTTATAATAATGTTGTATATATACCATATTTTCATCCCATGTCTTTGGATGCTTCTAGTTGTAACCCCTCAAAAGTTGCACCAAAGTCATGTTGACTATTTTTGTCTACCCATCTGTTTGTGTATGGAATGTTGTAGATCTCTTCAACTTCGTGACCATCTTCTCCCACAATGTAATCCAGAATGCACTGAGAAATCTTGTATCCTATCTGAAATGATGCTCCTTGGTATCCCAAAGTGTACCCAGACCTGTCCAAAGAACAAGTTTGCTTCTTCTTTTCCACTAATGGTCTTTTTACATGGCATCAGAACACACATATTGTTGAACCTGTCAACTACCACGAACAGGTAGTCATGTCCCTTCCTGCTTATCAGTAAACCTCCCACAAAGTCCATGGAAATGATTTCCTAAGGATGAGTAGGTACGGTAAGGGATGATACAGACCCTGTTTCTTGTTGCTAGGCTAGTTGGTACAACAAAGCATGCATCCTCTTATGAACCTAGCTACCTGTTCTTGCATCTTGGGTCAATACACATACCTCTGCAAGTTAGCCACAGTCTTCCCTAAGTTACCAATAACCTTGGAGGTATGAGCCTCTATAATTAGCTATAAACACTCACCTTTACGAACACATAGCTTATTCGGCCTGTAGAGTAACCCATCCTGAAGATGGTAGTCAATGGTGAAGTCACCATCATGCACATGAATCTGACTCTACAACTACTGATACACCTCCTTGAATTCATCATATTTTGAATATGTCTCTCTGTATGCATCATGGGTGAATGGCTCCATGTGTATAAGAGTCCCCAAAGTTGTAATCTTTGATGTGGGTGACCTTGAAAGCATATCAGCCAACTTATCTGTGTTTCCCTTCTTATACTTGATCACAAAATGAAACTGTTATAAAAACCCCATCCATTTGTAATGATTGGTTTGTTGTAGATTATTTTGGGCCTGCAGGTACTGTAATAGCTGGTGATCTATGTGGATTATTGTCTAATTTCCCATCAAATAGTGCTTCCACTTATTCATAGCTTGCAGCATGGCATAGAGCTCCTTATCGTAGGTAGGGTAGTTAAGAAATTCCCCATGAAATACTTAAGAATGGTATAAAATGGGCCTTCCTCCTTGAATCAAGACAGCTCCCATAGCATACCCACTTGCATCTATCTCCACTTCAAAGGGTCATTGCAAGTTTGGTAATGCCAAAACTGGTGCTTCACTGATATTCTTCTTTAACTCATTGAAAGCCTTCTGCTGCCCTTTTCCCCACTGGAAACTCTTGCCACTTGTTGTTATGGCGTGGAGCGGTGCTTCTACTGTTGAAAACGAGGCTATGAATTTCCTCAGGTACTGTGTTGCTCCAATGAAACTCCTAACCTCAGTAACATTAGTAGGCACTGGCCATTTCATGATGGCCTCCATCTTGGAAGGATCTATCTTCAATTCTCCTCCACCAATCACATATCCCAAATACACCAAGGACTACTACGCAAGCTCGCACTTCTTGAGATTTGCTAGTAGCGAGTGCTTCTTCAATGTTTCCAACACCTATTTCAAATGTGAAATATGCTCTTCCCAGGTAGCACTATGTACCAGTATATCATCCAAATAGACAATAACAAACGAATCTATAAAAGGGCGCAGTACATCATTCATTGATCTCATAAATGTAGTTGGTTCATTGCATAGGCCAAATGGCATAACTAACCATTCATATAAGCTTGGTTTTCAAGGTGGTCTTCTATGTAGCTTCTTCTTTGACCTAAACCTAGTGATATCTAGACTTCAAGTCTAGCTTGGTGAAATACTTTGCTTGTTGCAACTAATCTAATATATCATCTATCTTGGGCAAGGGGTATCTGTTCTTGAGTGTGATTTTATTCAATGCCCTATAATATATACACATCCACCAAGCCCTATCCTTCTTTGGCACAATGATGATGGGTGACCCACATGGTGATGTACTCAGTCGAATGACACCTTGTTCCAGTAGTTGTTGCAATTGTTTCTTCACCTCACTTGCTTCTATAACAAACCGCCTGTACAACCCAATATTTGGCAATGCAGAGTCTGGAAATAGTTAGATCTTGTGCTCCACTTCCCTCTTAGGGGGTAGCCCTTTAGGTTCTCGAAACATGTCCTTGTATGCTTGTAACAACTCCTCAAATTGTTGTTTTTGTTTATTATTACACCCCTTTAGGGATGCCTTGGCTTTATTTACTCCTCTACAGACTGATTTTCTCTTAAAATCAATAAAACATACTTCTTGTTGGAACTGGTCAATTTCTTGGCTTGGTTGGCACTTACCAGTGAAATTTTTACTTTCCTTTGTGTGCATTGATGATGAATGATTTTCCATCCTTGATGAGCAGATACTAGTTAGCTCTCCTCATGAATATTTCATCACGCATGTACATGTATGGACTCCCAAACATGACTCCACATACATCAAGGGGAACCACATCCAAATCTACTTCATCAATAAAATCAACATTGATAGAAAATCTGATTTTACACTATTTTGTTACCTTCAGCTCTGCATCCTTATGTACCCATCCCAGTGGATATGGGTTTGGATGATCATGAACTTCCAATCGCAACTTCTTGACTAGATTAGTTTCAATGAGATTTGCTTGTGATCCTGAGTAAAATAGAGCATCAATCTTCATCTTCTTGACCTGTATCTTTAAATGGAAGAGTTTGGTCATTTCTTTCTCTTCATATTGCTAAAGGCTACGCAGAATCACCTTCTTCTGCACCGATGTACAAATGGTCTTCTCATCCACGTCTGAGTTGCTTTCAACTTGGTTGCTCAAATCAGTGGCCATGAGATTCTCCTTCTTATTATCTTTCTTCTTGTTCTTCGGGTTTAGCTATGGATGCAACTTCCAATACTTCTCCTCTATATGGCCATCAATGTTGCAATGGGTGCAGTCGTTGCTAGGATCTTTGCACTGGTGTGTTGTGGTTGTCGTGATTTTATATTTTCCCCCTTTTTTCTTCTTCTTCCCATCCTTAGAAGTGTCTTGTTGCTCCTTTTTCTTTGATCCACTTGATTGTGCTCTTTTCAGGCATATGTTATCCAGGTACTGTGTCTGTACACAAGCCTCATCCACCGTTTTGGGCTTGAACAACATCACTTGCTCATGCAAATGGCAGTGCAGATCCCCTAAATACTTGAGGAGTACATCTTGGTTTTTTTGAGAGATACCCAACATTATAGCCATCTTTCTAAATTTTGTGGTGTACTCTTGCACACTTTGGCACAACTTTTTTCCTGAAGTAATGCCACCGGATCCACTGGTCTTCCATGTTCCTAATGGGATACCACTGTGACTTAATGAGGGTTTTTAAATCCTCCCACTTAGTCATTGGAGGTTCTCCCTCCAACCTCAGCGTTCCCATGTGACTCTCCCACCAAGTCAGTGCATGGCCCTCCAATTTTAGTCGCTCGAATGAGATCTTATGCCCTTCCTCGATCTAATGGACACTGAAATAAACTTCTAGTTGCTACAACTAGCGGTTCAACTTTAGAGTGTCGATCTCGTTGTGATATGGATTGATATAGACTTTTTCTTCCACTTTCAATAGGGATTGGTTCAAGAGTCAAGACACTCGAACTGGGTTGATCTTTTTCGAGTTCTTTCTTCGGTTGGTTATCTGCATCTTCTCAATCTCCCGATCTCCCTTCTGATTTGTCCTCTGCATTCGATTACCCTTCTTCTCCAAATATCCCCAACTTATTTCTTAAGGCCACCATGAGGAGGTTGACATTGCGGTTTATATCTGTGACTTGTTCTTTGAGTCATGAAAACCTCACCTTTGTAGGATCACGAGGTTCGTTTACAGATTCGTCGCCCATGATTAGGGTTTTATGATTTTCGGCCTCACCGATCTAAATCCTTGCAATCTCCACAAAATACCCAAAGAAACCCGCTCTGATACCAAATTATCCATAAATTATCGTGGATATTCTACTGGACAGTTTGTCACAATAGATCTGATAATATTATATTAAAAATATGAGATTCTACACTATTATAATTATATTTAATTTCTAGGTCTATAAAATTAACTATAATTAGTGCATGCATGTAAAAGTAAATCAAGAAAAAAAAGTAGAGAACGAAAAAATAAGCTCGCACACACATAATACACATGATATGCTCTCTGGGAAACCCTTTTGGGAGAAAACTCAACTTATAGGTGATGTCGCTTCGCTCTCTTTCTCTGTCTGGAAATATGGCTGCAGATACAAAGAAGTAATGTTTATGGCCCATGGGCTGCTATAGTGCATAAATCCTCTCTTTGTTCTCTACCTCCTATCTCTCATGGCTATCTTTTCTCAACTATGGAACAAAATTCTCTTGGAAGAATGGAATGCATCGTCCTCCTTGTGGCCTGGTTATAACACAGCCTGATAGCCTACTAGTGGTTAAGTTTGACTACATCAACTCTTAACTAGAGTTACAAAATAGACTCTTTTAGAGCCTTTTACATCACAAACACGTGGCTAGTCCATTTTCCATGAGTAATGGAGGCTGACAAGGCATCCTATGGAACTATAGGTGTGAAAATAGGAAGGTCAAATTCTGAGTGGCATAACTTTTTCATATGGACTCTGATTGATGTGATTCTTGCACCGTTGGAAAGATCTTTGTGTTTAGAATAGCATGAAAAGGTGTTACGCTTAAGCAATAAAGTTTTAGCCCCAAAAAACGTCATTTGATGCCTCAAAACACTCCAGGAAGGTTTTGGACCCTGTTTCGCCAAACTGGGTCCCATCGATAAAAACGGTCCTGTGAGCTGATTCCTCCACTTTTTCCTCTCCAAATGCATTGAGATGGATGACAAACAATATAATGATCCATTTTGAATCAAAAGGTTGTAACAATCAAGGAAAATTCAATGATCTTATTTCTCTTTTGAGGTTTGTTGTGGGGAAGAATCTTATTTGCTTAGAGGATTTTAATGATTCAAAGTTGATAATCAACAAGATTAACAATAGAATGTAGGTGTAAAACATGGACATTTTGTAGATTTCTCAATAATTAAAGGAAATTTCTTAATAGTTTCAGTCAATCAACTTTATGCATGTCTTTTGAGAACTCAATACTACTATGATTCCCTTTCTAAAGAAGCCTTACATCTAGCCATGAACATCTTTATCATGGATGAATTCTCAAATGGCCTACCAACTTTTAGAAATGAATGTAATCTTGTTAATCCATAATGGTCAACTTTTACATGTTTAGTTATTTTCATAACATGTTGTTATCTCTAGAAATGAGACTATTGATTTTGATTACTTTTTCTTAGTTGTGTTCGATGCCTAAAATTGTAGTTTTAATTTTTGTTGAGATAGTGTGTGTGTGTGTATTATGAAAATATCTTTATATCTCGTGTGAGGATTATACATATTTTAATCAAGAAGGAATACATATAACTTTTTTTTCGTTTAAAATGGATTTCATTAGATTTTCAAAATAGCATAGCATACAAAAATGATCTCAACAACCCCTGCTCTCTCATTCTGACCAAAATTTTTTAGATTGGTGGCTGGAGAATACCAGGAAAGATAGATTGCATATCTATTTTTGGAGGGCGTTGTGGCCTTAGCATACTAAGAGTGACATAAAAAGAGACCTGAACTGATAGCAACATATCAAGGAGGGGGATGTGGGGGCATTACAAGGGGAGCTACAAAATAACCAACACGATCATGAATGTGGAAGTCAATATGTTCCACCTATGCTTCCAAGCTATGAAGGTGATCATTAGTGCGTCGTTGACTATGCCAAAGGTTGTCCAACTGCTCCAGAATGCCATTTTGACTTTATTGAATATTAGTAAGATAGGCTACAATCGCATTGTGATATTCATACCTGTGATCCCTGAGGATGTTAATATCAAGTTGCATGTGTGCAGTTGCTAGAAAATATATTCCATGGAAGCAGGGGCTACCACGCGGCCTAGCGAACTAGCTGGAGAAATTGCCTCAACGTTTCTTGTTTTTTGGCTGGTCGAATTAGTAGATGAGAAATGATGACCTGGCTCGGGATGCCCAGCCTGTGCATGCTGACCCCTCTCGTGATGAGGACAACCCCATTGTTGTGGCATCCTACAAGTTGTTGGGTTGTGTTATATTCTTTCCACGTAGTTAACAGGGGTTTTGAGGGGCACCCGTAACCCCACTTTATGGGGTCCGGGGCAGCACCCTGGAAAAATTTGGGTTTGGACCCTATGTTAGGTTGGGCAGACCCACCTATGGTTTTGTGCATGATTTTTGCACATGTTTTTGGATGCGATGGTTTTCGGTCCATGGTTTTGGATGCGATGGTTTTCGGTCCATGGTATTGGATGCTTCGGCATGTATAAATATGTATTGTAACATTGAAAGGAAAATAATGAAAAATCAAGCTGATAGTCCCGGTTTTGGGATCCAAGGGAAAATCTTTGTGTATATGTGTTTTATGTGTTATGCTCTCGCATTGTTTATTTTCTGTGTTTTAGAATTTGTATGTAGGTAATTTCTGTATGGGGTTGAAACCTACATTTGGTATCAGAGCAGTTTTGGCTTCAAGGGGACGCCTTTGTTGCTGAGGGGTTTCGCTCGGGCCTGTGGTAGACCCTGTTCAGTGGGAGATCTGCGAGACCGATTCTGCTGGTGAAAGAAGATGGCAAGCAGTGGAAAGATAGAGATAGAGAAATTTAATGGTCAAAGTTTTGAGTTGTGGAAACTCAAGATGGAGGATTTGTTGGTGGATAAAGATCAGTGGATCACGATAGATCTGGGTACTAAACCAACGGGAGTGTCCGATGAAGAATGGAAGAAGTTGGATCAGAAGGCAAAGAGCACAATACGATTGTGTGTCTTAGATTCAATATTGCGGAATGTATCAGGGGAAGCTATGGTGAAGGCTTTGTCGGACAAGTTAGGACTTTGTACCAATCTAAGTCTCTGGTGAATAAACTGTTCCTGCGGAAAAAGCTATATAACCTGAGGATGAAAGATGGAGACTTGGTGATAAAGCATCTGAACGCATTTAATACTGTGTTAAGTCAGTTTGCATCTATTGATATTAAAATTTCATATGAATATAAGTGCATCAGATTGTTTTATTCTCTACTAGATTCGTGGGATATTCTGGTTATTGCAATAGGTAGCAATGCAATTGCCTTGCAGTTTGATGAAATAGTCTCAGCCTTTCTGACGGAGGAGATGAGATGAAAAAATACGGAGAGCCATAATGGTGATGCCTTGTCTATACGAGGACGGTCCTAGAACAGAAACAAAAATAAGTCATCGAGTGGGAGATCTAAATCTAGAGGGAGATCTAAATCTCTAGGAAAACCTGTAAAGGTGGTGTGCTGGAAATGCAGAAAGGAAGACCACTTCAAAAGGGATTGTAAATCTAAAGCTCCTGACAAAGGAAAGGGACCTGATGAGGCTCCTTATACAGAGGCGAAAACCATCTCAGATGAAGGTGGGGATGTGTACTTGGCTTCTTCAAGTACACATGTAGATCATGAGGCATGGTTGATTGACTCAGGTGCATCCTTTTACTTCACTTCCCATAGAGAGTGGTTCTGTGAGTATGAGAAATATTATGGTGGTGATGTCTTCTTGGGGGATGACAGGAAGGCTAGAATCATTGGTTGTGGAAAAGTAAAGTTGAAGCTGCAAGGTGGAAGGGTTAGAACACTTCCGAGTGTTCTGCATATTCCTACATTGGCCAGAAATCTGATTTTTGTTAGCAAGTTGGATGATGCAGGTGTAAAAACAGTGTTCGAGAAGGATACCTGCAAGATGGTTCGGGAGCACTGGTATTGATGCGGGGAGTTCGGATTGGAACTCTGTACAAGCTGCAAGGTAGCACTGTCGTTGATGGGTGCAATAGTTCCATGGTTCCTGAAAGTGGAGCAGAAAATCTAGTGGTCTTTGGAGAAAAGACCATGTTGTGGCATCAAAGGCTTGGACATATTGGAGAGAAGGGCCTTCGAATACTTCATGGTAAAGGTATGGTAGAAGTTATGAGTAATAGCTCTTTGGATTTTGATTTCTGTGAAAATTGTGTATATGGGAAGCAGAATCGGGTGAGTTTCCCCTCTGGTAGTAAGAGGGCAAAACAGATATTAGAGCTTGTGCACAGTGATGTGTTTGGACCTGTGAAGGTGCCATCATTGGGTAAGTCTGTATACTATGTATCATTTATATATGACTTCTCAAGGAATACCTGGATATATTTCCTAAAGAAGAAATTTGAAGTCTTTGACAGGTTTAAAGAATTTAAGACTCTTGTGGAAAATCAGACAGAGAAGAAGATAAAGCTATTGAGGACAGATAATGGTGGAGAGTTTTGCAGTAAGGAATTTGAATAATTCTGTAAGAAGTGTGGTATATCACGATAGAAGACTACTCCATATACACCTCAGCAAAATGGAGTTGCAAAAAGAATGAACAAGATGTTGACGGAAAGGGCAAGAAGCATGCTCAGTGGAGCCGGATTAGGACAAGAATTCTGGGCAGAGGCGGTGGATACTGCATGTTACCTGGTCAACGGGTCACCTTCATCAGCGTTGGAGGATAAGACTCCACAAGAGGTATGGACTAGTAAGAAACCCTCTCTTTCACATCTAAGGGTATTTGGATGTGATGCATATGTACATGTTCCAAAGGAGAAACGAACCAAATTGGATAGTAAATCTGAACAGTGCATCTTTATTGGGTATAAGGATGGTTTAGAGGGTTATAAGCTTTGGAACCCAGTAACAAGGAAGGTTGTGTACAGCCGAGATGTGGTGTTCAAAGAGGTGAAAGATGTTATTAAACATGAAGTCCAACCAAAGGAACTTGAGAAGATAGAGTTTGAGCTAAAGGAGGAAGAATCAGACTCTACAGTGGAGGAGGAATCAGAAGATGAAGAGCCACAAACTCCATCTGTGACAAGATCAGTTCGAGAAAGAATGCAGCCAGAAAGGTATATTCCATCTGCTTTCTGTTCAAATTTTGTTTTATTTGTTACTGATGATGATCCCAGAACTGTAAAGGAAGCAGTGGATTCAGAGGATGGAAAACTCTGGAAAGAGGCCATGGTTGATGAAATGGCATATTTGCACAAAAATGAGGCTTTGGATCTGGTGGAGTTGCCAGCTAGAAGGAAACCCATTGGTAGCAAATGGGTGTTCAAAAAGAAGACAAATGCAGAAGGAAAAGTGGAGAAATACAAAGCTCGGTTGGTAGAAAAAGGTTATTCCCAGGTGTTGGGAATTGATTTTGGTGATATTTTTTCTCCTGTTGCCAGGGTAACTTCTATTAGATTACTTTTATCTATTGCTACTGCTTTTGATTTTGAGGTAGAACAGATGGATGTGAAGACAACATTTTTTCACGGGGATCTGGAAGAGGAAATATACATGAAGCAACCTAAAGGCTTTGCAGTGAAGGGTAAGAAAGAACTGGTATGCAAGTTAAAGAAGTCTTTGTATGGGTTAAAATAGTCACCAAGGATGTGGTATCAGAAATTTGATACATTTATACAGGGACTTGGCTTCACTAGAAGCAAAGCAGATCATTGTGTGTATTTTAAATTAATTGGTGACCGTGTTATTTATTTGGTCTTGTATGTGGATGATATGTTGCTGGTTGGAAATGACAAAGAAATTATCCAGGATTTGAAGACCCAATTGTCCTCCAAATTCGACATGAAAGATCTTGGTGTTGCAAACTATATTTTGGGCATGGAAATTAAAAGAGTTTAGGCAAAGAGGAAGCTCTGGTTAAACCAGAGGAGGTATGTCGAGACAATACTACAGAGGTTTAATATGCAAGATAGTAAATCGGTGAAGGTTCCTATTCCTGTAGGTGTGAGGTTATCTGTTGAACAATGTCCCAAGACACAAGAAGAGGAAGAGGACATGTCCCGTGTTCCATATGCCAGTGCAGTCGGTAGCCTGATGTATGCAATGGTCTGTACTAGACCAGACATTGCACATGCAATGGGAGACCAGACATTGCACATGCAGTGGGAGTATTGAGCAGGTTTATGTCAAAACCAGGGAAGGAGCACTGGACAACAGTGAAGCGGGTTTTTAGGTATTTGCGTGGCACTAGTGATTATGGTTTGTGCTACCAAGGAACATCAGGATTGGACAGAATGTTGGATATTCGTGGCTTTGTTGATGCAGACTGGGCTGGAGATCTGGACCAGAGAAGATCTACAAGTGGGTATATGTTTAACCTATTTGGAGGTGCAGTCAGTTGGATGAGTAAGAAACAATCTATAGTGGCACTATCAACTACAGAGGCAGAATACATAGTGGCCACTCATGCAAGCAAGGAAGCAATTTGGTTGCAGAGATTGTGTTCATGTATGGGGTTAGTACAGGGAGCTATAAGGATAGACTGTGACAGCGAAAGTGCAATTTTCTTGGCAAAGAACCTTGCATATCATTCAAAGACAAAGCACATTGATGTTCAGTATCACTTTGTGAGGGATATGATAGAAGACAAAAAGGTGTTGTTGGTAAAGGTGGACACTTTGAAGAATACTGCAGATGCATTGACAAAATCTGTGAGCTCTGAGAAGTTCTCTTGGTGTAGAGAGACAATGGGTGTTTCAGGGCTGGAAAAATGACTAAGCTCTCTTGTGGCCCCCTGTGGAAAGAAAAAAACAAGTGGGAGAATGTTGGGTTGTGTTATATTCTTTCCACACAGTTAATAGGGGTTTTGAGGGGCACCCGTAAGCCCACTTTATGGGGTCCGGGGCAACGCCCCGGAAAATTTTGGTTTTGGACCCTATATTAGGTTGGGTGGACCCACCTATGGTTTTGTGCATGATTTTCGCACATGTTTTTTGGACGCGATGGTTTTTGGTCCATGGTTTTGGATGTGATGGTTTTCGGTCCATGGTATTGGATGCTTCGGCATGTATAAATATGTATTGTAACATTTAAAGGAACATAATGAAAAATCAAGCTGGTAGTCCCGGTTTTCAGATCCTGGGGAAAATCTCTGTGTATATGTGTTTTATGTGTTATGCTCTCGCATTGTTTATTTTCTGTGTTTTAGAATTTGTATGCAGGTAATTTCTGTATGGGGTTAAAACGTTCAACTGCTCCAGAATGTCATTTTGACTTTATTGAATATTAGTAAGATAAGCTACAATTGCATTGTGATATTCATACCTGTGATCCCTAAGGATGTCAATGTCAAGTTGCATGTGTGCAGTTGCTCGACAATATATTCCATGGAGGCATGGGCTACCACGCGGCCTAGCGAAATAGCTGGAGAAATTGCCTCAACGTCTCTTGTTTGCTAGCTAGTCGAATTAGTAGATGAGAAATGGTGACCTGGCTCGGGATGCCCAGCCTGTGCATGCTGACCCCCCTCGCGATGAGGACGACCCCATTGTTGTAGCATCCTACAGGTAATGGTGGTTGATGGCCCCCTGCAGGGGGAGCCCACAAAAATACCTTGAGTGAACCTGCATAGAATACCAACCGACCCAATTCCACGAAACCACTATTCCGAACAAGAATGAATCACCAAACCAACACCACTATCAAAGGGGTGAGACGGGCAATCGTTTACCCAGACTAAGTAACGAAGCAGAGTATGTCCGAATGCAACCCTAAATCTTGACGCAAACAGAACACATAACCCTGAGTACAGACAAAGAGACTATTGTTATCTTCGAGCTAGAGAAGAGACCCAAACCCAAAGCACAATTTACCAGAGACCGGAATGCTACCCACGCACCTGTGAAGACCAGCAAGAGTCCTTGCAAGTGGGAGTGGAACCAGAAGCTGTCATAGGAGCGAAGAGGGCTTGTAGCTAGTGAAGGCGTGGAGGAAACACCAAACCGCGACTATCCAGGTACCTAGATCCCAAGGGAAGACCAAGAGACATATCCCAACCCACACCCAGAACTTGCAAAAGTCTTCTGCACTCCTCACCAAAAGCTAAAACTCTAGTGAGGTGTCACAGACTCAAACTTGGACACTTTTACTTGCCTTCCAACCCAAATTCATTGCCTAGACTGCCAAACTAAAGCGAATCGTTTGTCGAGCTTCGAATTTAACCACAAAGTTCGTGGGGAGAGCATCACATAGGAGGAATTAATGCCTGGACAGTTCATGCTATGGGAGTTAATACCCGCGTGGAGGAGGAACAAGTTTGATAGCCTTGCATAGAACACTTATACTTTAGCATGAGCACCCATCAAGAGAAAAACTACCTATACTTAACAACAAAACTTATAATATTACTTATGAAAAAAAAATTAACAATTATTCTTCCAACTATCTAAAATGAACTCAATTAAAAAAATTATATATATTATATCCCATAAATCATTTTTTTAAACCATAAAATTATTTTAAAATAACCCTAACCTTTTGTATTTTACTCATGGAAGTAGTTGTAGTTTTATTTTTTAAATTAACCAAACCCATAGTGATAACCACCATAGCTCACATAAAAATACACCAATTTTAAGCTCTTTACACCTATTTTACAATAGGAATTGACACCTCGTTGTTACGGTCCACTAGACAAGTCAAGGGAATAATCCTTACACGACAGTTTCCATTCATTTCCAACACATTGAGGGAACATGCAAGTGTCAGGGAAGGGCATCACAATTCAACTAATATCGTTGTTTCACTATTTTTTTAGTTTCAAATTAATTTATATTTAATATTTTTTTTTTTAAGTTGCGTAATGGTCATGTTTAAAATAACATTTAAATAAAACGAAAAATATATTTTTAATTAAAAATATTTTAATAATGTACTTAATTATTATTTATCTAAAATTTCATAAACATATCACATTAATATTAATTTAAATTTATTTAAAACATTTTATTATTATTATTTTTATTTAAATATAAAAAATAATATTTATTAATTTAATTATTTGATAATTTGAAAATTTATTAAATTTAATTAATAATATATTTAAAAATAAAATATATTAAATTTAACATAAATTATTTACAGGTAAAAATCTAGGAAAAAATCCAATAAGAAAAACCACAAATGGAATGATGGAGAGAGACCATCCTAAATACTTTTTGATAGAATAAAGTGCCACCATGAAAATAAAAAGAAACTGTATAAATTAATAAATTTAATGTTTGGAACATTTATTACAACTAAATTAAAAAGAAATAAAAGGAAGAAAGAAACAGGCCTTTCGATCAACTGCGGGAAATCAGTGCTTTATCACAACGATTCAAACCCTGCTATAGCACAGTGGATTGCAGATCGCTTTGAGATCAATCTTGCCCAGATAAAGGATGGCTTCACCTATTTGGGTTTCCGTCTAAAAGCAAAGGGGTACCGTTGTCTGGACTGGGCTTGGCTGGTGGACCGCTTCTACTTCAAGATTTCTCGTTGGGAAATGCGCTTCCTGTCTCTTGCTGGCAGATATATCTTGGTACAAACGGTTCTCTCTCAACTTGCGGTGTTCTGGAGCCACCTTTTCCTTCTCCCTTCATCTGTTATCAAGCAAATGAAGTCCATTGCTGCCATTTTTCTGTGGAGTGGTCGTCCCTTCCACTCAAAAATTCACCTTGTCAAGATGGATACAATCACAAGGCCGAAAGAAAAGGGTGGTTGGGGTCTTCTTAATATGAATCATTTTGGTAAAGCGCTCATCTGCAAATCTTTGCACAGGGGCTTATTTGGGCACGGTCCGTGGAGCACCTTGATCAGACAAAAGTACCTTAAAGGCCGTCCCTTGGTTTACTGGTTCAAAAGGTCTTCTCTTGGAATCAGGAATGGATCCCCCATTTGGCACAGCTTCAAAAAGATCCAATCTTTCTTCCTGAAGAATTTAAAATGGACTTTTTTTTCTGGTTCCTGCGTCCTCATTGGTATAGATCCCACTCTATACAACCTTGAGTCCATGATCCCCCCCTCTTTACTCTCTTTCTTTCATTCTAGAGGCCTTTTTACCTGGAACACTCTTATTGACTCTTGGTCCTCTCTTGAACCAATCTGGAAATCTGACCTTCAGTTAGCCATCCCTCCCCTCCTCCGTCCCCTATGGCTTTCTTTCACTTCCCGTTTCACCCATCGTGGGATTCTCCAACTTGGCACAAAAGACAACCTCATCTGGTCCACTGACAACTCTATTCATCTCATCTCTGTCCGGAACATATACTCTGTCTTAATCGCTGATTTCCCTCCTATCCCCTTTGTCTTTCCTGTCAAATTCTGGAAAGCCCCTTGCCCCCTCAAATCCATCCTTTTTTCATGGCTCCTCTTCTCCAATAAGAATCTCTCCTGGGATGTTCTACAAAGAAAAGGATGGCACGGTCCAGGCAGATGTCAACTCTGCCTTGCGGAATTTGAAACAAACTATCACATGTTCTTTCACTGTTCCACCTCCTCTGCAATCTGGTATGAACTCTCATTGCTATATGGTTTTCCTCACTGTTTGTTTTCCTCTGTTCAGGAAGCTTTTACATGGTGGGGCGTTCAATGCCCCATTTGGCAGGCTCTTTTCTGCCTCACATGCTGGAACATTTGGAAATGGAGGAACAGGCGCATCTTCCAAGCCTCCTGCCTGCCGCTTGTCTCCATTCTTCCTTCTATTTTGGGGTCTATGCCCACTCCGATTTAATTGGCTCCTTTCGCCATTCTCTTTCTGTCATATGGTCAACAACGCTCCTGTATTTTTGGATCTATCTTTTTCTCTTCTGGCTTTTTTACCTGCCCTCTCCTTATGGGGCTCGTTTTCCTTTTGGCGCGGATCTTAAACATTTCGACATTGTGGCTGTGGTTATAGCTTCATATGCTTTTACATTTTCTGCTCTCCATGCACAGCTATACAGGACGAGGCTTCGGGCCTTCTTTGTGCTAAAACTTTCCGACAATGCGGCTGTGGTATAGTTTCTTACGCTCATATGGTTTTACATTTTCTGCACCACGTTCAGATTGGCTGTGGCATAGCTTCTTATGCTCATATGGTCTTTCATTTTCTGCTCTCCATGATCAGATATACAGGTTGAGGCATTCGGCCTTCTTTGTACCCAAGAACTTTATATTTTCTCAATATAATCTATCCTGATTTTTCTTTCTGAAAAAAAAAAAAAAAAAAAAAAAAAAAAAAAAAAAAAAAAAAAAAAATTCATAATTATATTTCATATATTTTTAAATAATATATAAAATATGTTAGTGTAATTTAAAAATAAAAATCATATATAACTTAAAGTATTAGTGAGTATTACTTCTATTTTTGTAACTTTGGTAAGATTATATTTTCAACATATTCAATATATCATTTCAATTAAGGTATGATGAATAAATTCATTATTATATTTTATATACTTTTAAATAATATATAAAATATGTTATTGGCATTTAAAAATAAAAATTATAACTTAGAATATTATTGAGTATTACAATTTTTTTTTATAAGTTTGGCAGGACTACATCTTCAACATATCCAATATATCACTCTAATTGGTACAGGGAATTGAATCAGTGACTTCACATTAAAGAGTGCCTTAAAAGAGCACTCAATCGTCCTCTATCTAAGACCCCGTGGATGAATATTACATATTTTAAATAGTTTATAGTAATTAAATTAAAATATAACTTTGTTGAGTAAAATATATTTTTAAGAATTTAAATTCAAAGTTAAGAATGATGATCACTCACACTGATATTTTTATATTTTAAAGAATCCAAATTCAAAGTTAAAAATCAAATCATGACTTAGATTGATGCTATAAGTCATACTTATTTTATAAGAGAAATTCAAATATCACAAAAGTTTATAATCTTTATTTTTTTGGTTAGGCTATGCGTCTTCAAAGTCTTTTTTATAAGAGGAAATTTAAATATTACAAAAATTTATAATTTTTGTTTTTTTGTTTTTTTGTTACAGTATTTAAATTAAAAAAAATGAATATCACCGGGCATTAATTTTATAATGAAATTAGTGTTGTAGTCATTTAAAAATATATTAAAATTCAAAGAAATTTGTAATACATAAAACTTTGAAGATGGGCATCATTTTTTTTTAGTTTTTTATTAGATAGTACACCTGGTTTTGTAATTTAACTACTCTTGAAAAACTCCTACATTACTAAAATTAGCATATCCTTAATGGATGAATGGGAATGTTGAAGTAATTTAAGGATGAATGAGAATGTTGAAGTAATTTAAGGGAGTTTTTTATCTTAATGTTATTAAGAAGAGTGATAATGATATTGTAATAAGAATTGTTTTATTTGATAATTGGTCCACTATTTTGATGATGATTCTTTACCTTGACTTTTGAAATGGTGATAGGTTTGTACATTTTGAAAACAGAATAAGTGAATCTTTGTAGTCTCAGAGACATGAAACCAACACACACATTACAAATTATAAATCATATTTATGAAGAAAAAAATCTAGGAATAAGTGTTTATAGTAAAGAATGAAGGATACAATCCAATTTATTTATTTATTTTATGTTGTTCACGGGCTCGGTGACCACTATATTCGCAAAATATTTGTATCAGGCAAATCCACCCGAAGGGATCACTTCTTGATAGTTTAACCACGGAGTTTGACCCCAAAAATGTCGAGATAATTGAACCCGTGACCTCTCAATAACAATGAGTCCTTAACGACGGGAACTCAATCAATTGAGCTAACCCTCAAAGCTAAAGAATGAATGATACATTATATATATTCTGCAGTTTTTTTGCAATAAATTGTAACATTATGGTATGTTACTTATGGACCTTTGAATAAACTAATTGAGTATACTATTAAGATACATTTTTATATTAATGTTATTTGTGCAAACCATCTAAATAATCCTACTTATCTAACTAACAAAAAAAAATTATGATATAATATTAAGATGAACTCTCTTTTTTATTATTATTACTAAATCAGAGGATAGGAATATATTTTAAATATTGAATAGTATTTTAAGAAATAAGAAAAAACAACAATACATTTATTAATTCACAATATATTTATTTAAAAAAACAAATACACATTCCTAATCATTAAAAAGATACCTGAAATAAATAAATAAAAACAACAATGCATTTATTAATTCACAATACATTTATTGAAAGAAAACAAATACACATTCATTAATCATTAAAAAGATACATAAACTAAGTTTATTGGTATGAGGAATGTTTCAATAATATGAAAAATTTTACAGTATGTCAAATAGACAAAGTATTTAAAACATAGATTTTTTTAATTAATTTAATTTTAATATCAATAATGCTTTTAATAAAATATAATATTATTATTTATTTACTTAATTTAGACCCAACCAAACTAACAAATTGAAATTAAAATTAATGTATTTTAAATATTATTTGGACCAAAAAATAAACTAAATCTATAATTTTCTTAACTACTAAATTCAACACTTCACTAAACTTACACACTAAATATATTGCATGAATGATATTACCATTCCAAGTGTTGGCAAAGCAAATTTTCTAATTGCATCTTTAAACATCTTAAGATAATGCTACGAAGATAGATAGAGAGGGTGGAGTAAGTAATAAGTGGTATTGGAGAAAGTGTTCAAAATGTGGCACTCAAATAATACCATAACAAAAAAAAAGGAGATGGCATCAGAAAATAGATATATGTAAATGAAAATGGTTTGCAAAGACAAACACAAAGTTTGTCTAAATTCTTTTTTTAAATCCTTTCAACATAATTATAATAATTTATTGACATTTTTTTAAATATAAAAATAACATTTTAAATATTTAATATGATTTATTTTATTAATTATTTATTATTATTATTTTAAATTATTAAATTTATTAATTATAAATCAATAATATTTATGATTGTGGCAAAAAAAATACTTTTATTATTTGATTTATATATATATTTCTATATATATATATATATTATCATTACCCTTTATTTATTTATATAGATATAAAAGCATAATAACGTAGTGGATATAAAACAAAATTGTAAGGTTTTTTTTAATCCATTGTCAGCTCAACATCTAACCATCCCTATCATTAGACTATCACTTGCAGATGCAAAGCATAATCTTTGACCCCACTGAAGGAAAAACTAGTCTATAATATGGGTAAGGTCTTGTTCAATTGAATTTAGAAAAAGTTTATATATATATATATCTATATATATATATATTATCATTACCCTTTATTTATTTTTATATATATAAAAGCATAATAAGGTGGTGGATATAAAACAAAATTGTAAGGTTTTTTTTAATCCATTGTCAGCTCAATATCTAACCATCCTTATCATTAGACTATAACTTGCAGATGCAAAGCATAATCTTTGACCCCACTGAAGGAAAAACTAGTCTATAATATGGGTAAGGTCTTGTTCAATTGAATTTAGAAAAAGTTTGTCCCCTCACACCATATAAGTTTGGACAAAATAATCAATAGAGTAAACTATCATGCAGCACCTGTTTGTCCCCTCACACCCATATAAGTTTGGACAAAATAATTAATAGAGTAAACTATTATGCAGCACCTCCATGTGGGAAAGTAGAAATGATTTTGATAAATAAATTATTGTACTTTATGTGGAATATTGTACTTTAGTGTCTGTTTCATATTTAGATATGTTAGGGAATTCGACATAGGAATTGTCATATAAATAGTGTTAAGTTGACGGGAGGGATTATCAATTTTTACGTAAGGACACCTTGGTGAATTTTGTATAGATTTGTCAAGATTCATTATATTGAGTTTTTAAAGTCAATGTTTTGAGTTAACGAGTATGTTTCATTATTATGTTTCATTATTATTAGGACAGTGATAAGAAATATGATCAAGATTAAAAAATAAATAAGCGAGAGATTTAATGAAAAAATTTTAAAGTGAAAATTAAATATTAAAATAAAATAAATCTAGAAAATTAACATATATATAATATTAATATTATTTTTAAATTTTAAATTAATAATTAATATATATATATAACATAATTTAAATAATATATATGCTAAACATAATTTAAATAATATGAATATTATTTTCAAATTTTAAATTAATAATATATATAAATATAAAATACTTTAAAACTGCCCTAAAACTGCTTCTGCTTGGCTAAGAGCTCGTCTTCCTCGGACGTAAGGAAACAGGTTAACGGCCCAAGACCCAGAGGCATCTGGCAGGAGTGAAAGCCTGCGCCCTTACGGACCACCAGCGGGTTATTTCAGGTGGCGTGGTTTTCCTTGATAACAGTGATGTGTCAACTGACATTCGCGGATAGCAGCCAGAGATGGCTGTCCTCACTGTTGGTTTGACAAACTGAGTTTGATAGGTTTTTCCACCTTTTGAAAAAAATATATATATATATATATAAAATACTTTAAAATTAATAATATTATTTGGAATTAGTAAAACCTAATAAATGAATAATAAGGATATTAATCGTAAAGAGAGGGAAATTAATCTAAAGTATATTTAAAAAGAAAATGAAAAAAAAAAGGTTAAAATTAATTAAATTAATAATCATCGATCATCACAGGGGAATGGATAAAAATATAAAATCTTAACTAAATATGAGGTACCAACAAAATAGGAGATCAAAGATTGGTTATGGTTAATTCAAAATTCTAAAAAAAGATTGGTTATGGTTAATTCTAAATTCTAAAAAAAGATTGGTTATGGTTAATTGAAAAATCTAAAAAAAATTGTCGATTGGGCGCACAAGTGGTTATCAATGGGAGGAAGATTAATAATGATCAATTATATTTTCCAAAACATTTCAACTGATTGAATGCACATTTTCAAGATCTCCAAATAAATCATTTTCATTGCTAATTTCTTATGGGCAGGTTTTGGCAGATTGTTGAAATTCCACTTAGTCTAGCTAGAAGTGATCACACATCAAGTAGCAGATGGAGGATGGGACCTAAAGGACTTTGACAAATTTAATGTGACCTTGCTAGTAAAGAACCTTTAGAGAGCCATTAGTGGAGATGACATCTGGCAACAGATTGTCAAAGTGAAATACCTATCCAACGGACATCTGGTTAGCTGGATTAGAGAGGGCGCTCCAGGAAAAAAGGTGGCTTCTTATATTTGGAGGAGCATGATGCAAATCAAGCATTGGCTCATAGGCAACTTAAGATGGGAGGTTGGTAAGGGGACTCTGGTAGAGATTGGACTGTCTTTGATCAAAGGTATGTCCAGCTCACATATTGTTTATTCCTTCCATTAGAACTCTTCATCTCAATGATTTATTTTCATTGAATGATGTTTATATCGAATATAGTTCACGCAGGGTGTCACACTCTTGGTTAGACGCAGGGGAGGTTTGTTGGTTGTGTTATATTCTTTCCACATAGTTAACAGGGGGTTTGAAGGGCACCCGTAACCCCACTTTATGGGGTTTTGGACCCTATGTTAGGTTGGGCGGACCCACCTATGGTTTGTGCATGATTTTCGCACATGTTTTTTGGACGCGATGGTTTTCAGTCCATGGTATTGGATGCTTCGGCATGTATAAATATGTATTGTAACATTGAAAGAGATATAATGAAAAATCAAGCTGGTAGTCTCGGTTTTGGGATCTAGGGGAAAATCTCTGTGTATATGTGTTTTATGTGTTATGCTCTCACATTGTTTATTTTCTGCATTTTAGAATTCGTTTGCAGGTAATTTCTGTACGGGATTAAAACCTACATTTGGTATTAGAGCAAATTTGGCTTCAAGGGGACGCTTTTGTTGCTAAGGGGTTTCGCTCGGGCCTGTGGTAGACCCTGTTCAGTGGGAGATCTATGAGATCGATTCTGGTGGTGAAAGAAGATAGCGAGCAGTGGAAAGATAGAGATCGAGAGATTTAATGGTCAGAGTTTTGAGTTGTGGAAACTCAAGATGGAGGATTTGTTGGTGGATAAAGATCAGTGGATCATGGTAGATCCAGGTACTAAACCAACGGGAGTGTCCGATGAAGAATGGAAAAAGTTGGATCGGAAGGCAAAGAGCACAATACGATTGTGTGTCTCAGATTCAATATTGTTGAATGTATCTGAGGAAGCTATGGCGAAGGCTTTGTGGGACAAGTTAGGGACTTTGTACCAATCTAAGTCTCTGGTGAATAAATTGTTCCTGCGGAAAAAGTTGTATAACCTGAGGATGAAAGATGGAGACTCGGTGACAGAGCATCTGAACGCATTTAATACTGTGGTAAGTCAGTTAACATCTATTGATATTAAAATTTCATATGAAGATAAGTGCATTAGTTCGTTGTGTTCTCTACCAAATTCGTGGGATAGTCTGGTTATTGCAATAGGTAGCAATGCAACTGCCTTGCATTTTCATGAAATAGTCTCATCTTTTCTAACGGAGGAGATGAGACGGAAAAATATGGAGAGCCAAAATGGTGATGCCTTGTCTGTACGAGGGCGGACCCAGAACAGAAACAAAAATAGTTCATCGAGTGGGAGATCTAAATCTCCAAGAAAACCTGTAAAGGTGGTGTGCTGGAAATGCGGAAAGGAAGGCCACTTCAAAAGGGACTGTAAATCTAATGCTCTTGACAAAGGAAAGGGATCTGATGAGGCTCCTTCTGCAGAGGCGAAAACCACCTCAGATGAAGGTGGGGATGTGTACTTGGCTTCTTCAAGTACACATGTAGATCATGAGGCATGGTTGATTGACTTAGGTGCATCCTTTCACTTCACTCCCCACAGAGAGTGGTTCTGCAAGTATGAGAAATATGATGGTGGTGATGTCTTCTTAGGGGATGATAGGAAGGCTAGAATCGTTGGTCGCAGAAAAGTAAAGTTGAAATTGCAAGGTGGAAGAGTTAGAACACTTCCAAGTGTTCTGCATATTCCTGCATTGGCCAGAAATCTGATTTCTGTAAGCAAGTTGGATGATGCAGGTGTAAAAACAGTGTTCGAGAAGGATACCTGCAAGATGGTTCGGGGAGCACTGGTATTGATGCGGGGAGTTCGGATTGGAACTCTGTACAAGCTGCAAGGTAGCACTGTTATTGATGGGTGCAATAGTTTTGTGGTTCTTGAAAGTGGAGCAGAAAATCTAGTGGTCTCTGGAGAGAAGACCATGCTGTGGCATCAAAGGATTGGACATATTGGAGAAAAGGGCCTTTGGATACTTCATGGTAAAGGTATGAGTAATAGCTCTCTGGATTTTGATTTATGTGAAAATTGTGTATATGGGAAGTAGAATCATATGAGTTTCCCCTCTGGTAGTAAGAGGGCCAAACAAATATTAGAACTTGTGCACAGTGATGTGTTTGGACCTGTGGAGGTTCCATCACTGGGTTTAAGTCTGTGTACTATGTATCATTTATAGATGACTGCTCAAGGAATAAATGAATATATTTCCTTAAGAAGAAATCTGAAGTCTTTGACAGGTTTAAAGAATTTAAGGCTCTGGTGGAAAACCAGACATAGAAGAAGATAAAGGTGCTGAGGACAGATAACGGTGGAGAGTTTTGCAGCAAGGAAATTGAAGAATTCTGTAAGAAGTGTGGTATAGCACGGCAGAAGACTACTTCATATACACCTCAGCAAAATGGAGTTGTAGAAAGAATGAATAAGACATTGATGGAAAGGGTAAGAAGCATGCTCAGTGGTGCCGGTTTAGGACAGGAATTCTAGGCAGAGGCGGTGGATACTGCATGTTACCTGGTCAACAGGTCACCTTCATCAGCATTGGAGGATAATACTCCACAAGAGGTATGGACTGGTAAGAAACCCTCTCTTTCACATCTGAGGGTATTTGGATGTGATGCATATGTACATGTTCCAAAGGAGAAACGAACCAAGTTGCATAGTAAATCTGAAAAGTGCATCTCTATTGGGTATAAGGATGGTTTAAAGGGTTATAAGCTTTGGAACCCAGTCACATGGAAGGTTGTGTACAGCCGAGATGTGGTGTTCAGAGAGGTGAAAGATGTTAGTAAACATGAAGTCCAACGAAAGGAACCTGAGAAAATAGAGTTTGAGCTAAAGGAGGAAGAATCAGACTCTACAGCAGAGGAGGAATCAGAAGATGAAGAGCCACAAACTCCGGCTATGAGAAGATCAGTTCGAGAAAGAAGGCAGCCAGAAAGGTATAGTCCATTTGCTTTCTATTCAAATTTTGCTTTGTCTGTTACTGATGATGATCCCAGAACTGTGAAGGAAGTAGTGGATTTAGAGGATGGAAAACTCTAGAAAGAGGCCATGGTTGATGAAATGGCATCTTTGCACAAAAAATGAGGCTTGGGATCTGGTGGAGTTGCCGGCTGGAAGGAAACCCATTGGAAACAAATGGGTGTTCAAAAAGAAGACAAATGCAGAAGGAAAAATGGAGAAATACAAAGCTCGGTTGGTAGAAAAAGGTTATTCCCAGGTGCCGGGAATTGATTTTGGTGATATTTTTCGTCCTGTTGCCAAGGTAACTTCTATTAGATTACTTTTATCTATTGCTGCTACTTTTGATTTTGAGGTAGAACAGATGGATGTGAAGACAACATTTCTTCACGGGGATCTGGAAGAGGAGATCTACATGAAGCAACCTGAAGGTTTTGCGGTGAAGGGTAAGAAAGAACTGGTATGTAAGTTAAAGAAGTCTCTATATGGGTTAAAACAGTCACCAAGGATGTGGTATCAGAAATTTGATACATTTATACGGGGACTTGGCTTCACCAGAAGCAAAGCAGATCCCTATGTGTATTTTAAATTAATTGGTGACACTATTATTTATCTGGTCTTGTATGTGGATGATATGTTGTTGGTTGGAAATGAAAAAGAAGTTATCCAGGATTTGAAGACCCAATTGTCCTCCAAATTCGACATGAAAGATCTTGGTGCTACAAACTATATTTTGGGCATGGAAATTAAAAGAGATCGGGCAAAGAGGAAGCTCTAGTCAAACCAGAGGAAGTATGTCGAGACAATATTGCAGAGGTTTAATATGTAGGATAGTAAATCGGTGAAGGTTCCTATTCCTGTAGGTGTGAGGTTATCTGCTGAACAGTGTCCCAAGACACAAGAAGAGGAAGAGGACATGTCCCGTGTTCCATATGCAAGTGTAGTCGGTAGCCTGATGTATGCAGTGGTCTGTACTAGACCAGACATTGCACATGCAGTGAGAGTATTAAGCAGGTTTATGTCAAAACCAGGGAAGGAGCACTGGACAGCAGTGAAGCGAGTTTTCAGGTATTTGCGTGGCACTAGTGATTATGGTCTGTGCTACCAAGGAAGACCAGGATTGGAAAGAGTGCTGGATAATCGTGGCTTTGTTGATGCAGACTGGGCTGGAGATCTGGATCAGAGAAGATCTACAAGTGGGTATGTGTTTAACCTATTTGGAGGTGCAGTCAGTTGGATGAGTAAGAAACAATCTGTAGTGGCACTATCAACTACAGAGGCAGAATACATGGTAGCCACTCATGCAAGAAAGGAAGCAGTTTGGTTGCAGAGATTGTGTTCAAGTATGGGGTTAGTACAGGAAGCTATAAGGATAGACTGTGACAACCAAAGTGCAATTTTCTTGGCAAAGAACCCTGCATATCATTCAAAGACAAAGCACATTGATGTTCAGTATCACTTTGTGAGGGATATGATAGAAGACAAAAAGGTGTTGCTGGTAAAGGTGGACACTTTGAAGAATATTGTAGATGCATTGACAAAATATGTGAGCTCTGAGAAGTTCTCTTGGTGTAGAGATACAATGGGAATTTCAGGGCTGGGAAAATGACTAAGCTCTCTAGTGGCCCCCTGTGGAAAGAAAACAACAAGTGGGAGAATGTTGGGTTGTGTTATATTCTTTCCACGTAGTTAACAAGGGGTTTGAAGGGCACCCGTAACCCCACTTTATGGGGTTTTGGACCCTATGTTAGGCTGGGTGAACCCACCTATGGTTTTCTGCATGATTTTCGCACATGTTTTTTGGACGCGATGGTTTTCGGTCAATGGTATTGGACGCGATGGTTTTCAGTCCATGGTATTGGATGCTTCAGCATGTATAAGATTGTAACATTGAAAGGAATATAATGAAAAATCAAGCTGGTAATCCCAGTTTTGGGATCCAGGGGAAAATCTCTGTGTATATGTGTTTTATGTGTTATGCTCTCGCATTGTTTATTTTCTACGTTTTAGAATTCGTTTGCAGGTAATTTCTGTACGGGGTTAAAACCTACAAGGTTGGGCTCTCTGGTTCGCTTGTCGTCGAGTGGGATCAATATGTTCTGCAATTAGTATTTGTGGGTATCACACTTTCACAGGTTGAGGACTCTTTGACTTGGGATGGCGGCATGAAAATTGACATATTTCTATTAGGGAAATATATAAGCACATCTCTTTGGGCAGTAATAAGGAGGTACAAGCAAGCTGGCTACATAAATCTTGGCACTGGGAGATCCCTATCAAACTAAAATGCTTTGTATGGCTGGCTGTACATAATAGGATTCTGACCTGGGATAATCTCCTTAAAAGGGGATTCAATGGCCTGGGACAATCTCCTCTCTTTTTTTCTTTTTTTTTTTAATGATTAATACAACTAAAATACATTTTGGGCTTAATAATACAACTTCCATTATTATTTTTTTATTCTTTTAACCTTTAGAGTTACCACTGATTTCCTCCTCCACTACTATTTAATAGAAACTGGCTATCTTCTAATAAATAATAATCATATTAAATGGATAATATTAATAAATATTCTTATTAAAGAAATTGATAATATTAATAAATTATCATTAGAATATAGTGAAATAAAATATTTTAATAATATTTATAAATTGTTATTAAAATATAATGAAATAAAATATTTTAATTTTGAATTATTCCCAAGAGCTATTTTTCAATCGAATATATTATATTGAATAAGTCAACCCCTAACAAATAATATTATATAAATTAATTGTTTTTATATAATATTATATAAATGGATATCATTAAATTATTATTTTATAATATCGAAATTAAATAATTAATTATTACATAACAACTAGTTTCTAACTAAATATTGAATAATCAAACAGATAACTCTTTACCACTTTTTCTTAAATAATATTTTACCTTCCTCACTAACAAATTTAGCAACGCCAAACTCTGGGCAATGATGTAGCCATGCTATTTATTCCTTCAGATAGATTGATTTCTCACCTTGTCCTAAGGATGAACCACATTAGTTGGTTTGAAATGTCAACCAAATCCTAACAATGTGATTAATCCGAAAGAATTATATCAACATTCAGAAGTCTAACAACACCTTTTTCAACACTACGCATTTGCCTCTTCTATATGGATTGGGCTTGTTCAATTGTTCTGAATTCATGTTGGATGGGACAAGACATCACTAGAGGATTATTTTTCCCATTGGTCCATGGTCAATAAAGAATATCGTGCACTACCATTCTACATTCTATGGGGCATTTGGAGGGCTAGAAATGTGATGATTTTCGAACACATTGTTCCCAACACTAGAAGTACATGTCTCAATACAGCTGCTTACATTATGGAAATAGGACCTCTGAAGGAGAGGCCAATTAGTAGGCATTGCCAGTTTAAGATGATTTGGGAAAAATTTCCAGTGGATCTATTCGATGGCAGGGTATGTGGCAGTGGAGCCTACATTGTTCTGAGGCCGGGTACACACTTCCACTTCAGCTGGTACAGTGGTGAGGGTACAAACAATAGAGCGGAACTATTGGCTCTATGGGGGGTTCTATATTGTGCTAAGTGGCTGGAGATTGAAGAAATTAACATATTTGGGGACTCAAAGTGATATTAGATTGGGTGCTAATGACATCCTCCTTTGCACCACCCCATCTCACATATTGGATGTGCCGCTGTGGTGTAGGAATATCCTCTCTGTGGACAGAGACTGTCCCTCTAGCCCAAGAGAGTGGGTCTAGCCACAAACAAGACAATCTAATATAAATTTCCTTAGATTAGAATCGAATAAGAGGGAATACTTCTTATAAAGCTAATCCACTTGATGGTGATATTGATTCCTTGCTCCAAATTCCTTTCGTTCCTTTCGTTCAAGTACCTGAAACAAACATGCAAGAAACAACAACAAATGTGATAGCATAAAATCGAATCCAATCTACTTAAAAGGTCAAGGAGTTCTAAGCTATCAAATGTAATATTACACCCGATATAGGAAATAAACCATTATTTGTATTAAAATAAACTTCAAAGAGAAATACAACCGAAGCCTTGACGTTGGAGATCTCCTTTGCGGTATCCAAGTCCTACTACATGCCTTTTCAACACTCTTTTCCTCCTCTAGCTTGACATGAAATGGCTTCCAAGCTCTAACTCTCTCTCCTCATGCTTTAGCTACCAAAGACTAGTCTTTTTTCATCTAAGATTAATCTTCTTCTATCAAAAGCCAAAGATTTTAGAATTTTGCAGTTGGTTCTATCTATCCACCACTTTCACTATGTGTTGTATTGTATTGTAACCAAAAAGGGTAAGAGATAGTGGTTTATATAGGGAGAGGAGGATAATAATGAGATCCAATCAAGGGGGAAGAAGGTCTTATCTCCATGGGAAGGTCCATTTTTAAGGGGGAAAGAACCTTATATGGAGTTCTTGACCCTTATCCAACCAAACAAACATCCAGCACATCGCCACTAGAAGTTTCTAGACGTGAAACTCTGTTTCCTTTTATAAAAATACTCCAGAAGTAGATCGGAGCAGGTATTGGGCTAACAGTAGTGCTAATCGGCGCGGGTCACAGTGCAAAACTCTGTCATTCGCACGGGTGAGACACTGGGAAAGAGCGCTGATCTTAAAAACTGGGCTTCAAGAAGGATTCTCTGGAAATGTTCTGAAGGGAGTGCAGACTACTTCTTCAAACTTTAAGGGATGTAAGAGCATAGGTTTCATGGTAAAATTATAACACAATAGTCACTACATGAGTTCTCCAGAATCAGGAATGGGGAGTGACAAGAGAGTGACAAATTATTGTGTAACAGATGTGTTGGGTGTGGAGCTTGACTATCTTCTGTATTCAGAGGTATCACCCCATTGGACCCCAGTTCGTAATGTGGTGGCAACACCGGCCGTAATATTTGCGCTGCAAGGGGGGTCCAGGGGGGAGCAGCTACGATCTTTAAGAGCCCCCCTATGGCGGGGGATTGGGGGCAGCGCCCCCGAAGCTAAAAATAGATGTAAAATTGCCTTGTAAAATGTTGTAATTTCATAGTCAATCTGGGCCATTCATTAGGAAGATCTCTGACAGTAGAAGTTATGGTTAATTTAGGGTTTTTTTCCCTAGAAGGCAACCCCTCACTATATATGAGGGATTTGTATTGCGTTTATATAGATCTGTATTCTGAGTGAGAAAGAGAGAGTAGATTGTGTGAGAGTGAAGAGGGAATTACAACAAATCTTGTGTAGGTTGTATCTCTTCATTTTGCTGGATAATATAAAAGGAAGGACTGGTTGTTTCTCCATGGACATAGCCCAAATTCGGTGAACCACGTATATCTGTGTCTCTCTTATTTTATGTGTTTTCTGTGTTTATACTTATGCAATATATTTTATGTGTTCCATTGCTCTCTAATATATAATTTTCTAACAAGATGCCCCCTAAAGCATGAAGTCAGAGCTGAGAATGATGGTTGAAATGCTTTAAGACAAAGCGAGGACTTGGAATACCAGCATCGGAAGACCTGCAACTCAAACATACATGTACATATATGAAATATGATAGTCATGCCTGTTAAACATGAGAGGAATATAACAATACATAAATCCATGGTATAGATGCAGTTATCCATTAAAAAAACGATCATGTGCATGGATCCTCGGCATGAACGCAGCCATCCAACTGAAGGGATCATATGAAATAGATCCACGACATGGGCGCAACCATCCGCATAGAGAGGATCAAAATGAAAAGACCCACGGTATGATCGCAACCATTCGACTGAGCTAGATCAAAATGATACCCACGGCATGGTCACAGCCATCCGTCTAAAGAATCATGTATATAATCATGAATGATTCATCACTCATCACAACTTGGACTTTTGTTATCTAAGCCTAGGGTATTGCGCTCCGACATGACCTGATCAAAGTACAAATTCTAACATGTGAATATACATCTTGAAGTCGAACATGCTAGAAAATCACTTGATTACCGGCCAATGATGTGAACCATTAACAAGCGCGAGAGAAACCACCCATAATGTCAATGGCTCTCGAGGTACTATAAATACAATTCACGAAGTGTGAATAAGGAACCGAATTCGAACACCTTTGAAATCACTTGATCGAGGGCCAATGATGGGAACATGTCGTCAAGTGCGAAAAACTTTCCATTGAGGCATGCAAGCTCTAAGGTACTGGAAAGGAGTTTCTATATCAACTTCTTGGATAATGAGCTGAGGTCGACCAGAAGAGATCCGTTGAAGGAAGGTCATAATGTATCCTTCATCATCAGCATGAAATTGAAACACAATGAATGATAGTAATCCAAAAAAGTGATAGATGATCAGACAATGTACAAACAAGAAGACTTCTATTAAACATGTGGATGACATGACTCTGGAGTTTGGCAGCATTTTACATTATAGGATCAAAGGTGATGGTGACGTGGTAGAGATTAGATGATAGGTTAAAATGGATAACCCAAACCCAGGAAGGAAAGTGACAGAGTGAGGATGTCCCAAAACCTAACATGAACAACAAATGAATGTCCATGTTCAAGAGCGACATGTTGCCTTAAGTGAAGAATACAACTGATGAATACTTCCAATTTCCCCCCACCATTTCTGGTGAGTACCCCAGTTATTTTTGAAACACAAGCTTGAAGGGGATAGCATATGCTTGTAATATAAGCCCATCCTTCGGATGGATCCTACCTAGTAAATTTTAATGAGCCCTAGGAAGGATAAGCTCGGTCTCGTCATAATGACAAGTCCTATGTCGTTTAATCTTTTAACGAATCCAACAAAGGTGAAACTCAGAATCTTTTTCATGTATAGAGATTTTGAAAAAGACACAGAAAAAAAAAAAAAACTCCAAGGGTCCCTGATCCGAATTGGATCCTTAAACATTTCCATGACTATTTCAAATTATGTCAGGCTTCAAAATCTTATGAATAATGAGCTTATCATAAATGACCTCTGGACAATGGCAATTTGTGGCCAACATGGAACAACGAGGACCCTCGGTCAAAGCACGTTGATCGTTGGCCCATGGAGACCTCGCGTGAATGCAAATTGGCAATCGGAAGTCTAGATCCAAAAACAGAGGCAGTTTCTGATACGTGATTAGTGCAAATCGCGTATCGCAGGGCAAAACCCTCAGGAAGGAAAGCCCCGAGCGCTCGGTCATGAGGAAAACAGGAAACCATGTGGAAACCATTAGAAGGCGAGTCCCGCGCCCAAAACCGGCAGGATATTGCGTGCACTTCAAGCGGTAAGCGGGTTTGGCCAATTTCAGTGCGATGCCACACACCGGGCAACACGTGTCCAATGGATGAGAGGTAAAACTGCTTACATCGCGTGAGTAATGGTCGAGCAACTTACCCGCGCGATATAGATGGAGACCATAAGATCTAGAGGCTCCAGATCAACGGCGAAGAATCAACCCGATGGATGACTGGATTCGATGGGGAAATAGACTGAGGTACATAAAGAGTTGAGGTCCGACATGACTGATGAGCTGGCAGAAGAATCAATTTCGCGGGCAAATCCTGGAGTAACAGAAATAACAACTGTTTAAAGAAAATTTACACTCAGTTTGTAAGGTGACAAGTGGCCACCTCTGTGTGCAACGTTACACAGCGATGATGACATAGAGCATGGGAATTCCAGCAGACAGAGGCAGGCGATCCAGAAAGCCAGGAAGAGGAAAAAAACAGTCAAAGAGCAGATTGGCTTTAAGCCACGAACAAAACAAAGAGCAGAGGCGGGAATAGAAGTAGAGAAAGAAGCGAATTGCAGAGAACAGAGAAGCCGAGATGACCGGCAGAGCAAAGGCAGCATCGAGCAGACAGAGACAGAGAGAGTCCGAGAGTCTATGAACTCCAGAGAAGGCTTGAGAGGTTCAAGGAACTCCTCTGTGTGTACTTGTCTGGTATCGAGTACCAAATTGGGCTCATACCATCGAGACCAATTGAGGTTGGGATTCAGTAAGGGGGAGTATGTGTACTCTAAAGGCTTGGGGGATCCAACTACCACCCTACTGATCATCATCTGTTAAGTGAGACTCAAATTGAGCTCATTATTATAAAATCTCTGCTTTAAGACACAATAAAAAAAAAAAAGGCCACCACTGAAGGCGGGACCAGGAGACATAGCCCAAGAGGATTGGGTGAACTCCTTATTAAATTTTTTGTGTTTTTATATTTGCTTACTATGTTTCTCTTATCGTTTCAAGTAATTTTATCGATCCGTTACTTAAAATAACATAGACACACCCCAGCACATGAGTCTGTAATACCTTCATTAATTAACTAAGATCATTCACGAGTGATTTCAGATCAAGTGGTATCAGAGCTTTAGGTTGTTAAGGTTAGACAAGCTTGTGCTGGATTTTTCCGTTGAATGCTAAATAGATCAAAGCTTAAATTTGGAGAAGGAGAGTTGGTTGAGACTAACCCGGAAATTGGAAGAGTCTATCCTCAGAAGAAAATGTCAGAGGAAAGTCCCTTGGGGCCAAATCCTCAATTTATAGATAGTTTCCTAGCCATGAGGTTCATGGTAGAGGAAATGTATAAGGACTTCAGGAAACATAAAGATGAAGATTCATCAGGCTCCAAACAAGAAAAAGGAGAAGAAGAATCTCTCCTCCATGAGCACTCAAAAGGCAAAGGGAAAGAATAAAGCTTTCTCACACCTCCTAATAGCCCTAAACATAAAAAGAAGACATCTTTGATTAAATTAGATGTTAAATTTGATTTACCAATATATGATGGAGAATTGAATGTAAAGAAGTTGGATAATTGGATCAGACAAATTGATGTTTATTGCAGAGTGCAGAGTATCGACTCAGACAAAAGTAAGATTCAGCTGGCCAGTCTATGCCTCAGAGGCACTGCCTTGGTATGGTGGGAAGGCAGGACCCAAGCTGACATGAAGAAACATGGTAAGATTCTTTCTGTCTGGAGTGAATTTGTTTCTGCAATCAAAAAGCAGTTCTATCCACTAGCTTACATGCAGCAAGCCACGATGAGCTGGCAAACTCTTCGCCAATTGAAAGGGCAAAGTTTACAAGGTTACACCCAAGAATTTAGGAAAAGAGATTTGATTCTAGGAATCTCTTTAGACTCGCCTAAGACTCTGTTGAAGTACATCGGTGGTCTACACAGCTACATGAGGCACACTATCCTCATGTTTAATCCCACTAGTATAGATGAGGTATATGTTCAAGCTACGCATCTAGAAGCGAGAGGAAAGAATGGGAACCCAAAAGTTGGGGGATCATCCAAACCCATTGCAAGCAAGAATAAGGAGAAAAGAAAAAAGAAATGGAAAGAAAGGAAGGCTAATAGTGCACAAAAGGTAAAGTCTTCATGCACTCACTGTAAAAAGGATGGGCATGATGATGAGCACTGTTGGATTCTGCATCCAGAGCTGAGACCTAAGAAGTTCAAGGGCAAGAAGAAGAAGACTGTTGCAGCTATTCAGAAAGATTTGGGGTTGGACTCAGGAGATGAAACAACCATTGCAGCCACAGGTATAAAAGGTAAGAATTTTGAAGCACCTACTGGTAATTCTACACAATCTATTAATGATGAAGAAAATGAGAGAAAAAGACATGAGCTTTTCCATATTCGAGTTATTTCCAAGCATCAAAAGATTGATACTTTGTTTGATAGTGGCTCACAAGTAAATTTAATTTCTGAAGCAATTGTAAAGAAGTTGGGATTACTGACTACACCTCACAAGAAACCATACCCATTAGGTTGGTTAAGTGATAAAGCACAACTACAAGTGACTAGACAATGTAAACTTAAGTTTTCTTTTGGGTCAGCATTTGTAGATGAGGTTGAGTTAGATATAGTTCCTCTGGATATATGTGGAATTGTTTTAGGAAGTCCTTACTTGTATGATAGAAAAGCTATTTTCTATAGAGCTGAGAACAAGTATCTACTCGTTAAAGATGGAATTTAATACTTTGTAAGAGCTCATAAGCTCAAGAATAATTATACTCTCATAAACTTAGGGCAAATGAAACGAATTGTAAATTCATGCAAATAATTTTTACTGATGGTTGTAAAGAAAAAGAAACCTGATAAAACCAATGCATTTGAAGGCTGTTATGCTAAACAGCAAGCTGATTTAGAAAAAATTGTTTCAGAATATGATATCTTGTTTCAAGAACCTAAATGCCTGCCACCCAAAAAGGAAATAATGCATGATATTAATTTGCAGCAAGATGCTCCATTGCCTAACATCGAAATGTACAGGTTGTTCGCTTTATAGAATGCATAAATTAAGAAGTAGGTGCAGGAGTTGCTCGAGAAGGGGTTCATCAGACCTAGCACATCACCATGTGGGTCTCCAATCGTTTTGGTAAGAAAGAAAGATGGCTCGTGGAGAATGTGCATTGATTACCGAGAACTGAATAAGATAACGATAAAAAATCGTTATCCCCTTCCTTGCATAGATGATCTATTAGATCAATTGAAAGAAGATGTTTATTTTTCGAAGTTAGGCTTGCATAGTGGATATCATTAGGTCAGAGTTGTAGAACAAGATGCATGGAAGACTGCTTTCAAAACAAATTAGGGATTGTATGAGTGGCTGGTTATGCCTTTTGGCTTAACTAATTCTCCTGCTACTTTCATGAGAATAATGAATGATGTACTCAGACCTTTTCTTGATGATTTTGTTATTGTATATTTGGATGAAATTCTTATATTTAGCAAAACGTGGGGAGAACATTTAAAGCATGTTAAGCAGACACTAAATGTTTTGAAAAGAGAAAAACTTTATGTTAAACTCTCAAAATGTGAATTTGGCAAAACATCTTTGAATTATTTGGGTCATATAGTAGGGGGTGGTGAATTGAAGATAGATCCCTCTAAAGTTGCAGTCATTGTAAACTAGCCTAAACCTAAATCTACTACAGAAGTGAGAAGCTTCTTAGGAGCAGCACAATATTGGAGAAAGTTCATTTCTAACTTTTCCTTAATTGCATCTCCTTTACATGCTTTGATAGGATTGAACAAGGTGTTTCAGTGGGGAGGCAAACAGCAGAAAGCCTTCGACACCTTGAAATAAAAGATTAGTACAACACCAGTACTAGCACTGCCAAATGTTCAAAGACCATTTGAGATCCAAACAAATGCCAGTGACTATGCCATGGGAGCAGTGTTGATACAGCATGGTAAACCCATATGTTATCATTCTGAGACATTTAATTCTGCAGTAGTTAACTATCCCACATATGATAAAGAATTGTATGCATTAGTATAGAGTGTGAAAAAGTGGAAACATTACTTAATGGGAAAAGAGACAGTTATACATACTGATCATCAAACACTTCAATATCTACACTCCCAAACTAAGTTGCAGCAATCAAGACACTATAGATGGATGGGTTTTCTACAACAGTTCATTTAGGAATCAAATATAAAAAGGGCATACACAATAAAGTTGCAGATATGCTATCTAGACCTATTATAAATGCATCCACTATACTTAAGCATAATTCAGTATTGCATGAGAGCTACATTGAACAATATGCTCAAGATATAGATTTCAAAGATGTATATGCAACTTTAAGTCAAGGCAAACGAGTAGAAGAATTGGATTATCATGTTAAGGACCAACTCTTGTATCATTGTGGGAAGCTATGAATTCCACAAACTGAAAGAGTAAAGATAATTTGAGAAGCACACACTTCTCTAATATCAGGTCACTTTGGGGTAAGTAAAATGGTTGCATAGCTGCAAAGATTTTGTTATTGGCCAAAAATGAATGAGACAGTTTCTAGATATGTAAGAGGATGTACCATGTGTGCTAAAAGCAAGCCCAGCAATAGAAAACTAGGCTTGTATACTCCACTGCCAGTTCCTTCTCATCCTTGGGAAAGTATCTCCATGGACTTTGTTGGAGGACTGCCTAAATATAGGAAAAGTCATGACTATTTATATGTTGTTGTGGATAGGTTCAGCAAAATGTGTATTTTGATACCTTGTAACAAACAGATTACAGCTGAACAAACTGCAAAATTGTTCTTTTAGCATGTATGGGTTCATTTTGGATTACCCACTTCCATTATATCTGATCGAGACACCCGATTTGTTGGGAAGTTTTGGTCGAGTCTATGGGAACTGATGGACACCAGACTAAAGAAAAGCACAGCTTTTCATCCACAAACAGATGGCCAGACAGAAGTAGTCAACATAACAGTGATCCAGTTGCTCAGAGGCTATTGCAGCAAGCATCCCAAGCTTTGGGATGAACATTTGTGTTATGTGCAGCATGCCTATAACCGAGCAAAACATTCTTCTACACAGATATCTCCTTTTGAGACCTGTTTTGGTTTGACACTAAGGTCTCCCTTGGATTTTGTCTTTGGTAAAGACATAGCAGTTGATGGACATAGTGATGTGGACAAGGCAACCAAGTTCATTGAACAAATCCAAGAGATTCACCAGGTAGTACAGGAACAGCTGGAAAAGAGCTAGGCCAAATACAAGGCAAGGCATGACAAGCATCAGATAGAGCATAGTTTCCAAGTTGGTGATCAAGTCTAGCTGTATATCAGCAAGGACAGAAGGCGAGGTGAAGGTAAAAAGCTTAAGCCAATAAGGTATGGACCTTTCAAGATACTTGAGAAAATTGGTGAGAATGCTTTTCGTCTTGATTTACCAGCTTACATGCACATCTACTCAGTCGTTAATGCAGACAGCTTGAGACTATTTGAACCTTCATTAATTGAAGATCCCGAAGAGCAAAGTCAATTTCCTTCTATTGATGACCTGTTACCTGAATATCTCAAAGAATTGTAGGAAGACACAGTTCTGGACAGGAAGGTGAGGACGATGCGCAGGGGAGATGTTGAGTACCTCAAGATTGGACTCAAGGGTTCAAAGCCAAGCAGTGCAAAATGGATAGAGATTGGACAAGTGAGATAGCTATACCCTCACTTAGTCGATGCTTGAAAACCAAATTTTGGTGGTCCAAAAGCCTTTTCAGTGGGAAGGTCGTGATCTGAACTGGATCCTTAAACATTTCCATGACTATTTCAAATTATGTCAAGCTTCAAAACCTTATGATTAACGAGCTTATCAGAAATGATCTCTGGACAATGGAAATTTGTGGCCAGCATGGAACAACAAGGACCCTCGGTCAAAGCGCGCTGACCATTGGCCCATGGAGACCATGTGTGAATGCAAATTGGCAATTGGAAGTCCATATCCAAAGACAGAGGCAGTTTCTAATACGTGATTAGTGCAAAGCAGGGCAAAACCCTCAAGAAGGAAAGCCCCGAGCGCTCGGTCATGAGGAAAACAGGAAACCGTGTGGAAACCATCAGAAGGCGAGTCCCGCGCCCAAAACCGGCAAGATATCACGTGCACTTCGAGCAGTAAGCGGGTTTCGCTGATTTTAGCGCGATGCCATACACTAGGCGACACATGTCCAGCGGATGAGAGAGAAAACCGCTTACATCGCATGAGTAACGGTCAAGAAACTTACCCACGCGATATAGACGAAGACCGTAGGATCTGGAGGCGCCAGATCAATGGCGGAGAATCAACCTGATGGATGAATGAATTCGATGGGGAAATAGACTAAGGTACATAAAGAGTTGAGATTCGGCATGACCGATGAGCTGGCAGAAGAATCAATTTCGCGGGCAAATCCTAGAGTAACGAAAATAATGACCATTTAAAGAAAACTGACACTCAGTTCGTAAGGCGACAAGTGGCCACCTCTCTGTGCAGCGTTACACAGCGATGATGACGCAGAGCAGGGGAATTCCAGCGAACAGAGGTAGGCGATCCAGAGAGCCGGGAAGAGGAAACGAACAATCATAGAGCAGATTGGCTTTAAGCCACGAACAAACAAAGAGCAGAGGGGGAAATAGAAGTAGAGAAAGAAGCGAATTGCAAAGAATAGAGAAGCCGAGCTGACCTGCAGAGCAAAGGCAGCATCGAGCAGACAGAGACAGAGAGAGTCCGAGAGTCTGTGAACTCCAGAGAAGGCTTGAGAGGTTCAAGCAACTCCTTTGTGTGTACCTGTCCGGTATTGAGTACCAAATTGGGCTCATACCATTGAGACCAGTTGAGGTCGAGATTCAGTAAGGGGGAGTCTGTGTACTCTAGAGGCTTGGGGGATCCAAGTACCACCCTACTGATCATCATCTGTTAAGTGAGACTCAAATTGAGCTCCTTATTGTAAAATCTCTGCTTTAAGACACAATAATAAAAAAAAGGCCACCACTGAAGGCGGGACCAAGAGATGTAGCCCAGGAGGATTGGGTGAACTCCTTATTAAATTTGCTGTGTTTTTATATTTGCTTACTGTGTTTCGCTTACTGTTTCAAGTGTCTGTGTATTTTCGTAATTTTATCGATCCGTTGCTTAAAATAACATAGACACACCCCAACACATGAGTCTGTAATACCTTCATTAATTAATTGAGATCATTCACGAGTGATTTCATATCAGTCCCTTTTCGTAAAGTTGTCTCTTGAACCCGGAAAGGTAGAAAACAATATTCAAGAGAACTTCCTAGTCATGTTTGGCTAAGGTATACCTTTTTCGTAAATAGTTTTATCCCAGCGCGAAAAAGGGGTAAACGTATAATGGGTAAATGATGTTTCACAACCTTTAACGAGTCGAAAACGACAAGAGCTTGACAATCTTTTCATATTTTGAGAGTCAGAAAATAGCTCAAAGATGACTCCCTGCTTTTATTTGCTTTAACGAGTCTAAAAGGAAAAATACTCGGCAATATTTTTATTTTTTACGAGGTAGAAAAGAGCTTAAAGGTGACTCGTCCTGGAGGAACGAGTGGTATAAAGGGTAGCAATTGGTTCCGATTATGGTGGAACTGCTCAAAAACTAAGAGGTCAAGAGGTTGGCTAGTAAAACCACTCATCGTTGTGGTTCCTCAAGAAAGGGTAAAACAACCAAGTGAAAGCGAATGATCGGCCAAAGAGATGGTGGCAATGGAATGGAGAAAAAACCAAGGCTTATCTGACAGGAGAGGTTGATAAAAATGGCAATCACGAGGGTTAAAATGGATATGGGTTCATTTTTATACAAGCCTAAACCACGAGGAACTATGCTTCGATTTGGTTTCATGTTTACACAAGCTTGAAACGAAAAACTATGCTTGGATTCGGTTTCATGTTTACACAAGCTTGAAACAAAGAACTATGGTTGGATGAAAAATGACATGCCCCCAGCACGATGAGAGCCGAGGCACATGCCCCCCAAACTTCATTTCATTCATCAAAGTAGACATCAGGTTGCTAAAAGGTGGATGGAATGAAGTTTCACTTTCGAGATCAAGGAAAGACTCAACTAGAATTTGACGAGATCTTAATCAAATACTCGATTTGGAAAAGGGAGTTGTTTCATTTTTTAACGAGGTTGACACAGTAAAAGAACTATCCTCAAGACTCCTTGTTTCATATTTTAAGGAGCTTGACACAAGACCAAGAACTATCCTCAGAATCTGTTTCATTTTTTTAATGAGGTTGATACAGGAACAAACTATCCTTGCAAGTTGTTTCATTTTTTAACAAGGTTGTGTTACACTAAAAAATGTCACCATGGCTATTTACAGTTAGTATGGCTCTATCAACAGTCATGCTATCCTCCTGGGCAAGTCTTATGCCTTTGCTCTCCATGTCAAACTCCAAAAAAGAGAGAAAGTCTTTGTAAATGTGTTTATCTCTGGGTACGCAGATTCTCTCGGCCTTACCTGCGTATACGCACCTAATGTTCACAAAAGCTGCGTACTTGTACGCTCTGTATGTAAAGGGACAGGTGCGTACCCCTGTAAAGGTCAAAAGGCGCGAGTTTCATCTTTAAAAAGTTACTTGTGGTCATTTCTAGAGCATTCTAGAAGGTTGTTCGACATGTATTGAGTGCCTCCAGATGGTTCATGTACCCCTATGAAAGAGGAACTTATCCCATCAAGAGAGGAGCTATCCCATCCAAAGAGGGGATTATCCCATTGATGGTGAACCTGATTAACTTCCTCTTGAGCACTATAAATACAGGCATTGGGCCAGAAGGAGGAGAGGTTGAAAGCTAAACATTTCTAAGGGTAGATGCTGCTGGAATTAGGACTCCCATTTAGAAGCTTGTGAGGAGAGATTCCCATCCTTACTTGTTCCATTTGGAAGTGGGTGAGATTTGTCAAAGTAAAGGAGAACTCTTGATGGACCCTGAGAGGGACTTGCACAACACCAAGGCTCAGGTTGTAATTGTTCCTTTTGTTTCCTACTAATGCAAATGAGTCCATTCTTCTCAATAACTTGTTATTTATGAGTTGTTTCGTATACTCCTTGGTCTATATGTTAAATATGTCTTATTTTATGAGATTATCAAGTGCTATTTAATCGTTTGATTGTTAGTGAATGCAGGTTTCGAAGTGAAGGAGGAGCTCATCCGGATCGGCGAGGCTGGACTACTACAACAGCGTTGGACTACAGGTAGGATCTAAACACTTTATTTCTTGTATGGTAAATGCATGTTTAGAGAAGGATTGCTCTTGTTTGTCTTGTTTGTCACTAGAGAGTCTTAGGCTCCTAGGGAGGTTGATTGTGTCCGCACTATCGACTCTTTCCGCCTGACAAAATGGCGACTCCACTGGGGAATCCATTGATGTGAAAGTTTTTTCCTTTGTATGCAACTTTGATCTGAGAAAAGTCATTTATTTTCTGGTTTTTGGCTGTGTGACTTTGTATTTGGGTGGGCTAGCTTAGGGTTAAATTAGATTTAGTTTTTCTTGGTTTTTCCAGTAGTACGCACCCTCTGAGTGTTGCACAGTGTGTACTTGTACGCACTGTTTCTGTGTGCACAGAGCGGGCCCGCACCTGGCTTAACAGGTTGCCTGCGTACCCTGTTAAAAATCAAGAAATTTCCATTTTTTACATTTTTCCTCTTAGGTTTTGCTTTTTCTTAGTTTTTACTGCCCAGATCCATTAGTCCCCTGTCAAAGATCTTCACCTGAACTTGTTTCGATAGCATTGAGTGTTTTAGTGGATTTCATAGAAGTTTAAGCCCTAGGGTTTGATTTTTGAGTAGGTCCTGTAGTGACTTTGGTGGTAGAAGTTGTCAAGCCTTAGATCTCTCTGGTTTTGTCAGCCTTCTTAGGAGTCGGACCTGTCATAAAAGTCTACCTGTGAGAGCGACTTACCTTTGAGTTGTCTCTTTGGCGAATTTCGAAGTGCTTGTTGATTGAGTATTGAATTCCATTTTACAAAAAGAACAAAAAGATTTGAGTTTTGTTTTGACTGGTTTTTTGATTCTGCATTAGCTGGTCCTTGGCTTGATTGTGGTCAAGAAAAACAACCTAGAATCATCCTTGTAGGCTTTTGCCTCGTTAGGTTTGCTTTAGAGAAAATTTCCTTTTGATTTTCTTGTGAGTCAATTTGTCATAGATTTTATAGATTTTGAGATTGTTTTTTGTTAAAATAGATTTATATGCTTTATTAAATAAGGAAAATACAAAAACATCTCCTTTGAAAAGTTTTGTTTCAAGTAGCTTTTGGAGTATTTTGAAAGAGAAAGAATTTTTCGTGCACGTAATGAGTGGTCATGTTTGTATGCTTGGAAAGATAAAGAGTTTTATTTCTCTGATTTTCGTTGCCAAGAGAGTTGTTTTTATATAAATTTGCATTCTCTAAACTTTCTTAGCTAAGAATTTCATTGAAAAAGAAAAGTAGTGTAAATCATCATAAGTGCATCTTTGTAGTGGTTTGAGTCGAGTCTACATACCATTGGTTTCATTTCCGCTACCCTTTGTCTTAAGGAAACCATAAAATTAATGCTTAAAGTAAAATCAACGTAGTAATTTTTATTTACTAGGGCTCTGAAACACCAATATAGATCAGGCTAGTGTCTTGGAGTAGGAGAGTAATTAACTCTCCAAGACAGCAAAACCAAACAAGTAGCTTATCTTGTGGTAGGATAAATCCAACTGTTGCATTTATACTCTGGGAAAGCTCCTCTTAAAGGAGAAGCACGAGATCGTGTCCGAACCAGTGAGGGGATCAATCCTCCCTCGTTGGGAACGACGCCAGACACGCACGTAATACAAACGGTAAACCTCGGATTAACCATTGTCGAGGAGCCAGGGGTCACTTATCGGTAAACCTTGGATTGTTGTCAAGGAGCCGGTAAGGGGATTGAGCTTGATACTCTGCCCTTGCGTGCTGTCGGAGTTTAGACTGTTCCCCCAGGTGTATTTGCCGCTGTTGGTAACCTTAGTGGCCATAATCTTAGGATTCTACCCAAGGTGACGGTGGAGGGAAGATCCCACTGTACCTGGAGCAGACATCGGCTAGACTCACTTGGATTTTCCGGGGGGTTCACTTCACTCGAGACGGTTAAAGTGGAGGAACTTGTGCCGGTCTATTCATTAAGCAGGTTTCCGGGGTAACTGTTCCACCCTCCACTTCTGTACTGAATTCGGCGATGTTGGGTTTCATCTCCAACTAGTGTTTTCGGTCCGGAAGGCTACTGTTTGTGCATGGTTTGACGCCCTAGATTCTTTAGGCGTGTGATTCAAATTTGTTTGGTTCTTTAGCAACTTTAGGTGGTTTGATTTGAGATTTTACTTTGTTTTCGTGTGTAGTAGTTAAAATTTTTTAGCTGTGGCGGAATTACTGAGACAGTCCCGTAGACTTCGGGGCAAGTCACCTGAGATTGTTACCGGAATTGATTTATTGAGGAAACTCTGTAGATCGCGGGGTGGACCTCCTGAAGACGTCCCGGGGCAGTACGAAGGATTGAAGGTCCTTGTAACTCCTCCTAGTGGCAGTAGAGTTGGATCCCCTGAAGAAGGAGAGTCTTCCTTGGTAGTCCATCCAGATTACCAAAGTCTAGAGACAGGCTATAATCCCGAAGCTGTTACAGTTTCCGAGCTTGTTGGTAGTTTTTCATCTACTAGTGATTTAGGTGAGGAACCTGAAATATCTGAGCCTGTTACTCCAACTTCTAGTGTTCCAGATTCACCAAGAGTAGAACGAGTTATCACCGAAAATCTTCCTACTGGTTTGATTGCCATTGAAGAACTTGCTCCAGAGGAAGAAATAGGCGTCTCTAACCTTGAAGATCAACTTACTATTGATCTAAGGGAGCATGAATCTATCTTTTACAGTCCTCCTAGAAGTACTACTTGGTACCTTTCGTTAACTAACTATTTAGACAACTCAGGGTTAAGTTTTTCTCCACCTCGTACTCCTTTTCCACCTGGAGGTATCTATACTCCTGTAAATATGTCTGGTCAGTCGTCCGTGTTCACTCAATCTTTTGAATCTTTTTTACACGGCGGTCCTTCTGTTCCCACCGGGTATCAGTCACTTTCTGGTACCTTTGTGGGGGCATCTCCTCAACCCGTTGATCATGGGTTATTAGCTGGAAACAATGGTAATAGACCGTTGGGTGTAGGGGACATTTACATGATGTCAGGATCAGTTCCCGTTTCTCAACCTCAAGGTGGCCAATTACCGCCTGGGGGGCAGCCTCAATTAACGCCTGGGGGGCAACCTCAAGGTACACAAATTGTGTCTGGGGGGCAACCTCAAGGCCAGTATGTACCTATGGTACAATACATGCCTCAAGGTCAACCCCAGCCTCAATATGTACCCCAGGGTCAACCTCAATATCAATATTTACCTCAAGGGTATCAACCTCAAGGGTATCACCCTCAAGGTCAAGGTCAATCCCAGTATCAGTATTTACCCCAAGGTTATCAACCTCAAGGTCAATACTCGAGTCAAGGTTATCAACCACCTCAGGGTCAGTCTTATGTTCAAGGTCCGGGAAATGTACCTTTTAATTATCAACCCTACCCTCAACCTGGTTACGGATCTCAGTATCCTCAACCTGTTATGGGTCAATACCCCGGAATGATAGTGTGGGATCCATCACAAGGTCAACAGGTGTTGCAGCCAAGTATACAGTCGTTACCTCAAACTGGACAACCTGTAGTTTCTGGTCCACCCCAGCAACCGCAACCTGTCCAGTCAAATGTTCAAACTTCTGTAACTTCGGTAGTTACTCAGCCGCCAATCGCACCTAGTACTCCATCTCAAACGGCTGCTGCAACTACCGCAACATCTACCACACTTACTTCTGGAGTATCGACAGCTCTGGTTTCTATTGTCTCTGCAACCACCCCTCAGACATCTGTACCGTTGTCCGGATCTACGATTCAAACCACGGTCCAGATGCCTGTAGGGTAGCCTGGTTTAAGTACTGTTGTAACAAGTCAACCACAATTTACTTATCAACAGCACCAGGGACAGTACCAATATGGGCCTGCTGTCCAACAACCGGTTTACCAGTATCAACCGTATCCTGGGTATACTTATCAACAACCTCAACAACCCTAGTACGGTCCGGTTAATCCTGGTTTTCCAGGAGGATATAATATCCCGAATGTGATTCCTGTTCCAAGTTATCCTGGATATCCTCCTCCTGGAGCTGGTCTTGTGACCCAAAGTTTTAGAGATCGTAACCGGCAATTGCCGTTTATCGCAACTTTGGATTTACCCGACTTGACGCGCCTAACGAACGATCCAATAAATTATCTTCCGTTCTGGCCGCCAATGCCAAATAAGTTGCCCAGCGATATACCCAAGTTCGAAGGTAAGTCTGGAGAGGATCCATCAAATCATGTGATGACTTACCACCTCTGGTGTGCTTAAAATTCTATCTCAGATGATTCGATCCGCTTACGTCTTTTCCAGCGTACACTCATTGGTCTCGCGGCCAAGTGGTACATTGAGTTACCACGGGCCTCTTTTTACAATTTTAGCCAGTTAGCTACCTCGTTCTTAACTCACTTTCAGTTGTCGGTCAGATACGATAACGGCACGGAGTTATTAACTTCACTAAAACAATCGACGTCCACGTATATTTCCGATCACATTCATGAGTGGAGACGTCGAAGGAGGTTAGTGAAAGTTTTTATTCTGGACCAAATCTTAGCTAAATGGTTTGTTAAATCATTATTACTGAAGATTACTGAAGATGTAGCTAAGGCCGGAGTAGTTACTGAGGAGCAAGTCATTGCTCAGGCACAGTACCTTGACTTAGTTTATACTCAGTCGGGTACGTTACACGAGAAGATCCCAGATCTTCCAAAATCAAACCAAATCGCTGCTGCTCCTTCGGGATCTCATGCCGCTGATGGTATGATTGGTACGGTGAACACAAAGAGCAAGAAGAAGTCTTCCAAGAATTCTACTACTCCTATAATCACCTTGCCTAATTCCCCGACAGGAGAGTCTTCTCCTGAACTTTCCGCCGATATTCATGCTGTAGAATCATCTACGGCCAAATCAAAAAACAGTGGAAAGAAGAAAGGAAAGAAGAAGACTAAAGCTGACAAGGCTCCGAAGGAGAAAACAGAAAAGTCGGAAATCAATGACGAAAAGCGCAAACCTCGATATCCTTGTCTTATTTGTGAAGAAGATCATTTTACAAGAGATTGCCCTCATCGGGCCGAGGTTGTGAAAATAGTCAAAGGTTCTCCCACTCCTGCTGTGTTGAAAGATCCTTTTCCAAAGCAGGAGAGTAAGATGATAGGTTCTTCCTCGACTGCCAGTGAAGAACCCATTTTGATGATGTCTCATGTGAGGATTGCGACTCAGTCGCAAGATTATGGTAGTAAGAATCCTGTTGATGGTAAAGAAGCAGAATCTTCTCATTCTAATCCATCAACCTCAGCTCCTAGTTCCGATCCACTACAGATCGAAAAACCTAACCCAGACTTAGTAATCAAACCGCCCGCCAAGGGTGTACTTTGGAGGTCTGCTTTCAATCCACATGCGAGAGCGGCCCAGAATTACAACATTGTTGAGGACTTAGCTGTTTCACCCTCAGCAATGTCGGCTTTAGAAGTGCTGCAATCATGCCCAGCACAATGAAAATTACTTTTGTCGGCTATAGGAGCTGTTGATATTCAGGACCCGAACCTGATAATCTTCGATCTAGAAAATAGTACACCGGGTCTCCCTCATCAGATGGCTTTCCAGATTCCAGTGATAGTCAAAAACAGGCCTATTCATCGGACCGTGATTGATGAAGGAGCTTCTACGTGTATTATGTCGATTCAGTGTTGGAGATCGCTTGGTTCTCCTTCGCTGAACCAATCCCCGACCATCCTTAAGGCCTTTGATGGCCGTGGGTTCCGTCCGTTTGGTATTCTACAGGAATTGCCTATAAGGGTGGAAGGTAAAACCGTTAGTCTGGATGTGGAGGTGGTTGATGCCCCTCTAGACTACAACCTTCTTTTGGGTCGAAGTTGGTCATATTCTATGACAACGGTCGTTTCATCGGTCTTCAAAGTAATAAAGTTTCCACATAATGGTAAGATCGTGACAATTGATCAGTTGACATACTTTTCATCCGACCCAGCCTCTTCAGAGAGTATTCATCATGTCGGTAAGACGACAATCCCTTATAGGGACGTTGGCGTAGGTTTAGTTAAAGATTCCGGTTTACTGGGAACTTTTCCTTTCCCTCCAATCAACGCAGACCCTTCATTTCAATCAATTCATATGATTACATCAGACACCATTATTTACGACGATCCTTGGATTGTCCCATCTGAATCTGAGATAGACTCATTCGGTGATGCTATGCCTTTGAGTCCATATGAAATTGCTTATGAAGCCGTCGTGTCTTTTACCGACTCGCGTTCAACCCAAATCGACCAAATGAATGTGGTCAGTGAGGAATCACTTTTCACACCAACCTCAGAACGGATAGCGTTTCCCGAAGTCGTGTCATCTAACGAACAACTTCGCGAAATCCTAAGTGTAGACGATCTACCATGGGAAGATCTCCATCATAGATCTTCGTTTTTACCTAAGGGTGATGCTTTTGAAAACAATTTTTCATCTATTTTTACCGCTGAATATGTCAAAGACGCTCAGAATCCAACGAAACATCCTAATTCAGAGTTGAATTTAGGGAATATTTCTCGCACTATTCCCATTGACATTTCAGTGAAGCCCGGAATTGAGGAGAACATTCATATAGGTGCCTCGTGTACAGATGATGAAATTCAAAGTTACAAGGCCCTATTCCAAGAATTCCGCGACGTGTTTGCCTGGTCCTACGAGGAAATGCCAGGAATCGATCCCGCTATTGTTGTCCATGAAATCAAGACCTACCCGGATGCTAAACCCGTCCGGCAACGGTTGCGTCAGTTTCACCCTCGAAAAGCAGCTGCCATTAAAGCAGAAGTCGAAAAGCTGTTGAAAGCAGGTTTCATTTATCCAATCCCGTTAACGGATTGGGTATCGAATATTGTTCCGGTTAACAAGAAACAAGGAACAATAAGAATCTGTATCGACTATAGGGATATCAATCGAGCTTGTCCAAAAGACAACTATCCTACACCCTATATCGATCAAATAATTGATGATTGTGCCGGAAGTGAAATGTTTTCCTTTATGGATGGTTTTTCGGGCTATAATCAAATCAATATTCTACCTGCCGATCAACCAAAAACGGCATTCATTTGTCCATGGGGGACATTTGCTTACTGCAAATTACCTTTTGGGCTTAAGAATGCCGGAGCCACTTTTCAACGGGCGATGTCTTATGCATTTCATGACATCAAGCACATTGTGCAACCGTACCTCGATGATTTTCCTGCTCATTCTTTACATCGAGCTGATCACCTTGTCCACTTACGAGCAATCTTTATGAGGTGTCGGCATTATCGTATTCGGTTGAATCCGCACAAGTGTGTTTTCTGTATAGAAGTGGGTCGATTGCTGGGAGTTATTGTTTCAAAAGCCGGCATTCGCGTCGATCCCTCGAAGGTCGAAGCCATCATCAAATTGCCTCCTCCTTCGAGTTTGCGCCAACTCCAAAGTTTGCAAGGGAAAGCAAACTTTTTACGCCGATTCATTCCAAACTACGCCGAGGTCACTAAGGGTTTTACACGGTTGTTGAAACAGAACGCTCAATTCTTTTGGGACGAGATTTCCCAACAATCTTTTGATGCACTTAAGCACGCGTTGACCCATGCACCGTTGCTGCATCCTCCCAATTACAACCAGGACTACTTCTTATACCTCGCAGCTTCGCATTCCACTATTGGAATGGTGTTAGTCCAAGAAGATGAATTCGGAGCGGAACATGTGATATATTATCTTAGTAGGACATTAAACCCCACTGAGCTAAAATATTCGCATGTGGAGAAATTGGCCCTGGTAGCCGTTCAAGCTGTCCAGCGTTTTCGTCACTACATTCTTCTCCGTAAAACTACAGTTATTTCGGATTGCAACCCTATGATTTATATTTTGACTAAACAACTGCTAGGGGGCAAGTACTCTAAATGGATTGTTATCCTACAAGAGTTCAACTTGGAGTTTGAGAAGTCCAAGTCTAAGAAATCCTTAGTTTTTGCAGAATTGATGTGTGATTTCCCGCGTGCTGACACAGAAACTGTGGCAGAGGAGTCCATTGCGGACGAATCTTTGTTTCTTATCAGTACTTTAGATCCGTGGTACGGGGATATAATCATCTATCTCCAAACCCAAACCTTTCGGCCTGAAGCTTCAAAGTCGGAACGTCGAAAAATTCGGTTTCAATCCCAGCAATACAAAATTATTGGAGATACACTTTATCGCCGGGGGGCAGACTTAGTTTTTTGACGTTGTTTAACTCACGAAGAGGCTGAGAGGGTTTTGAATGATTGTCACTCTGGAGCATGTGGCGGTCATATGTCTGGGTATGCCACAGCTCAGAAGGTGTTGTGCGCTGGCTATTTCTGGCCGTCCATGTTTAAAGATTGTATCATTGCGGTCCGAAAGTGCCACAATTGTCAAGTGTTTGATCACAAGATGCGCGCACCACCTGCTCCTCTCCATCCTATAATTGCCGTTGGTCCATTCGCCAAATGGGGTATCGATTTTATTACTTGTAACCCTCACTCGGCCGGGGGGCATGCGTATATCATCCTCGCGGTTGATTATTTTACTAAATGGGCTGAGGCGATGCCTACATTCGACGCAAGCGGCAAAACAGCTGCAGTTTTCGTATTCAATCACATTATAACTAGGTTTGGTGTCTCGCAAGCGATCATCACTGACCATGGGAGCCATTTTTGAAACATCATGATGACTGAGCTTACAAGCCAGCTTGGTTTGCGCCACGATAGCTCTACTCCTTATTATCCGCAAGCCAACGGTTTGGTTGAGTCTATCAACAAAGTTCTGGTTATCACGATCCGACGAATCATTGGCATTCATCGGTCGAATTGGCACAACATGTTATTTTCAGCGTTGTGGGCATACCGAACTTCAGTGAAAACTTCAACAGGGTTCACTCCTTTCCAGCTAGTTTATGGCTTGGAAGCTGTGTTACCCATTGAATGCAAAATCCCATCACTTCAAATGGCTGTCGAATTACTCCCAGCTACTTCCGAAGAGGAGAAACGTTTATTATACTTAGCTCAATTGGATGAGACTCGTCGTGACGCTGCATTGGCAATCGAGACTCACGCGAAGCGAATGAAAGCTCAGTATGATAGAAATGTGACCCCTCGAAGTTTTTCGGAGGGAGACCTAGTGCTATTATATGATCAAGCTAACGATAAGCTAGGTGCTGGAAAATTCGTTCCTATGTGGCATGGACCCTACATTGTAAAGTGAAAGCTAGCAAAAGGGGCCTATGAGCTGGTAGATTTTGATGGGGACTCTTTGGGTAAACCCAGAAATGGACTTTACCTTAAGAGGTATTATGCTTAAATGATGGGTATGGAGAATTTTTAGTTAGGTTAGGTTTTCTTTCTAGCTAGTATGTTTGTTAGTTTAGATAGTGTGCTTAGAAAGTGTGTTTTTCGTCGTTATTCTGGCTTATCTTGGTTTTACTCTTGATATTGCAGATGTCGACGCCTCTCCAAACGTACATTGGATTTGCCGATGGTGCTTGTCGTAGTACACGGAATATCTCTTCCGCAGCTTGGGTTATCTATTCGCCCTCTGACGAGTTAGTTTCTATGCATGGGGTGAGCCTCGGTCAAACGACGAACAACATTGCAGAATACAGTGCAGTGGTTGAATTATTGTCTGAATCTATTTCATTTGGAATTCGACGTTTGATAGTGAGGTTAGATTCTGAACTCGTTGTATTACAGCTTAATAGAATATATGCCATTAGAAATCCTGTGTTATTAAGGTTGTTTTTGAGAGTGCGTCTCTTGGAACGTGAATTTGATTACATTGAATATCAGCATATTCCAAGGTCTTTAAATACATTAGCAGATGCAATTGCTTCTCGAATGTTGGACAGACATTTGCGATAATCATGCAAGTAAATTTAAAAACATTTCATCACATATGTTAAACAAGATAAGCCGGTAATAATAATATATAGATAGGAGTGTGTCAAAAATATACATCATCTTCGATCATAGGTTGAAAAACACCTTATGATCGGCAAAAATGATAAGTACAAAAAACCAAAAATGTCATATGTGTCTACAAAAGTGACTAGTCAATCACTGGTGATGCTCTCTATACGACACCACTGCACGGGCTACTCTACACAAAAAACTCCTAAAAGGTCCTGGGACTGCGACTACATAGCACTACAATCTGATAGGAATGTCATCTATGGTCGTCTCCGGTATACCCGCCGTCAGACGCTCTAGATCCTGCTCTAACTCAGCCAGTGTCTCTGCAGCTGCATCCTGCGGGGCCGGTGCTGGTGCAACTGGTTGTCTCCTCTCAAAAGCCCGGAGATTGGCCGGACGCCGTGGACCTACATCTACATTTTGAAACATTTTACTGTCAGTTTGAGACGATATATATAAAAAACAAAAAAAAATAGATAATTTAAAAGCTTGTGAAAAATGAAAGTACCTCTGTCATCCCATTGTTCTCCCTGTGGAAGAACCATGTCCGGATCATTTCGAAAATCCATTCCGGCATAAGGAAAGTCCTGAATAGCAAAGACCTGGTTTTCCAACCAGTGAAAGTAACCATCAGGAAATCGAACAACTGTTGTTCCCTCATCAGGATGCCGGGCCATTACCGCAACCCATCTCGTCAACTTAGGCTCCCGAGGAGCCCCAATTGGGACAGTAAAATGCTGGGGGATCAGCATTGGAACTCTCTCTAGGGCAAAGCTCACAACCAAAGGCCCATATCCAAAGGTCTTCAATCGTCCGGTCTTTGCCCTAGTCAGTTGGCCCTTCATATTGGCCAACACAGCATCGCACCAGTTGAAAATGGTGCCTTGGAAGCAATCTATCGCCATCCGCATTTGGGACCCGGTGGCATTGTGCAAGGCGGCTGCGTCGCAAAGTCTGGTAACAGTAAAGGCTATCACCATAAGTTCAGGTCGGGATATGTATTTGATTTCTATCCCCTTCTCCTGGTTTTGATTGTTGCACCACTCTAGCCGGAGGCTAGCAAGGGATTGGCCACCCGGCCTAGTCCCGAACAGAGTCAGTTTCTCGCCCCTATTAGGCAAGCCAGTGAGAAAATATATGTCGGAGGACTCTATCTCGAGCTGGTTCTCTCCGATGTAGAAACATTGATCCTGAATATTCCACCTTTCAACCAACCACTCAAGGAATGCTACCTGGCCCCTCATGCCAGGTATGGCCCAGTATTTATACAGACCGCATGCTTTAAACGCATCAATAGAAGGTTGATGATTTATTGCGGCCAAATCAACGTCCTCGTGTTCTCTTTCTCTCCAATCTAGCATGGTGACTGCCCTACACACCAAGAAATAGTAGTTAGAATTCATAATTTTAAATTTGGTTGGTTGATTTGGGAGATTGGGGTTTCAAAACATATGTTTCGCGGGGTACGCACCCCGCGTTCAGCACACAGAGCGGCGGTACGCAGCTGGGCTGAAGTCGGGCTACGTACCCCGACCTTTTTCCTATGTAAATAAAGGTCGGGGCCCGCGGGTCACCCATAGGGCACCTGCGTACCCCGAGAAACATACCTCAAAACCCTAAACCCCCTAAAAAATAAAATGAAAACTGGAAATGAAATTCTAAATGGATGAAATTGAAGAGGAGGATGTTGTGGAATACCTGAAAGAGACGGCGTTCGATTCTGACGGTCGGATTCTCCGCAATGTCCACGGGAAGTTTCTTGCCAAAAGCCCTTTTCTCAACCTCAACAGTAAAATGGTAAAAATGACATGGTAAAAAGTCTTTTTATAGGTTTTTTGGATGAATGAATGCTAAGTTTGTTTATTTTTCACCATGAAAGGATATTTTTCAATGTATTTTTGCCTATCTTAAACAAGTATGAGTAATGAGTTGTTTTTGTGCAGGACAAAAGGATTTAGAGGGAAAATTGTCATTTTTCACGAACCAAAACATCAGAGTCATCTTTTAAGCCCTTTTCTGACTCCTAAAATATGAAAAGATCGCCGAGCATTTCTTTTACACTCGTTAAAACGGAATTAAAAGACGGTCCCCTTATAGCCCTTTTCTGACCATAAAAACAGGAAAAGATTGTCGGGTTTTTGTCGTTTCAAACTCGATACTGGAAATAAAACGACGTGTCTTTGATCGCTTTTTACTTTTCAGGTCAACGACACTAACATGAAAGTACTCCTTGGTCGCAAGATCAAGCGGTTCTCCCAGGTATTATTTTATACTTTTTCGGGCTTGGGGGACACAAATTTACGAAAAAGTCCAATCTAGAGTCTTCTTAAGTTTTTCAGACTCTTTAAAATTGAAAAACGCTGAGTTTCTCCTATACTGGACTCATTAAAATTTCACAGTAAAGGACCTGTTCGATTACAAACAGGAACGGACCACTCCTTCTTAGGGTCTGGATCTAAACTAAGTTGGACTCATCCGAAGGATGAGCTTATAATCAAGCATATGTTATCCTCCTCAAGCTTGTTAAAAATAAAGAGGTACTTGCCAGAAATGGTGGGAGAAAAGAGAGAAGAATGAGCCTATTTGTTATCCTTTGTCTCAGAAGAAACCTTATTACCACTCTTGAACACGACACTTTTCATTCACCTGGGTTGGGAAATCCTTTGCTTCATAGTTGATCAAACCACATTGAAAGTCTTCAGCCGGGTTCGGGGGATTAACTTTGAGTCATTCGTTACCAAACCATCTGTTGTGTCGTTATGTGTTCAAGAGGTCTGCAAATAAAACTTTCATCTGCAAAATACTTGTCATCCATTTTGACCATCCCTAAGTCAGTCCTTACAGCAATATTTCTTCAGCGTAAACTATGATTTCGTGTTGCAGGCTTGCCTGCAACGGGTCGCTTTCTATCGACATCAGCACATTATCTAAAAAGATGACTTAGAGATCGTCAGTACCTTGAAGTCTGCATGCATCAATGGCAGGTTTCTCGCCTTTGACGTCAGTTTATATCATTGACTTTCGATCGAAGGATTCCGTGAAATGTTCGACATCAACTCATTCATTCACATCTCATGGATTGTACTGGGTACTTTGAGAACCATTGACATTACTGGTGGTCTCTCTCACACTTGTTAACAGTTTACATCATCGACTGGTAATCAAGTTGTTTCTACCATGTTCGACATCAACTCATTTATTCACATGGCTAGAATCGTACCAATTCGGGAAGTAGAAATGAAGACCCTGGATCTAGTTTCCACCATCCAGTCTGCGAGGAGTTTTGTATTCATTATCTAGTAGACTAATCATAAACAAATGGTTGCGTCCATACTGTTTCTACAGAAAGTCTATGATTATGATGTACTGCAAGATCATTCCTATATCAGAATAGTTAGTCTGCTAGTTAAAGTTTTGATCTGAGTATGGGAATGCCTACCTCAGCGATGATATAATCTTATACATGTATTTTGTGTTGAAAATTGCAGGTTCTGACCAGGCTCTCCATGAGATAATCCTTGAAATGATAAAGCGCTTCACCCTTCCTAGATAATACAAAACCCTAATCTACTACAGGCTTCGCACTTTAGGGGGCAATCTGTTACACTAAAAAATGTCACCATGGCTATTTACAGTTAGTATGGCTCTATCAACAGTCATGCTATCCTCCTGGGCAAGTCTTATGCCTCTGCTCTCCATGTCAAACTCCAAAAAAGAGAGAAAGTCTTTGTAAATGTGTTTATCTCTGGGTACGCAGATTCTCTCGGCCTTACCTGCGTATACGCACCTAATGTTCACAAAAGCTACGTACTTGTACGCTCTGTATGTAAAGGGACAGGTGCGTACCCCTGTAAAGGTCAAAAGGCGCGAGTTTCATCTTTAAAAAGTTACTTGTGGTCATTTCTAGAGCATTCTAGAAGGTTGTTCGACATGTATTGAGTGCCTCCAGATGGTTCATGTACCCCTATGAAAGAGGAACTTATCCCATCAAGAGAGGAGCTATCCCATCCAAAGAGGGGATTATCCCATTGATGGTGGACCTGATTAACTTCCTCTTGAGCACTATAAATACAGGCATTGGGCCAGAAGGAGGAGAGGTTGAAAGCTAAACATTTCTAAGGGTAGATGCTGCTGGAATTAGGACTCCCATTTAGAAGCTTGTGAGGAGAGATTCCCATCCTTACTTGTTCCATTTGGAAGTGGGTGAGATTTGTCAAAGTAAAGGAGAACTCTTGATGGACCCTGAGAGGGACTTGCACAACACCAAGGCTCAGGTTGTAATTGTTCCTTTTGTTTCCTACTAATGCAAATGAGTCCATTCTTCTCAATAACTTGTTATTTATGAGTTGTTTCGTATACTCCTTGGTCTATATGTTAAATATGTTTTATTTTATGAGATTATCAAGTGCTATTTAATCGTTTGATTGTTAGTGAATGCAGGTTTCGAAGTGAAGGAGGAGCTCATCCAGATCGGCGAGGCTGGACTACTACAACAGCGTTGGACTACAGGTAGGATCTAAACACTTTATTTCTTGTATGGTAAATGCATGTTTAGAGAAGGATTGCTCTTGTTTGTCACTAGAGAGTCTTAGGCTCCTAGGGAGGTTGATTGTGTCCGCACTATCGACTCTTTCCGCCTGACAGGTTGACATAGAGAAAGAGCTATCCTCATAATCTATTTCATTTTTTAACGAGGTTGATACAAGAAAAAACTATCCTTGCACGCTGTTTCATTTTTTTAATGAGGTTGACACATAAAAATAACTATCCTCGTATATGGTTCATGGACCATACGAGAACATGGCCCCCAAGAGGTCTTCACTGGACGAGAGAACTACACTCTAGGAGGAACACATGTCAACTAGTACAAATGACAGATCGAGTTCCAATGCTCCCAGTACATAATGTACTATACCATATGTGTGATCATCAACAGATGTGGAGACGGAATGGGTAGCCACATAATTAACTTATGGTGGAGAGAGTATTGCTTGAAAACAAGAACCAATAGGAGACGATGGTTGCATAAGAGGCACTTGGTGACCAATGAATGACAATTGATCAATGGTCCCTATTCTCCCTTCGTGTGGAAAACAAGCCACACGGAAAAGCGAAGAAACAAGAGCTCACATCACATAAACATAGTCACATCCAAGGAGAAGATTGAAATCTAAGGGACCTTGGACTACCATCACGTCTATATAAACGGTCTTTCCCCCCAAAGTGATAGGGAACTTCAGAAGGATCCCTAAGGGCTGACTAGTTCCTCCGTTGAAAACCAACAGATTCTGGGTGATAGGCACAAGCGGTGGGGAACCCAAAGCTTGCCAAGTAGTGTGCCTTCATCTAATATAGTTCCATGTACTACCATATTATAGGCTTGTACTGTGATCTAGAAGGGCACATAAGATGGAAGGCGGAAAGCAGTCAATTGAATCCAATCAAAAGAAACAACAGAACTACTTGGTGGGGGTATCATATGATTCCCCCGTGCTCTGCAGGAATAGGAGAAAGACTCTCCTGAACAATCGGGGTGGGAGGGTCACTCTTTGATCCATGAGAATCTGAGGAGACGAGAAGGACATGAGCAGTATGATCACTACTCTCTTCAGGAACATAGTGAACAACTGAAGGCCGAACGAAGTCGACACTTTTTTCAACCAATGGTTGGTTAGGAACAGACAAAAGAGAGTTAGGTTTAGGAAGAGCAGGACAGGAAAGAGATGAATTCAATTCACTCTCTTTACCAACTAGGAGAGGGTCATAAGAAAGTCTCTGATAACCAAAAAGGAGTTGGACTTGAGGAGTTGTAAGGTTTTCCAAAATTTTGGAAGCTTTATCCATAAGAGGACAAAGGTGAAGAAGATGCTTCCCTTCACATAACCTACAGGGGAATCTAATCTTTCCCTTCTTCTTACCATCATTAGCTGAAGGTGTAGTATCGACATGATCTCCAGAGGTTGACGGGGATGGTTGATTCAGGTATTGAGACCATACCTCTAAGACTCTGGGGATGCCAGGACAGTCTCGAAGGAGATGGTCACCCTTACACAACTTGCAAGGGAATCTGACCTTCCGTGGAGGATCAGAAGGTTTGTCTACGGGAGGTGCATTTGGAGTAACAGTCGCATGGTTGGCCTCTCACTTATCTAACTTCTTCTTCTTCTTCTTCTTAGCCTCCTGGTTACTGGATTTCAAACTTTCACCAGGCGAAGTAGAAGAGGAAGGTGAAGAAATAGGGGAAGAAGGTGAGAGGTCAACCTTAGAATCAACATGATGTGGTTCAAATGAAGGAGATGTTTGGGTAGGAGTTGGGACACTCGGGACCACCGAGGTAAAAAATAACGAGATAGGTAAACCAATGGTTAACCCAAGGAGGGACAATGTTTCCATATAAGGAGAACCAACATTTCCAAAAGAAGGAAAAGGACCAAGATTCCCATCTGAGGGAATCCTTGAATGGTAGACTCTGGAAATGTTGCCACTGGAATCGAGCCTAAAGAATCACTAAGGAATATAACTTGAACCGGGAATATTTCATGGGTAGTTAATTTTAGGACACTGAAACAAAACTTTGCCTTTTCATATTTTAAGAGTCGAGAAAAGGGTGAAAGGTGACTCTAGTCGCTTTCGGAGTTAATGAGCTCGAAACGACAAGTGCTCGGTGATATTTTCAAATTTAAACAGTAAAAAGGGATCAAAATGACCACTTAGGATAATCTAGGCAAAAGGACTACCAGGTAACTGGGAACTGCAAAATACCTCCCGGCGAATTGCAAAGTACGAGCAAGTTATCTCCCCGAATGTTGTGTTCGGTGTATCACGTTTACAAGGCGGTAGACTCGGCTTCCTTTGGATAAAGGATTGCAACCTATAGGGGTCTCCCTTTATATACGAGATGGTACGGGGAGCACAAGTTCGTACTATCATTATCTAAAGTTAATGACGGCTGCTAGGTTTAAAGATGTCAGAACACGTCTCTAGTCTAGACCACTAAATGTGAGTGTTAAGTTTCAATGCTTCCTTAGGTTAATTCAATAAATTTTGACAGTTGATCTTGAATTAGGTTTCAATTTCAAGGCCCTACCATTGTCATCTGAAAACTCCGATATGCAGCTATATGAGAAAAGAAATCTTTCTTCGACGAAAGTTAACACTAATTTAGGGAGACGGAGAACACAATCAATGCAACAATCAAAGAATGAAATCATTCACTAATACATGTCCTAAATGCACTTAATCTTCCCTCAATAACAAAAGAAGTTTCATTTCATTTCCAATGCTTATGATGATGCAATTCTAGTTTCTCAATAATGCTACTAATGCAATATTTTTGCTTAAGTAAACTAGAATGATGTTCTTATTTCCATAAAATGCAAAATTAATCTTTCACATAAAGCACTTTAATGAAAATTTTCACAATTCCAAACTAACAAGAATCGATCAAACCAAAGCATGATAAATGAAACTAAAAGCAACTTCTTTCTTGAATCAAACAAACCAAATACACAAATGCTTCAATTAACAAACCAAGCAATGTAATCTATGCTCGGAAAGGGAATAGAGAAACTCAAAATAAGAGAGAAAACGAGACTCTTTCACTCATTCAATCAAAAATGAAGCAATGAATATGCTAGGACTGAAAGACGAGCTAAACGAAGCAGCAAATCAGAAACTTGAAACAATGAGTGAATTAACAAATGAATGGAAATTGACCTAGATGTCCTAGGGTCATAGAAACCATCCAAAAACTCAAAAAATCAAGCAATGAAACTTCAAGCCAATCAATCAATCAAACCTAGCAAACAAAGCATCCTAATCATCTTAGTTCATAGGGAGAATAGACGCAGATAGGCCAAGAAATAGAATCTAGGAGTGATCAGGAGCTCAAGTCCAAGCCATGGAAAAGGCTCAAAAATTGAAAGTGTTCAAAAACACTTGCAACCTAAACGACCGGATAGGCCTCATCGATACGATCCTATTGCTGTGAACGGCACTCAAAACCGACTTCACATGTGAAAGTTATGAAGGTTTGAAGTCTCCAATAACCTTCAAAAAACTGAGTTTGGGCCAGTTTGGATTTCAAATTTTGAAAAAAAAATTAAAAAATAATATTCTGAGGAATATTCCATGGAATATTCCCCAAAATATTCGCGAGAATATTTTGTTTTGATGACCAATTGGGAGCTAACACGTGGCCTGCCCGGAGGCTGCCATGTGGCCCCAAGTCTACAAAGTTGTTTTGGCAAAATATTATGGAGCTCGCAGGAATCGACCCCGGGTCGGATGGCCGCCAGCCCACAGGCCCGACTGGCCCGCCTACACGATGACTCTTAACATTCAATGGGCATAGTTTATATTTGAAGTTTGTCAACGTTAAGTTTGGGGCGGAAAAGGGGCCAACCCCTAAGGGTTAACCCCCTAACCATATGACCTAGCGCGAGAACCACAGGCCAAGCGCCTGACAGTTACGGTTACGGTTATGGTTGTTGGTCACATGCGCGTAGACCCTGCCCAATAGTTATGGTATAACTGGCAGTTAATTTGGCGGAGCGCGCCAAATCTGGTGGAGTTGGCCAAAATGGTGGAGTTAATTGCAGTCCTTCCACATTTAGTGGAGTTTTTTTAGGAGAAACTGGACTAAACTTCTGGAGGTCATAAATTTTGGAGGGAGAACCTTTTTGGATGAATTTTTTTTTGATTTTGTATCTTCTCATCATTCTAGAGCCATTGGTACAGGTTGCAGAGCCATTTGAGTTCATCTTCAGCCTCGTTTGCTTCAGGGAAGCCAAGAGAGCCATCAGGGCCAAGAGGGAGTTGGAGCTGTGTTAGGCTATGCTTAACCATTTGAAGTGAACCAATAGTCATTTTCAGCTATTTTCAGCATTCCAGAGCCATTGAGATAGGTTCCAGAGGCAGTAGAGGTGTTCTACAACCTGTTTAGCTTCAGGGAAGCTTGGAGAGCCATCAGGGCCATTGGGAAAATGGAGTTATCTGGAGTTGTACCTCACTGTTTGAGGTGAACCAAAAACCATTTTCTGCTATTTTCGACCTTTTGAACCTAATGGAAGAGGTTTCAGAACTGTTTGAGGACTTCTACAGCCTGAAAAGCTTCAGAGGAGTTCAAAGAGCCATCAGGGCCCAATGAAGAAGGCACTGTATTTGGTAATTTTTCACTGTTTAGTGAATATGGAAAGGCATTTTTAGCATTTTCATGTCTTCTGAAGCTGTATTTGCATTCATATTTGCCTATTGAGGCACTTTTAAACTTGTATTGCATTTGAGAGCATTATAATACAAGAGGACAAGCTCATTTTGGGAGGCTTGATCCAGCAGACGTAGCCCAGGAGGGGTGAACTGCTCACCAAACATCTGTGTCATGTTATGCTGAAGTTATCTTGCTATGTATTTCTGATTTAATATGTTAAACAACAAATTAAATTAACTTTCCTTCACACATAAACTCATAAACAGCTACCAAAAACACTTTGTTTAATCAGCAAGACATGGAAAACTTTGCACACATTTAATTTAATGGAAATGGATACCTTGCACACATTTTCAAGTACTTCCATTTTCAGATCAAGGAGGGCAAGACACACTGGCATATGGTTTAAAAGAAACCCTGATTTCAACCTACAGCAATCGGCGTAACTGTTTAATGGGAAAAAAGCGCCATAAAGGGTTGTGGCGTGACTGTTTAAGCAGAACTAGCGCTGTTCAGTGTGACTGTTAGCAAAATAACAGTGTTGATCGAGGGATTCAGAGAAAAAAAAAATAAAAAAATTCTCAAACCATAGACAAACTAGCCACTCTAAATTCAAAATCGAAGACTGCAAATGGTATAAAATTTAGACAACAAATGAGAAACGGTGGTATGAAAAAAGGTCATCACAAACCACGAGATGAAGAACAATCCATAGATAGGGATAGTTTCCCCAATGAAGTCTCCAATTTGTGGTGTAGGAATATCCTCTCTGCAGACAGAGACGATCCCTCTAGCCCAAGAGAGTGGGTCTAGCCACAAACAAGACAATCTAATGTAAATTTCCTTAGATTAGAATCGAATAAGAGGGCCTACCTCTTATAACTCTAATCCACTTGATGGTGATCTTGCTTCCTTGCTCTAGCTTCCTTTTTCCTTTTGTTCAAGTACCTGAAACAAACATGCAAGAAACAACAACAAACATGATAGCATAAAATCGAATCCAATCTACTTAAAAGGTCAAGGATTTCTAAGCTATCAAATGTAATATTACACCCAATATAGGAAATAAACCATTAGTTGTATTAAAATAAACTTCAAAGAGAAATACAACCGAAGCCTTGATGTTGGAGATCTCCTTTGTGGTATCCAAGTCCCACTACATGCCTTTTCAACACTCTTTTCCTCCTCTAGCTTGACATGAAATGGCTTCCAAGATCTAACTCTCTCTCCTCATGCTTTAGCTACCAGAGACTATTCTTTTGTCATCTAAGACTAATATTCTTCTATCAAAATCTAAAGATTTTAGAATTTTGCAGTTGGTTCTATCTCTCCACCACTTTCACTATGTGTTGTATTGTATTGTAACCAAAAAGGGTAAGAGGAAGTGGTTTATATAGGGAGAGGAGGATAAGAATGAGATCCACTTAAGGGGGAAGAAGGTCTTATCTCCTTGGGAAAGTCAACTTTTAAGGGGGAAAGAACCTTATATGGAGTTCTCGGCACTTATCCAACCAAACGAACATCCAGCACATCGCCACTAGAAGTTTCTAGACGTGAAAATTTGTTTCCTTTAATAAAACAGTCTAGAAGTAGACAGACACAGGTATTGGGCTAACAGTAGTGTTGATCACCACAGGTCACAGTGTAAAACTCTGCCATCAGTGCAGGTGAGACACTGGGAAAGAGTGTTGATCTTAAAAATTGGGTTTTAAGAATGATTCTTTGGAAATGTTCTGAAGGGAGTGGGGACTACTTTCTTCAAACTTCAAGGGATGCAAGAGCATAGGTTTCATGGTAAAAGTATAACACAGTAGTCACTACTAGGGTTCTCCAAGATCAGGAATGGGGAGTGGCAGGAGAGTGACAAATTACTGTGCAACAGCTGCATAAGGATGTTGATTAGGTTATTCAAGAGAACCCATTTCACACACATTTACAGAGAACAAAACTCTGTGGCAGATGGGCTTTCTAAAGAAGGATGCAGTGGTGACCCTGGTAAGATCAAATTTTCAGCTTTTTGCAGGGGATTCTACAGCACTCAGGGATCATCACAATATGACGGTTTCTTTTTGCCTCTTTATTTCACTCTGTCAATTTTGGACCTTTTTACACAGATGATAGTTGTTGTAATCTTTTTTGATGATAGGTTGGACTTATGAAGGCACATGTTGTAATGAGGCCTATATGAATACTGCACATTGGACATGAGATTGTATTGATGTATAACATAGGTTTTCATAGGGTCATAGAATAGCGATTTTTATTTAATTATGCAGGATTGTAATGAAACCTGATATGTAAAAAAAATAAATGGGAAAGCACTATGTACTAAGAAACTACTTTATCAATAAAAGTTAATGTGTGTTTTTCTTCTAAAAAAAGAACCTGACTAATAAGGAAAATATTAAATTAATAATATTAATGGGATAAAGTTACAATTAAAATAAAGTAAGAAATCAAAACTAAAAACCCAAAATCCTATAATCAATTTTTTTTTAACTAATTCAAAAGTGAAGAAATCGAAGTTGAAAAGAAATAATTAAATAAATAATAATAAAAAGGAAAAAGTGATAGAATAAGAAAAAACCTAAAAGCCAATATTGCTCAATCGGAATAATAATATAGAACAAGGAAAGGAAATGACCAAGGAGAGAGAGCAAGTGAATCAAGAGAAGTTTATGGAGGAAGCAAATCTCGAAGTAAGGGCGGGAATCAAGTGCTTACTGATTCTCTACTCGTCATCTCTATTTAAATTGCATGTATGTTTCTCAATCCCAATGGCCTCTCTCAATTTCCTATGATGATAGTGACAAATTTTGGCAAGGACTGTGGAGTTTTCAATACAAATGTGGGATAAATTATTAAACAATTTTTTTCCCTTAAGGCTTTTTAATTATATTTTTAATGATGTTCAAAAATGAAGGGTGATTATGATTACATGGTGATAGTTTTTTATGATAATGATGGAGTTTTCATTCATTTATAGATTTTTGGAATTCAATTTTTTTTAGTATGTTTATTTTTATAATCCCTAGTATAGGTGCTCCATGGATGTGTTTGCTACATCTCCTAATTTATATATATATATATATATATATATATTGTTATTCTTAAAGAGATTAATAACTTTATCCACATTTTTTTTTAGTTGAATATACTCAAGTGGAAAAGGGTATCACCATCTCAGCTAGAATGTTATAGAGATTGAATTTAATGAAGGCCTTAGCTCTTCTTGACCATATCATGATCTAATGTGGTCATCATTAATGGTACCAAGTCTTATATTTCCTTGTGGAATTTGTTAATAATCAAACCATTTGAAGGGTTCTTGTATAAAAATACTCACCACACTGGGAAACTAGTTAACACATAATAATCCCAAAGGATAACAACAAATTGAGAAGAAACGTTCATAGGTCATTCTAAATTCACATGCAAAGTCATCAAGAATCATTGTAATGCATAATGTTCCCAACCCTCCCTCCAAAGGTTTTAATGTTATGTACTTAGTGTCTTTTGTTTATATGTTAGTAGTTCTGATGGCACTTTGTTTGGTGTGCATAAGAGGAGATGTGAATTTGGTCTTTTGAACGTGGGGAAGAAAATAACGTCTCCATCTAATTTGGTAGATGCATGTTATCTAGAGTAAACAACAAGTACATTGGTTGTAGATTCATTGGTGGATTAACATGAAATCCAAAAGAAACATGGGAAAAATGAGAGTCTATAGTTTTTTAGGTTAATAATCCAACAATTTTGGAGCACAACAAATATCTCTTGAAATTGTAAAGGTGGTCAAATGAAAAATGTGTTTGACTAAGCCAAGTTTGTCATTGTATAATTGGACTCATGTTAAGGGTTACAACAAGTGAATATAACTCACATATATTGAGGGAAATTAACTAGATGATAGACATATTTAAATATCATATTTTTAATCTTTATCCATCACAATGCTTTAGATGCACATTGTTAGCACTCAAAAAGTTTTCTTCACTTTAATAGAAAAAAATACCTAAGGTAATCTTTTCAAACCAATATTGCAAATTGAAGGCTATCCCCTTCAATCCAGAGAGGGATCTCCTTGATATCTTAATCACTAATCTTAGCAATTGGTTGTATCTTCAAACAATGGCTAAATCTTTTGTAAGGTTGTGCTGAAATAAGGTTTGGTTGGGATGAAGCAATTAATCCATTGGGAAATGGGGTCAACAAATTAGTTTTCAAATATAGATACCAAGATCTTGATTGTATGAATCAAGAGGGACGAAGGCAAGATAGATGGAAAAATGTAGACATGTCAAACATTATCTAAATGGTAGTAGAAAGGGAAAACAATCCATTATAGCAGGGCATGAAACAATCCCGCAAGTTTTAGGAGAAAGAATGTAGATGCCTAAATGATATGAAACAAATCATTAACCAATGAATTATGTCACATAGTCTCATTTAAACACAAGAATATAGAAGATAAATGATATCACATAGAAAGGAAACTATCACAGTAGAAGAACTGACTTAACATACCATCACAAAAACTTTGTATCATGGACATAATATCCTAGTCCTCTTGGTATTTGAAAAGATAACAAATTGATCACACACATAAAAATTGAGCGGGCAATATGAAGTTTCAATTAATGGTCGATAAAATTTCCCAACAATAGAGAATAACTTCACCTCTTCTTATTATCCATCTCCAAACATGAATAACAAAGGAGTACCTTTCATGTCAAGTTCACTAGATTGATACCATATCTCACATCGTTGTTCAAACACATGGGAGAATTCCTCATAAGGCTCTTACTTCCTAATATGATGAAAAATTACTCATAAGATGAAAGATAACTACTCACAAATAACACACTTTATTCTCCTTGGTCCTGGACCCTCCCATGAGGGAGAAAACCACGATCATGCTACGATACCAACATAGAATTATTAAGCACACATACATTTCATATTTTTTATTAATCAAATGATGTTACATATAAATACACGAAGTTTGCCTAAAGATAGATAAACTAACTTGGACACATAGTCACTTGGTTGAGAGAATATCTCAACCACACACTGATATAGGATTGCTAGTTGGAGAAAATCTCTCAACCAACCAACTAAAACTAAAAAACCTCCTAGATAATAGGAATAGACTCATAGACTCATAACACACATGGAGACAAATAAGAATTACATGCTATAACATATTAAAGTGTACTTTACATTAGAATTAAATGCCACTGGTGTACATGCTTTTGTTGCACTAATTTACATATACATGACCATGATAGCCTAGTATTAATCTAGTGCTAATTGATGACCAATATAATTGGTGTCAACCCATTCCACATATTATTCCATTCACCATTTAGGTTTAGATCATCAACACATGTCAATTGTCTTACGTAATTAAGAAGATTGATTTGTTCAACTACTCGGTTAACTTTCATTCTATATTTCATATACTTATGATCAATTTGGGCAAGATTAATGCTCATTTTAGTGGACGAGCCTTTAAGTTTGAAGAGGCTAATTATATTCCTTACCTATTGCGTACGTCGACAAACATTAAAAATTATCTCATTTATTGCATTTGATTTCTCACTCACACATATCATTTCATTTTAAATTGTTTTATCATTTTTATAAGTGAAACATCGTTGGATACTTGCAAATTGAACTCAACACAAATGTTTCTTGCAGCTTGAATCACTAATGTATAATTGATCAATTTTTAATGTTCAAGACTTTAATTACATTAGTTGGTAAAGAGCAACTCATTTAATGCATCTTATTTTAATGCATTTGATTTAAATGATTGTTCAAGAGGTTAATTACATTACTTGCCTCTTGGGTATATGGACAACCACTAAAGAGCACCTCAATGCATCTGATTCAAATGGTTTTATGGTTTTGAGAAGTGAAATGCTTTTGTATGATTTGCAAAATTGAACTCAATACAATTGTTCTTGCAAATTGACCCAGTAAACTATATATATAGTTTTCATTTGTATCATTTTTTATTTTGAAAATCAATATACAATTAAATATTTTTATTTATTACAAATTATATGTTTGATATAATCATTTTTTTGTTAATACGATATTTTGATTTTATTAATGTATTAATGATTTTTTTGCCTTGAAAAATATCTTATAATTATTAACATTAATAAAAATTGCATTCATATATACTAATAGACATTAACATTCTTAATGGCCTTTTAACTTTTCAATAAGAGATTATATCTACTAACTAAAAACAAAACAAAACATCTAAAAATATATTTTCAATTTCCAAGGATGGTCATATATAGCTTTGTAAACATGCTAGAATCTTTACATTTTGAAAAAACTATATAATTAATGACTTTATAATCATTCTCCTCGATAGGGCTGTGCATGCGTCATGAGGGAGGGCTTGAGGGCTCGTGCCCACCACCTCACCCACCTTATCATTATTAAATGGATGAGGCAAGATGTGTCTTGGGATGTTGTTTCATGTAGCCACCCGAGAGCTAATAAATATGGATGCAGGAGTGATGGTTTTTGTTTTTGTTAGGGGGGTGGAGGTGGTGGGTTGTTGCAGGCACGAGGTCAATGAGTCGACCTAGCTGCAGCTATCCCTCTGGATTGTCTTCAACATGGTGAATTCTTGGGTCAATTTTGTCCTTGGTCTATGCTCTATGAGGGAGTTTTCCTGTTTGGTGATGGAGAAGTGGGGGGAGGAGGGTGTCTTGAATGTCTATGGCATGGTGAATTCCTAGGTCAATTTCACCCTTGGTTTGTGCTTTGCGAGGTTTTTTTGTGTGTTCAGTGATGGAGAAGTGGTGGGAGGAGGGTGCCTCTAGCAGGAAGAGAGGAATTTAGCAGTGGAATGTTGGTTCTGACTAGAGGAACTTGGGTGTGGTAAGAGAAAGGAGGTCCTATCAACCTGGTGCTAAGTCGAGGAGGAATTCTCAACAACAGAAGTCGTGCCACTAGAGAAGGGTCACGTATCTTTGGTGCAGTCATGCGAACTAGTGTGAGGCGTTTGCATTGGATATCGGAGGTTGGCACTGGTTTCGAACCAAGTGCGCGAACACTGGTTTGTTGGTATTGGTTTCTAATATTTTATTTTCTTATCTTAGAAATTCTCCTGGTTGTAGTAGTCATGTTAGTGTCAGCCCATCCTTTGTTGTGGAGTATACATTTATGTTGGGTCTTGGGCCTGGTTTGGTTTGGGGTGAGTCTTGGGTGTCTAGAATTTATGTGGGTAAGGTCCTTCTAATGTTGAGTTTGCGGCAAGGGGCTATCATTTTATCGCCCTCTAGCATTCACACAAGTTGGTGCAATTTACATAAGGTGGGTATTTTGTGGTGGTGGGGTTTGTTTGTTGTTTTTCTTCTCTCCTTGTGTTGATGATGATGGAAATTCATAAACCAAGGGATTCTCCTTGGTGTGAAGTCCCAAATAGACCTCACACCGGGAAATAAGGTTGGTTTCCATTATTCTTAGGAATTTTCCTTGGCTGCAATTATCAACATAAGAGATTATACAAATAATTTTTTAAACAAGTAAGTTGACACTGTGAGGCATACAATTGTAATGCATATAAGGTACTTTCATGGTAGCGAAAAGAAAGAGTGAGCCTCTAGAAGAAAAGTAATAGTATTATCCTAAAAGAGACACACAGTAGCATGAAAGGAATTGTTAGTTAATTTGCAAAGTAGTTCACAAGATAACAACGATCATAAAAGCAAGTAACAACGCACATTTAATAAGATACATACCAAAGCCAACGAAATAGCTCATTTTCATTAGTATGTAATAACATAAACATACACCGCAAACAATGAAAGAGTAGCCTCACAATCATTCACAACATATCCATGAAAGTGCATCAACTATGAGAGCTTCATATATTATGTGAAATTCCCAAGATATACAATTACAATGTTGCCACACTAGCTCCAATAGTGGAACATTAAGTCACTAATTACTCCTCCAAAGAATGATCTTCTCTCCTATATCAAGCTAGAGAAGCCAAGGTGAAATTCCAAAGTCCAGAGTCCTTTTCTTGAGTTATGAGAGTTTATTTATAAAAAATGAGGTGACATTTCAACTCCCATGCAACTCTTGACCTCCCTCATGACTCTTGAGTTCCCATGTGACTTTTCAAATTCCTATGTTACCTCTGAGCTTCTAATGACTCTAGGACATTCCAGTGACTCTACATATTCTTGAGAAGTAAAATTCGAATTTGATCTTAGCAACTTTTTGTAAAATAATTAATTAATTCATCTTGAGTTAATTAGTTGTATAAAATAAAACATGAAGTCTATGTGAAGACATGCAACAGTTTCTCCATTAATTGAGGAATTTATCCATCAGTTAAAGAGATAAGGATGAGTTGTAATATTGAGTTGTAATTAGTTAGCTCAGTTAACTGAGTTAAGTCCAGTTAGATTAGTTCCAATAGTTTGTGGAATTAATTGTGAGTTCAGTTAGTTAATGCTTGCATGCATGTAACTGTTGCTCTCCAGATAACTGAATATTCTCTCATAAATAACTCATGCATGTCAGTTCAGTCAGAGACCCAATTGAGATCAGAGGAAGGGACAGTGTACTATTAGTTGGAGGATTTTTCCTATATAGGAAACTCATCCATGCAGAAGGAATTATCTCCTTTAGGATTGCACAATTAGATCAGAGGTTAGTGAGTGTGTGAAGAGGCCAATTCACACAGGTGGCAACACTGGACCCCAAGGAAAACTGCGCAAGGAAATAGGATGCTTGGAGGGCAGAGGAGAAGGTTTATGACAAGCCTTTGGCTGTCTATGAGCAGCAGAGGGATTTTGCTGAGAGCCGGATAGCTTGTGAGCTAAAGCTTTGTGTAATATGGACATATTTCCACTTATATGATAATATAGAGATTGGGGTTTTTAGCTGAGGCTTTCCCCAGAGTATTCTTCTGTGTTCATGTGTGATTGATTTCTCATTCTCTGTCATATGTGTTCTAATTGATCTTTCTCATAATCGATTAAGCTTCTGCAAGTTTGTTTGTAGAAGTAGATCAAGTATTTTTCTTTAGTATATTGCATTATCAGGTGATATACAATGGGAATTTCTACATGGTATCAGAGCAAAGGTGATCAAAGGAGAGAATAGTATACACGAAGGGAGAAGTTAGAAGTTTGAGGTTCCTAAACATAGAAATCGAGTTTTTATCACATCTCAATTTCACCAATGGTGTTCATCGGTTTAATACTCGAGTATGCCCTTGATGGCAGCTCGAATTATATAGCCTGGAAGGATTGCATGGAAGCAGTATTAGAGGACAACGGTCTAAAGGACTTCATTGATCAAGAAGTCCCCAAGCCAATAGCAGCTAATGCTATAGAATTGGCGGAATGGAAGAAATGTGTGGCTAGAGCAAGGAGAATCCTCCTGGAGGGAGTTCGAGACCACATTGTCTTGAGCCTCCATGGGAAGGAGACACCGTTTTCAATGTGGAAAACATTGAAAGATCTATATCAAAACAACAACGATCAGAGGAAGCTGGCGTTGAAGGACAAGCTTCAGAAAATCATGTGTGAAAAGGGCGACACAATCTATACATATCTGAACAAGCTCAACACCTACAAGGATGAGCTTAGAAGTGTAGGGATCACAACAACCGATGATGACATGGTGAGTCTTGCTCTCCTTGGTCTTCCTAAGAGCTGGCATAGCTACCAAGACTCGGTAAATGGAAGAGAAAAATTGCCAGATTGGGGACGACTTTGGTCGGATCTGATGCAGGAGGAGATAAGAAGAAGCACCAGAGATGGTTCTTAATCCAAGGAGGATGAAGAAAATTGCGCCTTAGCGAGTAAGGCGAAGAAAGGGAAGGAGAAGGATTCTCATCCCAAATCGAGTTCTTCCTATGGTGGGAAGAAGTTTGACAAATCGAAAGTGCGATGCTTTCGTTGTCATGAGGTGGGCCATTTTGCTACAAATTGTTCACTAAATAAATCCAAGATGGGATCCAAGGAAGGATTTGAAGGTGACGCATCGGCCTCACAGTTCAAGTTGGATTTCACCCTCTTCGCATGCATGGTTTCATCCATGGTGGGATGTGGTTGGTTTCTTGATAGTCGAGCTTCTTTCCACATGACCGACGATAAGAGTTTGTTCAGTACCTTGGAGGAGAAAGATCTCCAGATACTCATAGCGGTGGGTAATAATGAAAAGTATAGTGTCTCAGTTGTAGGCATGGTTGTTTTTCAGAGGGATCATGGAGCTCGCATTACCTTGACCGATGTCAATTATGTACCAGGACTGAGGAAAAATTTGGTGTCGATCGCAATGCTGGAAGACAAAGGCTATGATGTAGTCTTTAGTAAGGGAAAGGTTTTCCTTAGACACGTCACCGCAAGACATGTGAAGCAGATCAGTTCACGAGTCAAGAACCTGTATGCTCTTGAGGTTCAAGATGCATGCAAAGCCTTGAGGAGCAAGGCAACTATTGGAGACTTGGTGGTTGAGAGGGAGAGTACATTACCTCTCAACATTCACTCTTCAAGGTTTTTGGCTAGGGCCAATATTGCATTGCTTGAATCCTTTTCGGATCAACCCTCACTCCTTCACGACCCATAATGTGTCCCAAATACTCCACTTCTTCCACACCAAAAGAGAATTTTGATAATTTGACAAATAATTTGTGATCGTAGAGCAATTGCAATATCTCATCTACATGTTGAAGATGTTTGTCCCAGGTTATGTTGTGGATGAGAATGTCAACAAAGAAGATCAATACAAATTTTCAGAGATATGGTTTCAGTAGGTGATTCATGAGGCTTTGAAAAGTAGATGGAGCATTACAGTGACCAAATGGCATGACCATGAATTCATAATGGCCTTCATGAGTTCAAAAGGTAGTCTTTGGAATGTTTACTTCCTTCATGTGTATTTCATGATAGTCGAAGCAGAGGTCTAGCTTCGTAAAGAATTGAGAACCATGCAGTTCATCAATCAAATCATCAAAAACTAGAATAGGAAATTTGTTCTTGATAGTGATCTTGTTGATGGCCCGAAAGTCCGGACACATGCACCATTCTCCATATTTCTTTAGAACCATGACCACTGGAGATGAATAAGGACTGATTCCCGGACGAATAACACTGGCTTCGAGGAGTGTTACAAAGTATTTTGTCACACCTCCCACACTCACCTGTGACATACCCTAGAGTTCCCAAAATATGACCATCATGCAGTGTACTTATTTAGATATGCAGCTCATATCCTCCCTAGAACATTGATTGGAAAATGCCTTGAGCTTTCCCCTAGAGGAATAGATATAAAACCCTAATTTTGAGATTCCACACTCTTATGAGGTTAAAAAATGTGATGGTCTCTTGTTTAATCATGCTTGACCCGCAATGCCATTGCTATGTTCCCTTGTATACTTGCGATGATCCCCAAAAAGGATGAGAAGCTTCGTGATCTAGAAGCTTCCAAAGCAGCGAGCTGGAGGTTGTTTGGCATAGATGAGGTCGGATTCTCCCAAGTTGGTCTCTTGGTCTTATCCCTATGACCTACCTCCTTGAGATGAGGACCTACTCCTATCTTTGGAGAGATCCTAACTCCCTCTCCTTGCCTATATATTCATCTTCTCCCATTCCCAAATGGTTGGAGGCTAGGTTGGTCTATGTCTATTTGCACCCTTATGCTGAGATTGTGCCTAAGGCTATTCATTGGACTTGGAGAAGGAGTGCCTAGAGAGTTCTTGGGTTGGACTTGGATTACCACTCATGGAGAGCCCTTCAACATCAAGGCTTTGGTTGTAAGCTTCCCTCTATTTCCTAATAATATACAATTGTTGGTTAATCTTCTCAAAATATATATGTTCATGTATTATTTAGCTTGACATTCCTTGATCAGTTAAGTAGGTTATTATTAGATTTGCTATTGGTTTTGGCATGCTTTATTGTCTCTTGATCAGAATGAGGTAGGTCATCTCTTTCGTTCTTCTTTTCAATTATAACCTAGGAAGATGTCTAGTTCATTGTCACTTCAGTTGCTAGACCCACTCATTGGGCTAGATGGATTGTCTCTATCCGCAGAGAGAATTAACCTTGTCAAAAAAATGGTGACTCTGTTGGGGAGCCTATGATCCTTTCCATCCAATCCTTCACCCTGATCTTTTGACTAGTTTGACCAACCGTCGATTTTTCGGCTTGTCTACATCAGTCTGGGTTTATACCATCACTGATTACTGCCTTAGAGTGCTAAGTCTGGATTGTTTCTTGGAATATTTTTAGTTTTTTTCCCATATTCCTCGTCCATCACGGGTTTAGCCTTAACAGTCACGATGGCATCGCAGTTTTTACCTTTATAGTCGCGATGAAAAAAAATAATTCTTCATTATTTGGTCACACTGAAATCATCACTACTTTTGCTATACAAAGTAGTGATGCCATCGTGGGTTTGCCTATGCAAAGTAGCGATAATCGCGGGTTTGGGTATATAAAGTAGCAATGATCCTTGAATGTGAGAATTTTTTAGGTTTCTTCCTAAGAATCCAGTGTGTCTTGGCCCCTAAGGTCTTTTCCCATCCTGTATGCTTGGATTTGTCAATGTTTTGATTGATTTCCTTGATTAATTTGCAAAATTTGTCTCATTGGCTTCGAAGTGAAATTTGACTGAATTCTAGGGTTTCTAGTCATTGGTCATTGCTTGCTTCTTGTTGGTGTCATTGAGATGTTTGTTTTGTTGATTGAATGAGTGTTGTTTTATAGAAATCTTTGAAAACACCGCTTTGCATCTGTTTTAGCTTGTATTTCGAAATTTAATTTTCGTGAAAATGCATTAGATTAGTTGCATTGAGAAGTATTTCTTTTAGATCCATCATTGAGAATAGATCATATTTTTCGATGATTGAAAGCTAAAAACTATATTAGGTGCATCAAATCATTCAAAATGAAAAGAAAATCATAATTCATATAAGTGCATCTTTGTAAAGTCAAAATTATTTTGCTTTCGAAAAGTTGCATTTAGGATAGTGCAAAGTGAAAATATTTTTTAATTTTGGCATTGCATTTGGAAGACGAAAGTGAAAGTTAGTGGAAGGAATTTTGGATGATGCATTATTGATTGAAATTTCTTCCCTTTGTTAGTCTATCTTTCATAGAAATGAAAGTTTTATTTTTCTCATATAGTTGCATCTTAGATGTTCAGCTGACATTGTGTTGAGCCTTAAAACTGAAACATAATTTCAAGATCAACTCTAAAATCTATCAATTAATCTAAGGAGAATTTGAAACATTAACACTTCATAATTAGTGGTCTAGGCTAGAGACGTGTTCCGGCGTCTTTAAAACTTAGCAGTTGTCATTCACTCTTGCATTAGATAGCGTTAGCACGAACTTGTGCTCCCCATACCATCGAGTATATAAAGGGACACCCTCACAAGTTGCAAAGCTTTATCCATAGGAAGTCGAGTATGTCGCCCTGTAAACGTGATACACCGAACACAACATTCGGGGGCATTGCTTGCACGAATGTCAAGTCCTTGGTAAATTTATTTGCTAAGGTGTATATTGGAGTTCACGTTACTTGGTAATCCTTTTTTCCTAGAGTATCTTGAGTAGTCATTTCAATCTTTTCTGACTCCTTAGATTTGAAAATATCATCGAGCACTTGTCCTTTCGAGCTCGCTAAACCAATGAAAGTGAATAGAGTCACATTTTCGTCCTTTTCTCAAATCTTAAAACATGAAAAGGCCAAGCTTTTGTTTCAAATTCTAAAATAAATTAATTGAACACAAAACAACATCCTTCATGTGGAAATACTCCTTATTATATCTTAGGTTCATACCAATGGCAACATTTCCCGAGTCTACCAGTCAAGGAAACCCCTCTGACGGGAATCCTAGTCCTTTTCGTTCTTTCGAAAATACTGGTGCTCCTTATATGGTAGCGTTGTCCCTTCCTGGATTGACCATTGGTCTTCTAGTTTGGTTGTTTTCGACCTTGATGGCTCCGAGTGTCCAAACTATCATTCAACCAAGTTCTCCTCCACCTGAACAATATCAACCTCATGTTGATACTAAAGTTGACCCCTCACCTTCTTCGCCTATTTATTCACCCTGTTCTTCCTCTTTGCCCAGTGAAAGTCTGGATTCTAGTAATTAGGAAGCTAATAAGAAGAAGAAGAGGATGAAGAATATGAATCAAAATAAGCAAGGGGACAACCAAACAACTATTGTTACCGATGCAACTAATGAATAAAAATATTCCAAAAATCCCCAGAAAGTAAAATGCCCTTGCATGTTATGTAATGGTTACCACCTTCTTCAGAATTGTCCTCGTATTCCCAAGGTCTTAGAAGTGTGGTCCATATGTTCACATTGACCTTTGTCATCAGCCTCTGGCACTCATGCTGGTGATAAACCTTCAACTAGTGATAGTAAATCTCATCGGAAAAAGACAAAAGTCAAATTTCCCTGTATGTTGTGTGAAGGTAATCATCCCATTCACCTGTGTCCTCTTATGGATGAAGCTTCCAAAGAGTTGGAAAACCTTACAACTTCCCAATCTCATCTTCCGACTGGGTATCAAAAGCTTTCCCCTGATCCTTCGCTAGTTGATCCAGTGTTTGATCGAAAACCATCTTTGGTCAATCCCACTCTCTCTAAAAGTGAGTCTCGTGAGTTTGTTCTGAACCAACCATTGATTGAGAAACCGGTAGACTTGGCTCCACCTTCAATTAACCATACCTTTCCGGTAGAGAGTGAACCTCATACTACTCAGGTTCTTCTGGTTTCTTCAGTTTCAAATGAACCTCATACTTCTCAGGTAGTACACCATGTATTGGGGGCAATGGAGCTTGATTTTGCATTTGGATCCCCGGACATGTATCCCTTCCAAAGTGTTGTTCTCCCATCTAATTATAACCTATTGGAAGCCATGGCCTCTTTTGGTCTGTAAATAAGTGTCATGAGCATGGTTCTTTTCTTGTGTCAAGCTCCTTAAAAAATTAAACAAGGGAAGTGGAGCAGAGTTCCCTGTCTTGTGTCAAGCTCCTTAAAAAATGAAACAAGGACTATGGAGCAGATTTCCTTGTCTTGTGTCAAGCTCGTTAAAAATTGAAACAAGGAATTTGGAGCAAAGTTCCTTGTCTTGTGTCAAGATCCTTAAAAAATGAAACAAAGGATGTGAGGATAGTTATTTTATTATGTAAACCTCGTTAAAAAATGAAATAGGTCCCTATTAGCATAGTTCCTTGCCTTGTGTCGAGCTCGTTAAAAAATGAGACAAGGGATGGAGCATAGTTCCTTGTCTTGTGTCAAGCTTGTTAAAAAATGAAACAAGGACCACAGAGCAGAGTTCCTTGTCTTGTGTCAAGCCCCTTAAAAAATGAAACAAGGGAATGGAGCAGAGTTCCTTGTCTTGTGTCAAGCTCCTTAAAAAATGAAACAAGGGAATGGAGCAGAGTTCCTTGTCTTGTGTCAAGCTCGTTAAAAAATGAAACAAGGAATTTGGAGCGGACTTCCTTGTCTTATGTCAAGCTCATTAAAAAATGAAACAAGGAATTTGGAGCAGAGTTCCTTGTCTTGTGTCAAGCTCCTTAAAAAATGAAACAAGGGCTATGGAGTAAAGTTCCTTGTCTTGTGTCAAGCTCCTTAAAAAAAGAAACAAGGGCTATGAGGATAGTTCTTTTACCATGTCAACCTCATTCAAAAATTAAATAGGTCTCCATGGAGTAGAGTTCCTTGTCTTGTGTTAAGCTCCTTAAAAAATGAAACAAGGGAATGGAGTAGAGTTCCTTGTCTTGTGTCAAGCTCCTTAAAAAATGAATCAAGGGAATGGAGTAGAGTTCCTTGTCTTGTGTCAAGCTCGTTAAAAATTGAAACAAGGAATTTGGAGTAGAGTTCCTTGTCTTATGTCAAGCTCGTTAAAAAATGAAACAAGGAATTTGGAGCAGAGTTCCTTGTCTTGTGTCAAGCTCGTTAAAAAATGAAACAAGGGTTGTGAGGATAGTTCTTTTACTATGTCAACCTCGTTAAAAAATGAAATAGGTCTCCATGAGCATGGTTCTTTTCTTGTGTCAAGCTCATTAAAAAATGAAACAAATCCCCTTCCAATTCGAGTCTTCGATTAGATCTTGTAAAATCCCAGTCGATTCTTTCACTTGATCTCATAAGTGAACCTTCTTTCCATCCACTTAGGTGAATGAAATGAAACTTGTGGGGCATGTACCTCGAATTGAATCATTATGCTGGGGGCATGAAAGCTTATCTCAAGCATAGTTTATCTTTGTTTCAAGCTTTTGTAAAAATGAAACCAAACCCAAGCGTAGTTTATCTTTATTTCAAGCTTGTGTAAAAATGAAACCCAATTCAAGCACAGTTTGTTTCCGTTTCAAGCTTGTGTAAAAATGAAACCAAATCTAAGCATAGTTTGTCTCTGTTTCAATCTATATGTTTTAAACCCGTACAAAAATTACCTGCATATGAATTATAAAACACAGAAAATAAATAATGCGAGAGCATAACACATAAAACACATATACACAAAGATTTTCCCCTGGATCCCAAAACCGAGACTACCAGCTTGATTTTTCATTATGTTCCTTTCAATGTTACAATACATATTTATACATGTCGAAGCATCCAATACCATGGACTGAAAACCATCGCATCCAAAACCATCTACGAAATTCATGCACAAAACCATAGGTAGGTCTACCCAACCTAACATAGGGTCCAAAACCAAAATTTTCTAGGGCGCTGCCCCAGACCCCATAGAGTGGGGTTACCTGCACCCCTCAAACCTCCTGTGACTCCCCCTTCTACGCAATCGGCGCAACGAAGGGGGGGCTCCGCCCCCCTCCTAACCCTCTGGTTAACTACGTGGGCTAGTCGTGGAAAGAATATAACACAACCCAACATTCTCCCACTTGTTGTTTTCTTTCCACAGGGGGCCATAAGAGAGCTTAGTCATTTATCCAGTCCTGCAATGCCCATTGTTTCTCTACACCAAGAGAACTTCTCAGAGCTCATATATTTTTCCAATGCATCTGCAGTATTCTTCAAAGTGTCCACCTTTACCAGCAACATCTTTTTGTCTTCTATCATATCCCTCACAAAGTGATACTAAACATCAATGTGCTTTGTCTTTGAATGGTAAGTAGGGTTCTTTGCCAAGAAAATTGCACTTTGGCTATCACAGTCTATCCTTATAGCTCCCTGTACTAACCCCATACTTGAACACAATCTTTGCAACCAAACTGCTTCCTTGCTTGCATGAGTGGCTGCCATGTATTCTGCCTTTGTAGTTGATAGTGCCACTACAGATTGTTTCTTACTCATCCAACTAACTGCACCTCCAAATAAGTTAAACACATACCCACTTGTAGATCTTCTCTAATCCAGATCTCCAGCCCAGTCCGCATCAACAAAGCCACGGATATCCAAAACTCTGTCCAATCCTAGTCTTCCTTGGTAGCACAAACCATAATCACTAGTGCCACGCAAATACCTGAAAAACCCGCTTCACTGCTATCCAATGCTCCTTCCCTGGTTTTGACATAAACCTGCTCAATACTCCCACTGCATGTGCAATGTTTGGTCTAGTACAAACCATCGCATACATCAGGCTACTGACTACACTTGCATATGGAACACGGGACATATCCTCTTCTTCTTCTTGTACCTTGGGACACTGTTTAGTAGATAACTTTACACCTACAGGAATAGGAACCTTCACCAGTTTACTATCCTGCATATTAAACCTCTGCAATATTGTCTCGACATACTTCCTCTGGTTTAACCAGAGCTTCCTCTTTGCCCGATCTCTTTTAATTTCCATGCCCAAAATATAATTTGCAACACCAATATCTTTCATGTCGAATTTGGAGGACAATTGGGTCTTCAAATCCTGGATAATTTCTTTGTCATTTCCAACCAGTAACATATCATCCACATACAAGACCAGATAAATAACACGGTCACCAATTAATTTAAAATACACACAGTGATCTTCTTTGCTTCTGGTGAAGCCAAGTCCCCGTATAAATGTATCAAATTTCTTATACTACATCCTTGGTGACTGTTTTAACCCATATAGAGACTTCTTTAACTAGCATACCAATTATTTCTTACCCTTCACCGCAAAGCCTTCAAGTTGCTTCATGTAGATCTCCTCTTCTAGATCCCCATGAAGAAATTTTGTCTTCACATCCATCTGTTCTACCTCAAAATCAAACGCAGCAGCAACCAATAAAAGTAATCTAATAGAAGCTACCTTGGCAACAGGAGAAAAAATATCACCAAAATCAATTCCCGGCACCTAGGAATAACCTTTTGCTACCAACCGAGCTTTATATTTCTCCACCTTTCCTTCTGCATTTGTCTTCTTCTTGAACACCCATTTGCTGCCAATGGGTTTCCTTCCAGTCGGCAACTCCACCAGATCCCAAGCCTCATTTTTGTGCAAAGATGCCATTTCATCAACCATGGCCTCTTTCCAGAGTTTTCCATCCTCTGAATCTACTGCTTCCTTCACAGTTCTGGGATCATCATCAGTAATAGATAAAGAAAAATTTGAACAAAAAGTAGATGGATTATACCTTTTTGGCTGCCTTCTTTCTTGAACTGATCTTCTCACACCTGGGGTTTGTGGCTCTTCATCTTCTAATTCCTCCTCTGCTGTAGAGTCTGATTCTTCCTCCTTTAGCTCAAACTCTATCTTCTCAAGTTCCTTTGGTTGGACTTCATGTTTAATAACATCTTTCACCTCTCTGAACACCACATCTTGGCTATACGCAGCCTTCCTTGTTACTGGGTTCCAAAGCTTATAACCCTTTAAACCATCCTTATACCTAATAAAGATGCCCTTTTCAGATTTACTATCCAACTTGGTTCATTTCTCCTTTGGAACATGTACATATGCATCACATCAAAATACCCTCAGATGTGAAAGAGAGGGTTTCTTACCAGTCCATACGTCTTGTGGAGTCTTATCCTCCAACACTGATGAAGGTGATCTATTGACCAGGTAACATGTTGTCTCCACCGCCTCTGCCCAGAATTCCTGTCCTAACCCGGCACCAGTGAGCATGCTTCTTGCCCTTTCCATCAACGTCTTGTTCATTCTTTCTACAGCTCCATTTTGCTGAGGTGTATATGGAGTAGTCTTCTGCCATGCTATACCACACTTCTTACAGAATTCTTCAAGTTCCTTACTGCAAAACTCTCCACCGTTATCTGTCCTCGGCACTTTTATCTTCTTCTTTGTCTGGTTTTTCACCAGAGCCTTAAATTCTTTAAACATGTCAAAGACTTCAGATTTCTTCTTAAGGAAATATATCCATGTATTCCTTGAGAAGTCATCTATAAATGATACATAGTACATAGACTTACCCAGTGATGGAACCTTCACAGGTCCAAACACATCACTGTGCACAAGCTCTAATATATGTTTTGCCCTCTTACCACCAGAGGGGAAACTCACCCGATTCTGCTTCCAATATACACAATTTTTACAGAAATCAAAATCCAGAGAGTTATTACTCATACCTTCTACTAGAGAGTCAATTAACCGTGCCTCATGATCTACATGTGTATTTGAAGAAGCCAAGTACACATCCCCACCTTCATTTGAGGTGGTTTTCGCCTCTGCAGAAGGAGCATCATTGGATCCCTTTCGTTTGTCAGGAGCTTTAGATTTATAGTCCCTTTTGTAGTGCCCTTCCTTTCTGCATTTCCAGCACACCACCTTTACAGGTTTTCCTGGTGATTTAGATCTCCCACTCGATGACTTATTTTTGTTTCTGTTCTGGTACCGTCCTCGTACAGACAAGGCATCACCATTCTGGATCTCCATATTTTTCTGTCTCATCTCCTCCGTCACCAAGGATGAGACTATTTCATCAAAATGCAAGGCAGTTGCATTGCTACCTATTACAATAACCAAACTATCCCATGAATCTGGTAGAGAACACAACAAACTAATGCACTTATCTTCATCTGAAATTTTGATATCAACAAACGATAACTGACTTACCACAGTATTAAACGCATTCAGATGCTCTGTCATCGAGTCTCCATCTTTCATCCTCAGGTTATATAGCTTTTTCCGTAGGAACAGTTTATTCACCAGAGACTTAGACTGGTACAAAGTCCCTAACTTGTCCCACAAAGCCTTAGCCGTAGCTTCCCCTGATACATTCAGCAATACTGAATCTGAGACACACAATCGTATTGTGCTATTTGCCTTCCGATCTAACTTCTTCCATTCTTCTTCGGACACTCCCTTTGGTTTAGTACCCAGATCTACCATGATCCACTAATCTTTATCCACCAATAGATCCTCCATCTTGAGTTTCCACAACTCAAAACTCTGACCATTAAATTTCTCGATCTCTATCTTTCCATTGCTCGCCATCTTCTTTCACCACCAGAATTGATCTCACAGATCTCCCACTAAACAGGGTCTACCACAGGACCGAGTGAAATCCCTTAGCAACAAAGGTGTCCCCTTGAAGCCAAAATAGCTCTGATACCAAATGTAGGTTTTAACCCCGTACAGAAATTACCTGCATACAAATTCTAAAACACGGGAAATAAATAATGTGAGAGCATAACACATAAAACACATATACACAGATTTTCCCCTGGATCCCAAAATCGGGACTGCCAGCTTGATTTTTCATTATGTTCCTTTCAATGTTACAATACATATTTATACATGTTGAAGCATCCAATACCATGGACCAAAAACTATCGCGTCCAAAACCATGGACCGAAAACCATCGCATCCAAAACCATGTGCGAAAATCATGCACAAAACCATAGGTAGGTTTGCCCAACCTAACATAGGGTCCAAAACCAAAATTTTCCGGGGCGTTGCCCCAGACCCCATAGAGTGAGGTTACCTGCACCCCTCAAACCCCCTGTGACCCCCCTGCTACATAATCGACGCAACGAAGGGGGGGCTCCGTCCCCCTCCTAACCCCCTGGTTAACTATGTGGGCTAGTCGTGGAAAGAATATAACACAACCCAACACAATCTTGCATAAAAATGAAACCATTCCCACTTTACATCTCGTGATTGTTGTTTTTATCAGTCGATTTTTGTTAGATGAGCCTTGGTTCTTTCATTCCATCATCACCATCCCTTTGGTTGATCATACACTTTCGCTTGGTTGTTTTACCCTTGCCTGAGGAACATCTGTGATGAGTGGTCTTATTAGCCAGCCTCTTAACCATTACATGTTTTCAGCAGTTCCATCATTACGGGAACCAGTTGCTATCCTTTTTTACCACTTGTTCCTCTGAGAGGAGTCTTCTTTTAGCTCTTTTCAGACTCTAAAAATATGAAAAGATTGTCGAGTACTTGTCATTTTTAACTCGTTAAAGTAAATGAATCAACTTTGTCTCAGTATACGTTTACCCCTTTTCGGGTTGAGATTGACTATTTACGAAAAATGTACACCTTAGTCGAACATGACTAGGAGGCTCTCTCGAATATTGTTTTCTACCTTTTCAGATTCGAGAGACAAATTAGGAAAAGGGGCCTAGTGGGGTTTTCCTTTTTCGTCTCTTTTTCAAAATCTCTAAATATGAAAAATATACCGAGATAATCTTACGCCGGACTCGTTAAAAATTAAATGATGAAAGACTTGTCACCATGACAAGCCCAAGTTTGTCCTTCCTAGGAATCGTAAAACTCATTAGGATGGATTCATTCGAAGAATGAACTTATATGACAAGCATATGGTATCCTCTTCAAGCTTGTGTAAAAATAAAGAGGTACTCGCTAGAAATAGCAAGGGAAAAATGAAGATGAAACATCCTTTGTATAGGCAGCATGTCGCTCTTGAACATGACACTCATCTGTTTCTCGTGTCGGGTTTGGGATATCCTCACTTAGTCACTTGTCCTTTCGGGTTTGGGTGATCCATTTTGCCTCTCATTTGACTATTCCACCTCGTCATTATGACCCTTGGTCCTATGTTGAGTCTAATGTTGCCACACTCTGGAGTTGTGTCGCCAATATGTTCAAGAGAAGTCCAATCTGTAGTTATTTACCTATACACTATTTGAGTCATTGTTACAGTCTTGAAAATTATTCCACTTTATTCCTTGTTTCATGTCGATGATGGGTAATTCATCATTGCCCTCCTTCGACGAGTCACTTCCTATCGACTTCAGCTCATTATCCAGGAAGATGACTTAGAAACTCCCTTTTAGTACCTTAGAGCTTGCATGCCTTAATGGCAAGTTCTTCGCATCCGACGACAAGTTTTCATCATTAGCCTTTGATCAGATGATTCCATGAGTGTTCGACTTCAGCTTCGTTATCACATTCACGGATTGTACTATCGTACCTTGAGATCCATTTCCATTATGGGTGGTTCCTCTCATGCCTGTTAATGGTCTACATCAATGGCCGGTAATCAGATGGTTTATGTTCGACTGCAATGCGTTCATTCTCATGTTAGAATTCGTACTTTGATCGGGTTGGGATGGAGCGCAAGACCCCAATTCTTGTCTGATATGACTCAGGCTATGTGGAGTTATGTGTTATTCATGATTGTACACATGTTTCTTTTATACGAATGGCTGTGACCATACCGTGGGACTTTATATTTATGATGATGATCCTTCTATATTAAATGGTTGTGTCCATACCTTGGATCTTAGATTTACAGATGATCCTTCTTATTTGGATGGTTGCGTCCATGCCATGGATCCTTTCATATAGTCCTTATTATCTGGATGGCTACACCCATGTCATAGATTCATGTCTTGCTCTTAGATATGTATATGTATATGCATCCTTGATTTGTAGGTCTCCTGACAGTGTGTGTCCTCGTCCTTGCAAAAGCTCGTAAAGCATCTCAACCATCACTCCTCGTTCTGCCTTCATGCTTTAGGGGGCATCTATTACACAATATTTTGTCACACCTCGTGCACTTCCCTGTGACATACCCCGAAGTGCCTGAAACATGACCATCATGCAGTGTACTTATTCAGATATGCAGCTCATATCCTCCCTAGAACATTGATTGGAAAATTCCTTGAGCTTTCCCTTGAAGAAATAGCTCTAAAACCCTAATTTTGAGACTCATCACTCTTATGAGGTTAAAAACTGCAATGGTCACTTGTTGCATCATGCTTGACCCGCGATGGCATCACTTTGTTCCCTTGTATACCCACGATGATCCCCAAAAAGGATGAGAAGCTTTGTGATCTAGAAGCTTCCAGAGCAGCGAGCTGGAGGTTGTTTGGCATAGATGAGGTCGAATTCTCCCAACTTGGCCTCTTGGTCTTATCCCTATGACCTACCTCCTTGAGATGAGGACCTACTCCTATCTTTGGAGAGATCCTAACTCCCTCTCCTTACCTATATATCCATCTTCTCACATTCCCAAATGGTTGGAGGTTGGGTTGGTCTATGTCTATTTGCACCCTTTGTTGAGATTGCGCCTAAGGCTATTCATTAGACTTGGAGAAGGAGTGCTTGGAGAGTTCTTGGCTTGGACTTGGATTACCACTCAAGGAGAGCCTTTCAACATCAAGGCTTTAGTTGTAAGCTTCCCTTTATTTCCTAATAATATACAATAGTTGGTTCATCTTCCCAAAATATATATGTTCATGTATTATTTAGCTTGACATTCCTTGATCAGTTAAGTAGGTTGTTATTGGATTTGCTATTGGTTTTGGCATGCTTTGTTGTCCCTTGATCACTTGTGCAGGTACATAAACACTGAGAGAAGCAAGAACAAGTCCATGACACAAGCAGTTTGAGGCCCTCAACAAAGGAAATCGGAATAGCATCAGAATGAGGTAGGTCATCTCTTTCGTTCTTCTTTTCAATTATAACCTAGGAAGATGTCTAGTTGATTGTCACTTCAATTGCTAGACCCACTCATTGGGCTAGAGGGATCGTCTCTGTCCACAGAGAGGATTAACCTTGTCAACAAGGAGTCCCTTGATGATTTTTTCAATTTCATTCTTTTAGGAAAAGGGATATCGATATGAGTGGACATTTGGTGGTTGGGCCCCCGGGACCAAAGGGATGTTATGATCATGTTCACCCCTAGAGGGTGGAAGCTCTTTAGGTTTTTCAAAGACCCACTAGTGGTGATCTAAGACTTGTTGCATCTCAGGATGAATATGAGGAGTAGTGGATTCAATGGCTTGGATGGAATTAAATTGGGCGACTACTCCATGATGGCCCTTTTTTAAAAGCTTCTCCATTCTATGCGAGTTGATGATAGTAGGAGCACTTGCCTAGAGTCTCCTTAATGTATGAATGTGGTCATTCTGCTTGAAGCTCATATATAACTCCTGGAAATCCATTTTGATAGGGACCATTATGTGAAGCGTCAACACCCAGGACAATGTCGCAACCACCCATTTCAATAGCAAACATGTGGGTATTTAAGTGGTAGTCTCCCATTTGAAGCTTAATATTTTCACAGTGGCCTTCACATTTCATGGTCCCCCCATCAACAATAAGGACTTGGAAATTAGATACCACCAGCACAAAGCAATGAATAACTTTTGAGACTCTCTTATGGATAAAGTTATGAGTGTTGCCACTATCAATGAATCCCACTACTAGTCGATGTTTAATAAAGCCTCAAATTTTGAGAGTTTGAGGCGAACAAATTCCAGCCAAGGCATGTAGTGAGATAACCAGCTCATCTGGCGTAAATGTGAGACCATTGTTAGTTTGGTTTTCCCTGAATTCGTCCTCGGGCACTTCAAGGGATGGAGCTTCCTCTGTTGAGTTGTTATAAATAGCATCAATTTGAAAGAATTTTGGTTCCTTGCATTTATGTCCTGGGGAATACTTGTCATCACAATAGTGGCACAACCTTTGTTTTCTTCTTTCGGCCATTTCTACTGGTGAAACATTTTGAACCTTAAGTGTTTGGGTGGAGCCCTGAGCCTGGGTGAGACGCGCCTTGGAAATGAAATTTGGACGATTGGATTAGGAATTTAAGGAGATTTCCACATCTAAGGCCTTACTAAATGCGTCCAACCAAGTAGCTGGGTGGTGCATCTAGGCATGGGATTGGATGGATTATTTTAGGAAACTAATGAAACATTCCAAGTAGAAGTCATTTCCTAGACCGTCAGTTCTGATGGCCAATTTCTCAAAGGTTGCAATGTAGTCCTTTATTGTACCTATTTGTTGGAGCTTAGTGAGACGACCCAAAAAATTAGATTCCTAGTCAAAGCAATCACATATGGCTTTTGAGAACATGTGCCAAGTTACTCTCCCTGGATAACATTTCTTATGCCATTGCCACCATTGCCATCTCTCTTGGTCCAAGTAAAGGGCTCCCACATGTAGTTTAGTTTCATCTTCACAGATATCATTAAGGGAGAAATATTGTTCCATTTGTGCTACCCATACTGCAGGGTTAGAGCCATCAAATTTTTACATGTCCAGCTTGGGTGTCCAGTGGTTGGAATGGTGGTGATTTCCATGGAAGTGAATGTGATGGCTAGATTCTCCTTCTATGTATGCATCAACACTAGGCTCATCTCGATGAGAATTTGTTATAAGTTATATTAGTCGTGAGAATTGTTGGGTAATATTTTCCATATTGTTATGGAATTATTCGAACCTTTTTTCAAGGCGTTTGACCCTCTCAGAAACCATAACTTGAGATCTGGTACCTAGAATACACCACCCCAATCAATTACTTAAGATTAGTCTTCTTGGAAAGAGGGAGAGGTCAACATCCTAATGGTGTGGGTCACTTGAAGTTACGTCGGAAAAAAATTTGGGCCTGCTAGAAAATTGGAGGCTTACAAGTGAATGGTACCACTGCGACCAGCTCGTTGTCCTGAAGCTTATGGACTAAGTCTCTTGTAAGCGTCCCGAGATGGTCTCAAACTCTATTTTTTATTTTTTTATTTTTTAACTCCGAAAGGAGGTTTACTCCGCACTGATCAATATTGAAGTGGATGAATTCCAGAAAGCTTGATATTGTCCAATGTCCTGCGAAAATTGGGCTTGGACTGTAGTAACAAAAACTCCAAGGTCTTGGTCCTATCAAATGTGTTGTGAGAATCTGATCTGGACTATGGCGACCAAAACCCTCAATGAACAAACAATCTGATCTACACTAAGAAAACACCAACTGTTGAATCTTAGTTGTATGGAGGCGGTAGAACCCCAACAGCTGGATCTAATCTGGAAGATAAGGTAGAGGGAGAAATTCTGATAGTAAAGGGAACTACGGTTACAAAGGAGTGTCAGGTGCTACAAATCGTGATATACATAGGGGTCGAATAATAGTACTCGGCCCAATTTTTCAGGGCGCTAACTAGGGAGGATCGACCGTACCCTTAGTCATACTACTCGACTACCCTATTTTACATGTGAGTAATATCCCTGAATGTTGTTCTCAGTGTACTATAGCATCAAGACAGTTGATGACTTATCTAAAGTTAGGTTTCATGCGAGCCTAGGGGGCTTCCGATATACCAGAGGGTACTTGGAAGTGCAGTCTATGCACGGTTTTGTCTAACGCGCTACTACTCGAAGGGGTACCCACAGGGGTTACAAGGGAGTCCAACAAGTGTGACCACCTCTTGTAGTTCTTGTGTGCATGCCTCCCCAAATCTGCAGGTTTATGCGCTCAGTGACATATCCTGTGGTTTAAAGATGCCAGAACACGTCCCTAGTCTAAAACAATTTCTACGAAAATTGGAGGTACAACTGGCCCTGGAAAGTGCTCTAATACCACTTTTTATGCTCTTGACCTGCGAGAAATCCAGAATACCAGAAATACGAAGAAATATAGCCCAGAACATAGAATTATCACATGAAATGAGAAAAACTGCAAAGTATTTTATTATTCAGAAACATATTCAATGTTCACTTACCTCTTTGAAGGGGCAACCTCCAATAGAGCAGAGCTCAATTACAATAAGACTCGATGATATTTCCCTTACTAACTAAGACTATTTATAGCTAAATGACATCCAAAACCCTAACTACTAGTGGTCCCTTGCATAACACGGGTTAACCACTTTATTTATTAACTATGGCCCATTTACAACTAACTGTAGTCCCTTTTCTTTAATGTGGGTTATTAATACGGGATTTATTGACTCTCTAACTAACTATGACTCTGACTCAAGCCATTGGACTTATTACACAAATAAATGGGTTAGGGTTGTCCCCTAACAGAATCAACACTTCACTTTGGAAAAGTTAGATTCAAGATTGGTTCATGTTGAAGGTCACCTCCTCTGTGAGTTTGAAAATGTTTCTCTGCCTGGATTGAGTGCCAGGGATATTACCCCCATCTCTTCATCTTACTACTAATGTTTTTTATGTTTGTTTGTTGTGGTTGGTTGTATGTTTTGTGGTGTGACATTGTCCCAGTGAGTCTGGGTTTTGGTATTAGTTGTTTTGTTGAAGTATATTGTGTGGATTTTGTAATATGGGGCTTTGAATTATGTAATTTGGGCCCAATAGAATATATGAAAACCTGACTTCTCCAAGAACCAATAGAGTGCTCCCTTGTGCTCAGGTCATATAGGATTGTTTTAGCTATGAAATCACTGAGCTTTTATGATAATATAAAGTATTTTAGTTTACAAAAAAAAAGAATTCCATAATTATTCACTTAAACTCAATAACAAACTCTATATGTTTGATGTGTGAATTGTAGTGATTAATCCTTGCATCACTTAAATTGCTTCAACATTGTTTAGCAGATTACAAATTAAATTTCTAAGGAATTTAATTTCTGAATTTTTTCATGTCACGTCCATGGTAAAGAAGTTGATTTTTTTAATTCAAACACCGTAAGCCATATAATTCAATATATTTCTTACCTATTAAAAAATAAAAATATAAAAAAGAGTGAGTTTCTACTCCTACCTTCATTATTATTTTTTTCGTATTTAAAAGAGTCAATAACTGAATTTGTTTCGTCACAATCATTTGGAGTATTTAAGCCATCAAAATCACCATCTGGAACATTTAAGCCTTTAAAATCGCCTAAAGATTGTACTCAACTTAAACCATACCAACTCGTACTTATAACAAGATTTGTACCCACTAATTTTAAGTTAATAACTTTTTCACCACCAAATATCTTAACAAAACAACTCCATAAACATTAATTTAATCTATATTATTAAAAATAATTATAAAGTAAAATTTTAACCTATAAACATTATCATTTCATAAAAATAATTTATAACAATAAACATAATTATATCTCTAAAATATACTTAAAAAACATAATAATTTGTAAGAACATATTAAAGTAATTTTAAATTAACCCAATTTAAATAAATTTCATCATCCCCACACTATTATGTTTTGCCTATCAACCTAACTTTTTTTAAGCTTAAAAAACAACTTTTTTTTAACTTAAAAATTTAATCAAATGATAATACTAAACATAAACATTGAATCTAATAATCGACATAATTATAATAGAGTTCAATACCTCAGACAAAAATGCACAAAATCCAAACCATGTCTAATAAAAAACACAAAATCCAAGACCTTTACAAATATTTAACACAACACATAGGTTTGAGTACCCCATTGTTAAAGTCCAGGAGACAAAACAAGAAAATGATTCGTGGACATGCGCTTAAATCATCTCATCACTTAAACTCATGAAATGTGACTGACTTTCTTTCATTTGAGACACTGAGATGAAGGTATGAGTCTAATCATTTCATTAGAACCAATGTATTAAATATGTGACTACTTCATGTAATGTCAAACACATTATCATATCATGGGTACTAAGTTTACACTTATCAATGAGTTGTTTTCCTTATGTCAAATATATGCTAATATCATGGAAGATGATAGGATTGAATATTTAAGTATGAGAGAATTATAAATATTTAGTTGTATATTTAAGAGGTTTTAGGTTTAAAATTAGAAGGATAGAGTATGTATTTTTTTTATAGATTTAGCAATTAAATCATTACACGTAGATGTATTTTTTGTTTTACAAACAAAAAGTCTCATATACTAATTTAGTTTCTAACTTGACCATAACCTTAAAATTGAAAAATTATAATTATTATTATTAATATTTAAAATACTCAATTTTATATCATCAAAACCTAACTAAATTTTAAATTTGATAATACAAATTTCAAAGCATAAAATATTAAATATTATACAATTGAACAAATATCATTTAACAATTTAATATACATCTATAAAATAATAAATTTGAAAATCTAACCTTATTTTTAAAATAAGAAGATTGTGGTGGGGATTAAAATTGAACATTAACTTTGTCTGTCTTTCATATATTGAGATAAAAAAGAAATTCCTATAATTCACGGTCAACATTGCCTCTAACCAAAAAAACAAAAGGATGAATTTATTTACATAAGATAAATATTTACATACTTTTATTCGATCATCACGTGAGGATGCAGACCAAAATCAGTAACCTGTGAATAAAAAATGAGGGAGTAGAAACACCAACGACCTATGCATAAAATAATTAATGCAGATTAAACTATTATGAAGCAGCATGTTGTAAAGCTAAAATGACAATGATAATTAAAAATGAAAGTCATTTCTATTTAATATTTGGAATAAGACTCTACTATATCATAAACATAAAAAAGATATGGCATGAATTCCCTATACGAAATGTCTCCCCAACTAATAAACATGAAAAGTAATGACTAAGTTCATCGATAAGATAGTCCACTCTATTTTGAATTAAGGGTGTAATATAAAATATAAAATATAATAATAGTGTAACTTGGAATATATAAAAATATTATAATTTAATTGTTAATTGATGATAAGGAGATAGATTGATTTAATTGGAGATGTATATTCGTTAGAAATATTTATTCCTCAGATCAGCACGAACACCCTCAACCTCATCACTCGGATGCCCTCGGTCCATCGCATGAACACCCTCATCTTTGCCACATGAATGCCCTAGACTTTGTCACACAAACACCCTCATCCTATTGCACAAACGCCCTTATCTTGTCACATGAACGCCCTCAGCCCATTGCATGAACGCACTCGGCCTATTGCACGACCTAGAAAAAAACTCACACGATTCCTTCGACTTCGCTCTCTTGCTTAGGGAGAGCTCATCCTTGATTTGTCTTCTTTGTTCTCTACAATTCACTCTTCTTCTTGTTTGTTTGTTGGTTGAGTTAATGTCCTACATCCAACTTTCCCTTGGTTATGTATATGCGTTCAAGCCTCCCCTTGAACCATCGTGACCCTTCACCATAATTCGAACCAACCCAAAACTCGTGCAATCCAAGTACCCTAAACCTTTTGGTCCATCGTTCACAATGTTAGCTCAGTCCACTTTGCTCGACATACTCATCACACGGGCATGTGCACATGCCCTCAACTGGGTGGGTGCCCTCATTCGAGCAAGCATCCACTCCCTCGTTCAAGCAGTCGTCCACCATGGACATACACACTTCATGCCCCTTGTCATGCAGATGAAATCCAAATGAAGTTCAATCATCGTCTCCACATCCAAGTCCATGAGAAGTTTTCACTCCCTTATTTCCTCTTAGATATGCTACTCATATCTTCTATGAAGGAGGAAATCCTTCACTCACCTCATAATCACGCCTATGTACTACCCTAGGCACTCATGCCCATAGTATCCATAGATGCCTAAGTCCTCCTTTTTCAAGAAGACTCTACTCGAAACTATCAACTCATATAGCAATGACTAAGTCGCTTCAGACTCACCCTACACCTCAAGTGTTTGGCACCAAGGTTTCTTCATCGTTACGACCATTATCAAACTCCAAGGTGTCTCACCTCTATCTATATCTGTCAAGTATGCTCCTCATGGACACATCCCATACTATGCCCAAAGGTACATGCCCCATATCATGTCAAGGTCTCAACCCAAGCTCCTCAACAAACTAGAAATTCTCCAAGACCACCATCAATATGAAGTCTTCCTCACTAGCAACTGATCGTTCATCGTCTTGACCTCAGGCATATAACCTTGCAACTCAAGCACATATGGACACCCTCGTCTACTTCATTCGGGTAGACATGTCGCGTCTTGGTAGGCGTCATTGTCCATCATTCGCAGGAGCATGCTACGTCGCAGCGAGTGACATCGTCTTCATTGCATGACTCTGGTGGGTATTCCTCATCTTTAACTAGGCACACGTTCCTTCAACTCAACTTTGGTTCTCGACTCATCCTTCGATTCGTCACAACATTCATCTCATTGTTCATTCCACCTTCATCATGCGCCTTCATGTCTTAGGCAGGCACCATCATCGTGTGCACTCATTCACTCAAGAAAATGCCCTCGATTGTGTGCCCTTCAACTTTGGTTGGGTTAGCGCCCTTGGCTTGTTGAAAATCTAACAAGAAAATATATTTTTGACTTGCCTTGGTCAAACTAGATTAAAATTTGAATTTCCACATCAACAGACAACTTGGGATGATATTAACTTGTGTGACATAGCTTGTGTCACCTAGTTTACTCAGTAAATTCAAGTTGGAGGAGTTAGAGTTCAGTTAATTTGAGTTATTATCAGTTTAACTAGTTCTAACTATCAGAAGAACTAGTGGAGGTCAAGTTGTGGAAGTGGAACTTCAACCACACTCAGTGATCAACCAATTAATTGATTAGTCAACCCAAAATAATTGTTGCATGCAGAGAATTTGAGTTACCCAGTTGAGATGGAGATTCCAAGGCATTGTACTATTAGTTGTAGCATATTCCAATGTGTACAGGTGGTGCAAGCAGCCAGAGAAAGACCTAAGGCAATTGCGTAATTCTAGAGTGTAAAATTCCTAAAAATTAGAGGAAATTTCCCAAGGGAACAATGCAAGGAAATATGAGCTTGGAGAGCTTGAAAATTGGCTAAGTTTTGGACATAGTCAGTGAGTCAAGCATAGGGATAGACTACACACTTGTAGGGTGTGCTCAAGCTTGAGCAAGCATTATATTTCTTCGTTATTCTCTGATTAGTGCAATATAGATAGTAAGGGATATTGAACAATTGCTTTCCCTTAGATAAATCTTTGTGCATGTGTGATGTTTCCTTTTGCATGTCTATGATTCTTGTTTTAGATGGTGAATTTACTTCCGCAGATCAGTAGAGTAGCTTAAAGTCTTGTGATTTTGTAAATTTCATTAGCAATATTGAATATACATATTAATTTCTACATGGTATCAAAGTTGGAATCACTCTATAACAGATATTTCAAAGTTGTCATTGCAGAAAATTCTAATTTGCACAGGGTTGCAGGTTTTCTTCAGGATTGAGAAGATGGATTTCAATGGACTAAGGCTTAAGTATGCCCTTGAGGGAAGCTCGAATTATGTTGCATGGAAGGATCGCATGGAGGCAGTACTGGAGGATAATGGGTTGAAGGAATTCATTGATAATGATATTCTAAAACTAGCAACATCTGATGCTAAGGATTTGGAAGAATGGAAGAAGTGTGTTGCCAAGGTGAGGAGGATCATATTGGAGGGAGTATGAGACCATATTGTCTCAAATATCCATGGGAAAGAGACTTCGTATGCAATGTGGCAAGCGCTAACAATTGTTTTCCAAAATAGTAGTGACCACAGGAAATTGGCACTCAAGGACAAACTTTGAAATATCAAGATACAGAGGAACGAGACCATTCCATAGTACATGAGCAGGTTCACATAGTGTCGTGATGAACTTGGTCAAGTTGGTGTTATTGTAGCAAATGATTATTTGGTGAGCCTAGCCCTTCTAAGCCTTCCCAAGAGCTAGCACAACTACCAAGATTCGATGAACAGGAGGGAGAAACTACCAAATTGGGAATGCTTGTGGTCTGATTTGGTACAAGAGGAGATAAGGCAGAATACCAGAGATGAGACTTCATCCAAGGGTGAGGATGAGGAGAAATATGCCTTGGCTAGAAAGGAAAAGAAAGGGAAAGGGAAGAATCCAAATCCAAAGCAGAATTTAGTCAAGGGGGCAAGAAGAAAGACTTGTCCAGAATCAAGTGCTTTCACTATCATGAATTCAGGCACTATGTCACGAAGTGTCCACACAAGAAGGTAAGAAATAAGACTGCAGGAGGAGTAACGGTTGAAGCTTTGGCTTCACAGTCCGAGCTTGATTTTACTCTCATTGCATGCATGGCCAACATGATGATGGGAAGTGTGTGGTATCTCGACAACAGTGCCTCGTTCCATATCACAAGGAATATATATTTTTCTAGTGATTTAGAGGAGAAGGATCTCTAGGTGCACATCGATATGGGAGATGATGGGAGGTAAAGCGCAATTAAGATTGGTACAGTCACCTTTCAGAGTGAGTTCGTCTCCCCTCTCAGGCTCAAGGATGTGATGATTATTCTGAGTCTAAAGAAGAATCTTGTCTCCATTATAGTTTTGGAAGATCATGGCTACGATGTGAAATTCAGTAAAGGAAAGGCATTCTTGAGACACATAGCCACGGGACATGTGAAGTAGATTGAGGTTCATGTGAAGAACCTCTACAAGCTAGATGTGGAGGATTGTGATGCATTGATCACAAAGGTAGAGAAGATGCAGAGTCGCAATGGTGGCGAACTTTGGCATAGAAGACTTGGCGATTTGCATCATGGTTCTTTGAAGATCATGCAACAGGTTACCACATGCCTTCCCAAAGGAGAACTAGAATAGCAGGACACATGCAAAGGGTGTACCTTTGGGAAGTACACAAAATCCACTTTCCATGATCGAGACTGTTAGGCCCATATACTACTAGTGTAACCCCTTATTGTTATTAGTACAACCCCCTTATTATATTGTTGTACCCATGTAGTCCCCATATTGTTATTATTGTGCCCCATAGAAGCCCACTATTGTTATTATTGTGCCCTTACATTATTATTGTTATGTCGGCTCTAATTATATTATGACCCCTTAGACTCCTATATATAGAAAGGAGGTCTTGTCATTTGTATCATCCAAGAATTTTTCATTTGTGTAATGTAAATGAGGTTTCCCCCTCGAAGAGGCTGAATTCTAAGGCGTTGATCTATCTTTTCTATCTTTTTGTGAGCTGGTTTCATAACATTTGGTATCAAAGCTTTGGATTCTAGGGTTTCGTTGCTCCAAACAGGTCATCGTGGAATTTGCACTATAACTTTTTTTCTGCGATGTTTCAGATGCTAAAAACAAAACCCATTTGAGTTGAAATCGTTCTAAACTTCAGATCTGAATTTCAGACCTTTTAGTGCTATATTGGCGGAGATATGCTCTGAGGTAGTTGGCCTTTTTGCAGACTCCCAAATTACATTACAAACAGGTGACCTGGGGAAAATAGTCATAACTTTTGTTTTGCGCATCAGATTGAAATTTCGTAAGAAGTTACAAAACGAAGACAAACTGTAGTTTCTTTTATACATTTTTCAGATCCAAAGGTCGAAACAGTGACACATGGCACGTTGTACAAGTTCACTCTACGGAACTAGTCTATAATCAGGTCACCATGGGAGATTTGGCATAACTCTTCCTTGGAGAATCCAATTTGGATCACACTGGTGGCATTGGAAAGAGGATGCAAAGGGCTACTGCAGGTCGCGATTTTAGAACTGGAAGATCTGAAATTATAGAGTTACAGTCGTTTCAAGATCGAGCTCCTAAAATCAAGAAAAAGCGAGATGAGGAAGTTTGATGGCAAGGATCCGGTAAATTGGATACTACAGATGGAGAAATATTTTGATCTACATGGTGTACCACTATTACAAAAGGTATGTATTACATCCAATTATTTAGAACTGAATTAATTTTGATGGTATAAAGGGCTTTGTTCTCGTAAACCACTTGTCACATGGTCAATTTTCACGGAGGAAATGATAGCACATTATGAGGATACAAAGAGAAACACCTTCTTTAGCAAATTGATAAATCTCAAACAAAACTGTTCAATGGAAGAGCACATCGAGGACTTTCAAAAATTGAATATAAGGGAAAATGATATTCCAAAGAAGCAGAGGATTGATGTCTCCATAGGGACTTTAAAGGATGACATTCAACATGAGGTTCATCTTAGTGAACCTAATTCATTGGAGAAGGCATTCAGGTTGGCAAGAAAAGTGGAAAGCAAAATTATGGAAACAATGAATTCTACCCCTTACAACTATAAACATGGAATTGTTGTTTCTCCTAGCCTTCCACAACCTACAAGGGTGACACGACGACAATTGGAAGAAAAAAGGGAAAAAGGGCTTTGTTACAATTGTGATAGCAAATGCACTAAAGGTCATAAGTGTGCTGAGAAGAAATTATTTTACATAGATTATGAAGAGGAGGAAGAAAAGGATCAAGAAACATCAAAAGAAGAGGACATACACCAGGAACCAACCCCAGAGAAAGAAGAAATGAATCCGACCATATCTTGTAAATCATTGGCAAGAATTACCACAACTCAAACTCTCAAGATAGAAGGACATATCAAGAAGAAAAAGGTTCAAGAAGTGAAAGATCACATCGAGAAAGAAGAAATGAATCCAACCATATCTTGTAATGCATTGGCCGGAATTACCACTCCTCAAACTATCAAGATAGAAGGACATATCAAGAAGAAAAATGTTCAAGAAGTGAAAGATGACATCAAGAATCAAGAAATGAATCCGACCATATCTTGTAAAGCATTCGAAGAAATTACCACTCCTCAAACTCTAAAGATAAAAGGACATATCAAGAAGAAAAAGGTTCAAGCAGTGAAAGATCACATTGAGCATCAACAACAATTTCTCCAACTTTTAAAGGATAATGCCACTTTGGTGTAGAATTGAATGAAACAATAGGTAGATCAACATCATAGTGAAAAATGTTTTGATGTAGGTGATTGGGTATTTTTATGGCTATATCTCAAGCAAGCTATTTATTATAAGGAAATCTTGGCAATACTACATGCACTTAAGAAATGGCAACCTTACCCAATGGGAAGACATTTCAAGGTAAAAATGGATCATGATAGTCTTAAATACTTTTTAGAACAAATATTATCTTTAGAAGAACAGAAAAAATGGGTCACAAATATGTTTGGTTATGACTTTAACATCATCTATAGAAAAGGGAAGCAAAATTTTGTTGCAGATGCACTCTCAAGAAAGGATGAGGATGTGGAAGCATTGTTTTGTGCTATTTTTATTATCTGACCAGATTGGATACACGAAGCAAGGGATGAATGGAAGAAGGACAAAGAAGTGTGGCCACTCATTCAAAAGTTGCAGAATAGCCCAATTCACACAATATTGCCAGAACTTGAAGAGGAAGGAAAATTCATATTGGAACCTGGAGCAGTCACAGAAACAAGAACCCGACAGCTACGAAATCGATCAATTTCAGAGTATCTCATCAAGTGGAAGAACTTACCCGCTGAAGATTCCACATGGTAGGACAAGAATTTTATACAGAAGCATCAAGAACTACTCAAGCATTGAGGACAACACTTTTTGAAGGAGAGGGGCATGTTAGGCCCCTATACTACTAGTGTAACCCCTTATTGTTATTAGTACAACCCCCTTATTATATTTTTGTACCCATGTAGTCCCCATATTGTTATTATTGTGCCCCATAGAAGCCCATTATTGTTATTATTGTGCCCTTACATTATTATTGTTATGTCGGCTCTGATTATATTATGACCCCTTAGACTCCTATATATAGAAAGGAGGTCTTGTCATTTGTATCATCCAAGAATTGTTCATTTGTGTAATGTAAAGGAGGTTTCCCCCTCGAAGAGGTTGAATTCTAAGGCGTTGATCTATCTTTTCTATCTTTTTGTGAGCTGGTTTCATAACAGAGACAACAAAGCACATGCAGTCCTTAAAAGGATCCACTCTGATGTATGTGGACCTTTCTCGAAAGCCTCCACTACTAAGCACAAGTATTTTTTAATATTTATTGATGAATATTCACAAAAGTGCTAAATCTTATTCATGTGAAAGAAGGATGAGAATTTCTCCAAGTTCTTAGAGTTCATGGCACTGGTGGAGAAAGAAGCAGGCAAGAAGGTGAAGGTTCTCAAGAGTGATAATGGAGGTGAGTATGTGTCAAACGAGTTTAAAAATTTCTGTGAAAAAGAAGGCATTCGACGAGAGTTGACAGCACCCCACAACCCACAACAGAATGGGGTGGGCGAGAGGAAGAACTGAAGCATTGTGGGAGAAATGCGGGTGATGTTGCATGACTAAAGCCTACCCCTACACTTGTGGGATGAAGCATGTAACAAAATGGTCTATTTGTAGAACAGGAGTCCTCATCGGATTCTTGGCATGATCACACCAAAGGAGGCTTTCTCGGGGAGGAAGTCAGATGTGTCTTTGGAGCCTTTGATTATTTCCATGTCTCCAAAGAATCAAGGAAGAAGCTAGAGCTGACAACAAAGTTAGGGGTATTTTTGGGTTACACAAAAACTCCCCACAACTATCATGTGTATTTTCCATCCCTCAAAATGATAGTTGTGCGACGGGATGTCAAATTTGATGAAGACAAAGCCATGCAATGCTCTCTTGAGAGGGAGCTTCAGATCCCACCAGAGGAGGAGCTTTTAGCTCCAAAGGAGGAGCCTCAGGATGTTGTGGAGTAGCCACAAGTTGAGGAGTAGAGAGTGGAGACAACCACTCAAGCATAATCATCCAAAGAAGGCAAGAAGAGAACCAGAGAAGCTGAGAGACTTGTGCAGGATGTGAGGGAGAATGTGGGTGCTCCTTCAAATCAACGCATGTAGAGAAGGTCACTAGATTGGTACACTGGCTATATGGCTCTAATGACTGAGCTAGTAGACATTGAGCCATCCTCTTTCGAGGAAGCATTATAGAAACCAATACGGGTTGATGCAATAGTGAATGATTATGAATCCATTTTGAAGAACAATGTTTGGGAAGTTTTCCCAAGAACAACACACAAATCAGTTGTGGGATCAAGATGGATCTTCAAAGTGAAACAGGTAGCATACAAAAGCATAGATAAGTACAAGGCCAGATTTGTAGCCAAGGGGTACTCTCAGGTTAAGGGGCTTGACTATGGGGAGACCTTTGCTCCTATAGCAAGGTACTCATCCATCAGATCGATCCTTGATTTAGCTACACAAATGGAGTGGAAGATCCACCAGATGGATGTGAAAACAACATTCCTCAATGGATTTATAGAGGAGGAGGTGTATATCAAGCAGCCATAAGGCTTCGAGACTTTTGATCAAGAGTCTTATGTATGTAGACTCAAGCGAGCGTTGTATGGTCTCAAACAAGCATGCCATGCTTGATACACCATAATCGATAAATATCTCATCGATTGGGCTTCACCAAAAGTGAAGAAGATGAAAACCTCTATCATATTTTGGTAGAAGGTAAATTGTTGATTATTGTTTTATATGTTGATGACTTGATCCTTATTGGTGATGAGGGGTTGATAAGATCTTGTAAGGAGGACCTTGCAAGTGAGTTTGAGATGAAGGCCATGGGTCTCATGCACTACTTCCTTGGATTGGAAGTATGGAAAGGTGACAGGTAACTATTTGTCTCTGAGGGAAAGTATGCCAACAAGATACTTCAAAGGTTTTGCATGGACAAGTGCAAACCCATGGAGACTCCTCTAGCGACCAACTAGAGGAAAGAGGATGCCACTTCAGGTGAGGAAGTGGATGTAACTGTTTACTAGCAGTTGGTGGGTTCACTCATGTATCTTGTGAAAACACGATCAAACATGTGCTATGTAGTCAACCAATTGAGTCAATTTATGGTTAGGCCAACAAAAATGTTTTGGAGGGCATCTCAACATGTTGTATGGTACCTCAGAGGCACTACCCAGTTTGGACTTTGGTATAGACCAATAGAGGGAGTGAGGTTATGTGGCTTCACTAATACAGATTGGGTAGGAATTCCATCAGACTGGAAGAGTACATCAAGTGGAATTTTCAGTGTTGGATCTGCAACAATTTCTTGGTACAACAGGAAGTAGAGATCAATGGCACTCAACTCAAAGGAAGCAGAATACATGGCTACAAGTCAAGCAACATGTTAGGTGATCTGGATGGGGAAGATAATTGTTGGCTTGTTTGGTCAAATGATGGATCCTACTTCGATTTACTGTGATAACCAGAGTTGTATCAAACTCTTTGAATGCTTGTTTTTCATGATCGATCCAAGCATATTGATATTCGGTATCACCATCTATGAGATTGTGGGTAGAGGTAGATTATGTTGTTGCAGTGCATTTCGATAGAGGAAAAAGATGCAAATATTTTGACAAAGGCCTTGTCAAGAGGGAAGTTTTAGTTTCAAGGGTGCAAGATCGGGGTTGTTGATAATCCCTTTCTTGCTGAGAGGAAGTGTTGAAAATGAAGCAAGAAAATCTAGTTTTGACTTTGCCTTGGTCAAACTAGATTAAAATTTGAATTCCACATCAGCAGACAAATTGGATGATATTAACTTGTATGACATGGCTTATGTCACCTACTCAGTAAATTCAAGTTGGAGGAGTTAGAGTTCAGTTCTTCATGATTGATTTCTAATTTGTAGCAATCTGTTTCAGTTAATTTGAGTTATTGTCAGTTTAACTAGTTCTAACTCTCAAAATAACTAGTGGAGGTCAAGTTGTGGAAGTGGAACTTCAACAACACCAAGTGATCAACCAGTTAATTGATTAATCAACCCACAATCATTGTTTCATGCAGAGAATTTAAGTTACCCAGTTGAGATGGATATTCCAAGGCAGTGTACTATTAGTTATAGCATATTCCAATGTGCATGCAGTCAAAGAAAGACCTAAGGAAATTGTGCAATTTCAGAGTGTGAAATTCCTAAAAAACAGGGGAAATTTCCCAAGGGAACAACACAAATAAATAGGAGCTTGGAGGGATTGAAAATTGGCTAACTATTAGACAGAGTCAATCAATCAGGCAGAGGGATAGACTACACACTTGTAGGGTGTGCTCAAGCTTGAACAAGCATTGTATTTCTTCTTTATTCTCTGATTAATGCAATATAGATAGTAAAGGGTTTTGAGTAGTTTCTTTCCCCTAGATAAATCTCTATGCATGTGTGATATTTCCTTTTGCATGTCTATGATTCTTGATTTAGATGGTGAATTTACTTCCACAAATCAGTAGAGTAGCTTCAAGTCTTATGATTTAGTAAATTTCATGAGCAGTATTGAATCTACAGATTAATTTCTACATGGTTGAGCGCCCTTAACTTCAGTCCAGTGAGTGCCCTTGGTTCTACTGATCCGGATTTAAACAGGGACGCAACAAATTATAGAGATAACCATAAAAAAAGATGAAGCAGAAATAATACTTCATTTCATTAATGTAAAATACTGAAATATGCTTACAAACAACAATGGAAATAAACCAGCTAGGGCGATGGTAGATTATCTTTGAGAAGAGATGTGGTGGCTACGTGCCTCTGAATTCTGTTACAATGAGGCTCGAAGGCCTATTTATTGTTGAGAAACAATGTAAAACCCTAAGCATCCAAAAACCTAACCCTAGAAGATGAAACGCCAAACTGTGGGCCCTGTTTGGGTAAATTGGTACATTAACTTCCCGGGGTCGTAACTTTGGCATATGATCTCCATTTAACGCACACAATATCTCGTTAGAAAGATATATTCGAGAAATACAACTTTAGGTAGAGCAACATCGGTCCATGGACCCATGTTGCTTCCGTATTTCCCAAAAAATGTCATTTAGGGCCTCAAAACGGCTCCGGAAGTTCAGGACCCGAAAAACTGCTAAAAATAGTAAACTGTGCTACAATTAAGGAAATTGAAAAGTTAAAGAAACAATGGTGGGGGTCCAAGTGGACTTGCAAGTGGCCACCAATATCCACCTGGATCATCTACGCCCTCAACTTCATTTGGGCGGGTGCCTTCACAAGTCGCCCATGTCTTCAATCATGCAGGCGCCTTTGCAGGTCGCCCACACCTTCAGTCATGTGGGTGCCTTTGCAAGCCACCCACACCTTTGGTGATGTCGTCGTTTGCTACTGTGTTCTTTCGTTTCGAGTGCTTCCACCTAAACGACCTCAGTCCATGATTCATGTCGGACACTTGGCTAATTCCTTCACTTGGCTAACCATGACTTGCCTATCGCGTGAATGCCTCGTCTAATGCCCTTATCTTAGGAATTCAAACCATCAAATTTGAGCCCAAACGCTCCTCAAACAAGCTTCTCATCAACCCAAGTCATCTGGTTCATACATGAATAAGAGTCCATCTCAATTTGTATGAGGAAAGTCATTGTCCAACTCTCCTCATCAACACTTGCATAAGGTCCTTTCGTAAAAGAACCCATTTCTTCCTTTTGTGGCTGTGAAGAGCTCAAACATGGTCCAACCTTGGCAAACTTCATTCTACCATGTCCTTCCTCTTTCGATGATCGCTTCACAACACATATTCAATACTTGGTTGCATGACCAACTTCTCGTCGTAGTTAACAACTTCAACCTACTCAACCCAATGGTCACTATCAAGAAGTTTACTCTTAACCTTCTCTAGGAGAGCATCAACTTCCTTCCACAACTTCGACATTTTCTCTCTTATGTGACTCAAATCTTCTATGAGTTGCACAAGTTTCTTGTGGCTTTGCTACAAAACATATTCCTAAAAACTTGTCATCTCCACTTATTTAAATTCCAATTAAGCCTTTCAGCCTTCATTAGAAATCTTTGATCCTCAGATACATCGCACGAATACCCCTGACCTCATCACACAAACACCCTCGGTTCATTGCACAAACACCCTCAGCTTCATCACACGAATTCCCTCAGCCTATTGTGTGAATTATCTCATCCTGTCGCATGAATTCCCTTAGTCTTTCGCATGAATTCCCTCGGCATATTGCACAAAGACCTTCACAAACCTAGAAAACAAACTTTCGTGATTCCTGCAACTTTGCTCGCTTGCTTAAGGTGAGCTCATCCTCGACTTGTCTTCGTCATTCCCTACGGTTCACTCTTCTTCTTATTTCTTCATTGGTTGAGTTGATTTACTCTATTCAAATTGTCGTCAATTATGTATATGTGTTCAAGCCTCCCCTTGAACTATCATAACCCTTTGCCATAATTCAAGTTGACTTGCAACTTGTGCAAACCGACTGCCCTCAACTATTTGGTTGGTTGTTCACAATGTGGGCTTGGTCCACTTTGTTGGGTGGGTGTCCACATCCTCGACTGGGCAAGTATCCATGTCCTTAGTTGGGCAATCACCCTCATTTGAGGGGGTGTCCATGACCTCATCTGAGTGGGCATCCACACCCTTGACTGGGTGGGTGCCCTTGTCCACTACATGCTTGTGTCACAAGTCTTACCATCGCATGACCCATTGCACAACCTCTTTACATGACCTCTCCATGCGGCCTCTCCACACAACCTTGTCGCACGACCTCACTACACGGCTTTATCGCACAACCTTGTCGCATGACCTCACTACATGACTTTATCGCACAACCTTGTCACACGACCTCACTACACAACTTTATCGCATAACCTTGGTCCACTTTGGTTTTTCACCACATGGGCACACCTTCAAGTGCACTCAAGCCCAAGGGCCTCACAAGGGGTAAGCTCTTACTCTTATTAGATGTCTTTAGGTATTTGCTCCTTAATTAGTTTCTTTAAGTCGAAGACAAGCTCCTAGCTAATCAAAAGCAATTTTAAGTCTTGATATAACATTAAAAGGTGGTTCAAGCCTAGATAATATTTGAAAGAATGTTAGTCCTTTATAGTCATAATTGAGGAGACTCCCTCCAATGGTGTTATGCACTTTCTAGTAGCATTTAGCATTATTCCATAGTAAGACTATATATGTGTGTGTGAAGTGTTTAATAAAAGCTAATTGTTTTTATTAATGAGAGGTCACATTTGCTCTCCTTTACTTAGGAACAAGAGTAGCACGATTATCTATAACTAGTATGGAGGAACAACCCAATATGGGGGATAAATGAAAAATAAATAATTACATATGTAGACATGTACATAATCTAGCCTTAATCCGCATTGAAAGGGATATTTCTTAATGTGCGATTTTTTAATTATTTATAATGAAGAATTAATAATTGACATGAGATTAAATGATAAAAAAGAAAAAAAATTACACATCGAGAAATTTGATCCTTTAATTTCTTAATGTGTAATTTGTTTTAATCATGTAATATGAAGAATTAGTACATGACATGAGATTAAATGATAATAAAAACACACACACACACACACATTGAGAAATTTGATCCCTCTTGATTGTGAACATTGTTTTATTAAGTTTAATTTATTTTTCATTTTATTAAAGTAGAACATAATAGTAAACATAAAAAGTGTATTGCATTTATAAATTAAAAAGATGAGGAAAATAAGGTTCATTAACGGAGGAGTATATGATTTCGTGAATGAGATTAATTTTAAATGTTACTAGAAAGAAGATGACCTCATTGGGGGTGGCCTTAGCGATGACCACAAGAGACATTGGTCTTATTGTGGATAACTTTTGGCTAAAATTGCTTTTTTGGTCTTGGAGTATGGCCTAAAATTGCTTCTAATTGGCTAAGAGCTTGTATTTCATGGATATAAGGAAAACAAGTTAATGGCCCAAGACTTAAAAATATCCTGCAATAGTGGAAGTCTACTCCCTTACAAACTTCTTGTGGGTTATTTTAAGTGGCCAAATTTTGTGTACACATAATGATGTCATCACATGTTGAGGCCTTGAGATTGTATCAATAGAGGCTAGGCTAATAGCCTAGAGTATCATAGGTTTTTTCCTACTTTGGAATAAAAAGAAAAAGAAAAAAACAAGTTAACAAAATAGGGAACCATTGATTTAGATTGGATATTTGCTAAAATATCTTTATGAATTTTGTAATAATAATTTAATTGTTCTTAGAAAAGTTGAGAAAAGTGCCTATAAATTTACTTAGAAGTTGGAACAAATAGTTGTAATGGTTAGTTTTCCAAGATAACCCATAAAAAATGAAGGATGTGATGAAGAAGGACATTGAATGGATGAGAAGAGAGCAAGACTAAGAGGAAATGAAAAAGAGTAGATGTAGAGAGGAGAACTCTAAGAAGGAAATCAACTCAAAGATCATAGAAAAAGGGAGACATTATGCCTAACCACACATGAGCAAAGATTGTTGTTGAGTTCAATCCACTTGTAAATTTGTTTATGTTAGAGGGTGACAACTGGCATAATCTTTTCTAAGTATAGATCACCCTGTTTTTTAATCAATTCACCCTAATAAAAAACCCTAGAACCTATAACAAAGCTACATTATAATCCTAACTCTGCTCATTTGTTTATATGATTGCTAGTTTGTTGAAATTGGTTAAGTGTATTGTTGGTTCATTGTTTAACCACATTCAATAGTTAATCTTGCAATTGCTTCTTACTAGATAATTTTTATTTTGTAGTAGGTTTGTATGAGTATCCAATATTTCAATTAGTTCGAGTACCATAAACTACACCGTTGTTCTATCCACCCATTATTCACTTATTTGATCATTGAAATGATAGCCACATATCTTACATTTGATGCACGAAGAAAACTTGCAGCTTGAGAACGCATTTGGAGAGCCTTTATGGAACAAAGGTATGTCTATTGAAACAAAGAATCATGTAGTGAACCAAATATGAAATGGAGCCATTATTTATTATCCTTTGTTGGTGGTATTATTTATTTTTGCAGAGATCCAGAAACAAACATAACATAGGCATACTATTTATGGATAAGCAATAAGGGATTCATGAAAAAGGAAATCCCATAAAAAGAAATTAATTCACTTGTAAATACTCCCTAGACAAGAGGTTAAACTACAACTGGGGGTAGTATTCAGGCTCATGTATGGGGACTGAGGTTAGATGCTACTTGAAGGAAAATGATCCCACTGTTGTACCCTTAATGATTATACTATGGAACAACGTTCTTCCTGTGGATACAATGTAGGTTGAAACTACCTTTTGGTCTTGGAATGTGATCTAAAATTACTTCTAACTATTAACACTCACCTTCCTTGGACACAAGGAAAGAGGGAAAAGACCCAAGATCTAGAAGCCTAAGGCAAAAGTATAAGTTTGCCCCTTATTAGCCACTAATAAATATTTCAAGTAGCCATGTTTTGTTTACCCACAATAACGTTGTTGTTGACTAAAGTCTCCAAATTATATAAATAAAAGCTAAATCAATAATTTAAGTATGGTAACAAAAATTAAGCTTAGTTGCCCTTCATAAAGACAATACTTCTAACATTTAGGATCACTTAGGATCACAAAAAGTATATGTTAAAATGAGGTCAAGGTTATCTTCTTTGCGATGCTTCATAAAACCTACTCTCTTACCTTATATGAACATGAAAGTTGATTATACAATTTCTTTTTTACTCAATTTATAGGAATGTTAAATTAAATTAAATAAATCAATCCAATGTAAACCATTATAAACGTCTTGAGAAATTTAGTACAAACTCTAAACGCATTAAGTATATTGAAAATGGATAGCAACCGAAACTCAATTAACTCCACACACCTCAGGTTTGGGGAGCTTTAAGTATGTATACCAAATACAGAATATCGATCTTGTAATTTTGATATACATATTAAGGAACAATCGTTTCAAGTGGATTGATTTAAAGAATCATTTTTTCAAATAATTGTATTAAGTTGATTACATCCCGTCGTGGACTAGGAAGTCTGACCCCAGAGTGAAGAGAATTGAATCTATAACTTCGTAATAATAAAAGTACTTTAACAATACAGTCTTAATCAATTAAGCTAAACTTTAAGACTATAATATATATATATAACTTTCAAAAACATACATATAACAAACACTAGTGAAAACATATAAATTAAATGGTCGGTAAACGTTGATAGACATCAATCCATAATAAATGTCAAAACATGATACATCTCATGATACTAAAATAAAAAATAAAAACATAAAAACTAATTGAATTATAATTGGCTCACTTGATTATCATTCAACAAGATAGTCCAACTAGACCAATGGTTGTGGCTCATTGTCATTGTTCAAGTAGGAGAAGTCAAGGTTTGTCAAATTCTTGTCTAAAGTCGAGACTTTCCTGTTAAGATCGTCAACTTTAACCATTAATTTTGCTATGCAGATCATCAATTCCTGTTGAGTGTTATCTCCATCAGTAAGAACTCTACCCATGAGAGTTTTGATATGTTAGTGCAAACTGATGGTTTGCATATATGGGGAGATTCTAGCTCTGGAAGGCTTCCCCACATTTGGAATCCATTCCATGGTCTCCTAGTGAACCTGCCTCTCATGAATGTATCATCTTGTTTGTTTGATTTTCTCTTCAACATCAGAAATTACTCTTTGGACCACTGCAGGGATAATATCCTTATATATATCCATAGCTACTTGAGCTGTTTGCTTGGCCCGAATTTGATTAGTAGAGGACGTTGGGAATCACGATTGCCATTAGACCAAAATCCGCGGGTTTTAGTAAACGATCGCATTTCCAGAGATAAGGATCCACGAGAGGCGATTAGTCCATGTCGCGAAACACACGGGGAACATTGGTTTATCCAATGTCCAACAATCTCCACCCCCCAACGTGAGTCGGGTGTGTATCGAACTCGTGACCTATGTTCTGATACCACTTGTTGGGAATCATGATTGTTGTTAGACCAAAACCCACATGTGTTAGTCAACGATTGCATCACCAGAGATAAGGATCCACGAGAGGTGGTTAGTCCATGTCGCGAAACACATGGGGAGCGTTGGTTTATCCAATGTCCAACAAAGGACGGGGAAGGGTCAAAGGCAATAAAGAGACCTGGACATTCTCTCCTTCCACCTCAAATCAGAGGCAAAGATACGACGCATGACCATTAAACTAGAGTTTCGTAGTGTGAGAGAATAAAGGATGGTATCGTAGAAAGCAGGAAAGAGGTTGAAATCGGAGCGCGGACAAAGAAAATGGGCAAAGGAGAAACCATAGGAGTTCTTTGAGAATATGTAGCTAGGATAAAATATTAATGAGGGAATGAGAGGTAGAGCCTTCACAACTCAAATGAGATAAATAGAGGATAAAGAGTGCATAGAGAGAAAAGAGAGAAACCTAGAATAGTCATTGGGGACAATAAAAACAACCATCCCATAATTATCAGACCCAAGGACCGGATACACAATCAAAAAACCACCAGCCCAATTCTTATAGTTAGAATTGAAAACAAGAAATTTAGAATTATGACATTGTTCCAAACAAAGATGACGATAAGACCGAACCTGATATGCCTTAGCATGTTTCACAATGTTTCAATGGTGGCACTTCCTTTGCTAGTTAATTTCCAATTGAAAATCATTGTTAACCCTGCGTGCACTAGAGACTCCATTGTCGTTTAGGCATCGAGCCTCTTTCCTTTTTCCCATTTTCTCTCTAGGAATAGAAACCCTAGAAAATCTCCTGAGAACTCAAAGATAGTGGTCGTTTGTTGCACTTAAGACAATGAGGACGACGTTTATATCTATCTCCACCCATCCTCTGTCATGATATATAGGCAAGCTCCCATCAATTCTCATGATCTCCAAAGTTTTGTTGCAAGCTGAATATAGGACAAATTGTCCTTCACCTGAGTTTGAAGGCATCAATGCAGTGGCCTCCCACAAGCTGGGCAACATTCTTTCCCAAGTGTCTTGTACCTTGTTACATGCAGGTTTCCATTAGAATGGCTAATGGCCACCCACATTTAATTTTATAGCTCTCTTATAAAAAAAGCCCAGGAGGTCACCCTCCATGTAAGCACCCTCCAAGTAAGCACTCGTTGTAGGAAATCTTAATTTTATATTTACAACATATATTAAAAAATATAAAAATAATTAAATACAATTTTTATTTAAATTAATATATATATACTTTATTAACATTTTTTTTAAGTCAGTACAAAAAGATTTCTATTAATATAAAAGTTTTACATTGATAACATATGATGGCCATATGATAGAACCGACCTAAAGATGGCCATAAACAGAACATGCCTAATGATGGCCATGAAACAAAGTAGAGAACACATATAGAAAATGAAAAAACAGAACCATTGGAATCACACAACTTGGGGTTGATCACTAGTGTGTCCTTTCTTCTTTACTACTTTGGTCCAACCTTTTGGAGGTGTGGCTACCAAAGCTACCTTAAGATTGTTCTGACAATCTAAGGAAGCATCCTTGTCAGAGTCCGAGGAGGTTGATTCATGGGCGCACTTCATGGCACTCGTCAGAGCATTATTACTGAGTTCTTCTCTTCTGGCTGACAAAACTTGGATCTTTTGACCTCCTTCACAAGGCTTTTGAAGACCTAAATTCTGGGCCTTGTTCGATGGGAGCATGTCGTCATCAGACTCATCATCTTCTTGATCCGAGGAAGAGGAATCCTCCTCTTCTCGAGGAGGCAGGCTGCATGGCTTCCATGCTTTAGATCTGGGCTTTCGTTTCACTGGTTTTTGAGAACAAGAGTTCTGAAGATGACCTGTTTGATGGCAAAGTCGACACTGAAAAGCAGTGTTATCGTAGTCCAACTGCTGGGTCCAATGAAAATCACCTATTTTTAAGTTAATTTTGTCAGGCAAGCCTTTGCTGATGTCGAGTTCTATGCCAATCTTGCCATATATGAAGACTCAACGTTGGCCTTGCGAGGGATCTTTTTTCAGAAAACGACCCAAGGTGTTTCCAATACCCAAAAAAAATGAAGAATGCCATAGATGGGTCGACAAATTTTGGAGCCTAACCCAAATAGGTAGCTATGTGATCACAACTTTGGAGGGGTCAAAATTTGGGAACCAAGTGTAGAAATTAATAGAAATTTGTTACTATTGATGAAATTGAACTGAAATCAAGAGATCGCAAATTTCCTCTACAATACTACGGAATGGAAATCACAATTTAGAAACACATGCAATGACATGCAACCATTAGAACACCACAAGAACACAATGATTTATAGGGGAACCCAACTGGGAAAAACGTCTCCGCTTTGCTTTAATTCAAATGAAAAGAGAAACACTTACAATGTCTTGCTTCAACTCTGAAGCACACCCTACATTGCAATCATGTTCTCCTACTTCTTGACTTGCTATGGCCAACACTTAGCCAATTCAAGCCTCAACCAACCTCTTATTTCCTTGCGATATCCGGGAGGAATTAGCCCCTAAAAAATAGGAGAATTCCCTATTTCCTTGCACAGTAGTTTGAGGAATTGATCCTTTGCTCAGTGCAAAAGCATTAAACACTCAACAATATATAATTATAAATATAAATATGCCTTTTCCATCCACTCAACTAGGCAATTTGAATTCCAAGCATGTCTGGGCTATTTTTCGATGATTGACTAGTTTAACTAAGAGATCATAGAGTAAACAATAGTTCTACTACTCAATTGACCTTCAAATGACTCAACTAAGTACTTGAGCTAAGTTAACTGAATCAAACTGAAAATCACTGAACTAGATTGCTAAGTTTTAGTAATCACTAAATGCACAACTCTACTTCTAGCCTATAACTTGAATTTACTGAGTAAACTAATAGACAAAGGCATGTCACACAAGTTCACTGCAATCCAAGTCATCCTGTTGATGTGGAAAATTGAATTACTAAATTTGACTAAGGCACAAGTCAAATTTAGCCTTTCTTGCAACAATTTCTAACACCAAGGGGTTAGGAAGAGCCCAACTTTTCCCCAAAACCAGGGCCCCTTGGAAAAAGCATTATGATAATCCACATCCTCCTCAAAAATGATGATGAAGAAACCCTTGGAACAAAAGAGGACCCTGCATGCCTGTCCAAGTTGAGTGAATCCACTGGTAAAGGTCTGTTGTACGTGACCATAGCCTATTGAAACGACAGATGAGGCCATTACCTGCCAACAACTCGTAGATTCCATCTAGATCTGGATGAGTGATTTCCACTAAAGGAACATCCTCAACTTTGTCTACTATAAAAGGACTCGAAGCAACCTGGCCCTAAGCCGCCTTGCTTGACGGCAGGGGATGTTCGTGAGGCAACTTTGCACTTTGGGGACCCTGGTTTCGGACCGTGTTTTTGTAAGCGAAGGTTTGGGAAGAACAAGGCTTTCCCAAAGCTCCCCCACGCAGTGAAAGAGTCATGAAAACTATGACATCCCTGCATATATTCTAAACAGAGAGAAGAAAAAGATCTCCCATTTGCTTATCTTCGAAAAAAAAGACATTGTAATCTAAAAAGTAGCCTTATTTTGAGTTCTAGCAATAGCTTAAGATCTTTTACTATATTCGTAGATCTAACCCAAAAAAACATTAAATGCCCAAAAATCAATTTGATCGAAATTTGAAAAAAGCTATGGTGACAAGGTGAATCTTTTCACTAGCCACTTCCCCAGCATTGTTCTGCATTAGTACCCAAAAAACTCTCCAAGATTATTTTTTATTAACATTATAAATAAATAAAATTGGTCCTTCTTATTTTTTTAAAGGGAGACCCGGCTGAAGAAGCATTATATTACAATATATACAATTTGGAAGCATTATATTACAATATATACAATCTGGACAACAGATATCCGTACAATATATTGCGTCACACTTGACAGCAACCCCATAATAAACTTTCATATGTTGCGCGGAGGGAACTCAACATGTTCGGCGTGAATCGAACCTAGGTGGGAAAAGAAATAGTGCTCCGTCCCAAGTTACTCCCAACTACCCGGCACAACACGCGATACTAAAATTGGTCTTTCTTAACTTGTTAACCTCGAAAATAAATATTTTCACCTGTGAAATTGATTCATTTCTCACACCAAAATGAAGATGTTTCCAGAATTTTAAGTGAAGAAACATGAGGTCGATTAAGAAAAGTTCTTAGATGATTCTCAATACCTGTTACATGCATCTTTATGCTGAATTTTAGTTTAGCTGGACTTGTTGGATTGAGAGGTCCTGATCGTAGATCTGTTATATGATGCAGGGTAATCATACTCTGTCGTTGTATTTTAAAATAAAATTATATTGCTTTAAATTTATCTCAACTTTGAAATTGAAAGAATTAAATATTTAATTGTTAATTTAATAAAATTTTAAGTGAACCATAAATTTTTTTAAAAGAAAATTATCTCAATAAATTTGATCATTTCCAGCTTTTCAATCTATCTATGCTGCAGAATCTGATCAATGCTACTTATATGCTGGTTATATGTTGAACAACACAGATGGACATATGCTACTTATGTTCAAGTTGATACATTTAACATTACAGGAAAGTGCTGATCAATTCCTCTACCTCAGCTGTGATTGTTAAAAGATTACTGTTATTTTAACTGGAAAGAATGATGCTTACAGGATTTATTTAGGACACGTTGGTTTATGAATTCATTATTTCAGTAATGTAATGGTTGATGTAGAGTGTTTGAAATCTGTCACTCCGAGTCAGCCCTCAGTCAGCCTTCAATGAAAATGAGGGCTGTGTGGGGGTGATAGTACATCATAGAACAGGTTACAGCAGTAGGGTGGAGCGGGAGAAAGGGGACACAGGCAGGTGGCTGGCACACAAAAGCAGGAAAAATGGGGGGGACAGCTTAGCTCGTGAAGTAGATTTGGTCTTTTTGGCCATGTTACCCTAAGCAAGGGTGATGATGGTGCAAATTTTTTCCTGGGCCGAGTGTGATGTATATATATTTATGGTGGGTTGTTTGGGGTGAAGGCAGTGGCATCTGATTGGATGCTGTGTGTTTTTTTTTCTCGCAAAGGTTTCATGGGAATGCACATTCTTTTGTCAGGGCATCAGCCAGATATGGACCTACTTGCTCTTATTTATTAAGACAAAATATAAGAAAAGAGAAGAGTACCCTGGTTGTCTGATCTGCCTTTCAAATGCTGCAACAGCAGGTGAATTGTCGTTTGTTCCGGACTGCAGTGGATGAATGTTTAAGCTAAGTTATCCATGTATTTGAAATATAAATTAATGGTGTGTGTGGTTGTGTCAGAGGTGTGCAGATACAGAATCTCAATAATCTTTGATTTTCTCTCCACTTCAGCCTTGGGGAATGAGATCATTAGTTGGTCAAGGAGAAGAAAATTAGTATTCCTTTGGTTTCTCAATGCTTTTTGAGAAATCCCAAAGTGGTGAAAACGAGGCAGAGTGGAGTGTGTATATTTCTATTTTTTGAATTTTTTTTAAGGTGGAGTGCTTGCTTTGCTGCTGGGTCTACTTTCACACTCTCCGATGCACAAATCCACTAATGAATATGATGGCCGTCTCTGCTGCTGTTTTTGCTCCTTTTTCATCTCCCCCATTTTTGAAAGTCAATGCAGGTTTTCTCCTCTCCATCGAATGTAAGACCATCAGAAGCAGCAGGGAGGAAGGCTGAAGCCCATTTCTTGTTTTATGTTACTGTTCTTGAAATTGGTTCTGGACTGTCACTTCATAACAATGCCACAAAGACCAAAATGCTGTAGCAAGGCCAGGGTCAAGAGTTTCCACCAAATGCAAATGCAGTCCTTCTTGGTCTTGTTCATGGTAGTGCTGATGATGTCCAGGATGGAACTCAAGGTGGTGGACGCACTGTCTTCTGATGGAGAAGCTCTTCTGGGTCTCTTGGCCAGTACCCAAATTTCAGACACCATCCTGAGAAGCTGGAACCCTAAAGATGACAATCCGTGCTCATGGGAAGGGATTAGTTGTTCAGAAGAGAAGAGGGTGACTGCAATAAATCTCCCTCAAATCTACTTCAATGCCAGCATCCCATCCCAGTTGGGCACCTTGACATCTCTCAAGTTCCTGAATCTTTCTCTCACAAATCTTACAGGGGTTCTTCCACCAGACCTTGGGGATTTGATACAACTAGAGGTGCTGGATCTCAGTGGAAACAGTCTCACAGGTCCTATTCCTTTACAGCTTGGACGGCTGACCCAGCTGCAAGTTCTCTACTTAAATTCCAACCAACTCGAAGGAAGCGTTCCTCCAGAGCTTGGAAACTGTAAGTCTATGCGTATTTTTTGCCTACATGACAATTATTTAAATGGCACAATACCGTCCGAGCTCGGGAATTTATTGAATTTGGAACAGTTCAGATTGGGTGGAAACAATGACCTCGGTGGCATTATTCCTCCAGAGCTTGGTCGGTGCAAGAATCTAATTACCTTTGGTGTTGCTTTAACTGCATTATCAGGAAGGATTCCAGCTTCTTTTGGTGGCCTTGTTAACCTGCAGACTTTAGCTCTGTATGGAACTGAAATTTCAGGACCAATACCTCCAGAGTTGGGTAAGTGCACTGAACTAAGAAATCTTTATCTACATATGAATAGACTCTCTGGACCCATCCCTCCAGAGCTGGGGAGATTGAAACAGTTAACTAGCATTCTTCTATGGGGAAATTTCTTGGAAGGTCCCATTCCTCCAGAGATTGGCAACTGCTCTTCTCTTGTAATACTGGACTTCTCCGCAAACAAGATCTCTGGTTCCATTCCCAAGGAACTGGGTTTATTGGTAGGATTGGACCAGCTTCATCTCACTGATAATTTTCTTGTGGGCGCCATACCATGGCAGCTTACAAATTGTACAAGCCTTGTCTCCCTTCAGTTAAATAAAAACCAACTATCTGGGTCAATACCCTGGGAGATAGGTAGGTTAAAGTTACTGCAATCCCTGTTTCTGTGGGGCAATAAACTTTCAGGCCAGATTCCTGCAAGTATCGGCAATTGCACTGACCTATATGGCTTGGATTTGTCCAATAATCAGCTTACTGGTCCTATACCAGAAGAAATTTTTCGCCTCCAGAAGCTAGTTAAGTTGATGTTATTAGCAAATGTTTTGTCTGGACCAATTCCAGCCATGGTTGGTGATTGCCAATCTCTTCTCCGTTTGCGTTTGGGAGAAAATCAATTGACTGGAAGGATTCCTTCAGAGTTAGGTCGGCTCCAAAACCTTTTATTCTTGGACCTTTATGCAAATAACTTCACTGGACCTCTTCCTCAAGAGATTGGAAACAGTACATCTCTTCAGCTTCTCGATGTCCACAACAACCGTTTGACAGGTAAAATCCCAGTTGAGCTTAGTAATCTCATTAATCTAGAAACGCTAGATCTCAGTGGAAATTACTTCAGTGGTGAGATTCCGTTCCTTTTGGGCAAACTGAAATACCTGAACAAGCTGATTCTTAGCAATAATATTTTATCTGGTAACATACCCCAAGCATTGCAGAAATGCCAGAAGCTGACATTACTTGATTTGAGCTGTAATAATCTTTCATCTACCATCCCTAAAGGAATAGGATACATTACTAGCTTGGCTATCAATCTCAACCTCAGCTGGAATGCATTTACCGGCCAAATCCCTAAGGAATTTTCCCTTTTAACACAGTTGCAATCATTGGATCTTTCCCACAACTACCTATCCGGGGATGTCAAGGTGCTTGGGGCACTTACAAGCTTGACATCTTTGAATGTTGCCTTCAATAATTTCTCTGGCCCTCTTCCTGCAACACCCTTTTTTAGAACCTTGACACCAAATTCTTTTGTGGGCAATGCTGGGCTCTGTGTTTCCCTTGACGGCCAAACTTGTTCTTCTCTTGAAACCCATCATTCAACCCATGTTGGAGCAGTCACTATCCTTGTCTGCATTTTGTCTGGCATCATAGCATTGGCTTTGTGCACAGGATGGTATTTAGTTTTTAAAACAGGCAGACGATTTAGGCAGGAGTTGATCCGAGATGATTTCTCTTGGCCCTGGACATTCATTCCCTTCCAAAAGCTCAACTTTACGATAGAAAATGTTCTCGAGAACCTGACAGAAACTAATATCATCGGTAAAGGTTGTTCTGGAGTTGTTTACAAAGCTGACATGCCGAGTGGAGAAGTGATTGCAGTGAAGAAACTTTGGCCTTCTAAGAGGGATGATGCAAAAGAACAGCAGGATGCCTTTGCCTCAGAAATAGAGATCCTTGGCAATATTCGCCATCGTAATATTGTGAAACTACTTGGGTATTGCACCAATCGGCGAGTTCAGCTTCTTCTCTACAACTACATACCAAATGGGAATCTGGCTCAATTACTCCATGAGAGGAGGATTCTTGACTGGGATACACGGTACAAAATTGCAGTTGGGGCAGCTCAAGGCCTCTCATATTTGCACCATGATTGTGTGCCTGCAATTCTGCACAGGGATGTCAAATGCAATAACATACTTCTGGATGCAAGGTTTGAGCCATATTTAGCCGATTTCGGCCTTGCCAAGCTGATGACTGCTTCTGATTTTCATCTTGCGATGTCCAGGGTTGCTGGTTCATATGGCTACATTGCTCCTGGTAATGTCTGTCCAGTGTTTATGTGTCTGCAAATTCTTAGATTCTATGTTACACTGTGTGTTTCATTCCATTCTTCACTGTCCTTGAAGAAATTTCTCAGATCTTTAATGCATTCTTTTCATTTCCATACTTCTAAGTCGTTCATCACTTGTTTCTTTACTTGCAGCATATGACAAATTTTTAGATTCTATGTTACACTGCATCTTTTATTCCATTCTTTACTGTCTTGAAAGATATTTCTCAGACCTTTACTGCATTCTTTATTTTCATTTCCATACTTCTAAGTCATTCATCACTTGTCCGTACTTGCAGAGTATGGCTACACAATGAACATTACAGAGAAGAGTGATGTATACAGCTATGGAATTGTTCTCCTTGAGATTTTGACTGGCAGAGGTGCAGTGGAATCATCCATAGGTGATGGATTGCATATAGTGGAATGGGTAAAACGGATGATCCGGAGCTGTGAACCTATATTGAACGTTCTGGATTCAAGGCTCAGGGGAATGCCTGATCCAATGATCCAGGAGATGTCTCAGGCACTTGGCATAGCTCTACTTTGTGTTAATTCTACGCCCGGGGAAAGGCCAACAATGAAGGAGGTAGTTGCTTTGCTGAAGGAAGTGAAGCATCCACCTGAGGAGTGCTCAAAGATGGCTGAACCTCTCATGAAAAGTTGATTGCATATCTGCAATAATTCTCTATGAGGCTTATTGACAATGTATATATTATAGTGGAAGCAGTCTTAGTTGCAGAAAACTTTTGCTTGAGGTGGTCTTATCAATTAAGGTGAATCCTATCTTGAGCAATTTTTCATATGAAAGATCATAGTTTCTTTTCTTTTACAATCCTTGCTTTTGCTGCTGTTCATGTCTTGTTATTTTTTGGCAGCACAACCCTCATTCTGTTTTAGCAGTTGGATTTCTGTGGAAGAATCAGCTCGGCTGTCATTGGAATTGTAATTGCCAACAAAAGGAGAATATCCATAACCATAAAGGGGATGTTCTCTAGCATTTTTACCAACTAATCTAAACTGGACAGCAACTGCAAATACACCAACCTTTTTTCAACCTTGCAAAATTTGCAGTGTTATGTCTTGTTAGTCATTCAGCTATCTTATTATTGTTTCCCCGGAACTCTGAACTGAAAAAGGAATTCATGTGAGTTTTTTTCAAATTGCAAGCATTAAAATCATTCTTCTGAAGCCATGATAAGAACAATATCAAACTTTAAATATTGTTTGAGTGAAGGACAATAAGATTGCCCCAATGTACTTCAATTGTAGCCTTGTTTTTGTACTTTCCTTTCGCTAATGGGAGCACATGCTTCTAAATTGCTTCTAACGATGTGGTTGGAGTTTCATTATTCAATTCCAATTTTGCTTGCACCATTCATGCACTTAAGGGTTGATCTTTACACTTGTACGGCCTCCCTCTCTTCTGGTTACATAGAAGTTAAGTTGCACAATATGTGGAAACCAGAACCAGATTCCTAAATATGTATGCTCTGGAAATGTGGTATATACAAAATATATGAAAAAAGTGTTTTTAAACAGCAAATTTGATAATGAAAAATGGATTTTTATGGAATCCAATTCTAAACACTGAAATAATAGAAATTGTTAAATGCATCTTCTTAAGAGGTTATAGATTTAAAATAAAAAATAAAAAATTGGTACATATTAATAAATTAATATTGACCTTGCGGCTAAAAGGGGAAGCATCCCCTTAGAGTGAGACCAATTTCTCTGGACATCTCTGTCGTCACCAAGTCACAAGTTCTACTAATATTGACTTGAGAATTGTTGGTACTAGTTCCACTTAATTTTTCTGGTGGAAAACAATTTCTAAAATTTTAAGCGGAAACTTAAACTAGAAAATATATTAAATTTGGAATCACTCTCCAAGAACATAAAACTATTCTTAAGAAATTAAGAATGCCATTGGTTCTTTTCAGCGCTGATCTCCCCTTTGATACCTTGTAGTTTGAGCTTCCATTTCCAGTTTGATTCATTGTACTCTTAACTCCTTTCTTTTTAGTTTTCATTAAGCATATGTGTGCTTGTTGCAGGTCCCCCCACCTTTTAATAGCCTTTGTTGGTCCTAAGTGTGGGCCAAAATGTTGACTGTTAAGGGGAAAACGCATTCGAAATATTTTTGGCCATTTTGAAATGCATTATCACGTGTTTCTGACTTGGAAATGTAGGATACATCTCCTGCAACTCAGCAGAGAAGCGAATTAATGGATTTTTTTCTTGAATTCCCCTCCCCTCAAGTGGGAGAGGATTTTGAAGAGTGTATCGAATATCTGAGACTACAATGGATGCAAGAGCATACAGTGACATTATGCTTTTATGTTTTAAATTAGATATGAGTTGTTTTTAGTGAGATGGGAGATGATTTTGAAGTGTGTATGGAATATCTGAGACTACAATGGATGCAAGAGCATACAGTGACATTATGTTTTTATGTTTTATTAAATTAGATATGAGTTGTTTTTAGTGAGAATTTTTTTTATGGGTGTTTTTAGTTTAATTTTTCTAAAATCTCGTAGGAATTTATTGAGATAACAAGTTTGATGAGTAATCCCTACACAATCGAAGTGTCTTAGAGATTTTTCAGAGTGCTGAATCCATTTATACAGTAAAAAAACTAGTTTAAATAATATAAATCAAGATTTCACCTCAAATTTTTTCGCCGTGAAAGTCCAAAAAATCCTACTAAAAACAATTCTGATAGTCCAGAAATCCCCACTAAAAACAACTCCCATTACATATATAACTATTTATAATAAAATATTTATATCATTTATCTTAATATATATATATTATAAATTTAGTGAATAATAATAGGGTGCACTTTTAAATTAATTAAGGTTTTAGTGAAATTTTGCGAGAACAAATCAACTTGGTCTATGCTAAATGTAATATTTAATGATTTAAACTAATTAAATCATATGTTATTAAAAAACGTATAAATATATTTTTTTAATATAAAATATAATTTATTGATTGAAATTTAAAAAATTGAAGAAAAAATGTTCCTTTATGAGATAAACAAGTTTAGTTCTAGTTTAAAAAAGTAGTGTCCATTCAATAACTAAAATATTAACCTTTATTAAAAATTTATTATTCAATATTTATGTAATCGACATACGAGCATAAAATATATAATAAATTAAATAAAACTTGAACCTAAGTGAAAAGATTATTATTAAACTCTCTTAATCACCCAACAACCTTCTATTAATAACAACCTTTTCCAACTTAACTTTGCTTTCTTTACAATTTGATAGGTGTTGAATCTAATAAATATATTAAATAAGCCTTGAACCTAAATGAAAAGATTATTATTAAACTCTCTCAATCACCCAACTACCTTCCATTAACAACAACCTTTTCCAACTTTCCTTTGCTTTCTTTACAATTTGATAGGTGTTGAATCTAATCAATATATTTATTATTTAGAATCTCACATTACATTCTTCATGTATCTAGTACAAGTGGACTTACAATATCTCCAACCACGTGGTAACTTTCTTTGCGGGTGCTTCACCTTTACTTAATCGCATATCTTTTTGCATGTATTCTATCAACGGGAACACTTCCATGGGAAGCTACTATATCACTTGGACAAGAAATTCTAACCCTTGAAGGCTTACATATTAGAATATAAAGTAATGTAGATTCCAAATCACAATAAAATATGGACCATCATGTGTTATTAATGTATTTAGGAGAATAGTATTGATACTTAAATATATAAGTGCAGTTTCTGCCATTATAGCATATTAGCATACTATTTCTTTATTAGAGTTTTAGGGGTTTAATTGATATGTTAAAAGTTCGTTGTATGTATGGAATATTACCCAAAAAAATCGTTGTTAATGATTTTAAATTTTTTCATTTTCTTTTAAAATCAGATAGGTGTTTTTTTTAAATATTTTGATATTTTTGGTAACCTATTAAAAATCAAAGCCAAATTTCAACAATATGATCTGTGATGACTTGATTTTGTTGATCATCTTGTTTTGGTTAAATATGTACGATCGACTCTTTCCATTTTCCAAATTTTTGTGTTGATTAGTTTTAGTTGGTATTAAATTTGTTATAGCCTTTTTTTGGCGAGGAGGAAAGTTCATAAAAAATGATTTTCACTTGGTAAATTAGAATGTTGTTTGTGACCCTAAAGCCAATGGAGGACTAGGAGTTAAGGACTCCGCTTTAATGAATGTTGCATTTAGAGCCAAACTATTGTGAGATTTATGTTGGGAGATATTATTAGTGGAAAATGATACTTCAAAAAAAAAATACTTAGTTGGGGATTGTTCTAGTTGCTTGGATAAGGTTCCACTTGTCTAGAGCATATCTCATATCTAGAAATTTATTAAGAAAATCAATATTTGAAGTGATAGCATCATGGGTAAGGATCCAATTCTTCAAGATCAAACCCTCCTCCAAATTAAGCATTGGTTGGGCATGTGACATAAATCCACTTTGTTTGATATGTCCTTTTATTGAAGGAATTTGGGCATTTGGAAATGTTGGGATTTTGGGGCCGCTCTCGATCATTTGCTAGGAATCACTCTCTTTAATCCTACACCCTCATGTTGGTTGTGGAAGCTGATTCTTCTTGATTTAGAGGTCTTGTTGTTAGTCGTGTTTGGACCCTAGGTTCCAATGCTGAGTGTAGGGGGGTTTGCCCCCCTACTATTATTACTAGGTGGTCGGTGACAACTATTTGGAGCCCCTCTAGTAGGGGTTCGGGGGCAGTGGTCCTAAAGATAACTTTTTGAAAAAATTACCCTGTACAATATTCTAATATAATAATCAATCTAGACCATTCATCATTAGGTCATAAATCTGACGGTAGTTATTATGTTAGGGTTTTTATCCTTAGAAGGAAACCCTCTTTTTATGAGGGAATTATATGACAACTATGTATTATTGAGATAACGTTGTAATTGAGAGAGGAGACAATGACAAAGAGAAGAGGAGGTTTGTTGGTTAGTTGGGGCCTGACCCAGGTTCAAAGTTAATTAGCCAAACAAATCCCGATACTACTGGCCCTTTCAGCAACAGTCCGGGCAGCTCTGGCTGAGGTCTCACCTGAAGTAGTATGGGAGGGTGCTAGAACTAGGTTTCCGCACCCTGGAGATGTCTGATGAGTTCGACTGGTCCGCGGTTTGTCCCTGCACGCAGATTGCTTCGCGCACTTTCTCGTTCCTCGCGGCCTGATATACTGCTTTCGTGCAACCCTACCTAGGGGTTGTGTGTCGCGCTCTGCGCTATTACCCAAGACCTTGCTTATATTCCAATATTAGTTAATTATCTTTGCCTACTTGAGTGCTTTAAGTTATACTTAACAACATAAAACCTTCATACAGGTTTGCGCAATAAATAAATAGTATACTTGTAAATTACATTCATTCATGCAATACACCAGAAAAGATACACAAAATTATAGCAAAACTTCTCTTTATTGATTCTTTCCACGGTTACAGACTCGACTCGCCCTGCGCACTTAGCTGCAGGGGTCTGCACACTCAGCTGCGGACTACTAGGCCTCTGCGCACTCAGCGACAGAGCCTTCTCCTACTCTACGACCCACAAACACACGTTACACTTTGACTCAATCACTTAGCCTTCTCATGCTCCTATTCTATTAGTTCTTCCCTTTTTTCACTTAGAGCCTCGCTCTATTTATACAATCCCATGGTCCGCGGACCATGGGTAGGCCTATCTAGCCGACATTACATTACAAAACTAGGGTGGAAAACCCTATGATTCTATCATATTTTCGTGCCCCACGCCCGCAATTTGCGGAACTCTTACACCAAAATTTGGTCAAAACTTGGGCTTTAAGCCCCAAAACCTGCCTTGGGGGGATTACATGCCCAACAGGCCCCTAACACAAACATCGTGACTCACCCTCGAGTCACTCTGTCGGCGCGGAGATCTTTGTGCGGAGTCCCTCCAACTGTTCTCGAATTGTGGCAAGGTCAACATCGCACTTAGCTACTGCCTGTTAGATCTGCTGCATACGTTGTTTCGAGACCTCTGTGTCGGGAGTGCTTCTCTGCATCAGTACGTGCATCCCTTGCATGTGTGTGAGCTTGCCTTCAATTTTTGCTGTGATGGTGAAGGCCTCGTCGATCCAAGGCTGAACGCGCACCTTAGGACTGCTTCCTTGTGTCGTGCCACATCCACCTGCTCTTTCAACACTTTAGCTTGTTGCATCTGCGTAAGCCTCTGAGTGAGGACCACTGTCTGCGCAGTTCCTCGGATGCTGTCATACTACTATTGGAGTTCTCATGCCTCTGTTTCTAAACGCTGGATGTTGGAGTCCTCCTACAGATTTGAGAGGACCTCAAGTGTTTCTTCCAATGTATTGGTGTAGTCTTGCACTGCACCTCCAATCTTGTCTAGTCCCATTGTGATAGCGCTAGCGCACTGTTATCTGACTTTCGGAGGGTTGGACAGCTGCGCCTTCAACCGCAGCTCGACGATCTGAAGGTTCAACTCCAGCTGAACCTTTGTCATTTCTTCCCTTGCCTCACGGACCCCTGCTACTAACCTGTGGATCCGCGCCTCTGCTAGCATGTCTGCTGGGATGGCTAGCTCTGGGACGCTTTGGCAAGCGTCGTCTATTACCTATACCAGTTATTGGTTTTGCGATACTACTTCGTCGCGCTGCAAGCTCAGTTGTTCCATATTGATTTTCTTCTCACTGAGGATTTGCAGTGCGCGGCTCCCCCTAGCGCGCAGCTCTGTAGTTATTGCATCCTGCAAAATATATAAGGTCTCCCGCGGGAGTGCAACCATATTGAGACTGAGACCTTTCAGTGCGCTGACCGTAGGCCTATCGACCTCATTTGATGTCACTAGTGCCCCTTCTAGCAGCATTATGGTATTCGTCATCCGCGCGTGCAACATCTGCTCTACTACTGTTGAGCTGGCTGCGAGGCTGGTCGAAAGGGTACCAGCCTGAGGAGGGCGCGCTTGTAATTCCTGCAACTACGCTCTGAGGGCCCCCAACAAAATTTGGTTCTCTTGCATGAAATCTTGGAGAGCCTCAAAGGTGACATCGCGCACTGTCTCGCCGATGTCATGCAAATCACCCTTGGTTAAAGTGATCGGGTCAATAGACAACTTTGATGCCTTGACCTTCTTACGCGACCTTGCCCGCTCTGTTGGGTGTTGTCGCTTCAACTGCATTGACACGGTTTATGGGTCCGCACTTGCCTTTTTTGTTTCTGCTTCCTCTGCTTCTTGCCCTTGCAAAGGCGATGGTTGGCCCTCGCGTGCCTTCGCGGTTGCCTCCTGTGCTACTGCTGCGGCCTTTTCCTGCTCAATTATTGTCTGTGCAGCGTCCCGTGTTGCCCGCACTTCTGCTGTTGCTGCTTCCTTCTTCGTTTTTCTACCAACTGTACGATACGCAACTTGGCCTCGTCTTTCTTCCTCTGTGCCATCGACTTTTCTACCTACGCGATGTCGACGACGTGCCACTCTGGCAGCCATGTCTCCAGGACGTTGAAGATGACATCGTCTGTGGCTACAAAGGGTAGCTTCCTCTATTGTTTAGTTGGATCCTTGCGTGCTCTCATATAAATGTTATGCATGTCTGCTTTGAATTATGCAAAACTCTGCAGACTGTTGTAGACAGTGGGCGACAACCGCGGCTTGCGGTTGATCCCCATTCTGAGGTTCATCTCCATGAACACCCATAATATTTTACTGTCGCAGATCCTCTTGGCATCTTTTGTGGCCCAGAGCGAAGCATACTTTGCGGCCTCTGGCAGGTCCCTGTCAATTATGGGGAATTGACTATCCTCTGGTAATTCCCCTGCCACGAGCACTATGGACAGCAAAAGCCATGCATAGTGGAACGTTTTTCCCTGTTCCTGAGCTTTGCGGCAATTTTCTAAAAACTCCTTGCAGAGGAACTCGGACCAGTTAAACTGGACCCCCTCCGCACGCTGTTTAGCCAGTGTGACTACCGGCGCGGTACTTCGTCCGCGCGACACTTGCGCATAACCTTTCCTGCCAGGATTTAGGTCGCCACACGTACTGCTTTGTCCTTGATGCTGGAGATGGCGTAGCCCCTCTTCTTCTTTTCCAGCTTGTACTTTTTCTTCATGGCCTCCGTGACGACCAAGTCTGTTGGGTTGTGTTATATTCTTTCCACGTAGTTAACAGGGGGTTTGAGGGGCACCCGTAACCCCACTTTATGGGGTCCAAGACAGCGTCCTGGAAAATTTTGGTTTTGGACCCTATGTTAGGTTGGGCGGACATACCTATGGTTTTGTGCATGATTTTCACACATGTTTTTTAGATGCGATGGTTTTCGGTCCATGGTATTGGACGCGATAGTTTTCAATCCATGGTATTGGATGCGATGGTTTTCGGTCCATCGTATTGGATGCTTCGACATGTATAAATATGTATTATAACATTGAAAGCAACATAATGAAAAATCAAGCTAGTAGTCCTGATTTTGGGATCCAGGGGAAAATCTTTGTGTATATGTGTTTTATGTGTTCTGCTCTCGCATTATTTATTTTCTGTGTTTTAGAATTCGTATGCAGGTAATTTCTGTATGGGGTTAAAACCTATATTTGGTATTAGAGCAGTTTTGGCTTCAAGGGGACACCATTGTTGCTGAGGGGTTTCGCTCGGGCCTGTGGTAGACCCTGTTCAGTGGGAGATCCGCGAGATCAATTCTGGTAGTGAAAGAAGATGGTGAGCAGTGGAAAGATAGAGATCGAGAAATTTAATGGTCAGATTTTGGAGTTGTGGAAACTCAAGATGGAGGATCTATTGGTGGATAAAGACCAGTGGATCGCGGTAGATCCGGGTACTAAACCAATGGGAGTGACCGATGAAGAATGGAAGAAGTTGGATCGGAAGGCAAAGAGCACAATACGATTGTGTGTCTCAGATTCAGTATTGCTAAATGTATCAGGGGAAGGTACGACAAGGGCTTTGTGGGACAAGTTAGGGACTTTGTACCAATCTAAGTCTCTGGTGAATAAACTGTTCCTGTGGAAAAAGCTGTATAACCTGAGGATGAAAGATGGAGACTCAGTGACAGAGCATTTGAATGCGTTTAATACTGTGGTAAGTCAGTTAGCATCTGTTGATATTAAAATTTCAGATGAAGATAAGTGCATCAGTTTGTTGTGTTCTCTACCAGATTCGTGGGATAGTTTGGTTATTGCAATAGGTAGCAATGCAACTGCCTTGCATTTTGATGAAATAGTCTCATCCTTGCTGACGGAGGAGATGAGACGGAAAAATATGGAGAGCTAGAATGGTGATGCCTTGTCTGTACGAGGACGGTCCCAGAACAGAAACAAAAATAAGTCATCGAATGGGAGATCTAAATCTAGAGGGGGATCTAAATCTCCAGGAAAACCTATAAAGGTGGTGTGCTGGAAATGCGGAAAGGAAGGGCACTTCAAAAGGGACTATAAATCTAAAGCTCCTGATAAAGGAAAGGGATTTGATGATGCTCCTTCTGTAGAGGTGAAAACCACCTCAGATGAAGGTGGAGATGTGTACTTGGCTTCTTCAAGTACACATGTAGATCATGAGGCATGGTTGATTGACTCAGGTGCATCCTTTCACTTCAATCCCCATAGGGAGTGGTTATGTGAGTATGAGAAATATGATGGTGGTGATGTCTTCTTGGGGGATGACAGGAAGGATAGAATCATTGGTCGTGGAAAAGTAAAGTTGAAGCTGCAAGGTGGAAGGGTTAGAACACTTCTGGGTGTTCTACATATTCCTGTATTAGCCAGAAATCTGATTTCTGTTAGTAAGCTGGAGGATGCAGGTGTAAAAACAGTGTTCGAGAAGGATACCTACAAGATGGTTTGGGAGCAATAGTATTGATGCAGGAAGTTCGGATTGGAACTTTGTACAAGTTGCAAGGTAGCACTGTTGTTGATGGGTGCAACAGTTCCATGGTTCCTGAAAGTGGAGTAGAAAATCTAGTGGTCTCTAGAGAAAAGACCATGCTGTGGCATCAAAGGCTTGGACATATTGGAGAGAAGGGCCTTCGAATACTTCATGGTAAAGGTATGGTAGAAGGTATGAGTAATAGCTCTCTGGATTTTGATTTCTGTGAAAATTGTGTATATGGGAAGCAAAATCGGGTGAGTTTCCCATCTGGTGGTAAGAGGACAAAACAGATATTAAAGCTTGTGCACAGTGATGTGTTTGGACCTGTGAAGGTTCCATCACTGAGTAAGTCTGTGTACTATGTATCATTTATAGATGACTTCTCAAGGAATACATGGATATATTTCCTTAAGAAGAAATTTGAAGTCTTTGAAGGTTTAAAGAATTCAAGGCTTTGGTGGAAAATCAGAAAGAGAAGAAGATAAAGGTGCTGAGGATAGATAATGGTGGAGAGTTTTGCAGTAAGGAATTTGAAAAATTCTGTAAGAAGTGTGGTATAGCACGGCAGAAGACTACTCCATATACACCTCAGCAAAATGGATTTGTAGAAAGAATGAACAAGATGTTGATGGAAAGGGCAAGAAGCATGCTCAGTGGTGCCGGGTTAGGACAGGAATTCTGGGCAGAGGCGGTGGATACTGCATGTTACCTGGTCAACAGGTCACCTTCATCAGCGTTGGAGGATAAGACTCCACAAGAGGTATGGACTGGTAAGAAACCCTCTCTTTCACATCTGAGGGTATTTGGATGTGATGCATATGTACATGTTCTAAAGGAGAAAAGAACAAAGTTGGATAGTAAATCTGAAAAGTGCATCTTTATTGGGTATAAGGATGGTTTAAAGGGTTATAAGCTTTGGAACCCAGTAACAAGGAAGGTTGTGTACAACCGAGATGTGGTGTTCAGAGAGGTGAAAGATGTTATTAAACATGAAGTCCAACCAAAGGAACCTGAGAAGATAGAGTTTGAGCTAAAGGAGGAAGAACCAGACTCTACAACAGAGGAGGAATTAGAAGATGAAGAGCCAAAAACTTCAGCTTTGAGAAGATCAGTTCGAGAAAGAAGGCAGCGAGAAAGGTATAGTCCATCTACTTTCTGTTCAAATTTTACTTTGTCTATTATTGATGATGATCCCAGATCTGTGAAGGAAGCAGTGGATTCAGAGGATGGAAACTCTGGAAAGAGACCATGGTTGATGAAATGGAATCTTTGCACAAAAATGAGGCTTGGGATCTGGTGGAGTTGCCGGCTGGAAGGAAACCCATTGGCAGCAAATGGGTGTTAAAAAAGAAAACAAATGCAGAAGGAAAAGTGGAGAAATGCAAAGCTCGGTTGGTAGAAAAATGTTATTCCCAGGTGCCGAGAATTGATTTTTGTGATATTTTTTCTCCTGTTGCCAAGGTAACTTCTATTAGATTACTTTTATCTGTTGTTGCTGCTTTTGATTTTGAGGTAGAATAGATGGATGTGACGACAACATTTCTTCACGGGGATCTGGAAGAGGAAATCTACATGAAGCAACCTGAAGGCTTTGCGGTGAAAGGTAAGAAAGAACTGGTATGCAAGTTAAAGAAGTCTCTGTATGGGTTAAAACAGTCACCAAGGATGTGGTATCAGAAATTTGATACATTTATACAAGGACTTGGCTTCACCAGAAGAAAAGTAGATCACTGTGTGTGTTTTAAATTAATTGGTGACTGTGTTATTTATCTGGTCTTGTATGTGGATGATATGTTGTTGGTTGGAAATGACAAAGAAGTTACCCAGGATTTGAAGACCCAATTGTCCTCCAAATTCGACATGAAAGATCTTGGTGCTGCAAACTATATTTTGGGCATGGAAATTAAAAGAGATCGGGCAAAGAGGAAGCTCTGGTTAAACCAGAGGAAGTATGTCGAGACAATACTGCAGAGGTTTAATATGCAGGATAGTAAACCGGTGAAGGTTCCTATTCTTGTAGGTGTGAGGTTATCTGCTGAACAATGTCCCAAGACACAAGAAGAGGAAGAGGACATGTCCCGTGTTCCATATGCAAGTGAACTCGGTAGCCTGATATATGCAATGGTCTATACTAGACCAAACATTGCATATGCAGTGGGAGTATTGAGCAGGTTTATGTCAAAACCAAGAAAGGAGCATTGGACAGTAGTGAAACAGGTTTTCAGGTATTTGCGTGGCACTAGTGATTATGGTTTGTGCTACCAAGGAAGACCAAGATTAGACAGAGTGTTGGATATTCGTGGCTTTGTTGATGCAGAATGGGCTGGAGATATGGATCAGAGAAGATCTACAAGTGGGTATTTGTTTAACCTATTTGGAGGTGCAGTCAGTTAGATGAGTAAGAAACAATCTGTAGTGGCACTATCAACTACAAAGGTAGAATACATGGCAGCCACTCATGCAAGCAAGGAAGCAGTTTGGTTGCAGATATTGTGTTCAAGTATGGGGTTAGTACAGGAAGCTATAAGGATAGACTGTGACAGCCAAAGTGCAATTTTCTTGGCAAAGAACCTCGCTTATCATTCAAGGACAAAGCACATTGATGTTCAGTATCATTTTGTGAGGGATATGATAGAAGACAAAAAGGTGTTGCCGGTAAAGGTGGACACTTTGAAGAATACTGCAGATGTATTGACAAAATCTGTGAGCTTTGAGAAGTTCTCTTGGTGTAGAGAGACAATGGGCATTTTAGGGCTGGAAAAATGACTAAGCTCTCTTGTGGCCCCCTGTGGAAAGAAAACAACAAGTGGGAGAATGTTGGGTTGTGTTATATTCTTTCCACGTAGTTAACAGGGGGTTTGAGGGGCACCTGTAACCCCAGTTTATGGGGTCTGAGGCAGCGCCCCAGAAAATTTTGGTTTTGGACCCTATGTTAGGTTGGGCAGACACACCTATCATTTTGTGCATGATTTTCACACATTTTTTTTGGACGCGATGGTTTTCAGTCCATGGTATTGGACGCGATGGTTTTCGGTTCATGGTATTGGATGCTTCAGCATGTATAAATATGTATTATAACATTGAAAGGAACATAATGAAAAATCAAGCTGGTAGTCCCGATTTTGGGATCCAAGGGAAAATCTCTGTGTATATGTGTTTTATGTGTTCTGCTCTCGCATTATTTATTTTCTGTGTTTTAGAATTCGTATGCAGGTAATTTCTGTACGGGGTTAAAACCTACAAAGTCACTGTTCTTCCCTTCCAATATGACCACGGGGTCTTCTCCTTTGCATGGAAGTCGGTAAACGCAGTGAATCAAGTCTGCCGTGATGGGGATGGGCTCCTCCAGCCACAAACAGCCATCATGCATAAGGAAAAACAACTGTCTGATGACGAAAATGGTTATTGGTGCATGGTGGAAGTGTGGCACCAAGAGCAGATTCAGTAGCCTAGCCTTTTCCACTCCGCGCAACCACTTCCGCAGTTCTAATTTTGTCACTCCTGCCGCGGTGTTCTGCTTGGGCTTCATAAGGTTCCTGGTCTCAAGGTGAGGGAACTTCTCGTGGTCAGTGAGGTCCCAATCTTCAAATTTTAGGTTCGACACCCGTCCCAGGTGCATGCCCTAAAAAATAATGCTGTCTGGGAGGAGTGGGGTCTAGAGCGAGCTCTTGGTCTCGTCCAGGTCCTTGGGCACTTTATCCTTTCCTTTTCGCAGGGGGACATGGGCAGACAACTTTGTTGGGGGGTGTGCAGGCTGAGTTTCCTCCTCCATGCCTTCATCCTCGTCTTTGGCGATGATTAGGTCCGCCAGGTCTTCTTCTTCTTCGTCGATCTCTATGGTGATGGCTTTCCCCTTCTCCTCCATTGACAGCTTGGTGCGCAGCGAGTTCCATAGGAACACACGTATGGGAACCATCGCTTGCTTGTCCTTCTTGGGTCTGGGCATGCGCGGTGATTTTGGGATTTCTGCCACAATCTCAGCTCCTTCCGGAGCATCTCCCACTACTAGGGCCTGTGCGGCCTCTCCGACGGTCATTTTGGTTATCTCCATAACGTCCTCAGCTGTTGCCATCGTATTCGTCTGGAAATCTAGCACTCGCGAACTCAGGGGCTCAATCAATGCTTGGCTCACAACAATCAGGGCTCTGCTCAATCGCTCAATTTGCAAATGACCAAGTGTTGTTTGCTGGGCAGCCCTTTGTATTTTATAGCACTTTTTGAATTTGAATTCGACTGTTCCCCGCAAATCCGATTCACTAATGCTCCATTGGCGGCATATTTTTCCAAATATTACCCATAAATATTGTCTTAAATTCCTGCCACCCACTCCATTTGGCCTCAAGTCAAGCATCCCATCGTGAATAGTGACTTCAACAGTCACTTTCTGGCCACCCTGCATGGTAGCGCAACCCCCTGTGCGCGGTCGCAGATCTTGTGACTTTTTGTTTCTGCGCGCAGCTCCAACCTTGCGCAGCTTTCGGGCAGAGTATTTTATAGTCCCACGCTTCCTTTCAACTGCTTGGAGTGCTAAGACTGTTCCTCCCTCGGCTAGTCAGGTGGTCGTGCCACCTGTGTGCGGTTTCCTCCGATCATCTAGCATTCTTCCTGGGAAATACCTACCTTTTATCGTTACTGGTGGCGTCGCGCACCTTATCCTCTGCAGTGCATCACCTTGGTTAATTCTCTTAGTAATATGCGGTCCAAGCCAAGGCATCATACTGATCAATTCGCAGCGATAGTCCTCAAACTTGTTAGCATGATCGTGCGCACCCTATTTTATCACCGTGGTCTTCTTATCGAGAAAATCATCCCTTATCTCGTCTTCCAGCTTCTTGACTTCTGCTTCTACCAAAGTGCTTTTCCTCCTTAATCGTACCCTTTCTTTTTCAAGTTCTTGGAGCCTAAAATTTCCCTGTTGGATTTCTTCCTCAAGTCCCATGTGTTCTGCTTCTTGCGACTATGTGATCCCTTCTTTCTAGGCTCTGCGAACCATCGTATCTACTGGTGCTACTATGTGCAGACTAGGCTTTTCATGCTCCATGGGGATTATAGCATTCGCTTCATACTTCAGCTTCGGAGGTGCCTGTGCGGTCAGGGTCTTGCACGTGGTCCTATAAGCCCATAGAGCTGCTGGTACACGTAGGTCCCAGCTAGTCCACTTCGTATTGTGGACTTTGTTCAGTGCTTCGCGTATTTTGTTAAAGACTTCTACGTGGATATCCTTCTGCGCACCTAGTCTTTCCATACTTCATGGTCCCAACCAGAGGGGTCGTTCGTACCATTGTCTTTCTCATGCCTGCATCTCGATCATGTCTCCTACTACGAGTACTATGTGCATTCCTGCAAGTTTCGCACCATATGCTTGTACCCACCTGGAAAGGTGGGCGCGCGGGCCATTTCATCTATCATACTTTTCTTTTAACCACATCTAAGGCTTCCCAAATCGTAGGCACATCATCCTTCGGCAGTCGTGCCAGTCCTCAAAACTCTTATGGTGCGTACCCCACCACCTTGCGGGTGTAGCATGTAGTACCCATTTCAGAGCACCTAAACGCTATTGTTTCGACACTTCTCCTTAAAATTTGTTTAGGGACTCCTCCACTTCACCTAACCTGTCGTACTTAGGCAGATCTCTTACCTCTGTTTCTACACAGTGCAATGACCTTGTCATCATATTATAGTTGAGCGTGGTTACCTCGTGTAACCGGTTCTGCCATCATTCTATCTCTTCGTCAGAATCTGATGTATAGGAGCTTTCGCACTCCCACGAGATTCGACCATCCACAGTTGGATTTACCCAGTCTTGTTCGTGCGTAGTTATCTTGTAGATACAGTTTAGATCATCGTCACTGTCGTAGTCGCGCACTGGCTCTATGTAGCATGATCCTTCCGCAGGGTCTAAAGGTACCACTACGTGCAGTGACTTTTTCTCAAAAATCATCTTGCGATTCTTTAGATTTATCACTCCATTCATGTTAGTGGCCCAATCTATTCCCAGTAGCGCAGGGTAGGGATTGCTATCATCGACAATCTCTATCACTTTGAAATATTCTAGCACACTCGCTCCTTCGATATCTACTGTGATTCCCTGCAATCTCCCCATAGGTAGGATCTTTTGCTGGTTCGCCATTCGCAGTTGGATAGGAGACCATTGCAACGCAGGCCTGCCCATGCGCTCCCATGTCTGCTTTGGTAAGACGTTCACGTCTGATCCTAGATCTAGAATCACTTGATCCATCTCATATTCCCCGATCTGCGCGGTCAATCTCATCTCCCTTCCTATTCGCGTTGTGTGCTTCCCGAGCTTCCAGACTACGCACGGTTCTCCTGGCGCGGTCCCAACACATCTAGTTATGAGTTCTTGCAACCCCTTCACAGCCTTGCTATCGTGCAGCAGCTTCATGCATGTCTCCAAGAATGTAGTGAGCATCGATGGGTCCATTTTCGACTCCAGTCTGTCTTTACTTCCTGAAGTGGAGGCATCTGCGAAGCTCCTCTTAGCTTCCATGAATGTCTCCGTAGCGCACTCCAAATCAAATTTTAGTTCCTTTGTTGGAGCCTGCGAACCTAGGTACTTTCCTCGGGCTGCTTGCCTTTTTCATCCACTATCGTAATACCACTTCGGAGCACAATATTTACATTAGGGTCTTCCTCGTGCAGCTTAGACCTCATCATTTGCAGGTTCTGAGTCGGGGGAGGTTGGAGTGCTCCTTTATCAGTCCTCCATCTCATGATCAAATTGCGTACAATATAAGCATGATGGTCTCGTTGGATTTGTACAATTGCGGGAATAATGCCCCGAACCTTCGCAACTGTAACATATCAGCTGTCCGCAACCTCTTCCTGGTCCCATTCCACCTCGGCCTCGTCCATGCCCCTGAAATCCAGTGCACGCCATTCCTGCATTTTGATCGAGGGGCTGTGTTTCAGCCTGAACTATGTAGGTAGGAGTCCGATCCATCATCAATTCATAACTTCTACATGTGCGCTCATCATGGCTTACTGACCTACAGACATTACAGAACAACTGCTAGGAATTCTGCGTATACTTCTGTAGTATATGGAAGTTATCTGTAACATGTTTTCCTCCTATCTGACAATCGCACACCATAATGTAGGTGCCGTGCTTGGTCCTACTTGTGCCTCCAGTCTCAATGGCATTGGTCCTCCTCCCGTGAGGTAATTCACGAACACCGGGCAATGGTCATTGTCTTTCCCCTGGACCTTGCACTTTACGCACCACCGTCCTAACTTGTTTCAAACTTTGCATCTCAAGGCACAAGTTTTTCAACTGTGCGTGAATCTGCTGGACTCCCAGGTTAGGATCTTGTATCGGAGTCTTGTGCAATCTCATCGTGACCTCTAAAGCCTTAGCCTGAGTGGTTAGCCTTTGTTGTGACAGTGCGTTCCATAGATGTGGTGTTAACGAGGCTACAAACCATTCGCAGTGTTGCCCATCTGTTAAGGTCATGTTCGCTTCATGAATTGTGCACTTCAGTCTTTGATCCAACTCCCACAGGGTTTCGCCTGGTAGCATGGTGATTTCCTTGAATCCAATGATTGACTATGCCTCCGATTTTGGCCTACTAAATTCCTTGTTTAGCGCAGCTTGGATATCCGCTATCCCCGCATTCGGATTGTCATTGGAATGCTTAATGTACCAGGTCAGCGCGCGATCCTGCAAAGCGTTGACCAACGTTGCCTTCTTTATATTGTCATCCATGACACCCTATGCTTCCCATACAGCTTTTACCACGAACCAAAATTGGTTTGGATCTTCATTCCCTACTCCCTTGAACATTGGTAGCTTTATCGTGCTGGCCATACTGCTTCGCAGTGGTGGCGGAGGTGGTATGGGCGAAGTCGGGGGTGAAGATGGTGAAACTGGTGGTGGTGTGGGTGGGGGTGGTATGTGCGAAATTCTCTGCTTTATTAGATTGATCGCACTTCTTGGTGAAACCTTCGTGAGCTCTTCTTCGCCTCCTCGCGGAGGTGAAATCAAGGGGCTAGTTTCTAGTTCTATGCTACCTTTGTTTCTGTAGATCCTCCCACTCCGCGTAGCCCCAAACATCAATTTATTCACATAACCCACTTTTCACACAGTAGCATTTTAATCCAAGTGTTCAAATATTTAACGTACTTACCTCGCGGTCCCTTGAGGAAGCGTCATTCTGCCTCGCTATAGCTGACCGAAGTATCTACCGCGAATTCAATGATGAACCCTCCTATGATTCGATCTAGCCAGTGATCGATAGCGCGCGCGATCTTATCTTTCGATGCTTCCAGTCTGCGCACCAATTCTGGAGTCCACACAATAGGTTTGTCGAGTTTACACCTTCCTTGGCTATCTGCTAGCCTCGTGATCCACTCATACAACTCAGTAGGGAAGGATGTAGAGAAAATTTCGTGGATTTCTGTAGCAATCTAACCACTCTTCCTTTGATAATCACAGATTCCTGTTTTCCTGTGCCGCGAACTCGTGAATCTTTCTGTCCAACCACTCTTCAATTCCTTTCTTTGTTGGATTCCAATCATACGACATTAGACATCTCTATGCAGATCCCGGTCCCAGCAACGGAACCATTTGTTGGATTGTTGGGGCCTGTCCCAGGTTCAGAGTTAATTAGCCAAACAAATCCCGGTACTACTGGCCCTTTCGGCAATGATCCGTGGAGCACAGACTGAAGTATCACCCAAAGTAGTATGGGAGGGTGCTAGAACTAGGTTTCTGCACCGTGGAGATGTCTGATGAGTTCGTCTAGTCAGTGATTTGTCCTTACGCACAGATTGCTTTGCGCACTTTCCCATTCCTCGCGGCCTGATATACTGCCTTCATGCAACCCTACCCAGGGGCTGTGCGTTGTGCTTTGCGCTATTACCTAAGGCCTTACTTATATTCCAATATTAGTTAATTATCTTTTCCTACTTGAGTGCTTTAATTTATACTTAACAACATAAAACCTTCATACAGGTTCACGCAGTAAATAAACAGTATACTTGTAAATTACATTCATTTATGCAATACACCAGAAAAGATACACATAATTATAGCAAAACTTCTTTTTATTGATTCTTTCCATGGTTACAAACTCGACTCGCCATGTGCACTCAGCTGCAGGGGTCCGCGCACTCAGCTGCAGAGCCTTCTCCTACTCTACAAACTTTGACTCAATCACTTAGCCTTCTCATGCTCCGATTCTATTATTTCTTCCCTTTTTTCTCTTAGAGCCTTGCTCTATTTATACAATCCCATGGTTCGTGGTCCATGGGTAGGTCTATCCAGCTGACATTACACTACAAAACTAGGGTGGACAACCCTATGACTCTATCATATTTTCGCGCCTCGCGCCCGTAATTCGCAGAGCTCTTACAACAAAATTTGGTCAAAACTTGGGCTTTAAGCGCCAAAACATGCCTTGGTGGGGATTCCATGCCCAATAAGGTTGCAGTGGATGTGTTTTAGGTTGTAATTCCTTTGTTTCACTGGATGGAATAAAGTGAAGGATTGGCTATTTCCCCATAGATCTAGCCCAAAATGGGAGAGCCACATATACTAGTGTCTCTTTTTTATTGTTTCATTATATCTTTTATTTCCACATTCATTTTGATTTTATTGATTTGTGAATTTATTACTGATAACTGGTATCGAAACCAAAGGTTTACTTGGCTAATAAAACTCGTAGGAAAGGAGGCTTTTTGGTTTGAGAGGGAGCAATAGGATGAAAGAAGGTTTTAGGGTCAAGAAATTTAATGGCCAAAATTACCAGATATGGAAGATACATATGGAAAATTATCCATATCATAAAAATTCTTTTCTACCATTAGATGAAATAACGAAGAAACCAATGACTATGAAAAATGAAGAATGGGATATTCTTGACAAAAAGGCACTAGGAACAATACAACTATGTTCGACAACATCATTGAATTTCAACATTTCAAAAGAAAAGACAATGCATGGTTTGATGATGACATTGGTTAAATTGTACAAAAAACCCTTAGCTTCCAACAAGGTATTTCTAATGAAGAATTTATTTAATATGAATATGTTAGAAAGTTGGTTTGTTGCTAATAATTTAAATGAGTTTAACATGGTCACCAGTAAATTAAGTTCTGTAGGAGTAAAATTTGATGATGAAGTTAGTGCTCTTTTGATTTCATGCTCATCTCTAAAAAGCAGGAATGACTTGGTCATGGTTGCGTCGAGTAATTTTGTTTCTAGTTCAAATAGTTCAAAGTTTGATGATGCTATCGGTGTTATCCTTAACAAGGAAATGTGATGGAAAAGCACCAGTGAGACATCAAGTCATGCTTTGACTGTAGAGTGTAGGGGAAGACAAATGGAGAGTGGAAAGAGCATAGGGAATTGTGGAAATTCTAAGAAGGGAAGATCCAAATCCAAAGGGAGGTTGGAATGGTAACATTGTGGAAAGAAAGGACACACAAATAAAGGCTATTGGTCTCTAAAAGAAAAAAAAGAGATGGACAATAGGAGAATAATAAGGAAGAAAATGTAGTAGGGGATGTGTTACAAGAAGCTTTAACCCTTTTAGTAGATAACATTGTTGATTCTTGGGAGATAGACTTAGGGGATTCATTTCATGCTAAACCCCATAGGAAATATTTTTAAGATTATGTACAAAGTGATTTTGGATGGGTTTATTTAAGTGATGATGAACAATGTAAAATTTTGGGAAAGGGTAAGGTGTTCATAAAACTACAAAATGGAAACCAATGGTTGCTGAAATAGGTAAGACATGTTCCTGATTTAAGACAAAGTCTAATTTGAATAGGGCAGTTGGGAAGTGAAAGTTGTACAATCACATTTATAGGAAATTCATGGATTCAAGGTCACTAGAGGATCTTTGTTAACAATAAAATGAGAGAAGGTAGGTACATTATATTTACGTATTGGTAATGTTGACCTTTTTATTGTTTTAGCTTCTATAGGGGCCAATACATCTTTGTGGCATCATAGACTTAGGCACGTGATTGAGGAGGGGATGCAATTCTCCACTTACGGAAATTATTATTAGATTTGAAGAAGGTTGATTTGGACTTCTGTGAGCATTGTGCTTATGGAAAATAGAAAAGAGCTAGATTTCTCAAAGTTGGGAAGGAAAAGAAGAGTGAAAAGTTAGAATCTCTGCATATATATGTATGTGGACTAGTTCAAGTATCATCTCTTGGTGGCTCTTATTATTATGTTACTTTTATTGATGATGCAACTAGGAGACATTGAGTTATTGCATTAGAAACAAATATGATGTCTTTGATACTTTTAATAAATGGAAATCTTTGGTTGAGAATGAGATAGGAAATAAGTTGAAGTGTCTCAAATAAGATAATGGAGGTGAATATTGGAGCAAAGAGTTTGATAGTTACTATTATTACCATGTGATTCGTAGAAGATAGTTCCAAGAGCACATAAGAAATTAATGTGTCGGAAAGGATGAATTAGACAATCATGGAGCATGCAAGGAGTATGAGGTATATATCATGTAAAGATGTAAACATCAATGTAAATGTAAATGTAAACGTAAACATTTAACATGTAATGTTTAACATTTAACATTTTTAATATAATGTCCACCCTATTTAAAAATCAATCTAATTATTATTATGTATAAACAAAATATAAATTTAAAATATAAAGAGGTTTATGAACAGTAAAAAAAATAGGTATGGTAAATAAATATAAATATAAATAAACTAGAAGTATGGTAAATAAATAAAACCTCTTTTTATATTTACTCCATAAACCTCTTTATATTTACGAAAACTCAAAAAAGAGGTTTTATTTAGGTGAAGCCTATGGGCCAAATACCATTTTAATACCATGGACTAAATACCATGGGCCAAATACCATATTTATAAAAGAGGTATGGTAAATAAATAAAAATAAAAATAAACCATATATATATATATATATATATATATATATATATATATATATATATATATATATATATATATATTCCATAATCCACTTTATATTTATGAACACTCAAAAAAGAGGTTTTATTTAGGTGAAGTCTATGGGCCAAATTATTATTAATACCATGCAAAAAAACATTATTAACCCTAATATTAATATTAATAAAAATAAAGATGGCACATGGTATTGACCCATGGTATGCACATGGAATGTAGCCTATTTAAAAAAGGAAATTAAGCTAGCATATATCCATCTTTACTATGGATCTACTAAGGGCTGAGAAAATATCCTGGTTTGCAAACTAGCATAGAGTGAAAAAATTTGATCCCTCTCGGTGCTTGGTAGACCCATAGTAAAGATGGATCTATGCTGGTTTACTTAATAAATAGGGGATCTTCAAGTTATTTGGATGAAGACATTATAGAGGAGGCATGGACAGGTAAAATGATAAACTACTTTTTATGAAGACATTTGGTTGTGAATCATTTTTCCATATTGATAGAGAAAATAGAACAAAGCTTGAGGAAAAATCCAATAAGTGTACTTTTATTGGATATTTAGTTAATGATTTTGGTTAGGAATGTGGTATTCAATGATAAGTTCATGTACAAAGGTCATTGCAAAGAAAGAAACAAGAAAATGAAAGCACATAATACACAGTGCTTGAGGAAATCATAGAAAAAGAATTTCCGAAGGTACAAGAAAATCAAAATGTTCAACAAAAATAGCAACAAGAGTGATCCAGGAGGATGTTGGTGGTGACCCACCTATCCCACTTGGAACCCCACAACTATCTCTTTTAGTTTTACAGTTTCCTTAATTGTAGCACAATTTACTATTTTTGGGTCCTTAACTTCCTGAGCCATTTTGAGGCCCTAAATGACTCCTTTTGGGAAAAATGGGACCAACATGGGGTAGAAAACAATGTTGGTCATTCAAAAGTTGTAGTCCTCGAATAGATATTTCTAACGAGGCATTGTGCACGTCAAACAAAGATCGTATGCCAAAGTTACGACCCCGGGAAGTTGATGTACCAATTTACGCAAACGGGGCCCATAGTTTGGCGCTTCATCTCCTAGGGTTACTTTTTTGGATGTTTAGGGTTTTCCATTATTTCTCAATAATAAATAGGCCTTTGAGCCTCATTGTAACATAGTTTAGAGGCATGTATCCACCACATCTCTCCTCAGAGATAAGCTACCATCGCCCGAGCTAGTTTATTTCCATTTTTGTTTGTAAGCATATTTCAATATTTTATCTCATTGAAATGAAGTGTTATTTCTACTGCATCTCTGTATTTATGGTTATGTCTGTCATTTTTTGCATTCCCGTTTAAATTCAGATTAGTGGTATCAGAGCGATCTACTCTTTCTCTATTTTTCTTTGCATGTCCCCAACGAGATCGGGATATAAGGAGTTAGGGCTTGAACTGGTCAAACCTTTGCAAGACCAACCTCGCAAATCCCGAAAGCCTCCCATGGCAGATGAAAAAAAATATGATGGGGCAAGAGATCCTATCAAAACCTTGCTTGAAGAAGCCCTCGAGCGACAAAGGATTGCGATGATGGACAACTTTTCCCACATCCTTCAGCGGCTACCTAGGGGCGACGCATCTACTTCCATAAGCTACTCTGGAAGCGCCAAACCCTTTAAGGTACAAGTTAACTTTGAAATTCCCATATTTGAGGGCCAAATAGATGCAAATGTCATAGATAAATGGTTAAATCTGCTAGAAGGATATTTTTCCGTTCATGATTTTTTCCAGCTAGGAAAATATCACTTTTTCACTTCTCAATGCATCCCCCCAAGTCAAGAACTGGTGGGAAACCTACTGCAAGTAGAAGGATGAAAGTATGGCCTCACTGTTTTCAGCCGCATCCACTTGGAATTCATTCCGGGATGCCATCAAGGAGAAGTACTACCCCGTCAGAAGCTATGAGGATAAATACATAAAGTGGACCACATTGTGGCAGGGAAGGGACCAAGACTTGCCGAAGTTTAACAACATTTTTCATACCCTTCGCACAAAGTTGGGTATCAAGGATTCGAAGCAGAATTTGGTACTCAAATACTGCGACTGCCTACACAAGTACATCCAGGACGAGATGGAGTTCTTAGACATCTCCTCGCTCGGCACGACGTACCGATACACTGTCAAGATCGAGCACAAGTTTAAACAGAAGAAAAGAGAATTTGGATCTACGAATTCGAAGCAAGGGAAAGGCTTCCCCAAACCGTAGAACCAAGGACAAAGCCAAGATGGTGTGACCCAAGACAACCCGTCGAAGCCACAAGAAAAGAACAACACTACGACGTCAAAGAAGGACACAGGGAAGTGGTATGAGTTCCATAAGAGCCCTACTCATAACACAAGTGAGTGTCGGGCCAAGTAGTTGATGGTGGCCGAGTTGAAGGCTTCAGAATCAGATGCATGTTCCGACCTTGAGTTAGAACACAACAAGAGGAATGAAAAAGGGAAGAAAATCATTGATGCGGAGCCCAATGCCATTTTTTCCATCGCCAAGATCTAGAAGAATGAGCTTGAAGATCCAGAGGAGGGGGAGCACCTTTTCCACTCATAAATGTGGGTGAAGGGTTCGCCGTTGCAATTCATTGTCGACAGTGGTAGCCAAAAGAACCTCATTTCAGTAGAGGTCGTGAAGCAGCTTGGCCTACCGACCACACCACACCACACCTGCAGCCGTACAACATCGAGTGGCTTCACCAAGGACAAGATCTCTGAGTCCGCTAGCAGTTCCACCTTCCCTACGACATCAAGCCCTTCATAGATGAGGTATTGTGTGATGTTGCACCTCTTGACGTTTGTGATGTATTATTAGGACAACCATACTTATTGAAGTGACATGCTGTGTATGAGTCAATGCCTCGCGTTGTTATTATTTCTTTGGGTAATTCACTATACAGGATATCAGAGGTAGCCCCACCTACCACCACCTCTTTGATCTATGCTAAGAAATGTAGTAAGATCATCTCCAAGACTAGGAAATTCATTTTCTTTCTGTTTCGCTCTCAAAGTAAGGGGAAGATCGTAGCCACATCCATGGCCCCTAGGAAGGGTTCCTCCATGCAGCAGAAGTAGGTGGATATGGTCATGAAAGAACACAAGAACATCTTCTCCTCAACCACAGGGGTACCGTTGCACTGTCAGGTCAAGCATTTGGTTGGAGCACCTTTACCCAATAGGCCAATACATTGTCGCTCCATTGTGAAAAATGCCAAATACAAGCAGGGACATGATCAACATCGGGTGCTACGCAAGTTTCAGGTGGGTGATAAAGTATGGTTGCATCTACAGAAAGAACACCTTACAAGAGCCCATTAGAAGCTCAGACCACTCTAATATGGTCCTTACAACATTACCAAGGTTGTGGGAAACAATGCTTTGGAGCACAACATTCCCCCATTCCTTGGCTTGCACCGAGTGTTCAATGTGGACCGCCCTCGACCATGCTTCCCACCATTATTGGACACATCAGAGATTGCATAACAACTTAGCAGGGACCAAGTTCAACAAAAGTTTCCCCATCTCATGGAGGCACTCAACGTAATGGGGAACATTTCTTCCTAAGGGGGGAGGAATGATCCAGGTGGATGTTGGTGGTCACCTGCCTATCCCACTTGGACCCCCAAAACTATCTCTTTCAGTTTTACAGTTTCCTTAGTTGTAGCAAAATTTACTATTTTTGGTAGTTTTTTCAGGTCTTGAACTTTTAGAGCTGTTTTGAGGCCCTAAACGACATTTTTTGGGAACATGGTGTTGGGATGGGGTCCCCTAGGGTCAATTTTGGGGAAAAAGCCCAAGTTTTGTTGTATAAAGATGTAAAGTCTCTACAAGTTGTGGTTGCGGAGTGCGTAGATAGTTAAAGTGTCATAAAGGGTTTTACCCTTCTTTTATGTAAGTTGAGTTGGCTTTTGAAGATCTACGCATGGTCTGCGGACCATGGGATTTTATAAATAGGTGTGTCTTAGAGAGTCTAAGGCATGATCATGGTGATGGAGAAGTAATGTTTTGGTCTATGGGAGAAGTCTAAAGACTTAGCGAAGAAGAGTAGGAAGAGAGGCTCTGCCGCTGTGTGCGCAGAGGCCTAGAGTAGAGTTCTTAGCTGAGTGCGCGGACCTCTACAGCTGAGTGCGCGGACCTCTGCAGCTGAGTGCGTAGACCTATGTAGTTGAGTGTGCATGGAAGTCTTGAGTTTGTAAGCAAAACTGAGTATTAATAAAGAAGATTGTTGTATAAATACTTGTGTTTATCTCTTTACTTCTGTTTATATGAATGCGCCTTATGTTATAATGGGTTTATGAAATAATGATGTATTGATATGCGACTTTACACGACTTATACTATTACATGAATGCAATTATTTTTAACTGTTTACACGACGATTATCTTGATATATGTTGAAGTTATCGAACAATTAAGATAACTTGAGTAATTATTGGGTTGTACGTAATCTTTGATATGCGTAAGTAGTGCATTCACCTATTCAGGGTCCACGAAAGACAGTCGTAAACATTCGTGGAGGTATAGAAGCTGATCAAGGATAGTTATATCGATAAGCCTTAAAGGTTTATCGATCCACGCGAAGGAATATTTAGGGCATAAAACGACATCACACTCATCTCTGGGTGCGGAAAATTGGTTCCTGCATCCCCCCATGCTGCTTTGGGTGAGACTTCAGTCCATGCTCCGCGGATTGATGCTGAAAGGGCCAGTAGTGTAGGGATTTGTTTGGTGAAACTAACTCTGAACCTGGGTCAGGACCCACTAAGCCAACAAATGGTTCTGTTTCCGAGACCGGGATTTGCATAAAGAGATGTGTGATGTCGCATCACTGGAATTCAACCAAGAAAGAAATTAAGGAGTGGTTGGATAGAAAGATCCACGAATTCACAGCGTAAGAGAATAGAAATCTGCGCCTGACGAAAAAACAGTGGTTGGAAAGATACCTATACACAGATATACACAAGATCTTCTTCTGCACCTTCCCGATCGAACTATACGAGTGGATCGCTAAATTGGCAGACGGCCAAGGAAGGTGGAGAATTGATGGTCCAATTGTGTGGACCCCGGAGCTAATATGAAGTTTGTAATCCTCTGAAGATAAGCTCGTGTGCGATGTCGATCACTAGATGGATCGAGTCATAGAAAGATTCATGATAGAATTCACGGTTGATACCTCAGTTAGTTACAATAAAGCAGAGTGACGCTTTTTCAAGGGGCCGCGAGGTAATTATTTGAGATCTTTGAATACTTGGATTAAGATGCTCTTATGTGAAAAGAGGGTTATACCATTACCTTGATGTTTGGAACTACGCGAAGTGGAAAGTTCTTCAGGGATAGAGGGAGAACAGGCCTTGAATATAGCCCATTGATTGAGCCTCATCTGAATGATGACGAGGGAGCAACACAGGCTTCACCGCAAAGCGTTGTTTAGTTAATAAGGCAAGGGTTTATGTGAATAACTCATCCGTCCACACCACCTCCACCCTCACCTCCACAACATACACCTTCGCCCACACCACCATCACCTTCGCCACCGTTCAACATGTCGAATACGATGAAATTTCCCGTTTTCAAGGGCTTGGGGAATGAGGACCCAGACCAGTTTTGGTTCATTGCGAAGGCCGTGTGAACAACACAAAATATTACAGATGATCATATGAAGAAATTGCATTTGGTTACTTCTCTACAAGATCGTGCGTTGACATGGTACATTAAGTATTGCACTGATAACCCGATGGCGTCATTAGCGGACATTTGGACTCCTCTGAACAAGGAATTCAGTAGGTCTAAGTCTGAAACATAGTCGGTAGTGGGGTTCAAGGAAATCATGATGAGGATTAGTGAAACACCCTGGGAGCTGGATCAGAGAATGAAGTGCAGAATTCGTGAAGCCAATATGAATCTCACAGATAGTCAACACCGCGACTGGTTTATAACCGCACTCCTACCTCACTTAAGGATTGCTTTGTCACAACAAAAGATAGGAATGCAGGCGGAAGCGCTGGAGATCACAATGAGATTACATGAGATGCCTATCTAGGATGCGATGTTGGGAGTTCAACAGATTCATGCAGAGTTGCAGAACCTCTGCTTGGAGTTTCAGAGCTTGAAGAAGGAAAAAGTGGCTCGGCCAGAGGTGCGCGAAGATGTTTGGTGCCTCAAGTGTAAGAATGAGGGGCATGATAAGAATCATTTCCCTGTTTTTGCGAATTATATGGCAGGAGGAGGGCCCATGCCTCTGAGGCAGGAAGCCCTAGTAGGACCAAGTACAGGGCCCACACTGTGGTGTGCTATCTGTCAAGTAGCAGGAAAACATGTAATAGACAATTGCCACTTACTACAAAAATTTGTACAGATGCCGCAACAATTATTCTACAACTTCTATAAATCGGTAGGCCATGATGAGCATAACTGTCATAGCTATGAATTAATGATGGAAAGAATGCCTGCGTATCGGATAAAAACAAAAACTCAGCCTCTAGATCAAGGTGTTAGGGGAGCACGCGGACGAGGCCGAGGAGGAGGAGGACTTGGTAGAGGTTGAGGGAAAGTTATTTGCTATAATTGCGGAGTGCCAAGACACTACGCGTGGGAGTGTATGAGCCAAACACGCCCGTCATGCCGGTATTGTACTCAGTTTGACCACACGATAGAAGAATGCCCTATATTGATAGCTAAAATGCAGGAGAAGAAGGCGCAACCTCAACAGCCTACCCAGAACCTGCAGATGATGAGGGCAGAGCCTCATAAAGAGGATCCCAATGTCAATAGCATGCTGCGAAGTGGTATAATAACTGGTGATGATAAGGGAAAACAACCCGAGGAAGGTGGATGGGTCTGTAAGGCTCCAGAAAAAGAAGTTGGGTTTGATCTGGAGCATGCAAAGGAAACGTTCATGGAAGCAAAGAAAAGCTTCGCTGAAGCCTCTACCTCAGGAAGTCAGGATAGGCTATCTGAAGAAGTTGACCCCTCCATGCTTACTACTTTCTTGGAGACTTTCATGAAACTACTGCATGACAGCAGGGCTGTGAAAGGATTATAGGAGTTGATAAACAAATGTGTTGGTAGGGATAATTCTTCTGATGGGCACCACACAGTTAGAAAGATCGACAGACATAAGACAAGAACAGGACGCGAGATGAGGCTCACTGCGCAAATAGGAGAATACGAGATGGATCAAGTTATTTTGCATCTAGGGTTAGATGCGAATGTTTTGCCTAAACAAACTTGGGAAAAGATGGGGAGGCCTACGCTGCAGTGGTCTCCGATTCAATTAAGAATGGAAAATCAACAGAAGATTATCCCTATGGGGAGATTGCATGGAGTAATTGTAGATATAGAAGGTGCGAGTGCGTTGGCTGACTTTGAAGTAATAAAGATTGTTGATGACAACAATCCATATCCCACGCTCCTTGGAATTGATTGGGCTATCGACATGAAAGGGGTCATCAATTTGAAGAAGCGGACAATGTCGTTTGAAAGGAAAACGCTCCGCGTGGTAGTATTATTGGACCTTGCGGAAGGACTGTGCTATACTGAACCGGTCCGCAACTATGAGGAAAGCAACAATGATTTGGATCAGATCTATAAGATAACAATGCGAGACCAAGATTGGGTTAATCCGACAATTGATGGACAAATTGCATGGGACCACGAAAGCTCTTGTACGTCAGATTTGGATGAAGAATTGGAGCACTGGTAGAATAGGTTACATGAAGTATCTACGCTGCAGTGTAATATGATGACTAAATCGCTGCGATGTGTATCATATGAGGTAAGAAGTTTACCTTATTATGATGGTCTAACTGATGTGGATACATTTGAAAGGGAAGTGCCTGAGAAGCATCACTTCCAAGCGCTGGATTTGGCGCTGCGCGCTACGCCTGCATGGTGGTGGGGTATGCATAAAGACAATTTTGAAGAATGGCGCGACTATAGGAGGATGATGAAGATGTGATTTGGTCGCCCCAAGGTATGGTTGACTGAGAAGTATGATGGGAGAAATGATCCACGCGATCATTTGGAAAAGTGGACTAAGGTTTATGGAACGGAGCCACAACCAGAGTGGGTGCATATTTTCTGTCACACTTTGGACATCATCCCTATGAACTGGTATTTGGAAACAGAGCTCCGCCATGGCACTGCGGAATGGGATATCTTAAGAGAGGGGTTCGTGAGGACGTTCAGCTTTGAAGATGGATTTGAGAGTATTGATGAAGTGCTGTAGGAGGTTAAGGCAACAATCTTCAAAATTCCGTAGGATCCCTTGGAATTGATTCAACCGGATTGGAGCACCCAGCTGTGCCATGCACTGGAATGCTATAATATGACTGCTGAAGGAGAGGATGAGGATCCAAGGAATATTAACATCCCCAAAGCAGAAGGCCACCGCGAAGTAGAGGGACCACAGATAGAGAACCCTGACATCACCATGCCCCTGAAAACTAAGCAGGTAAACATTGGTACAGAAGCGGAACCAAAGTTTGCGAAGATAGGGGATTATTGGGATGATGCTACCATGGACAAAGTCGCTAAGTTGCTCCGAGAATATAAGGATTATTCCCTACCAAATTTTTGGACTTAAAAGGCATCATAGGCGATTTGGGAGTGATGAAAACACATTTGAAACCGGACGCGAAGCCTGTTAAGCAGAGGCCATATCACCTTAATCCCAAATACAAGGAAAAGGTCCGCTTGGAGTTGGAAAATATGCTTGCAGCGGGTATTATTGAACCAGTGGAGGAATCTGATTGGGTGAGTCCAATGGTCGTCCAGGAAAAGAAGCAGAAGGATGAAATAAGGATTTGCGTAGATCTCAGGAAGCTCAATGATGCTTGTGTTCATGATCCTTTTCCAACTCTGTTCACAAATGAAGTACTGGATAATGTTGGCGGGTAGGAGGCCTATTCATTCATTGATAGGTTCTTTGGATACCATGAGATAAAGTTCGCACCAGAAGACAGGAGCAAGACTACCTTCGCCACAGAATGGGGGTGTTTCCAATATATAGTGATGCCTTTTGGGCTTAAGAATGCGCTGATGATCTTCTCGCTCGTGGTCATTGTGACATTCAAAGATTTCATTCACAAGTTCTTGGAAGTCTATTTCGATGACTAGACAATGTTTGGGCTAGTCAAGCGCCATGTAGACAATCTATGCTTAATGTTGGATACATGTCGAAGATATCAGATTGCGCTAAACCTGAAGAAATGCCTGTTTTGTGTCCCTTTTGGGATCTTGCTGGGTCATGTGGTATGCAGTCAAGGACTCATGGTGGACCCTGCTAAGATCATGGTAATAATTAATTCGAAGGCGCCAAGGAGTGTTAAACAGCTGTGCGCTATGCTGGGACATACTAGATATTATCAGAAGTTCATCAAAAGTTATGCTTATATTGCCAGCATATGGAAAATTTACTGAAGAAGGATGCTACATTCTGTTGGGACGAAGAATGTCAGCGCAACTTGGATGTGCTAAAGGAGAAAATGGTCACTGTGCTGATCCTCGTCTTCTCGGACTGGAAGAAGGAGTTCCATGTGCATGTAGATGCCTCATGTATCGTGCTAGGAGTAGTACTGACACAAGCTGGTGAAGGAGAAGTGGATCAACCTATAGCGTTTGCGAGAAGCAAGTTGTCTAAGGCTGAAAAGTATTACTCGACGACAGAGCGCGAAGGGTTGCCTATGGTGTACGCGCTCCAGAAGTTTAGACATTACCTGCTAGGCGGACATTTCAAGATGTACATAGACCATTCTGCATTGAAATATCTAGTCAATAACCCTGTTTTGGGGGGGGAAATATGCAGATGGTTGCTGTTGTTTCAGGAATATGATTTTGAGTTGATTGTGAAGCCAGGCAGGTTGAACGCAGGGCCATACCATCTATCACATATTGAAACACGGGAGGAGCCTACAAATTTGGAGGAAGGGCTGCCGGACACACATCTCTTTGTGGTGCTGTAGCAGATAATCACTTTGTAGAAATTATCCACTTTCTGACCACGGGGACGGCTCTAGAGGGATACATCAGCCAACAGAAGAAAGAATTGGTGGTGTGCACGACAAACTTTTTAGTTATTGCAGGCCATTTGTATAAGATGGGCTCAGATGAAATACTTTGATGATATGTGCTCGACTTTGAAAGAAACAATATCCTTGTTGAAGCTCATGGAGGAGTTGCAGGAGGACATTATGCAGGAAAAGCAACAACACAGAATATTTTGCGCATTGGGTTGTGGTGGTCGACGCTGCATAAGGATTCTAAAGCATATTGCAGGGAATGTGACGCATGTCAGAGGAAGGGAAAGCCATCATAGGGGGATGAACTTCCTTTGAATCCACAGGTGTCATTGCAGCCATTTGAGAAGTGGGCGATTGATTTTGTAGGACTGATTCAGTCTCCCAGTAAGAAAATAGGTGTGTGATATATCATCATCGCGAATGAATATTTGACCAGATGGGCGGAGGCACAACCTCTGAAAGAATGTACAGGGGGAACAACAACGAAATTTCTATTCAAATATGTGTTGACCAGGTTTGGTTGTCCAAAGGTTTTGATGAGTGAATGTGGTATGCATTTTCTCAATGAAACGATTAGCACGCTAATAGAGGAGTTCCAGGTTTACCATCAGAAGAGTATGCCATACCATCCTCAGGCCAATGGAACAGTTGAGGCTTTTAATAAGATATTGGAGAATGCACTGATGAAGGTTTGCAACGTGCAATGGAATGATTGGGACGTGCATGTTCCATCAGTGTTATGGGCATATAGAACTACCTGTAAGAAGCTTACGGGTCAGACACCTTTTAGGTTGGTCTATGGTGTAGAAGCTGTAATGCCTATGGAGTACATTGTGCCTAGTCTACACATAGCAACCTTCACAGGAATGGCAGATCGCAGAGCCTTAGAAGAAAGGCTCGTGCAGCTGACAGAGCTCGAGGAATATAAGTTTTTGGTTGGATTCCATCATAAGGTTCAGAAGGGACATGAAAAATATTGGCACAATCGGCACATCAAACTATGCACCTTCAAGGTAAATGATTTAGTTTTATTATATGGCAGTAAGTTTGATAAGTTTCCAGGAAAATTTCAAATGAACTGGCTGGAGCCATATGTTATCAAAGAGATTATAGATGGTAGAGAAGTTCAACTTGCGAAGTTGAATGGAGATCCATTTCTGGGGAGGGTAAATGGAAGCCAATTGAAGCCATACACCGGGGATCTGGCCCAATGACTACATGACAATAGCATAGTCTTAGCGCTCCAGGCAGCTGCAAGGAGGCGCAGGACTATAAACTACACTGCCCGGTTGGTAGAGCTACACGACAAGGGGTCTACGCGAAAATGAATGCTGTCACAGTACCATAAGAAGTGCACAGGGAGCTACGCTATAGGGGGAGAGACCGCACAATGCAACCGGAAAGTAACCATTATAGTCACTGTTCATGATTTTAGCTACCAAGAGACAATTAAGAGGAGAGAGGAGCAGCATTTAAGGCTGAAATATTTGGAGATTTGCCACCAAATCAGCATTTATGACAGATTTTGGGGGGAATGGTCAAATTTGAATTTGAATTCACCTATAAATTATGTGTGGCCGTCCAGTGAAAAAACTTTGCATCCTTAGAATTTTTGCGATGTGCTGTCGATTTCCTATGAATCGCTCATATTGGGAGGATTTAGTTGCGAGCCTTGCCTTTGCCAAGTTATCAGAGGTAAATCAAACATTCATCCTAGAAAATATGCTAGGACCAAGCCTTGTGGAAACTATGAGTACTGGAAGAAATTTCGCTTCTGATGGAGCGGTTTCGGAAGTTGTGAGCATGGAGGTTCCAATTGCTGTGCCTATGACATTGAGGTCGCTAAGAAGGACAAGCAGAAGAAGCCCATGTTGGTGAACGATTCACCGAGGAAGTATGCAACCACCCAGGATCAGAAGAAAGAAAAATAGAGTGCAAAAGAGAAGGGAAAAGTGGTGGACTTGGAGGCTGAAGAGTGAACAGAGGACATCGACACCAAGGGGGTGGATCCAATATCTAAGTTGCCAGATTACACCCCCCGTGCAAAGGGACAGTGAAGGTCCCTAAGGACCCAGATGCAGGAAAATTCCTCCTTAATACACCCCTGCTACCGAAGAACATCACCTTTGAAGGTCCACGCTTGGCACAGATTCCCCATCTCAAGCTGGAAGATTGGGATTTGGCGGACCATGAGAGGTTCCCCCACTTGGCCACAAAAAATTACATGAAGAGGGTGTTCTACAAAGAATCAGGTGTCACTATGCTAGAGTCGGTGGAGTGGATTCACGGAGTGAATCAATCGGGGTTGCTGAACTTGTTGTGGGTGCCCCACTACCATTGCTCCAATATCAACTTGATTGTCATTAAGAAGTTGCTAACCCTAGTGCATGATGGCTATTTGTGGCTGAGCGTGCCAATCCCCATCACTGATATGCTGATCCATCGGATCACGCTGTTGCCGCACTCAGGGTTGAATCTAGCCAAGGAGTTTGGCGGAAAGATGAGTGAGCGTGACCTCGCAGCGAAAATGAAGGATAAATTCAAGCTCGAGAAGAAGTCACATGGGTACTCTATAACCTCAATCACTAATCCCACATTGAAGGTTGTCACCCAGATCCTCACGGGGAAAGTTATGAGAAAATGCCGTGCAAACGAGGTTCTAGTGCCAGTGATTTCTTTAGCTGCCCAGTGCACGGAGGGTGTACAGTTCAACTGGGCGTGCTACCTTTGTAGTGAGTTCCTCATGAACTGTCGAGAGGCGCAGGATGAGAGTAAAACATTCCACTATTCGTGGTTTTTTCTCTCCATTGTGCTCATCACTTGGGATCTACCGGAGCATAGCCAATTACCTCCTATGGATAAGGATTTGGCGGAGTCCACAAAATTTGCATCTCTCTGGGCCACAAAAGATGCTGCGCGGGTCATAGAGACCAAAGTCTTTTGGGTGTTGATGGAAGCAAGCATTCACATGGCCATCAACCAGAAGCCGCGATTGTCACCAACCATGTTTGAACAACTTTCAGGGTACATGGAGTTCAAAGCTGACTTCCACTACATATACATCCAGGCACGAGGATCCATAGAAAAAATGGTTCGACCTACCCTACCTCGCTACAAGTGATGCCATTGAGGATGTCGTCAAGTGTTGGCCGATAGAGTGGCACTCTCCATCCGATCTGGACACAGGTACTAGCAAGTCCACAGAGAAGAAGAAGAAGGAAGCGACTAAGAAGAAGGTTTAGTAGTTGGTTGCGAAACAAAAAAAAGAGGCCGAGGAGAAGGCCTGGGTGGAAGCGGAGCGCGCCGCGAAGCAGCAGGCCAAATAGGAAGAGCGCGGCTCCGAGCGGAGTGATAAGTCTCTGTTGCCCCAAATGGAGGAGGAAGAGTAGTCAGAACAAGGCAGTGGTGCTGAGGAGGAGCATGAGAGCACTCCTTTTTGAGTTAAAAGATACAACAAACAAGGAAAGGAAGGACTGCGGAAGAATTCCAAGGTGACAAAGCCGTTGCTGGATCCGATCACTTTAACAGACGACGAAACGGATGAGATAGGTGACAAGGTGCAAGATACTATATCAGAACTATTGCAGTAGTTTGAGCAGTGGCAACAACAAGCACTGAGCACCATCCAGAAAGATTTGCGCGAGTTGCAGATTCTGACAACTAGAAGCCAGGTAGGCATAGGGCATAGTAATGCCCCAACAACAAGTTTGGCACCAGGGACCACTCAGGCAGCTGAGATGGTTCGATCCCTAGACCTCTGGGAAGTCGTGTTTCCAGATGGATCTTTGAGCACAGAGGTGGCCGATGACAAGGCCATAGTGAGTTCTTTGAAGAACATTGACCTCAACCTGGCTGTGCTCCCGAATGAGTACCTGCACACGCTACAGGCAGGAGTGATAGTAGCATTTAGAGCTCGGTAGCAGTGCGCGCTCAGTCTCATCAACGAGTATAGAGTGGATAATGAATATATGTTCACTGAGAAGTTAGAGGCGCTGGAGGCACAGAAGAAAATCCAGGCGTAGAACGACTAACCTGCAGCCATAGTGGCAGAAACCTGCAAAACAGTGCCCGAACCTCATATACCAGAGGAAGCGCTGTTGGAGATGAAGATCAGAAAGCTGGATACAGGGGTGCGTGACGCCAAGACAAAAGTGGCTAGAGTTTAGTTTGAGCTGAACTTGAAGATAATAGAATTAGAGTTGAAGTCACAGCCTTCAACTCCACCAGAGGTAAGGGAACAACACGAAGCCGCTGTGAAGGATGGAGTCGTGACAGTGGATGCCGCAGTGGTAGACTGCACTGCACTTTTTGAGCAAGCAATGGAGGTAGTCATGGCTCTGTAGGAAGATCCCACCATGCAGGCCTTGAATACAGAAGCTCATGAAGTCCAGCAACAATATGATGAAGTAAGGGCAATGACGCACACCATTACTACCACACAACGCCTTGCTAAGCTGCAGGAGGCGAGACAATTGTTTACACAGGTGGAAGCAACACAGAAGAGAGAAGCAGTCCTCAAGGCTAGATTGGGGCCTTGGTTGGATGAGGCCTACATCGTCTCCGCCAACGTTCAAGAGAAATTGGAAAATTTACAGAGTATGCAACAGAAAATCAAGGAGGCCAGTGTAGGACCAACAACAAAGCAGTTGGTGGAGTAGATCAAGAAGGCAGCCACGCAGAGTGCAGTTGAGGTAGCACGAGTGGAGCTGGGAGATCTTTGCAGTAAGATCTTTGCGCCAATAGAGTGACTCGAGGGCGAGTCACAAGCTTTGTGTTGGGGGCTTGTTGGGATGGGGCCCCCTAGGGTCAATTTTGGGGCAAAAGCCCAATTTTTGGGGCAAAATCCCACGTTTTGTTGTATAAAGATGTAAAGTCTTTGCAAGTTGTGGTCACGAAGCGCATAGATAGTTAAAATGTCATAAAGGGTTTTACCCTTCTTTTATGTAAGTTGAGTCAGCTTTTGAAGATCTATGCATGGTTCGCGGACCATGGGATTGTATAAATAGGTGTGCCTTAGAGATTCTAAGGCATGATCTTGGTGATGGAGAAGTAATGTCTTGGTCTATGGGAGAAGTCTAAAGAGTTAGTGAAGAAGAGTAGGAAGAGAGGCTCTGCAGTTGTGTGCGCAGGGGCCTAAAGTAGAGTCCGTAGCTGAGTGCGCAGACCCCTGCAATTGAGTGTGTAGGGAAGTCTTTAGTTTGTAAGAAAAATTGAGTATTAATAAAGAAGATTAGTGCAGAAATACATGTGTTTATCGCTTTACTTCTGTTTATATGAATGCACCTTATGTTATAATGGGTTTATAAAATAATGATGTATTGATGCGCGACTTTACACGACTTATACTGTTATATGTACACAACTACTGTTAACTATTTACATGAAGATTATCTTGATATATGTTGAAGTTATTGAGCAATTAAGCTAACCTGAGTAATTATTGGGTTGTACATAATCGTTTATATGCGTAAGTAGTCAATTCACCTATTCAGGGTCCCTGAAAGATAGTTGTAAACATTCGCGGAGGTATAGAAGCTGATCAAGGATAGTTATATCGATAAGCCTTAAAGGCTTATTGATCTTTGCGAAGGTAGATTTAGGGCATAAAATGACATCATGCTCATCTCTGGGTGCAGAAATTTGGTTCCAACATCCCCCCATACTACTTCGGGTGAGACTTCAGTCCACGCTCCGTGGATTGATGCCGAAAGGGCCAATAGTGTAGGGATTTGTTTGGAAAATCTAACTTTGAACTTGGGTCGGGATCCACTAAGCCAACACATGGGTCATAGACCAACGTTGGTCATTCAAAAGTTGTAGTCCTCAGATAGATCTTTCTAATGAGGAATTGTGTGCATCAAATGGAGATCGTATGCCAAAGTTACGACCCTGGGAAGTTTATGTACCAATTTACCCAAACGAGGCTCGTAGTTTGGCACTTCATCTCCTAGGGTTAGGTGTTTGGATGTTTAGCATTTTCCATTGTTTCTCAATAATAAATAGGCCTTTGAGCCTCATTGTAACACAGTTCAGAGGCATGTAGCTGCCACATCTCTCCTTAAAGATAAGCTACCATCGCCCGAGCTAGTTTATTTCCATTTCTGTTTGTAAGCATATTTCAGTATTTTAGATTAATGAGATGAAGTATTATTTATGATGCATCTATGTATTTATGGTTATATCTTTCAATTGTTGCGTTCCTATTTAAATCCCGATCAAAGAGTTACCTCAAACTCCTACATGTGTTATTAGAAGGTCAACCAAGTTATGTAGACTCCTTGAATGATACTCTCCTTCATTGTATTATGTATTCCTAACTGATTTTGGTGAACTAGGGATATATGAAGAAGTAATGCAAGTATAAACTAAAAATAAATAGGAGAAAGGCATGAAAGAAGAGATGGCTTATTTGGTACAATAACAGACTTAGGGCTTGGTCCCATTGCCTTCAAGTAAAAGAACATTGAATAATAAATGGGTTTACAAGTTGAAGAAGATGGAGCCAAAAAGGTGTGCAAAGCTAGATTTTTGTAAAGGGGTTTGCATAGAAGAAAGGTATATATTTTGATGAAATATTTTATCTTTTTTGTTGTTGTCAAAATGACTTCATTCAAAGCTATTTTAAGTTTAGTGACAACAAAAATTTGCATCTTGATTAGTTAGATGTAAGGACAAATTTTCTCCATGGGGATTTGGAGGAAGATATTTATATGCAACAACCATAGGGATATGAGGTCAAAGGGAATGGAAACTTAGTCTGCGGATTAAAGAAGATCTTGTATGGTTTAAAGTTACCTCCAAGGTAGTGGTATTTGAAGTTTGAAAGGTTTATAATAGAACAAGGTTAGTGTAGACATTAGTCTAACCACTATGTTTATTTTAAGAGACTAAATAATGGCAATTATATTATCTTATTATTAGATCCAGATGATTTGCTTGTTGCAGGTCTAACATGCAAGATATAAATGTGTTCAAAATAAAATTAGTTAATTCATTTTCTATGAAATATTTTGGTTCTGCAAAAAAAATTCTTGGTATGAGAATAACAATAGAAGAAAAATAATAAATTAACATTGTCTCAGAGTGAGTACATAGAATAGGTGGTGGAAAGATTTAAAATGAAATATACGAAACCTATTAGTAAACCTTTGAATAGCCATTTCAAATTGACTAAGGAGATGTGTCCCAAGAGACATGAGGAGATAGACTACACATTCAATGTTCCATATTCATCAACAATTGGTAGCTTGATGTATGTGATGATCTACACAAGGCCATATATTTCACATGCAATGGGAGTTATGAGCATGTATATGAACAATCTAGGTAAAGAGCATTGCAAGGCAATAACATGGATTTTTAGGTATTTGAGAGGTACTACTACTCAAGAATTATGATTTGGAGGTTTAAACATTGTTCTACATGGATATATTGACTCATATATGGTAGGTAATATAGATAGCAGGTAGAGCATGATGAAGTATGTTTTACTGTAGGTGGAATAATAGTTTAAGTTGGATTTCAAAATTACAAAGGGTTGTTAAAATTTCAACAATAGAAGCAAAGTATGTTGCTGTTATAGAGGATAGTGTTGATCTAATTTCATGTACCATCATCACCATCATGTATTTCTTGTCCTTAACGCAAATTTCATACTTAGCCATTTTTTTTTCCCAAAGGAAAAATCATAATTTCCATTAATAAGAAAATGAAAATTACATGTATTAAATCCTTTCAAGCATGTCCTAAAAATATTCCGAGGATTTTGTTATGCCTGTTAGATAGTAAAACCATCTATCAAAATATAAAACCGTCCACATAACATGTTCATCACTGATATCTATACCTAAGTGACTATTTATACATTTGTATCAAGACTAGATAAAATATACATGACATCCAAAAAATAAATAAATAGGTGGCCTGAATAGTATCCTAGGTAGCTGCAAACTGTCATTAAATTTTTTTTTATCTCAAAACTTTTCTATATCCCATCATCCTGTCTGTATGCCAAAATCTGAAAATGGACGGTGATAGTAGTGGTAGTAATTCGTCCCACTGTGCTCGTGTATCATCCATGTGCCTAGAGCTTGTTGCATACCTTCTTTGGATAACTGATCAAAAATGGTATTTCTTTCCCTGTAAATATGTGAACATGAAATGTCATCAAAATGTGCTTTTATCATGAAGGTGTCTTCCAAAATATTTCTGAGTGTGTGTGTGTGTGTGTGTGACATTGCGCTGTTCGATTGAACCAGTTAATGACAATTTTTGAGTCACCGAATACCTGAAGTTGTCCACACCCCTTTTCCAGTGTGAATAATAGAAGTAGCTTCAAGCTGAAAAGTTCAACAAAGTTATTTGTACCTGGCCCAAAGCCGAAGCTCATTTTGAAGAAATTATTATCATTTAGGAACATGATAGCTCCCCCTCCACTACTATTCTCATTTGTAGATCCATCAAAGTATGCCCAAGGTTTTGAGGAGTCAATCACTTTAGCTGTGATCATGCGATTTGTTCCCGTGGATGGTTCTTCTAGAATGAGCTCATATATGGAAAGTAGGCAAGCTCCAAGCTTTTTAGGGTTAAACAATTGATATTTAAATATCTTCTTATTTCTGCCTATCCAGATAGCCCAAGAAATTAGACTCAGAAGGTTCCATAGCTTTTGAGATTTGGGCTCCTGACACCATTCCTGCCATGCTTCATTTATCGATTCTCCTCTCCATATGTACCAGATACCTAAAGATTGTTATGTCAGATTCCATATCCTATTTGTGGCCGGGCATGTTATGAAAAGATGATCTTCTGTCTCTTTTTCACATTGACATAATGAACACCATGATGGTCCCTGAAAATATCTTTTCTTTAAGTTATCGATGTAGGAATTTTGTTTGTTAGGATACACCATAATAATAATCTAGATTTTGGAGGACTTTTTAGCTTCCAAATATTGTTCCACCACCAACGTGTTTCTTCAGGTTTCTATAATCATATGCAACTAGATATCCTTCTTTGGGATTGTATATACCCATTTGTGAGTGGGTCCATACCAATTCATCATTCTTGTCAATGATCCTAACATGAGATCTGGATAACACATTTGTAAATTCCTGCCAAGTTTGATGCCATTGTTTAGGAATATTTAGTCTTTGTGTAGTCATCCATCCCTATCCCCATATGGATGTGGCATCTGTTTCTGATATCCGATCGATAGTTTTTATCCCCTGACCATTTAGAAAATTTATGAGATCGAGAGGGAGAGCATACCTATTTCCACTGTCGGACCAAGGATCACCTCCTATTAGGGCCTGTTCCCCCTATCTGATTCTCCATGCCAACCCTAATTCAATTATGTTAAATGATGCTAGAACAACTTTCCATATAGTTGATACATTTGTTTTGAAGAAGAACCCAATCAATAATAGACAAAGGATAAATTTACTTTCTCATGATGACTTCTGTCCAAAGACTGTTTGTCGTTATCAACCTCCAGCGAGCCTTTGCAACCAAATCCCTTGAGAAAGTGAATAAGTCCTTGATGCCCTACCCTCCCCATTTTTTTTAGTGCAATGGGTCCCATATAATCTATCCAAAGAACCTACCTTATTTATCCCCATGCCATAGGTATTCACAACATTTTTTTCGAATTATGTGTAAATTCCCTTTCGGGATCCATGATAGAGCCATCCAAAAGACAAGAATTTCTTCCAATACAGATTTTATAAGAACCAATCTTCCTTCCCAAGATAGCCATCTGTTATGCCATAAGTTGAGTCTTTTTTCTATCTTTGCAATCATCCACATCTAGTCAGTCTTCCTATAATAATTTGGTTTAATCCTAAATCCAAAGTATTTTATGCCCTCTTCCATATCATCTAGATGAAAGGGAAATATCTCCCTGGTGTATGATATTTCATCTCTAGAACATCCAGAAGCTGTAATAGTTGATTTATGTGGGTTTATTTCTGTTCATGTTGCCTTCCTAAATAGATTGATAATTTGATGCAGGATTCGTGAAGAAGAACCATGACATCATCTACAAATAGTAGATGCAATAATGATACATTCCCAATGGTTTTCATACCTTTGAAGACTCCTCTTGATTTTGTGTCCATTATAATTCTACTTAAACCCTCCATAACAAGTAAAAACAGTAATGGGGAGAGGGGACATCCCTGTCTTAAGCCTCTTTTCGCGTGAAAAAAATCAGTCGTTGATCCATTTATTAACACTGCAAAGGAAGCTGAAGTGATACAACACATAACCCAATTTATAAAATTTATATGAAATCCAAAGTGAGTGAGTAACATCCTAATATAATGCCAACTAGATTTATGATACGCTTTTGCCAAATCAATCTTAAGAATCATACCCTTCAATTTCCTTGTCTTTAAGCTATGCATCACTTCCTATGCAACTCCTATGGATTCATGAATCTGACGATCATCCAAAAATGCAAACTTTTCTTTTGATATATGTTTCGATAAAATCGACTTTAACCTACTTGCAATAATCTTATAAATGCAATTGCATAAGGATATAGGCTGATAATCGTCATAGGAATTGGGCTTATCTACTTTCGGGATAAGTGAAATGAAAGTGGCATTGAATGCATCATACATTTTACCTGAAGTTCTACACTCTTCCACCACCTTCAGTATGTCATTTCCAATTAAATCATAAAAATCCAGAAAAATTCAATTGGCCATCCATCTGGCCCCGGGCTCTTATCTTTCTTGAACCAGTGTAAAACTGATTCCAACTCACCAATTGTTACCAGGGCCATTAATTTTGCATTCATATCATAGTCAACATATCTAGGAAATAGAGAGCCGGTCTGGATAATTTTGGGGAGAGATACATCTTGATGATCCTGAAATAAGGAGCGGAAATACCGCACCCCCATGCTTGCCAATTCGCTGAAGGTAGAGGCATTTTCACTGTGGGCATCTGACAATTCCCAAATAGTGTTGATAGCCCTTCTGCCTTTTGCATATTGTTGGAAAAAATTTGTATTGTCATCCCCTGCTTGTAACCAGATAGCCCGACTTCTTAGTCTCCAAGTCTCTTCCCTGTCCTTAAGAAACTTATTATTCTTCAATTCTAGTTGTATAAGCCTTAGTTTTGTTTCATTACTGTCATATCCCCCCCCCCCCATCTCCAGGATTCTCCATTTTCCTGATTTCCTCTACAATTCTATTAAGTTCTTCCTCATCTCACTTTCTCTTGTTCTTCACCCATTCCATTGTTTTTTGTTTGATAGTCTTCATATTTTCTTCAAAACATCTTGTCGTAGACCCCCATTCATTAATCTCAACATGTCGCCATGTGTCCCTAACCATCTATTTAAATTCTTCCTCCTTCAGCCACAATGCGTTGAATTTGAACAAGGATTTTGGCTTCTGAGATTGCCCTACCAACTCTAAATATATAGGAAAATGATCAGATACTCCCCCAATCCCTACCCACTGCCTGAACAAAGGGATTTTTTCCAATAATGTATCTCTAATCAAAAATTGATCGATCCTTCTAGCATTCGACTGATCTCTTATCCTACAATTTCTCTAGGTAGGCATAATCTTAGTCAATCCAATATCGACCAGGTGGTTGGATTCGATCATATGTGAAAAATAATCAGATAGGTGATCCTGTTGAGCGTGTGTCCCCCAAATTTCTGACAACCCCATTGAGAAATTTAAATCCCCACCAATAACCAGATTATTCACCTGCATGAAATATTTTTTCATCAATTTGTTCCAGAATCCCACCCTCTCCACACATGGCCCATAAACATTAACCAATCTGATCTCCGATCCAAATTCTTCTGAAAAAATGTCTGCAGCTAATACTCCCTCACTTCCCCATGTATTTAATACCTTCATGGTTCTACAATTTATCCCTATAGCAATTCCCCTCGATCTCCCTCTGGCATCTATGGAAAAAAATTCCCAATTACTAATCATACCCCTTAGAACATTTTCGATCTCCATACTAGCACCTAACGTCTCCTGTAATAAAATCACATCAAGCATGTCCGCCATAAACAATTGTTTCAAGGCTAGTTTTTTTGGATAACTAGCCAAACCTCTACAATTGAAAGAGATGCACTTCATTTTGAAGCTGAAGTTGAGGCTTGTCATGCTCTAAGGACCCCATCTAAGGAAAGTTGGTGACCAACTACTATATCTTGACTGGCCTGGTGAATGGCTTTGGAAATATGAGATTGTCTGCCTCGAGGAATTTTAGGGATTTTTGAAGGAGATAGCTGCCCAAGACCCCCCCTTGTACCCAGCTGGGAAATCCCCTGTGATGGATCTCTGGATCTAGATCTCAAGTTGTATCTAGGAATTTTATAGGAGTCAGATGATGAATCATTCGGGATAGAGATAGATGGACTAGGGGGTGGACAACAGGTTGTGACTGGTTCAATCTAACAGTGAATTACCCCCAAATAAGGTTTGGAAACCCTCCCCATCATAGAATCATTAAGAGATACAAATAATTGAAAATGAGAATCATTTCTACTATGACCAAGTATAAGGGAAGGAGTACCAGTCACAGAGAGTAATGACCTTGAAGCCTTGTCGAGTACTTGAGGAGGAAAGCCATCCTGGTTGACTGGAAGATTGTTTTCCACAATCTTGTCCTGAGAACTTTGCTTCCATTGAGAAGAGTTCATCTGCATTTGTTCCTCTTTCCCTTTCTCCACATCATTTCCCATACCCTTCACAATTGTCAAGCCATTAGAAGCCCAATTTCCATGATATTTTTGTACCAATGGACATTCCCTATAAATGTGCCCAACTTCATGGCAGTGATGAAAATGGAAGGGTACCCCTTCATAATCCAGTTTCTGGTTGTGCGTGTAACCCTTGTAATGCAGAATGAGGTCTTCCACTAAACCCTCCCTTGTATCAAAAAAAACCAACACCTGAGCACAAGACATATTACCAGTCTCAATGTATGATTTATCATAATCCAGAAACTTCCCCAAATCGTCTCCTATATGCTGAAAGATATCCTCAGTCCAAAGATGCATAAGGAGTCCCGACATTTTGAGCCAAATAGGTCCAACCCCCAATTTCTCCCTTTCTGGGTCAAATAGAGGTGTCCATCTCTTGAAATGAATAGGCACCTGTTCAATATTCCAGTGGCTAGAAATCACCCAACAAAGATGCTCCAAATTTTCAAATTTAAGGGCGAACCATCCTCGTGATAGAACACAAATATCAGGCATCATTTTCAAATCCTTACTCCAATTCTCTTGTACCCATTGTTTCAACCGAGTAGCCGAATATCTCCGACCTCTAACCCTACCCACCAACACCCTTTCAACAGTCTCCATGATTTCGTCAAATTTTAGACCATCCCCCATAATCAACAATTATCCTTTTCCTTTACTTTGGTACTCTTTGGCTTCTTATTCTTTATTTTTACCAAACAATCATATTGATTTCCGTCTTCCTGCATATTCTGTGCCCCATCATATTCATTGACTAAAGGAACCCCATTAGTCTGCAGGGTTTGACTTTGTAAATATTTTTCCACTAGGTTTGTTCCTACTCGAAACCCAAATTCAAGATGGTCTGGGAATTATCCACTAACTGGTGCATAAACCTTATTCTCCTACGAGGGAAACCCTACATTCCCATATCCATGGTTGGTAAGGGACCAAGGTTTATAAATAGCTCTGGTGGGGTGAAAACCTCAACTACTGATACCCCTTTGATGCTTGGTTGTGCAAAGCATCCATCTGCAAAATTCAAAGCCTCGAGAGATATTCTGACCACGCTGATATCTAGACCCAGGGAGAGAGGCCATTCTCTACCTTCAATCAGATAGCCTAAAAACCCTAATGTCTTGTGAGTTGAGCTTTCTGCCACCCCGATACCAAATTAGGGCAAAATTGAGATATGCCAGTGGTATCTGAGAAAGAAAGTAAAACATCTGTCTCTGGTGTGCCAACTGTGATATGAGAAATTGACACAGAATGATGATGTGGAGGAACCGACCAGATTGAATAGCCTTCATATGGGTCCTCTAAATAATCTACTTCATCAATCTCCATACTTTGCGAATATCCTCAAAGAATCTCCAGCTACTTTGTTGCCAACACTGCTCCTGCAGCCAGTGATACCCACCTCTGTCACACTCTAGATCGGGAGTCTATACCGCTAATGGCTATAAACCTAACTCACCTTATGATCCTTGCTTGTGCTATGCCACATATGGCATCTATGTTACCCTTGAAGACCCCTGTCTGCAGACTGTGGTAAAATCTAACCATGCCCTAGTCCTTGTGGTGACCAAAAATGTGAGATTTTACATGCGAGATTTTACACCGCAAATCCATTTCCTCCCAATTATTCTATTAATTTTATGTAGTCATTTTTCTTAAAAGTAGTGTGTGAAACTTTTTCATGACCTTGTGATCTGCATACCTCCCCACCTTCTGTACATTCCATACTCCACACACTACTCACCACTACACTACTTTATACTTAGTTGTATTGAACATCTGTTTGCAACCAACTCACAAAACAAAATAAAAGATAGATCAATGACTTATAAATTATCCTCTTCGAGGGGGGAACCTCCTTTACATTACATAAATGAACAATTCTTGGATGATACAAATGATACGACCTCCTTGATATATATAGGAGTTTAAGGGGTCACAACATAATCAAAGCCTACATAAAAATAATAATGTAAGGTCACAATAATAGCAATAGTGGACTTCTATGGTACACACCAATAACAATATGGGGGATACATGGGGAAAAAAATAACAATATGGGGCTACACTACAATAACAATAAGGGGGCTACACTAGTATTATAGGGACCTAACATGCCCCCCTCCTTTAAAAAAGTGTTTTCCTCAATGCTTGAGTAGTTATGGATGCTTCTGTATAAAATTCTCATCCTCCCATATGGAATCTCCAGTGGGTAAGTTCTTCCACTTAATGAGATACTATGAAATAAATCGATTTCGTAGCTGTCAGGTTCTTGTTTCTAAATGAAATGTCACAAATCTCCATAATGGTGATGATGTGACTTCTACAAATCCCACAACCACTTTACTAAGAGCTTGATAAGTATAAGGGTCACTATCATAGTCAATGTTTGGGATATTGAAACCATGGGGAATATCTGCAATAACTAGGGAATAATCCCTTTTAGGTATGAGTTTAGCAATGTCTTCACAGTCACCTTGTATTACTTGATATTGAATAGTTTCAAGCCCATTCCAAATGAAATGAGTAAGAGTTGGATCAAATTCAACATTCCTAAGGTGCTGCTTCTTTAGTCTTTCGATCTTAATTTTTTCAATAAAGGTTATGAAACTATCTGGTGCTCCATTTGCATCCTTCCTCATCTTTAATAAAATAAACAAATATATGTATAAGTTATAAAATAAAAATAGTATACAGATGAATAAAAATGAATGTATAAATTAACATACCTTTTTAAATGCAAGATAAAAATCTTTTAGTGTTGATGTAGAACTTGAATCTGGATAGTTTCGTACAACATCATCCCAACTATCTTCATTCAACAATTTAACCATTTGTTCTTGTATTTTCATGTAAACTTTGTGACTGAATAGATAAAGAAAAAAAAGTTAATATAATGATATGTATAACAAATACTATCAAGAACAATATGTAATATTTAAAAGAAAATTATAATCTAGAAATAAGTAAAAATAATTCAACAAACTTACTTTTGAAATTCCTCAGACATTTCCTCCAATGATAATTCCCTGACTTCACATGAGATAATATTTCTTTGACAAGTTTTTCATCCTTCACTCCTTGCAATGCTTTCCAAGGTGTGATAGTCATATCTTCTGGAAGCTGCTTCATTTCAGGACCTGATTTATTGTTGCTACATATCAATGGTTTAGACCTTTTGACCTTTTGGTTTTAATGCCAATGTTCTTCCACATGCTAAAAATATCATTAATCAATTCCCATATCTCTCCAGTTCTAAATTCCAACTAGAAAATGTTATCAATACTTCTGAATATTTCAGTATTTACTCTGCTGCCTTTTGAACTGATTTTCTCCTCAATTTGATAGCGTATTTCCATACAACATTCCTTTCGAAATTATATAGTAGCATTTATCTTATCGCCACCACATTTTTCTTCAAATTCATTATAAATAAATCTAACCCTTTGGATGAAAGTCATAGACATCCTATATTCATTATCTGAATAATGATCCCATGCCAATAAATTTTCTTCTGTATTTGATAAACCAGCGTAAATGATACATTTCATTGTTTCAAAATGTGGGTTATTGGGATATTCCTCCATCAATTGCCTTTGATCTTCTACAGAATGGTCCCTCCCAAGCACATAATAATTGTATTCAAAACATTTTGACTTATCAAATGCTTCTTTGTTGGGAACTTGAACTGGATCAACAAGAAGCACATAATTAACCACATGAGCATATGGATTGTACCTCATCAATATATTCAAGTTGTGAACATGCAGGGGGTATGGCTTTCTAATTTGATATTTACATTGTCCTTTACTTGGGTTATATATTCTTACATTTAAAGATGAAATGTATGACCACCCTCAATTAAGTTTCTCTTTTTCAAGTTATGTCGAATGGCATTTTGTTTTGTTTTAATAATGACATCCTCTAAATCAACTCCTGTTGTAGTGATTTCCCTGCTTTCTTTAGAATTTTCACTAGGATTTTCACTATTAGCAATGACTACTTGAGAATGTTCAACTTTAATTTTCTTCCTCCTAACATTCTCATCATTAACTAGAATAGAGACATTCCTGGGCATTGTTACTTTTGGTCTTTTATGGATCTTCTCCTTTCTAACATCAGTTCTAATCTCATCCTCAGTAATGGAAACATATTCTTCAGTGTTAGTTTCAACTTCCTCATCTTCAAAAGTAACCTGTCTACCTTTGATAGATTTATCCACTAAAGACATTTTTTCTGATCCCTTGGATGTAGTTTTGTAGCATCATGAATTACTACTTTTTGTTTGTTTTCCATATCTTCTTCTAACCCTGAGTAGAAACTGCTGACAACATTCATAATATCTTGCTCTATGAAATGAATGCCTCCCAACATAATTGAAAGATTTTCAATAAAATTTTGTCAAACAAAATATCATATGTAAATAAAAACTAAGTTATAAAAATATAATGAGACAGTTACAATAACACAAAACATAAATATAAATAACAATACTTACCATTTCTTTTGCAATGTCATTTATAATTTGTTTACACAACTTTGTAGATTCCTCTGTCGTGTCATACAATGACAATGATAATTGATATTTAATCTTGTCATGTGACTTGGGCAGTTTTGTAAGTACATAAAAAACTTCAGTGTTTGTTATCAAACACCTGTCTATGACCTTTCCTAGCACCTCATAAATTACACTATCATTAGGGATATCAACATATAGATATATTTTCACATCTTCACCTTCTCTATATTTCACATACCATACATTTTCTGTAAGCTTCACTTCTTTTAATTTCTTCCGGTATGAAATTGTCTTCTTATTGTTTGGGGCACTTGATAGATTTGTAGTTATTAACTCAGGTTTAGTTCGTTCAACAGTGCTTTTTGAGGACCACCTTTAATTTTAGCAATTTTTGGTCCAGAAAGATTCACATAAATATTCTTTGATGCCATTTTCTTGCGAAAAAATACACATATATATAAATCAGTAAATTGAAAAAAAGAAGAAGCTTAAATTAAAAAACAAAACAATAAATGATAAATAATTTTGTAAAACATAACCTTAAAAAAGAAAAAAAGAAATTAAAAAAATGCAGCGCCCTCCCACCCCACCCCCACAGGCTCGTTGGGCCATGGGGGTGGGTGTCACCAGCGAGCACAATCAGGCCCACCATGCCCACTGCAGATGTAGTGGCCTTCTACCTGCCACGAGCCTATCAGGTAAACCTAGCTCATCTAAAATTTTAATTTCTAAAAAAAAAAAAAATTTCATTAAACCTATTGAATTTTAAAACTTGCACACAGCAAAAGGGAAACTAACCTTTCAAATGCGATAATCTTCCATTGAATATGTTGTTGATAACAATGTAGTTGCTCCAAAAATTCACTCCAAGTCTTTTAATGAACCTCGAAAAGCCTTGATGTGATGTGAGGAATAGTGATAATGAAATTTATGATATAACGGAAATTACAGAGTTTTTTTACCGCACAGTTAATGTGGGATTAATTTGTTTTTATAAAAACTTTAACATGTAAATTTTGTTATGGCGATATAGGGAACTATGATAAAACGAACATTACGGAATTGTTTTACCGCACAGTGAATGTGGGATTAATTTGTTTTTATAAAGACTTTAACATATAAATCTTGTTATGGCGATATAGTAAATTGTGATAAAGCGAATATTACGTAATTGTTTTACTGCATGGTGAATGTGGTATTAATTTTTTTTTTTTTTTTTTTATAAAAACTTAACATATAAATTGTGTTATGGCGATATAGCAATTTATTTTAAATGTGTGATAGAAGATATAATAAAAATAAAAAAAAACATTCAATTGTCTAGTAAATGTTATATAGTTTAAGTGAAAAATTAATTTAGGTAAAAGATTTTGTTTACAATTTTAATTTAAAGATTTAGTTTAAAATATTAATTTCATAAGAAAATTTTAGTTAAAATTTTTCAATCAATTGTAGAAGAAAATTATGGAGGAAAATACATGAAACAAAATTTTTGGAAGGAAAATTTTCGGCGAAAAGTTTTGGAGGGAGAAATTTTAGCGAAATTTTTTGGAGGGAAACTTTGAAGGGAATTTTTCATTCTTTAAGATATATATTATCATTAGGAGAGAGTGAATTTGTATCATTCAAGTTCTTCTATTTGAAAGGCGTGGATTCTTCTGATAGTGCAGTTTCGCTTTATGAAGTATCAACATCTTTGTCGCGTAACAACTCTATTCATATTGATGAATATAAAGGAAACTCTTCCACTGTGAATAGAGAGTCAAATCTTCCACTTAGGCCTAATCCTAAGGACTATGAGAGAAGCACTGGTGAAAGACAAGACAAAGAATTTCAAACAAATAAATTGTCACGGTTTCCACTTAGTCCTAATCATATGGACTATGAGAGCAACAATGATGAAGAGCGTGATGAATATTTTCAAATACATAAAGAGTCACGATTTCCACTTAGTCATAATCCTTTGGACTATGAGAGCAACAATGATGAAGAGCATGATGAATTATTTCAAATGAATAGAGTGTCACGGTGTCCACTTAGTCCTAATCCTATGGACTATGAGAGCAACAGTGATGAAGAGCATGATGAATAATTTCAAATGAATAGAGTGTCACGGTGTCCATTTAGTGTTGGCTTGTTGGGGCTTGACCCAGGTTCAGAGTTGATTTAGCCAAACAAATCCCAGTACTACTGGCCCTTTCGGCAATAGTCCACGGAGCGTGGACTGAGGTCTCACCCAAAGTAGTATGGGAGGGTACTAGAACCAGGTTTCCGCACCCTGGAGATGTCTAATGAGTTCTTGAGGTTCGCGGTTCGACCCTGTGTGCACGTTGCGATGCGTGCTTACCCGTACATCGTAGCCTGAGATGCTGTCTTCACGCAGCCCTACTCGGGGGACGAACACTGTTATTACCCAAGTCCTTACTAGTATTCCACTGTTAGTTAATTAACTTAGCTTACTTGCATGTGTAAAGTATACTTAACAATATAAATCATTCATACAAGTGCGCGCAGTAAATAAACAATATATTTGCAATGGATATCAAACATGTAATAACTCAAGAACAGATACATAGAATTTGGATAAAACTTCTTTTATTATTCTCTTCTTTAGTTACAGATTCGACTCCGCCCTACGCACTCAGCTGCGGACAACTAGGCCTCTGCGCACTCAGTTGCAAAGCCTTTTCCTACTCTATGACCCAAGACACACCTAGACACTTTCTATGTGCTTCTACTTCTCTATCTCATACTTTGCTCTCACTAACTCTCTTTTACACTTAGAGCCTCGCTCTATTTATACAATAGGCCGACATTACATTACAAACTAGGGTTGACAACCCTATCACTCTAACATACTTCTGTGCCTGGAATTCGTGGGGCTTTACAACATCATTCGGTCAAAACATGGGCTTTGAGCCCCAAAACATGCCTCAGGGGATTCCATGCCCAATAGGCCCCCAACACAAACATCGTGACTCACCCTCGAGTCACTCTGTCGGCGCGGTGATCTTGGCATGGAGTTCCTCCAACTGTCCTTGAACTGTGATGATGTCGGCAGCACACTGAGCCACTACTTGCTGGATCTGTTGCATCCTCTGTTTTGAGACCTTCGTGTCTGGGGCACTTCTCTGCATTAATGTGTGCATCCCCTGTATGTGCGCCAACTTTCCTTCGATGTTTGTTGTGATAGTGAAAGCCTTGTCGATCCACGGCTGGATGCGCACTTTGAGAACTGCCTCCTTATGTCGTGCCGCATCCACTTGTTCCTTCAGTGCCTTGGCTTACTACATCCTTGCAATCCATTGAGTGAGGACTACTGTCTGCACAGTTCCTCTGACACTGTCGTATTGCTGTTGCAGTTCTCGCGCCTCTGTCTCCAGGCGCTGGATGTTGGGGTCCTCCTGCAGAGTTGTGAGGACCTTAAGTGCTTGCTCCAACAAAGTGGTACAGTCTTGCACTGCACCTCCAATTTCTTCCAATCCCGTTGCAATAGCACTAGCATGTTGTTCTCAGACCTCTGGGGTTGTGGAAGGCTGTGCCTTTAACCACAGCTCGGTGTTCTGAAGATTCAGCTCCAGCTGAACCTTGGTCATTTCTTCTCTAGCCTCATAGACTCTGGTTGCCAACCTGTGAATCCGTACCTCTATTGGTAGATCTGCTGGGATGGCTAGCTTCGGGATGCGTCAGCAAGCATCATCTACCACCTGCGCCAACTGTTGGTTTTGCAACACCAATTCGTTGCGCTGCAGACTGAGCTATTCCTTGTTGATCTTTTGTTCACTGAGAAATTGGATAGTGCGACTCTCCCTAGCATGCAGCTCTGTCGTTATCCCATCCTGTAGCAGATACAGTGTCTCTCGCGAATGGGCAACCAAATTAAGGCCAAGGCCTTTGATCATATTAACCACAAATTTGTCGGTCTCCTTCCAATAACACTATGGTGTTTTCCATCCGTGCGCACAACATCTGCTCTACTACCGAGGGTCTTGCTGTGAGGTGGGTCGAAAGGGTACCCACCTGAGGGGGCCGCACCTATAACTCCTGTAGCTACGCCTTGAGGGCCCCTAACACAGTTTGGTGCTCCTCCATAAAGTCCTGGAGGGCCTCATTTGTGACATCATGAACCGTCTCGTCAATGTCATGGAGGTCACCTTTGGTTAAGGTGATTGGGTCAATGGCCAACTTTGAGGCCTTGACCTTCTTCCTCGGTCCTGTTCTCTCTACCATATGTGGGCGCTTCAGTTGTGTGGACACGGTCCCTGGGTCCACACTCCCTTCTGCTATTTCTGCTTCCTCTGCCTCCTGCCCCTGTGAGGACATTGCTTGGTCCTCATCTGCCTTCATTGTTGCTTCTTCTTTCGCTTGTGTTGCTACTGCTGCTTCTACAGCCTTTTTCTGCTCTACGACTTTCTGTGTCGCTTCCCGTGCTACCCTTTCCTTAGCTGATGCTGTTTCCTTCCGCCTTTTCTCGGCTAATTGTGTGATGCGTAGCTTGGAATTGTCCTAATTCTTTTGTGCTGACGCCTTCTCAAGTTCTGCTAGGTCTGGGGTGTGCCATTTCGGAGGCCATGTCACCAAAGACAGCGAAGACGGCATCGTAAGTGGCTATAAAGGGGAGCTTCGTCCACTGCTTCGTTGTATCCTTGTGCACCCTGATGTATACATTATGCATGTCGGCTTTGAATTCTGCAAAACTCTGTAGACTGTTGTACACCATAGGCGACAGGCGTGGCCGCCGATTGATCCACATCTGGATGCTCATCTCCATGAGCACCTAGAAGATTTTGGTTTCGCATATCCGTTTCACATCCTTTGTGGCCTAGAGCGAAGCATACTTCGCAGCCTCTGGTAATTCTCTGTCAATGTTGGGGAATTGACTGTCCTCCTGCAGTTCCCCCGCTACGAGCATTATGGATAACAATAACCATGCATAGTGGAAGGTTTTACCCTGCTCCTAGGCTTCGCGACAATTCTTCAAAAATTCCTCGCAGAGGAATTCAGACTAGTTGAACTAGACCCCCTCCACGCACTGCTCGGCTAGTGCGACCACCAGCGCCGGTACCTCATTGGCGCGACACTTCCTCATGACTTTTTCAGCCAGGAGTTGGGTTGCTATGCATACCCCTTTGTCCTTGATGCTAGAGATGGTGTAGCCCCTCTTCTTCTTCTCCAGCTTGTATTTTGTCTTCATGGCTTTTGCAAGGGCCAAATCACTGCCCTTTCCTTTGGCTATAGTTGCGGGGTCCTTTCCTTTGCAAGGGAGCCGAGAAATGCGGTGGATTAGGTCTGCTGTGATGGGGATAGGCTCCTCCAGCCATAGATACCCATCATGCACCAGGCAGAGCAGTTGCCTGATGACGAAAATGGTGATGGGCACGTGGTGGAAATGCGGTATCCATAGTAAGTGCAACAACCCAGCCTTTTCCACATGGCATAACCACTTCTGCGGTTGTAACATTGTAAACACTCCCTTAGTGTTCTGCTTCATAAGGTTCCCGGTCTCTAGGTGAGGGAACTTCTCGCGGTTAGCGAGGTCCCAATCTTCAAAATTCATGGTTGGCACGCGGCCCAAGTGTGTGACTTCAAACACTATGCCATCTGGGAGGAGCGAAGTCTGGAGTGAACTCTTGGTTTCGTCCAGGTCCTTCGGCACTTTGGTCTTCCTTTTCCACAGAGGGACATAAGCGGGTAGTTTTGTTGCAGAGCGTGTAGGTTGAATATCCTGCTCCATATCTTTGCCTTCTTCAGCTGTGATGGTCAAGGCCTGCAGATCTTCTTCTTCCTCATCTGTTTCGATCGTGACAACTTTCCTTTTTTCTGCCATTAATAGCTTGCTGCGTAGTTAGTTCCTCGGGGACACACGTATGGGGACCATTACTTGTTTATCTTTCTTGGGCCTCGGCGTTCGTGGTGATTTGAGGATTTTTGCCACAACCCCAGCGCCTTCTAGAACATCCTCCACCATTGGGGTTTGCGCGGCCTCACCGGCGGTTACCTCTTCAATTCCTAGACCATCCTTAGTGGCTGTCATCGTATCTAGGCTGTATTCTGTCACTCGTGAACTTAGGGGCTTAATTATCGCTCAGATCTCAATGCTCAGTGCTTTGCTCAAGCGCTCAATTCTCAAATGACCAAGTGTTGTTTGCTGGCTAGCCCTTTGTGTTTTATAGCGCCTTTTGAATTCAAATTCGACCATTCCCCCCAATTTCGGGCCATTAATTCTTTCTTGGCAGCAGATTTTCCCAAATCTTGCCCATAAATTGCGTCTTAAATGCCTGCCACCCGCTCCATTTGGCCTCAAATCGAGCATCCCATCGTGAATAGTGACACCAATGGTCACTTTCCAGCCAATCCGCATGGTAGCGTAGCCCTCTGTGCACGGTCACAAACCCTGTGACGCTCTGCTTCTATGTGCATCCCCAATATCACGTAGCTTCCGGATAAAATAGTTTATAGTCCCGCACTTCCTTTCAACTGCCTAGAGCGCTAAGACTGTTCTTCCTGCGGCTAGTCAGGTGGTCACACCACCCATGTGGGGCTCCATCCCATCCTCCATCATGGTTCACGGAGAATCCACACCTTCCATTGTTGTGATCGGCATTGCGCACTTTACTACTTGCAACGTGCTACCCTAGTCACTACATTTGGCGATATGTGGTCCAAGCCAAGGCAACAAGCTAACCAGTTTCTGACGATAGTTCTCCCACTTGTCAATATGATCGTGTGCACCTTGCCTTACCATCCTTAGTTTTTCAACGAGAAATGCTTCCTTTATTTCATCTTCCAGCTTCTTGGCCTACACGTCCATCAAAGCACTTTTCTCCCTTAGCCGTACCTGATATTTTCAAGTTCGCGAAGTCTAAGGTTTCCCTGTCGGATTTCTTCCTCAAGTATTATGTGTTATGTTTCTTGCGGCTGTGTGATTCCTTCATTCCGGGCTTCGCGGACTGTCATATCTACAGGTGCTGCTATGCACAGACTAGGCTTCGCATGCTCCATAGGGATTATAGCCCTTGCTTCATACTTTAGCTTCAGAAGTGATTGTGCGGTCAGGGTTTTGCACATGGTCCTATAAGCCCATAGAACCGCTGGTACGCGCTGGTCCCAGTCAGTGCATCTCTTATGGTGGACCATGTTCAGTACTTTGCACACCTTGACAAAGGCTTCTCCGTGTATAACCTTCAACATGTTTGGTCTTATCATACTTCGTCGTTCGCGCCCTCATCGTACCTACTTCTGCTTATTGGTCCTGGTTCCAATCATGAAGACGATATGCGTTCATGCAGGTTGCAGACTGTACGCTTATACCCATCTGGAGAGGTGGGAATGCAAGCTCTTTTGTCCATCATACCTGGCTTTCATCCGCAGTTGAGGCTTTCCAAACTGTATAAGCATCATTCTTGTGCAGTCACGCCAGTTCTTAAAACTTCTCTGATGCGTACCCCACCATCTTGCAAGTGTAGTGTGTAGTGCCCATTTCAGAGAGTCAAAACACTACTGTTCTGGCACCTCTTTTTCAAATTTGTTCAGGAAATCATCCACCGCTGTCAACCCATCATACATGGGCAGATCCCTTACCTCTGTTGTCACGCAACGCAGTGATCTTACCATCATGTTGCAATTGAGGGTAGTTACCTTGTGTAACCAGTTCTGCCATCATTTTATTTCCTCGTTCAAATCTGATGTGCAGGAGCTCTCACGCTCCCACGAAATCTTGCCATCCGCAGTTGGATTCACCCAATCCTGTTCCTAGGTAGTTATCTTATAGATACAATCTAGATCATCGTTGCTCTTGTCATCACACACTGGCTCTATGTAGCGCGATCCTTCCGCAGGGTCTAAAGGTACCACTACGCACAGTGACTTTTTCTCAAAAATCATTTTGCGCTTCTTTAGATTTATCACTCCATTCATATCAGTGGCCCAATCTATTCCCAGTAGCGTGGGATAGGGATTGCTGTCATCGACAATCTCTATCACTTCGAAATCTGCAAGCGCGCTCGCACCTTCGATATCTACCGTTATTCCCTGCAATCTTCCCATTGGTAGGATCTTCTACTGGTTCGCCATTCGCAATTGAATAGGGGACCATTGCAACGCGGGCCTGCCCATGCGCTCCCATGTCTGCTTTGGCAGTACGTTCGCATCCGATCCTAAATCCAGAATCACTTGATCCATTTCATATTCCCCGATTTGCGCAGTCAATCTCATCTCCCTTCCTGTTCGCATTGTGTGCTTCCCAAGCTTCTGGACTATGCGCAGTTCTCCTGACCCAGCGCACCTAGTGATGAGTTCCTGCAGTCCCTTCACAGCCTTACTGTCACACAACAGCTTCATGCATGTCTCTAGAAAGGTAGTAAGCATTGATGGGTCCATCTCCAGTTCTAGTTTGTCTTTACTACCTGAAGTGGAGGCCTCCGTGAAGCTCTTCTTAGCTTCCATGAATGTCTCCTTCGCGCGCTCCAAATCGAACTCTGGTTCCTTTGTAGGAGCCTTGCGAACCCAAGCACTCTCTTCGGGTTGCTTGCCCTTGTCATCTCCTATTGTGATACCGCTTCATAGCACGATGTTTACATTCGGGTCCTCCTCGCGTGGCTCAGACCTCATCATTTGCAGGTTCTGAGTCAGGGAGGATGAAGTATTCCTTTATCGTGCAACCTTGCTATCAGTGTAGGGTAGTCCTCCGTCTCATGATCAAACTGGGTATAATATAAACATGATGCTCTTGTCAGATTTGTACAATCACGAGCATAATGTCCCGGCCCTTCGCAATTGTAACAAATCAGCTGTCCGCGACCCCTTCCTGATCCCATTCCACCTCGACCTCGTCTGTGCCCCTGAAATCTAGTGAGCACCATCCCTGCATTTTGATTGAGAGATCATGTTTCGGTCTGAACTCTGTAGGCAGGAGTCCGATCCATCATGAGTTCATAACTTCTACAGGTCCGTTCATCATGGCCTACTGACCTGCAGAAATTACAGAACCACTGCTGGAACGTCTGCGCATACTTTTGTAATAGGTGACAGTTATCTGTAGCGTGCTTCCCTCTTATCTGGAAAATCGCGCACCATAATTCAAGTGCTGCGCTCGGTCCTTCTTGTGCCTCTGGTCTCAATGGCATCGACCGTCCTCCTGTTAGGTAGTTCGCGAAGACTGGACAATGGTCCTTGTCATGCCCCTGGCCTTTGCATTTTATGCACCATGCCTCCTCGCATGCCTCTAAGAGAGTTGTCCTGTCCTGTTTCGAACTCTGCATTTCCAGACACAAGTTTTTCAGTTGCGCGTGGATTTGTTGGACTCCCAGGCTAGGATCTTGTATTGTTGTTTCGTGCAGTCTCATTGCAATCTCCAAAGCTTCAGTGTGGGTGGATAACTTCTGTTGCGATAACGCCATCCTTAGATGCGGCGTTAGTGATGCTACAAACCATGCACGATGTTATCCATTCGTCAAGGTCATTTGGATTCGCGAATCATGCCCTTCAGTCTCTAATCCAGTTCCTAGGGGGTCTCGCTTGGAAGCATCGCGATTTCCTTAAACCTGATAATCAACTGTGTCTCCGATTTTGGCCTACTAAATTTCCTGTTCAGCACAACTTAGATATCTGCGACCCCAACATTTGGATTGTCATTAGAGTGCTTAATGTACCATGTCAGTGTGAGATCCTACGACACGCTTACCAGTGTTGCCTTCTTTATGTTGTCATCCATGACTCCTTGCGCTTCCCATACAGCCTTTACCACGAACCAAAATTGGTCCCGATCTTCGTTCCCTACTCCTTTGAACACTGACAACTTTATTGCGCTCGCCATATCGAACTTTGGTGGTGGCGGAGGTGGTGTGGGTGGAGATGGGGATGAAAATGTTGAGACTGGTGGTGGTGTATGTTAGGCCCCTATACTACTAGTGTAACCCATTATTGTTATTAGTACAACCCACTTATTATGTTGATGTACCCATGTAGTGCCCATATTGTTACTATTGTGCCCCATAGAAGCCCACTATTGTTATTATTGTGCCCTTACATTATTATTATTATGTCGGCTCTGATTATGTTATGACCCCTTAGACTCCTATATATAGAAAGGAGGTCTTTTCATTTGTATCATCCAAGAATTGTTGATTTTTGTAATGTAAAGGAGGTTTCCCCCTCGAAGAGGCTGAATTCTAAGGCATTGATCTCTCTTTTATATCTTTTTGTGAGCTGGTTTCATAACATTTGGTATCAGAGCTTTGGATTCTAGGGTTTCGCTGCTCCAAATAGATCATCGTGGCATTTTCACTATAACTTTTTTTTTGCAATGTCTCAGAAGCTAAAAAAAAAAACCCATTTGAGAAGACATCGCGCTAAACCTCGGGTCCAAATTTCAGAGCTTTTCGCGCTATATTTGCGGAGATATGATCTGAGGAAGTTGGTCTTTTTGCAGACTTATGAATTACATTGCAAACAGGTGACTTGAGGAAAATCATCATAACTTTCTCTCTGAGCATCAGATTGAAATTGCGTAAGACGTTAGAAAAATAGGACGGACTGTAGTTTCTTGTAGATATTTTTTAGAGCCAAAGGTCGAAACAGTGACATGTGACACGTCGTACAAGTTCGCTCTACTGAACTAGTCTATAATCAAGTCACTGTGGGAGATTTCGCATAACTCTTCCTTGGAGAATCCAATTTGGGTCAGACTGGTGGCATTGGAAAGAGGACATAGAGGGATACTACAGGTCACAATTTTAGAACTTAAAGATTTGAAAGTACAGAGTTATAGTCGTTTCAATATCGAGCTCCTAAAATCAAGAAAAAGTAAGATGAAGAAGTTTGATGGCAAGGATCCAGTAAATTGGATACTTCAGATGGAGCAATATTTTAATCTACATGGTGTACCACTGTTACAAAAGGTATGTATTGCATCTTCATATTTAGAACCAGATCAATTTTTATGGTATGAAGGGCTTTGTTCTCGTAAACAACTTGTTACGTGGTCAATTTTCACGGAGGAAATGATAGCACATTATGAGGATACAAAGAGCAACACCTTCTTTAGAACAACACCACAACAATTGGAAAGAGTAAAAGGGATTTGTGACATAGTGGAAAGAAAAATTATGGAAACCAGGAAGCCTACCCCTCACAACTATAAAGATGGAAGTGTTGTTTCTCCTAGCCTTCCACAACCTACAAGGGTTACACCACAACAATTGGAAGAAAAAAGAGAAAAATGGCTTTGTTACAATTGTGATAGCAAATGCACTAAAGGTCATAAGTGTGCTGAGAAGAAATTATTTTACATAGAATATGAAGAGGAGGAAGAAAAGAATCAAGAAACATCAAAAGAAGAAGATATACGCCAGGACCCCACCCTAGAGAAAGAAGAAATGAATCAGACCATATCTTGTAAAGCATTGGCAAGAATTACCACTCCTCAAACTCTCAAGATAGAAGGACATATCAAGAAGAAAAAGGTGCAAGAAGTGAAAGATCACATCGAGAAAGAAGAAATGAATCCAACCATATCTTGTAATTCATTGGTCGAAATTACCACTCCTCAAACTATCAAGATAGAAGGACATATCAAGAAGAATAATGTTCAAGAAGTGAAAGATCACCTCGAGGATCAAGAAATGAATCCGACCATATCTTGTAAAGGATTGGAAGAAATTACCACTCCTCAAACTCTAGAGATAGAAGGACATATCAAGAAGAAAAAGGTTCAAGCAGTGAAAGATCACATCGAGCATCAACAACAAGTTCTCCAAATTTTAAAGGATAACACCACTTCGGTGCAAAATCAAATGAAACAACAGGTAGATCAAAATCGTAGTGAAAAATGTTTTGATGTAGGTGATTGGGTATTCTTACTACTACATCTCAAGCAAGCTATTTATGAGAAGGAAATGTTGGCAATACTACATGCACTTAAAAAATGGCGACCTTACCAAATGGGAAGACTCTTCAAGGATGAGGATGTGGAAGCATTTTTTTGTGCTATTTCTATTATCCAACCAGATTGGATAAACGAAGCAAGGGATGAATGGAAGAAGGACGAAGAAGTATGGCCACTTATTCAAAAGTTGCAAAAGATCCCAATTCAAACAATATTGCCAGAAATTGAAGAGGAAGGAAAAATCATATTGGAACCTGGAGCAGTCACAGAAACAAGAACCCGACAGCTACAAAATCGATCAATTTCAGAGTATCTCATCAAGTGGAAGAACTTACCCGCTGAAGATTCCACATGGGAGGACAAGAATTTTATACAGAAGCATCAAAAACTACTCAAGCGTTGAGGAAAACGCTTTTTGAAGGAGAGGGGCATGTTAGGCCCCTATACTACTAGTGTAACCCCTTATTGTTATTAGTACAACCCACTTATTATATTGATGTACCCATGTAGTGCCCATATTGTTACTATTGTGCCCCATAGAAGCCCACTATTGTTATTATTGTGCCCTTACATTATTATTATTATGTCGGCTTTGATTATGTTATGACCCCTTAGACTCCTATATATAGAAAGGAGGTCTTTTCATTTGTATCATCCAAGAATTGTTCATTTGTGTAATGTAAAGGAGGTTGCCCCCTCAAAGAGGCTGAATTCTAAGGCATTGATCTCTCTTTTCTATCTTTTTGTGAGCTGGTTTCATAACAGTGTAGGTGGAGGTGGTATGCATGGAATTCGCTGCCTTATCAGACTGATTGCACTTCTTGGTGAAACTTTCGCGAGCTCTTCCTCACTTTCTCACCGAGGCGAAATCAAGGGGCTATTTTCTATCTTTGCGCTACCTTCATTTCTATAGATCCTCCCACTTCGCGTAGCCCCAAACATCAATTTATTCGCATAACCTGCTTTTCACACAGTAGAATTTTAATCCAAGTGTTCAAAGATTTAATGTACTTACCTCGCGATCCTTTGAGGAAGCGTCATTTCGCCTTGCTGTAGCTGACTAAAGTATCTACGACGAAATCGGTGATAAACCCTCCTATAATCTGATCAAGCCAATGGTCCACAATGCGCACGATCTTATCTTCCGATGCTTCTAGTCTGCGCACCAACTCTAGAGTCCACACAATCGGTTTATCGAGCCTACACCTTCCCTGACTGTCTGCTAGCTTCGCGATCCACTCATGCAACCCAGAGGGCAAGGATGCAAAGAAAATTTCATGGAATTCTGTATATAAGTAGAGCTCTAATCACTGTTCCTTTGATACTCGTGGATTCCTATTTTCCTGCGCCACGAACTCGTGAATATTTCTCTCCAACCACCCTTCAATATCTTTCTTTATCATATTCCAATGACACAACATTAGACATCTCTTATGTAGATCCCGGTCCCGGCAACGAGACCATTTGTTGGCTTGTTTGGGCCTGACCCAGGTTCAGAGGTGATTTAGCCAAACAAATCCCAATACTACTAGCCCTTTCGGCAACAGTCCACAGAGCGCGGACTGAGGTCTCACCCGAATTAGTATAGGAGGGTGCTAGAACCAGGTTTCTCCACCCAAGATATGTCTGATGAGTTCAAGTGGTCCGCGGTTCGAACTTGCACGCACGTTGTTATGCGCACTTACTCGTACCTCGCAGCCTGAGATGCTGCCTTCGCGCAGCCCTACTCGGGGGCTGAATGTTGTTATTACCCAAGTCCTTACTAGTATTCCATTGTTAGTTGACTAACTTAGCTTACTTGCATGTGTAAAGTATACTTAGCAATATAAATCATTCATACAAGTGCGCGCAATAAGTAAAAAGTATATATGCAATGGATATCAAACATGTAATAACTCAAGAATAGATACACAAAATTTGGATAAAACTTCTTTTATTATTCTCTTCTTCGGTTATAGACTCGACTCTGCCCTGCGCACTCAGCTGTAGGGGTCTGCACACTCAGTTGTAGAGCCTTTTCCTACTCTACGACCCAAGACACACCTAGACACTTGCTCTGTGCTTCTACTTCTCTATCGCATACTTCGCTCTCACTAACTCTCTTTTACACTTAGAGCTTCACTCTATTTATACAATCCCATGGTATGCAGACCATGGGTAGGTCGACATTACATTACAAAATAGGGCGGACAACCCTATGACTCAAACATACTTACGCGCTTGGAATTCGTGGGGCTTTACAACATCATTCAATCAAAACATGCCTCGGAGGGATTCCATGCCCAACACTTAGTCCTAATCATATGGACTATGAGAGCAACAGTGATGAAGAGCATGATGAATACTTTCAAATGAATAGAGTGTCACGTTGTTCACTTAGTCCTAATCCTATGGACTATGAGAGCAGTAGTGGTGAAGAGCATGATGAAGAATTTCAAATGAATAGAGTGTCACGATGTCCACTTAGTCCTAATACTATTGACTATGAGAGCAGTGGTGATGAAGAGCATGATGAATATTTTCAAATAAATAAAGAGTCGTGGTTTCCACTTAGTCCTAATCCCATGGACTATGATAACAACAGTGATGAAGGCTAGAATGAAGAATTTCGAATAAATCGAGAGTCACATTTTCAACCTAGTCCTAATCCTAAGGACTATGAGAGCAGTAGTGACGAAGGGCAAGATGAAACACTTATTCCTAATCTTAAGGACTATAAGAGCAGTAATGATGAAGGTTAGGATGAAGAATTTTTAGTAAGTAAAGAGTCACAGTTTTGACGTAGTCGTAATCCTATGGACTATGAGAGCAACACTGACAATGCACATAATGAAGAATATCCAATAAACATCAACTCAAATTTTCCATTTAGTCCTAATTCTAAGGACTATGAGGGTAGCACTAAAGAAGGGCAAGATGAAGAATATACTCCAAGTCAGTATTTCAAAAGCACAGATGATCATAGTGAGGATAACATTCCTCATAATGATGATGAAAATGCTTATACAAATGATGATCCAATGATGGAGATGTTTCCAGGAAATATTGTATCGAGGAGTAGGAGCAGACCTTTTCGTATCAATCCAAGATGTTCTAGTTATACAAGGGGTAGAGCAGAATATTTGATGAGAAGAAGTTCTATTAGTGCTCTCATTTAAAGTGAATGTTGTCAAAAAGATTTCTTGAAACATATGGATTTCAAGTTTGCATTAGAGAAAAGGAAGAGATATTTGTCAATGAATAAAAGCATGCAAAATTCATATTTAGTGGGGTGCATGCAATCTACATTGTCAGTTTATGATTATCATATTTGGTCTTTATTTATCTGTATAAAGGCTTTCAAAATGTTTCATTCAATGGGTAATTTTTGTCTATGAAGAATCCAAGAAAATTTGGAAAAGGATCCCACATTTTATTTAGAAGTATGTCATAAACGACAGTTTGGGCCATTATCAAACACTGCAATGTCATGGATGTCTTTTCAAAGCATGGAGAGTGTATTCCAAAGAGAGAGACAATACATATTCCAGATAATTTCTCAAGATGAGAAATCTACAACTTATACAAAGAATATGCAGAAGGTGCTGAGGGACATGGTCGATTGAACAATATCAATATTTTGTGAAGATATGGAAGAAAAAATTCAACAATGTTCGTATTCCTAAGAAGACAAGGATGGGGATTTGCAATGCATGTGCTTCTCTTAAATAAAAAAAGGGATAAATGTAAAGGGTCAGAAAGAGGTAAGCATTCATAACTTTAACTTTTAAAATTGTATAGTCATCAACTATGAAAACGTATTTCTTAATGACTTTCTTTTATGTTGTGTAGATTCATTGTCAAAGCACTTCAAGAGCATCACGAACAAAAAACAAGTGAAAGGAAAAATTTGTACAAGCATCGAAAGAAGTGTTATGATAATCCAAATAAATATTTGGGTTTGATAATTGATGGTATGGACCAAAAGAGAACATTTCTACCACATTTTTTTTGCACACCCAAAAATTTACAGGAGGAAAATTTTATTCAGTATCACTTGGTCGGTTGTATGGTCTTCAATGGGAAAATGTTGCCAAGGGTATACTTCACAGCTCCAAATATTCATAATGATGCAAATATGACAATAACCATAATTCATGATGTGCTTTCTCATTAGCCTCGTAATATTCCTGAAGTTTTGTATCTACACTTGGACAAAACTTGTGAAAACAAAAATCAAATTGTTTTTGGATATCTAAACATACTTGCTGAATTGAGAATTTTTCAAAAGGTAAAGGTTGGTTACCTTCTTGTTGGGAAAACTCATGACCATATTGATAAGATGTTTAGTCGTTTTTCAGTCACGTTGAGGAGGAAGGAAGTTGGGAGCTTGCCATCATTAATTGAATGTATTAAGAAATCATACATGCCACAACCTACTTTTGATGTGTTGGAGGAAACTGTTGACATGCGAAGGTTTATTCTGGGATCACATGGTGAGGAGAAATGCATTGAACAACTTAATGAAATTAGCTTCCACATCAATTTCGTATCAAAAAAATTGATGGGAAAACACTAATATGGGGCAAGAAGTATTCAACTACTGCAGAATGGGCACCATCATCAGGTTTGGCATTTCTGAAGTTCGTTCCAGATCATCCAATATTTGCATCAAATATATTGTTATTACAATCAGTTGTTGAAGTTCATAATGCACACAGGAAGAATAGAGATATAAATTATTTTGATTGCTAGAAGAAATTAAAAAATGTATTAGATATACATATGAGTACTTTGATATTGTTGATTCAGTTTGGTGGGAGACTTTTTACATAATCAAAGTGATATCGTTTCAAGAACAAAAAATGCAGATATACCTTTGAAAAATCCATTTATTTGGCCACAAAATGTGTCAAATGAACACGAGGAAAGAAACATTGTTGAACATAAACAATCTCAAGGTATTATTAATTCTTCACAAGCAGAGGAAAGAGAAATGTATATTAGTTCCAGAAGATCTTGTGCACAACGTGAAGCCATGGAAGACCTTTATAGGGGTTCGTCAGGTGTTGATCTAGAGTCTCATTGATGTCAATATGGAAATATTCTAGATACTAAATAAAGATGTGAAGCCAAGCAGAGCATATCCATAAAGCAACAGGAGCAAGAAGCCAAAGAGGAGAAGCCATCATGAAGCCAGAGAGTAAGATGAAGAGTTCATCGAAAGCCATAAAAAAAAGAGCTATTGAAAGAAGAGCTATCATAGCAGTGTATTGGAGATCACAGGAGTGAAGAAAACCATAGGAGCGATGAGCCAAGACAAAGCAGATCTATCGGAGGAAGGAATAAACTGTGGAAACCTCTTAAAATGTTCACAACACATAAAATAAACCAGAGGAGTTAACATATCAACATAGATCATATCGGTAGGATCTATTACATGCCATCGCACAAAACCCCCCGATTGAAATTTGAGTTGTGGACCCAACTTTCCAATAGAATAAGCTCTAATATAATACCGCATCTACCACTATCGGAAGTTACGTATCGCAAGTCAAAATTGTCATCGCCAAAACCTGCGATTTTGATACCATTGCGGACCCGCTACACCATTGTAATACAACTCAATAGAATATCACATCCGTCGCATAATCGCAAACCATAAGGTTCATTATGTATCACTGCCTAAAATCCGCTAATTGCGGTATTTACTGTGGACCTGATGGTTCCATTACAATACTCCATAATACAATAGCGCATCCACCGTATAAACTTTCATATCGCAAGTCATAAAGGGATGTCACAATAAAAACTACGATTGTGATATAAGGTGCGGACCCGATTGCTCCATTATAAAACACCGTAATGTAATATGACATCCGCGTATTGGAATTTTCATATCACAAGGCTTAAAGGGATGTAACATTGAAACACTTATTGCTATATAATATGCGGACCCGATAGCTCCATTAAAATACACCTTTATGTAGTATCGCGTTTGGGTATTAGAAGTTACACAAATCATAAAGGGTTGTCACCCCGGCCCGCTGATTGTGATAAACCCCCGAACTGCCGATTGCGATAGAATTTGTGGATCTGATGGATTTATTGACAATTGTTTAATGTTATATTTCATCTGCCTCATCAACAATATGGGTATCGGATATATCGGTAACGTTAAAGGTTGCAACTACGGGACCTCCAAAAGTTGTGATTTCGATTACGATTGATGACATGGATGTGGGACCTGTTGTGGTATTCAACAACCCCCCATTTGTTAATGATAGTAGTTAATGTTACATTTATAATTGGGGACCCTTTAAATAGTTTCATCCAAAAAACAAAACTTAGCATTTAGTCATTTCTTTTATTTTTTGAATAAAGCAAAAATAACAATCAAAACCTTTTTGGGAACTATTAAAGAATTACCTTTTCATATATAGCATGTCTAAAACCCACCAAAGGACCTTTCTAAAAAACCTCCAAAATCAAGAAAAATGATTAAATAAGGGCTCCATGGTCTAAATTATCATAAAATCCAACGAAAACAGAAGTCCTTAAGCTTTTTAGGCTTAAGTCTTGCATCACATATCATGACTTATAAAGAACTCTCTCTTAAAAACGATATAGCGAAATTTGTGAGATGTGAAACTGTGATGGTGCTTTGACTTTTATCGCATCGCATTTCGGGCATTCAAGCAAACACTTTGCACTTACCACCAGCCGATATTGCAAAATGCGATTGGCGCCCGGACCCACACCTTAGAATATTAAAAGTAAATATTTCGAGTCTGTCAAGTCTATTGCATAGGATAAACCTAGCGATTAGCTATACGTCAAACAACTAATGGACGGCTCGCATCTCGCATCTCGCAGACACACAACAAGAGGTAAGAATGCTAAAAGGCACATCTTGCGATATTTCTTTGCAAATCACACAATCGCTATCATTGCAGTACAATGGCTTGCCACCTAGAAGCTTTCATCCCATTTTACAGCAAAGACATTCACGAGCAATAAAGCTAAGGGATAACGAATCATTAGTGGGAATTAGTGGGAAATAACTGCATTTATGTGTGAAAAGCCATCTAGCTTGATATGATATCTTGTTACGTGCGTTCAAATAATGCTTCTTTTACCACCTTTACAAGCTATCCGCATTATTTCATTTATACATTCATCTTTGTGTGTCCAATAGCTGTTGTTCTTCATGCCGAGAAAAACCCACAAAGCAGAGCCTTGAGAACAATGGGGAAGAAAGGAAAGGTTGTAGCCTCTGAGAAGAGAGAGATGACTCCCCTATTCACAGATACGACATGCAGCAGAGATGGAGGAGCCTCTACATGGGAGGCTATGTATAACATACTGGAGGAGGAACAACCGAGAATTATGGAAACAAACGTTACAGTTGACGGACGAGATTCCTCAGACGCTTCCATGCTAGAGACAACTTACTTGTTTTTGCACCGCATAGCTGCTCCACAAAAGATAATCCCTTATACTGACATGGTAAAATGGGTTATCGATGAAGCCGACATCTTAGACAAAGAATTCAAGACGAGAATTCTCTAGATGACAGTATGACTCGTTTGGCACTGTCAAGAATTTCACCACTTTGATGAAAATAAAAGTGTTCACTAATGAGGAGGATGTTTTTGATGATATATTTTTGCAGAAAAACACCTTTAAAGAGTTGAAGCATATGGCACAACTACTTTTTGACCATGAAGATCTAGAAAAGTTTTACAGTTACAGAGAAAGAAGGCTGGCAATGGTCCCATTGGACCAATTATTAATTGAACCAATAAGGGAGCCTACTCCCAGTGTGACTATAGAAGGTGACTCCAAAGAAAATTCCAAATCTGATTCTAGGGTAGAGTCTCAAGAGAAATCTATTGGGGAATCGCGACAGTCATCACAAAATGGCAGAAGCAGAAGCATCGAGTCAATAAAGGATACGACCCAATCTACATAGAAGATAGCTGAAGAAGCTTTAGCTAGCAAGCAGGTTGAAATCCCTACTACCTCTGCACAACCAATAAAACCCATGGTAATTGACTTAGAGGAAGAGTGGGATAATTTTAATAAAAGTCTCAATATAGAGGAATAGGTGCCAGAGTTGCAAACTCCACAACAAAAAACAGCTCTAGAAATTACAGTGGAAGAAACTGCAAATGAACAAGAAGTAGAGCATATCCCTGTTACCCCCACCTCCGAAATAATTTTGAGAATTGAAGAAATACCCCCTCTGGATGTATTCTATAGCCCATAGCATAAGGTCATGGTGAAAAGGAAAAGAAAGAAAAGAAAATTGGACTCTATAGCTGTTACTACCCCTGAAAATGAACTAATGGATGTTCTATGGAAGGACTCGCCTGTCGATCCATCTGCCAACCTAACTAGACTCTCGTAGTTTGCAGGTGCTTATGCTACAACGACCATAGACAAAGCAACAAAAGTCCAAATGTTGCTTAGAGAAAAGGAAAATAAAATAACGTCGCTTGAGCAACAATTACAACAAGTCAAATCTGACCAGCAGGCAGAGATACAGTTGGCCAAGCTTCAACAGGTATTTGAACAGATGCAAATAGAACATCAAACTAGCTTAGCCGAGAAGGAAGCACATGTGTAGGCAATAACTGATCTACATAAAGACAATCCAAAAATTGATCAGTTTATTACTGAAGCACTCAGACTTAATTCCCAGTTGACACATCAGAAAGAATTACTGTGCTAGAAGATTTCACACTGGAAATCTTATTGCGAAACAAGTGATAAAATGACAAGTCAAGTCGTAGAAATGTGACTTGAATATGATGAGATCTTTAAAAAGGTCTCTGATTTCATCGCTTGGAAAAATACAGAGGAGGGGAGAAAATCCGACCTGCCCAAGCTAGAAGAATCACATAAGGAAATTCTGTTTGCAAGCTGGGATTCTCGGCTTAAAGAAGCAAAAAAGGCAATAGCAGACGCAGTGGTAGCAACAAACATTATCATAGAAAATATCAATGAGAATTTTCATGGTGCCAATCTAGTGGCAGAGTCCATTCCAGGGTTCCTTCCAAATGTGAAACAGCTCGAACAACAATGGAAACAGGCAGTGGAAGAAAAAGTAGAAGTGATAAGGAAAACAACCAAGCTAGACTGGGAGGTGTATTGGCAACATTTGGTCAAGCCTCACAGATAATGGATGACCCTATGATTCCTAACCACTTCTGCCGAGAAAATGGTGCCAGCATTGACCAATGCCGTATTCAATGGACAGTTGAAAGCTGAAGTCAGCCAGCCTACACAGTTGAAGCCTATGGTGGATATTTGCGATCTGAAGGATCAAATGCAACATAGTTAGTCACCTTGTTTACTTTAATTTTGATTTTATTTTTTCATAAATTGAGGTAGGTCATTTAAACCTCCTCAACTATTTTTGTAATAATCTATTTTTAGTTTTATAGTTTTAGTATTTAAACCCCTCTCATGCATTTAGAGAGGGGTCCAGAATTTTATCAGAAACTCTCTTCAAAACATGCACTTCTATCCCTTTGAGGAAGTTCTGGTGAAATATATGGAACAAGATTTATTTTTATCTGATTTAGCATCTTCTACTGAAATTGCACTTTTGTACTCTTAGATGATGTTGAATGGATTGAAGATAGATCAATATTGCTGAAACACATGAGTAGGACGTATTATAAATGGTACTTTTATCTCGTAATCCTTTTTACTTATGCATTAAGCAATCATTTCTTTCTGAATTATTTATGTATGCAGGTCTGAATTTTGATTACCATTATTGCACTTCTGTATGATGATGATCTTTATTTTATGCTGAATATATGAATAACTCTTTATGCGATATATTTCTCACAATTGTTTTGGCTAACTTTTTATATGAAACGATTATTGTTAAAACAGATTCACTTCTAATCATAATTGAATGATCTTTATTACCAATTGCTTTTAGAAATTATTGTAGATTGCATATATCAAGTTTATCCCGGGTATATTATGATTAGATAGTTTTTAAAATTAGAAGTTAAATGCATTTGTGATTGATTAGTTTAGACTAGATTACTGTTAGCTTAAACATTACTCTAAAACATCACACATCACCCCATTTAGCACAAGAATTAAACAGATTGGGAAACTGGTCCCATTATCCCCAGTCAGAGCCACTACTCCAAATGGAAAAGGAGCTGCCAACCAAGGTTCAGACCGGGTGGTTTTCCCCCATGTTGAGGCAACAATTTTCGAGGCTTCAACAGGACTCATGTGGGTATGATCTCTCCATGAAATTTTCCATAAATAAAACAAGGTTATGAGTAATTGGATGAATATCCATAAGTCAGCCTCTCCTTCCAAATGAACGTGTCTTTTGGGTATTGGGAAACCCATATAAATACAAGTTATAATACCTCACCTTAAGTATCGATAGGGCATCAGGCAAAGAGAAGAATTAAAAATTTCAGAACTCGTGAACTTGAAAAGACAAAGGAAGCTGAAGGTCAAGAAGCCGAAGGTGTAGAAGAAAACGAAGGTGCAGCAGAAGTTGAAAGCTGAGCAAAGAAGGAAGCAGAAGACAGAGAAGGAGGAAAATATTTTGACCTGATTCATCTTGGAAGGTTCGGACCCAAAGTGAAGCCATAGCGCAGACAGTGACCTGTTGCAAAGACTACAAGGACATGATTTTGTAAAGAAGTCCTTGGAAGCAGTATAATACAATCAAACATTTCTTGATAGAGTAAATCTATAGGGTCGGAGCCCTTAGGGTTGGTGCCTCAAAATTGGAAGGATTGGTGTCCTTGGAGTTGGTGCTCCTAAATTCAAGGTTGGTACCTTGGTAAGATAGGGTCGGATCCCTAGAGGTTGGAGCCTCATCAAAGTCCAAGTTGGTGCTTGGAAAAATTCACAGATATTGTATTCAATCCTTTTCTATATTTAATAAAATCATTTCTTAGATTAAAATTGTAAAAAATCTAAACTGGTAATAATAACAATTGAAAATAAATATTGATTCACCCCCCTCTCAGTATTTCCAACAATTGGAATCAGAGCCAACTTCTTCAGAATCATCCTAATAGCTAGAAGAAGGATTCTTAGTTACAATGAAGAATCATGAAATGATAGGAAGGCTTCCCTTGTTCAATTGTACTAATTTTGGGTTTGGAAAAAGAGAATGTCTTAATACTTAATGTCCCTTGGACCTGAAGTTTGGAATGTTGTTTTTAATGGGTACAATGCCCCTCCCACTCTTGCTACTGATCAATATGAAAGAAAAGAGTACATCGAAAATGTTAAAGCTCTAAATTCCATTACGAGTGGAATTACTGACTCTGAGTTTACGAAAGTCTTGAATTGTGACTCGGCCAAAGAAGTATGGGATAAGCTAGTTAGCTTATATGATGGGGACTCCAAGGTTAGAAGGAAAAGCTTCAAACTCATAGGAGGCAGTTCGAAAGTCTGAAAACGGATCATGAAGAAGATATTGCATCATACTTCCTTCGAGTATCTAAAGTAGTCAACTCTCTGAAAGGATTGAGAGAAAAGATTGAAGAAAGCACTGTTGTTCAAAAGGCCTTAAGATCTCTCCCAGACAGATTTGACTCCAAAATAAGTGCTATAGAAGAAATGAAGGAACTAAACACTCTCCAAATGGATGAACTTCATGGAATCATCACTTCCTATGAAATGAGAAAAGGAATCCCAAGTTACAAAGATGCAACTTTCAAGGCCTCAAAATCAAAAAAGGGAAAAGGATGGAATACCAGCAGTGATGACTCCGATGTTGAATCCGAATTAGAGCATTTTGTACGAAGACTAAAGAAAGGATCCAAGCTAAAAGGTAAGCATCCTCTTATTTGTTTCAACTATGGAAGAATAGGTCATTACACTGCAAAATGTCCTCATAGGCATGGCGACGATAATGAGGAAGGAAGGATATACAAAAGGAAAGGATTTACTAAGAAGAATTTCATCTCTAAACAAGATGAATCTAATGAGGGTGAATATGTGGTCATCAAGAAGAAATCATCCAAATATATCTTCCATCACAAAGAAAGTAATGATGAATCAGATGAAGAGAATGACTATGTTGGAAGCAAGGAAGTACTATTTATGGAATTCACTGAAGATGATGAACCAATACAGGAATTTGAAGAAGATATAAATGAATTACTGATAAGTACCATTGAAGAAAATGAGGAGTTACGAAAGAAGGTTATCTCTCTTAAAATGGAAAAAGAGGAAGCTAAAATAAGGGAGGACATTATATGTGAAAGACATGAAGCCGAAATAGTATCTCTCAAAAAAGAAATGGAACAAATCAAAATAATTTTGCAAAGTTCTCAAACACTTGATCACATTCTCAACAGTCAGAAATCTTAAAGTGACAAGTCTGGGATCGATTTTTCATCAAGTGCCAAGGATAATACAAGAATCTATGCCGTTGTACTTCACAGCAATCCAAAAGAAGAAAAATCATCTCATCAAAGGCCCGACTCAAATCCAAAGAATGAAGAAAGAGCAACTCCAAGCAAGAAGGATTAGTTAAATCATGGCTATTATAACAGGTACCAAAATATATTTCTTGGACATTGTTATTATTGTAAAAAAGTTGGTCATCAAGCTAAACATGTCATGGCTCGTAAGAATGAAGCACCAAGATTGAAGGATCAGACAAACAAACCATGTAGTGTCAAAAGGAAAGGACAAATCAAGACCTTCAACTCGTTTGATACTTTGGCCAAATTGGATCCAATTTTCTCATTATGTAATGATAATGGACATAGAGAACAAAATTTCCCCCTCAAAAGTAGAGAAGCAAAAGATGAAAATCCCAATATGGATAAATGTGGTCTAGATTTATATGCTCACAGTGAGGAAAATCTTTGGTTTGTTGATCGTGGGTGCTCCAGACATATGACTGGTGACAAAAGGAAGTTTGTCTCATTAAACAAAAATGAAGGACATGTATCCTTTGGGAGTGGGTTTGCCAAAATTTCTGGAAAAGGACCTGTTACCCTTATTAATGGAAAAGGAAAGGCTCAAAATAATTTGTTGGTAGATGGGCTCAAACACAATCTCTTGAGTGTTAGCCAAATCTGTGATTAATGACATAATGTTGTCTTCGACACTAAATTTTTTGAAATAAGGAATTATTCCTCAGGAGAACTTGTGGCAAAAGGAGTTAGAACATTAGATAATGTCTACATTCTGAACAAAATTCAAGAAGATAAATTTTATCTAAGCCAAGCAGATGAAAACTGGTTGTGGCATAAGCGACTGGGCATACAAGTTTCGATAACTTGATCAATATCAACAAAATCAATGAGTAAGGGACATTCCAAAGATGTCCAAACGAGATCAAGTTTTATGTGGCCCATGTCAACATGGCAAGCAAAACAGAACCAACCACAAGACTAGGAGTTCTCCACATCAAAAGCTCTAGAGATCATTCATGAAGATTTATGTGGGCCAACCATAACTCTAGCACTCCAAGGAGAAAGGTACACTAGTACAAAATGGCTAATTAGTTACTAAAACAACAACTAAAATTTGCATATAAATGACTATTTTTCAGTTGGTGACCAGTAATAGCTAATTTACAGCATCTTATAACGCGACCAACTTTTAGTCGTTTTTAGTTTAGTCATTAATTGATTGTCTCAATTTTATCATCTAGCAGTATATTGAGTCATAAATTTATCCATTAATTTAGTTATTGGTTTAGTCATTAATTTCCACAATTAATGACCAAATATACAACAAAATATATTACTATATGATCATCTGAGAAAACCAATTAATGACCAAAGAAATATGACCAAAATGTTGGTTGTGTTATAAGATATTGTAAATTAGCTACTAATAGTCATATATATGCAAATTTTAGTCGTTGTTTGAAACCAATTAATGACCAAAGAAATATGACTAAATTTTTGTTGTGTTATAAGATACTGTAGATTAGCTACTAATAGTCGTATATATGCAAAATTTAGTTGTCATTTGTAATGAAAAATTAATCATTTGCAGTACTTATTTATATTTTTTTGGTAGTTTCATATTCATTATATAAACGACTAATTTAGTAGTTTATATTCATTTCATTTATTTTCATTAATAATCATTATAAATAACTAATTTAGCCGTATATTAATTTTATTTGTGTTCATCATTAATCAATATAAACTACTAATTTAGTAGTTTTAGATTGATTTTATGTGTTCATTATTAATCAACATAGATTAATTAGTATGATTTTGCGACTAAATTGAAAAAACATCATAAAATGTGAATTGGTTCATCTAATATGAAAATTCAAAATTACATATGTTAGTTAAAATACTAAATGATATCAAGTGCAACTATAAACAATTTCAACCACATAAATTATATTATAGGAAATGTCGAGTATTACAATATGAGTTTCCAACTTAACATTGGTTGAACTACAATTTACACATGAAATGTTGTTTCATCACTATAAAACATTATCATTGTGCGTCAAGTTATTACAGATGAATTCACCAACTATGAAGACTTGAACATCAATCTCTATGTGTGTGTCTTATGCGGGATATTGGATTTAAGGGTACCACTAGACCGGTTCTCTTCTCTCTCTTTTTGCATTTGTCACTCCAGTGTTAGTGTTCTCCTCTTTCTTCAAATCCTGCTACTTACCATCAATACTGAGTTCCTTTTCTGAAAACAAAAGAACCTAGAATGCAGAGTGTAAGACATGAAAGACGATAAACAATAGAATATAAATGAAAGTAGACTATAAAGGATTTATATTACATATACCTCAACATCAACAATGTTAAAGCCATTCTTCCCCATAAGAGCAAGAAACTTGAACAAGTTTTCTTTAGTTGAGCGATAGTGGCCACTATGTGGCTAGATGACCTGTATAAACAAATTAAAGTCACCATAGAAAAGAACACCTTAGTAACTTAGTATTCAACCTTCAGGGAAATATTAGGCACATTCATGCCCACTAAGTTACATGATAAAAAGCTCAAGCTGTAAATAGCTTGTTGAAACAAATAATCGAAGGTGTGATGTCTAATCCTTGTCATTTTATTTGCAACAACAATTTGTTGTCCAATGCATGAAATTGGTCAAGTATATAAACAAGATGTTCTCAAATAACAACATGAAAATAAACTTTTCTAATAATAATGAAAATCTTTGAATACAAAATAGTTAAAGGATTTCAATCAATATCGTGTAATATTAATTTCATCTTCAAGCTTTGGTTGTTGTTTAAACAGACATAATACCAAGTACTTTCAATTTCACAGTTAAAATACAAAGAAAAATCAAAATAAACATTCAAAATATAATCAAACAATAAAGAGAGGATATGATGTAATGGACATTGCAATTATAAAAAAATTGTTTACCTGTCCATCGATATCTTATTGTGCATTCCTAAAACATTTGCTTGCCCAAAATAACCATGAGGTGAAGGAATCACAACATTAAAAACCATAGGAATACTTACTAGAAACATTTCCAAAGTCGATGGCTAAAGTTCCTGAAGGATTTCCAACAACAAATGAATCATATCCAAGACATGATCTCTATATTGTCTCCCCATCCTTTTTCCAATCACATTTCATGTAACCTGCCCACACCAGATTCAAGTAACAATCAAATGAAGGAATTGACATTTGTTTTTATCTTTTATATGTATAAACTTTGAATATAATTTGTTTTGGTAACGTATTAATTCATATTTAAAGCCTTCCTATCATGAGAATGTATCAATCAAGTAGAACATCAGAAAAATTGACCTCAATGAGGTCCTCTAACAATTTCTACAATATCAATATTTGTCTTGCTGTGATATATTGGATAGAAAAAAGAACATATATGCAAATGAAAAAGCCATATATTACTTATGTTCAAACTATGTATACGATGTATTCTTAGGTAACCTTTTAAGATGTCCCTCTACCTTTACCAGAGCGGATTGTAGCTTGGTTAAACTCTTTATTCTTTCATTCAACATTAATTTCTGCAAGATAAATGTCACACATTATTCTTTCCCATTTCTCAACATGCTAGATATTATAAATTGAAAGTCACATAAAAGCAAGAGAAAACCATTTTCTAACCAAAATAAATAAACAAACAATGCCTCTAATAAAACTTCACGCCTCATAAATTACTCTGCCACATGCTCAGACTAAAGGTGGTATTCTTTGCATCATCTTTAGGTCATATTTATTGGGATATTCTTATTTTTACCATGATTTCAATTTGGTGCTAAAAGAAATATATAAATCCAGGTTATTATCAGTGAACTTCAAGTATAATTCAAAAAAACAATATCATTATAAGGTATGGAGAGAGAAACATCTTCATAACTAGGATTCGCTATTTTAATTTGGTTTGAGTTGACTTGGTATATGAATATATAGTTTTCTCTAAAGAAGTGAAATAAAAAGATGAGAATTGAAATAACCCTATGAATTTTTAATTAATTCATATTATATATCTCTAAAACAGCCAGGTCATCCTTCTCTGTTATTTGATAGAGATTTATTGGCATAGAATAATAATGAATTAACTATCAAACACAATGATGCAATATATTAACCAAGGAAAGAAAAATGACATGGCTTTGGTATTTGTGTGCTCAAAGGAAATCCAACAATAGTTGTGTTCTTTCTTTATCATGAAATAGTATTGAAGACAAATGTTGGTTCAGAAATTGAACTTCGTTACCAATAGGAGATGGTCATGTTGGGTAAGGAAAGGATGAATTGAAGGGCTTAAGATCTAACTCCAATACATAGTTATCCTTGTCCCTACAAAATAAAAAGTTGTCATCATTTTCTTATCCAGGTAAAAAGAAAAGTGAGTTTGTATTTGTGCATTTGTGATAGTATATGAAAAGAGAGAACTAGTGGAAATCAAAGCGTGTTGTCCCATCATTCAACCTAAAAGAAAACTCATATATTCAGTTGTTGACTACAGTGGAAATCAAATGTAAAACCCACTCAACTTGATCTTTACATGACATAGTCGTAATGGACTAGTAGAATAGAAGCATTCTAACTCATAAACAAGAGATGATAAAAAAGAATAATGGAACATCCACATAATTGGCATGAATAAAATTTCCACAGTATTCATCCAAAAAAGGAGAAGAACTTATGGCAAAAGAACATATCATTAGTGTTTTGTACCCTCTTTAACACATGTAGCCTAGGGAAGTAGAGGAGGCCAAATGTAGTAGGATTCCAATTGTGTGGGATATAAAAACAGAAATGTGGAAAAACACACCTGCCAATTCACGAAATCTCACTGTAAATAATAGAACATGTTGAGGATAGTAATGATGAAAATGGATCATGTATTAAGATCAAGCCCTTATTGGTCATGAATTAGCGAGGCGACTGGTAATTTTTACTCGTAAAAAAAATATATCATAATTAGTGTAATGACTGTGTGGATATTTTTGTGATTTTTTTTACATTTATATTATGGCATCCTTGCAAGAGAGAGTGATGAAAGTTCTCCAGGTTTGGTCAGACTGGTTTCTCCTTTCATATGCTTATGTGAATGGACAGAGAGCTACCTTTATTCGGTTTGGAAATTCAGGTGCCCCTCCCTTTCATTCAATATGTGGAGATGCCCCACCATTGAAGGACCTTGATAGTCCTGAATCCAATCTTACAGACATAAAATATGGATTTGGTCCAAAACAAGATGTTGCTATGGTGATTGGAGAGGGAGAAACAACTCGAGAATTGTTTAGTATTCCTCTTGTGGAGCTTGAAAGATAGTGTAGGAAAAATGGTTTATCTATTTGTGGTGGTAGGGAGGTAATGTTTTTCCGATTTCTTAGCTTAGAAGAATAAGAGAAGCATAAGAACCAAGATCAAGACGAGGATTTCAGGTATGGGTATAACTTTTCAATCAGAGGGAAGCATGCAAGAGAAACTGATGCTTATATACAATTGGGAGGGGGAAGGTGGATCACGGGTAAAGAAAGAAAATCCATACTTTATGATGATAAGTACTATATATCATTATCATCATCTAGGAAGAATGTTAAGGAAGAATCATCTTTACGGTCACGGGTTGTGGAACGTGAATCAGTGGATGCCTCTTGCAGTGGAACTTTACCAAAAAATGTTGGTGTCATGATGGTAGTGTCACGTGGTGTTCCCCAAAAGTTCAAAAGATTCTAGGAAATGTCAAGGAAAATTTCTTTCTCCACTCCTTAACTCATAATTTGCCCCATCCAAATTTTGATAGACCAATTATCAAGATCATAGAATGATCTTTTCTTAAATGAAGGAGTCTAAGGGCTAACAATTTAAGGATATGATAATTTTTTTTTTAAAAATGGACAGTCTTGTCTGACTAGCAAGGACTTGGGTGTCAAACTTGCTGCCAAGCCAATGTTATTCACATGTCAAAATTTTGAGTATGACTTGGGGTTGAGTTTGAATGAGAGGATTTTGCTTAACATTATTTAGTCAAGGAAAAGAATCAAATTCAGATTCCATTTGAATTATGATTCATGAAGCATAGTAACAGAGTTGGTGAGCTTAATAGGGCTCATCATTGTCGTGATGTGTTACATTCGAATGACATGAATGCATGAATTTCAAAAGGCTGAGATATGATATAAATCTTGGGGAATTTTTACGAAATAAATAACCCAAACCCCACACTTGAGATATGATATAAATCTTGGGAAATTTTAACCAAATACATAAACTAAACCTTAAACCTAGTAGTGTGAAATCCATTGTTTGAAGTGTGGCTACTGAAGACAAATTTATTAAATACTTTTAAAAATTAACATACAAATAATTTATAAAAGCATGGAATTTCGTTGTCAATCAAATGTCAAATCAGATAAGAATTAAAGAAATAACCCGCAATGACAATCCAAAATCGATAAGACATATTGGACAAATGTTCAAAACTCATTGGGAACATCCTAATCCTACAGGTTGCTCATCTAAAGCAACCGAAGATGTTACCTTACCTGGGAAACATGGAATGTTAATGATATAAATGACAAAAAGATAAATAATTAAAACTGACTATTAGAACCAATGCAAACAATGAATGATAAACAAAATGAAAATGGGGCAAAATTTCGCATACCCACTCCATGAGACTGCCATTCGCTTCCATACTCGATGTTGCCCAAGACTAAGAAGGTCATTCCATTGGTGTCCACATCCTCGTATCCACAGTAGAATTCATCCTCGTATCCACATACAACCTGCATTGGTCATACCCTTTCATAAAGAAAAAAATAAAAGAAAATGAAGCCCAAAAGCCTTTTTACTGGTCAACGGTTTAAATATTTTGAAGCGTGTATTTAAAAAGAAGATTCTCATACCAATATCCTTGCTTGCTTTGAAACTCTATTCAAATACATCACTTCCTCCAAAAAATTTACATATCGTGGATCGTCATAATTCAAGTCATCAATTAAACGAAGTTCTATCATCTCTAGAGTAGGGGTGCTCTGAAGAAAGCAACCTAATACACTGATTTCCCTATCATGAAATTCAGTTATGTCTACATAAACTTGTATATATGGAGATGAGAGAGTGGGGATATGAGATGTCGAGGTATGGGATATTTTGAAAGTTCCTGCATTGCATTTCAAAACCAGAATAAGCCAACTCTACACTCATTTACGAGGTAAAAGACATAAATATTCATTATGAACATCATGGAAAAAAACCATGGAAGAATTTTATGGTCTTTTCACATCTTATAGCAGGTTAACTTTTTTAATTTAGGTAGTGTATATTTTCATTAAGGAATAGATATGAAACAAATTCGTTACTTAGTTTTGTTTCATATCTATTGGATATACTAAATCTGCAAACAGGACATAATAATGAACCAAAACATAATAGTCAACCTAAGCTACATCAATATATGCTTTGTATAATTTTTTTTTATGCTATACCTAACAACTAAGTAGCAAATGCAAACATTCTTAAACATTGAAACATGTTGTTCATTACACATGTAAAATAAAAACAGAAATTATGTTTTTACCAAGATAAAGTTGTCACCCATTAACAAACATTGGAGATTAGGAAGCCTCTCGAACAACAAATTGAGAAGACACATATTTATTTAAGCAAAGGCACAACACATATGACCAGCTCCTTTAATGATTTAAAGCTCCCCATCATCTCAATCAATATGTCCACAAAGAAATTGTATGCATTATCGGGATATGAGTCCATTTCTAGTATGGTCAAATTACTTCCACGTTGCATATTGAGTCTCAAGATAGAGCATGAAATCTCTTGAAACAGTATCCCATTCACTCTCAAATATTTTATCATGTATGCCCCTACATACACATACAAGACAACCTATGTTTACAGTGGTTTATATTTTATCCACATACAACCTGCATTTACATTGGTTTCATTGTAAAGCATTGAAAGTAATAGTAAAATTCAGACTTACATGGTTGTAGTTTGAAGCAATGCATTGGAGAGGTTTTTTCCATATCTAGCGGCTGTTTAACGCAAATTTAGTGATTCCTCTACTGAGGACCACAAATGTAGGGAGTGCATAGAAGGTCGAATACTGACGATCAAGTATTCTTTATGGTTTGGCAAGTCGAGTGGGGCATCCGATCAAATTGGATAAGCATACAACTAAGCTTCAAAAGGGGTCCTATGCAAGTGCTTTTAAATGATATCCATTGGAAGCTTCAACATAGTACTCAGTATCATCATAAAAAGGACCACCCAAAAATAGACCATCTAATCCTGTCATTTTGAGAAATTATTTTAATGTCAACACCTGGGATTGCTGGCAGCATTGACCCTGAATGTACTTTCCTAGGCACCCCAGAAAAGAAGGAATATCAGGTTGGCACCCATTAGTTTTAACAGCAACATGATGACTTTTTGGATAAAACAAGACCTTTTCAAAACTATTTTTCTCACTAGCATTCCTTTTATCTCTCAGAACAAAGACCATTTCATCTTCAAGATTGGCCCAATGAGTGTACTTATATACAACAATGTTTCTTGGTCCATTAGCACTTGAAACAAGTTTGACATTATTGATCATATCTATAAATGCACCCTCTTTTTTCCATATGTCTACAATAATGCTTCAACTCATTTTCTTTGGGATAAGAACTTGAATCAACATGTATTTCACCACTCAGTAGATATTTTTCACCAGTCAAATATATAGGCTTATGGTTCAATACATTGAATTCTAATGAAGCAATTCCAAAGAAAATGCATGAGTTTAAGAAATGAAGCATGTGCACATGAGAAACTTCTAAGCAGATTTGCTACCATCCTTTCTCAATCAACAAATTCATTAGTTCTTTGTTTGGCTGTACGATGTAAGAAGCCATAGGATGAGTAGACACAATACGAAACCAATAGCCTTTTTGGATAAACATTATCTCTGAATGATAAGAAACACTAACATTGACATCAATAACCTTTCTCTCCCAACACCAGTCATCATCCCAATCTAACAAATCAGATTAAGGTCCATGTTTTACCTCAAGACGCAATGCACCAGGGAGTACTTTCTCAAATATGAACTCACTGCTCTCATTTGTTAAACTTAAAAAGTTAAGCTTCTCTGAACCTAGAGTTCAATAGCCAAAGAAGTAAGTGATATAGAAACCAAGGAGTCACATCCTTCCTTGCATATCACCGATCCACGGATATCAACAAGGGCCTTTATAAATTCAATGCCAAACATTGGTCTAGTTATTGTCACATCAATATGTGATGGTGAAAATTGAAGACCAGAATCACGTTCTGCTATTGTGGTCAGTGGGGATATTCGATATTAACATGGTTGAACCTCGAAGCAGAAGTTTCCCATATCATCAATCCTCTTTAGTTGAGGCTTAACATTGTCTGGCCCATGTGTCAAGCCAACTTGACGCTTGCCATAATAGCCATTTGTCACTAATTTTAGGGAACCACAAATATTATAATGTGTTTCTTCTATCTTTGGGATTGAAGCCATGTTTGGCACAACCATGAAATTCTCCAAACTGCTAAACTCGAAGTGATCCTTCTCAGCCTTGATTGTGTAGCGTGTTGATGTTGCATGATCAAGTTTGTAATATCCCTGGACATCTGTTGTAGCTCTTTCTTGTCCATCAACTAATATATTAACACCTTCAAAACAGACTCCTTCAGAAGTCACCACAAGTCCTCCAACTGAAGAAACTTGTGACCTGAAATGTATGAGATATATTAACATGACTGTGCTCAACAAGAACACCTATAGATGGAAGTGAAACATCAAATATTGTATTACCACCCTTGTAGAATGGCAAGAACATTTATTTTCCTATTGGAATAAAATTAAAATCAAATTTCCCATGTGCATTAGATATTGCATGACAAAGCGCTTGATTTGGCAAAGGAGCTTTTTTGAGGGAACTCCACCTCATGGACATCATCTAAATAAAGTTATACATGAACACCTAAAATATGGTTACCCTAAGAAACAAATAAGCTATCCATATCATAACTTGGAACATAAAAGATGTCATCTACTACTAGATTTCCAAAGCCCAACTCCATCTCTCGAGAGCCTCTTTGGACAATTGTTAAGAGAACATGAGAATCACATATTTGAAAGAGAATATTATAGAAAATATACTCTATAAACCTCAATCATTGTACCTCATGTGTAGCGCCATCCTAGCTAGGATCGACATTAGGTATGACCTTGTATCTTCTTCCTCTATTTAACAATTGGCTCACAGAGCCCACTCTTTCCACTTCTTCACGTTTGATTTCATGGAGGGCTACTGTTTCCTTTGGACACTCATCCTTAATGAATCTCCAAAATTATTCTTCGTATCAAATGAAGGCAAATAGAGAAAAATATCATGGCCTTTCCTTTGTGAAAAAAAATGTAGTGGTAAGATATATTCACCCATTTAAGATATATTCACCAAGTCAGGGAATATGAATATTTCCGATGTAATTTTTCCACTCGATAATCTTAACATCAAATCCGAAATTGTCTCGTTCATCTTCACATCAAATCTGAAATTGTCTCGTTCATCTTCAGAGAGCTCTTGAAACAATTTTTCAAAATTGTATCGAATCTGCACAAATATATTAAAAAAATTATTAATGTATGCTGCTTGATTACCAATCAAAATGTTTAAAACAATATAGCACCAATAAATTTGTATTTCATCTCCATTGCACATAATTCACCTTCCTTCATAGAATGCATATGGCTCGTAGATATTTTCCAGGTGCTTCAATTGTTGTAACATATATTTTGTAAATGATCTTGATAGATGATCTTGATAACCCCACTATCTACAATATGACAATCACTTTGCAACGATTCATTTTATGTACTTTTATTTATTTATTTATGATTATGGTAAATTGATAATTCTTTAGATTAAATAACGAATATACTGCTTGAACAAAGATTATATGCAGAAATTATATGCAAAGTAAAAGTAAAATTTACATGAGTAAATTTTTAACTTTTCAAATTCCACTTATATTCATCAAAATTTCGAAAAAGAAACATAGAGTATTGTTACAACTTACGTTGTTTCATGAACTAACCATTGTGTCCAAAGCCTACCCATAATTCTCCATAGTATTAACAAAGGTCAATTGCTTCAACAATTTTACTGGGTTTCCTTTGCGATCAATGTAGGGATTACATTTAAAATGTTCAAATATTATTTTAAAAATTCTTGAATTGTTATGGGATTTACCACTGAAGAAGCAACCTGATAAACCTTTAAGCCATGCTTTCCTGTGTGTTTAGCCATGACTGCTAAAGTTGCATTCGTAACCATGTCTTCTGATATCTATAATTTGAATTCAACCAAAAAAAATAACACATTTATGAGAAAAATGATAATGGTTTTTTGGGTCGAAATTTTGAAGATATATATGGAAGATCTGATCTCCCAAGAGAAATAAATATTATAGAGAAGCTCTAAAAAAATCAAATAAATATGACTTAAATAATTAAAAAATGTCAAATCTAAGTTTGGAACCATCCATTGTGTTATCACTTAGATTTTCCTAGAAGTTGTTAAAAAGAAGAAAGGGGTCCGAGGTAACCACAAACCAACTTTTAAGTATAGAATCTAGCCAATTTGTACTCAGAGAGGGCTCCCTCTTTAGGATTTAGCTTTGTTTCGATAGATATTAGGATAGTTATGAAAGCTTGGGGGTTTTGATTGTGTTTGGTGGTGGAATTCAGGAGCAGATGGATAGAATTGAGTATTTTAGGCCATTGGGCTATGGAGTCAATCTAAAGATGGCTTAACTGGACTTAGCTTTTCAACAAAAGGATGGCTTCACAGGGCAAGATAGCTAAACAGGGAACAAATGGTAACTTGAAAGGATGGGATGGACTTAAAAGGGAAGAAGGGCAATTAAGAATCCTTCAACATGTTTTAAGAGAGGGAAAATGACTGATCACCAATAAAAAGCAATTAAGAATTTTTTATTAAATGACCAAAATGATAAACTAAGAAGCAGGAGCAATTAAGAATTCACTGCCTATGATAGTTTAGAAGAAAACATTTAGAATAAAAATGCTTTTAAAGACAGATTGCACTTAAGCACTTTCTGAATTACACTTTTTCGTTTTAATATTCAGATATGGAACATAATTGAAATATTTAAACAAGAAAACAATAACACATGAGATATAGATACTTATTTGTCTAGTGTTTGACACATGAATCCCGTGAAAAGTTTTTTGTATTATTCCTTCATCCAGCTAGCCACACAAAAAATTGTTCGACAGTGCTTCTTTTCCAAAATAATCAGCCTTGCAAAAATGCTTAAGAATTCCACCCTCAATACTCCGAATGAGGGAGTATTTATACAAAAATTTACAATAAAATATCTCATAACAAAGTGAGATATATTCTAGGATGACTAACTATATGTTACATGAAAGTAGAGACAGATGGTCTCGAATATAGAAGATAAAGGTAAACTGATGGCTTGTTGTCCCTATTCTTGTGAATGAGCTGGAGGCAGGCCCTATGATTGGGCATCTTGCTGTCTTCTTTGTAATTCTGTGCTGGCTGTTCTGCTTTTGATCTTCTTACTGATACTCTTTGACCTATTCTGATACTCTTTACCTGTTATTACCATCATTGACTATGGTAAAAAATGGAATTTTACTTTTTTACCAAGGATAAATCACAAAATTTCTGTCATATCTGTCCACCATTTTTCTTGTGGTATTTTGGTCCTTTGAAGTTTTCTTAAGATCTCATCAGCCTCAGTGTATTTGAAAAAATTAGGCTGAACTGGGAATAGATGTTTTATTTCATGTTCCACATAGAAAAGGTTCTCTAGACTGTCATAGAGAACTTTGCCTGTAGGTAGTGCCTTTGGTGCAGATGCACTAGCTGATGAGCTGGCCTGGTTGTCTGCATATTGAGCCAACTTGTCAACATAGTCTATATGTCTCATCAATTTATCATTAATAACTAAAGGACTAGGAAGTCCTTTGCTCTGCAATATGCCAAATTTCTCCATAAAATCATTTATTTCCTCTTGTATATTCTGGCATCTCCTTTCCAAATTCTGCATAAGAGACCTTTTGGTCAATACCTTCTTGATTTCTAGAATAGTCCCTGTTCTGTCTGCAATGCCCAACTCTTCTAGTTGGTACTTATTTTTGCTATTCAAAAAATTTATTAGCATGGTGGCTTCCTTTGGCTTTCTTCCTAATTCTTCCTTAGTCCTCTGGATTTCTTCAAGAGCCACTTTTACTAAATCAATTTGTTCAAAAATTATTTGTATTGATGGCCAAGCATCATTTATTGATTGAGTGATTTTGGTCCAAAGAATTTTCCTAATGTCTGCTAAGGGCTTGTCAAAAGTGAGGTCCTTCTCTAGTGATTTCACCTGCTGAGCTAATCCTTTACTCTCCCTCACCTTTTCAACAAAATTGATCTTGGAAAGATCATATTTTTGTTCCAAGGTAACAAATTATTCTTTTACCTTCTGCAATTCTGAGACTTGGAGTTTCATCTCCTCCATTGACTTTATCAATTCTTCTGTGCTTAAACCTGAAGTACCTGCCTGTGTTGTTCCTGTAATTACTTCTGCTGTGACCACGGGGACATTTGGTGCCAAAGCTGTTCCAAGTATTGAGGGGACTGCAGCGGAAACCACTGGAATCACATTTGGAGGCTAAGAGGTCGACTCTCCCTACTTGCTTTTCAGTGATTTTTCTAACTCTTGCTCAGTTTCCTTCAACTGCTCATTAAGCTTTAGGACTAAGTCCATAAGCTCTTCTTCAGATTTCTTTTGGACAACTTTTGCAGTTTGTGGATGTCTTGATGGTGGCAACTTTAGCTGCTTTCTCAAGGAAGCTATGTCTTCATCTTTCTTCTTAATTAAGGCCTCTACTGCATTTACATCCTTTGGGTAATGACTTAGGCCAATCACCAACTCCTCCAAAGATTTAATTCTGTTATCTTTAGCCTGTGAGGAGGCTTTTTCCAGCTGTAGTTGGGTAGTTGTATTATTTAAAGAATTTTCCAATCTTTGGGCCATCATGGCTTTGCTAGTCAAGGTTGAATACACCATTTCCCCTGTTTGTTTGTGTAACTCAATCTGGTCTAGGGGATGAATGTCCTTTGCCATAACCTCAAAATCTGTTTGAAGATAATCTGCCCTTGTTTGAGGCTGCTGCACTTTGGGCTTGAAGAAGCTCATTTGCATTTTTCCCTCCTTGATGTCATAAGCTGACATCAACCTATTCTGATTGGTGGGTGCCATTTTTAAATACTGGTTGTAGACCTGGATCCTTAATGGCTCATTCCTAGCCTTTATTTCCTTGAATTTCTTTTTAATATCCAGGTTGTCATTTCCTGGGGGTCTGAAGGATGACACTTCAACACTTTGTTGTCTCTCCAGCTCCTGTCTCTGTGAGCTAGAAGGCATCCCACTTGCTGGGAAAGTTTGATGACTGTCTGCACCTTCCTTTCTTTGACTCTCTGTAGTGTCTTAAAAAAATTCCTCTTCTAAATGAGGATTTAGCCTGTGCCTCTTAGCACCAGGCTAGTCTAATGGGCCACTGGCAGGGGTAGCTACTTCCCTGTCTCTCTTTTTGTTCTTTTCCTCATTCAGAGGAGTTTGCAATATTGGGGGTTCTCCTATGTTGACTTGAGTTGGATGATCCTGTGTTTGGGCCTTCTTCTGAGAAGTTTCAGGCTGCTTAGACATGGTTGACTATTCGGTAGCCTGAGTGCTTGTCTCTTTGTCTCTTCCCTGTGATGTTTCTGCTGGTGGTGTATTGGTCTCTTGTGAGTGCCTTTGTGAGGTGTTAGCTGTTGAGGCACTGATCCCTGATGCTGTCTTTTGAGAATTCTCAAACTGTACCTGTCTAAAAGAATCCAGGTCAAGTGTTTTTTCAAGATCCTTCATTACATTTTCTATATTGACCTGTTCACTATCTGTTTCAACTCGGGTTCCTTCCCTCCATTCATCCATATTAGCAAATTTCTCAATCTCTAGAACTTTGTGATGCAAGTATGGTGATAATTTGTTTTTCATTCTTTTATTACAGATAAAACTATGAGGGTCATATGGAGTTGGGCCTAAGTGATTCTTGATTCTGAGTTGGGCTTTCTTCTTGGCCTTAGTAAAATGTGTCAAATCTGAGTGAATCATCTGCCTATAGTATTCTAATGCAAACAGTCTCATTGGAACATATTTGGGTAGCTTGAATGGGGAAAGCTCACACCCATATATCCTGATTTCTGTGTGATTTTGGTATAAATACCAATCACCCACTTTGTACTGTTTAGAGAGTTGAAGGATCCTTTTGATGTCATCACTTATTCTGGGAGGGGAATTCCCTATCAGTAAGGTGGTTACTAGATGGACAAACTGATCAATGAACTGATTAAAGGAATAAGGGAAATCAAAAGCTTTATGGAAGATGGAAGACCAAAAGATGACAGACCTTGGATTACCCTTGGTATCAAGTTTCTTGACAGAAAATGGGAATTGGTCTGATTGATAGTAGAGAATAAGGTGATATATGAAGGTGGAAAACTTGAAAACCCTTTCATTCTCCAGTCTCATGAACTAGTCATGAATTTTATCAGCAATATAAGAGGCATAATCATATTTGACAGCAGGAGGCTGTCCTGGGGTAAAGATAGACATCATCACTAGGGTCAATTCATCTACATATTCACTAGTGTTGAACCCCATGACTGCTGATATCATATCAACTATGAGCTTGCCTGTATCTGTGAAGAAAACTGACATATAAGGTGGGGGATTTTTGTTTGATACTGTGGTAATATGAAAGTCTCGCAGAGGCGAGTAAGCTCAGCTTGGGATAATTGAGTGGATTTTTCAAGAAAATCTCCTAGCGAAATGGGGGTAAGGGCCTGACTAGGGTGAAATTGCAGCATCTCATTGATTGATTCAGCAGTTATTGTGAATAGGACTGTTTGGTTGGGAGACATGACTGCTCTGCGGATGGGGTCATAGTTTGCATCACGTTGATGAATTATGTCAAGGAAAATAAACACAGAGGGGAGAAAATACATGGGGAGTTTAGATTCCCATAATCCCATGGCATCGTAGCCATTCAAATGGTTATCTCGGCATTGACAGAAGACTTTGAGGTGGTCTTTATCAGTGATTAAGTCTTTTATCTGGAAATCTTTGTCTGCTAGAGGAAAATAGTCTAAATCATGATGAGGAGTGTTGATGGGAGCAACATTTAGGGCTACCGAGGTTTCCATAATGGTTCTTGTGGGTTTCAGGAGGGAAATTGAGGTTTTTTAGGTGGAAATGATGAAATAGCAGGTTTGGGTACTTGAATTTATAAACACAATAGCAGAATTATGGCAAATTTTTGGTTTTTTTATCAATTTGCAATGAAAACAAATATTTGTAGGGTTTTCTTGTCGAGGAAATTGGTAAATACCTACTTTTGGGGAACGGGCAACAGAATGTAGGTACTGGGCGTAACTAGGTGGCTCAGCTGTGAAGTTTGGAGTAGGTTGGCGGCTGAAAACTCGAGCTGGTTGACCTCGACGTATCGTTTGCATGGGCGTATAGGTTCACGCGATAAAACAATGAAAACGACATTATTTTGTTTTATACACAAAGTTAAGGTTTGGCGGGTTTTGGATGGGTGACGTCACCGGGAGAGTGACGTGATGTTTTTTGTCATTTAGTTTGGAGGTGGTAAGCGGTTTATATCGCACCGCTTATGGGGAAGAGGCGGTATTAAGCCTTGAGCCAGTGATTCCATAGATTGCTCGAAGCGTGGCGGAGGTACTGTACAAAAAACCACGATAATAGCCGTCAGATCTTAGGGCCTTGATCATATGATTGTTGGGGATATGATATGGCGGGGATTTAATGAAGGCGGGCCTGATACATTAAGGATTAATTAATCATATTGGGGTTGATGGGATTGGACAGAGAGGTCGTTAATTAACCGTGAGGGTTAATTAATACCTTTTTGATGTGGTGGGGGATTAAGGGTTATTAATTAATTACTGATTAACTAATTAATTCCCGTTTAAACTGTATTATGGTTATAACTAACCAAAGGGGCGGGATATATAGAAATTCAGGATTTTAATAGTTTAAATAATACGGGAATGGGTGGATTTTCATAGGGGATTACATATATTATTAAGTTAGTAGTTAATATGATAATGAATGGACAAAGGTGCTAAGTGTATAACATTTCCATGTGTATATTAAAACTTAGGCTTAGTGAATAAGGGTTTTTGTGGAAATATTTAATTTTCCTAAGTAAAATAGGATTTTACTTAGGAAAAAATTTATCAAGGGAACGAATTATTTTTATGAAGGGGTATGATGATTAATGAATGGTATTAAGTATTTAGGCTTTATAAATTATTAGGTCGAGGGTCCGGTCCCTACAAAAATTAGAGAAATGCTCTGAGCCCCTCTAATTTGATAGATACCTTGGTACTTAGGGTAAATTAGTTAAAATTTAGGGAAAATGAGTAGGGAAGTTAATTATTTGACTTTGCTTTGCTTGAGATGTTTTCAATGTAATTCATGCCTTTGCCTTGTGATGAAAGTAAAATATTAACACATTTAGAATCATCATTCACCACATGTAATTCTACAACCATCATCTACCTACCCTAGCTACTTTAACCTAGCATTTTTACTTCTTTATTTGGGTGCACTTAGACTGGAAAACCCTTTATCAAACTTTCTTTTCTTTTTCATGGCAATGCCTATCTAAGTCTACACTTATTACATCCAAGGGCTCAGATTAAACTGTTGAGCTCCTTTTTCACTCTACCTATCTACTTATTTGCCAAGATTACATTGTTTGGTCAGATCTTTATTCTCTATTTCTACAACATAAAATTGAAATATGAACTAGCCAAGTTTAAACTGTTTGACTATTCATAAATTGTGGCATAAGTGACAAACTACATACAATTGTTTATTCTACAACAGTAAAAAGTAGTGTTATTTAGACTTGCACACTTTCCTGGTCTTTCTTTTTGTTGGGGTTCATTTTCTTTCATTGTTTGATCATCTTTTATTCTTTTTACCCTTTGATTTTTCTTTTAGGGTATACCCTCTTTACATATTTTAAATTTTTGATTTTTTGAAAATATGGAAAACCTTTGCAACAAGTAAAGGTATGAACATATTACATAGCTCATCAAGTCAATCATGATATATGACACGTATTGGTATATGGGCATAACAGTGGCTCCACTTGGGGATGGCTTTTCCTGGTGAAAAGTCAAGAACAGTAGATCAGTGGCCTTTGAATGACTTTGACTGCACTCTGTAATCTTCTTCTGCTTGCTGCCTTTATTTTATGTATGACAGTGATATTCTTGAAGCTTAGGGCCTTCTCTTCAGGCTTCAACTCCAACAAGTTACTGTCCAATCAAAATTGTGACAGTACAAAGGATATAATATGTACATGTTAACAATCAGGGTAACATTAATAAGTAGGATCAAAGTAATGTTTTAACATCCAACCATTGACAAGTCCTTCTTCTGCTTCTGTGCCATCCAAGTTTTTTAGAAAATATGTATTGTTTCCTTGGAGAGCATGGATGATGTATGGTCCCTTCCATAGGAATTCAAACTTCCCATGTTTCCCCTTGTCCTCTCTCTTGGAATCCCATCTTAACACTTTATCTCCAAGGTAGAAATCTTCTACCTTGGTTCTTTTGTCCAATATCTTCTTCAATTTTTCTTGTAACACTTAGGATCTCTAGTATACCTCCTCTTTGGTCTGCTATAAATTGATGGTTTGGTTTATTCTTCTTTGAATATCATTGGATTCCACTTGAGCTTCTTGGAGTATTTTCATAACAGGGACTCCTAATGATGAAGAAAATACAACCTCCATGCCATATACTAACTCATAAGGACTGGTGCCAATGGATTTTTTGGTTGTGATCCTGTCTACCATAGTGCATTTATCAGTTTCTTGTGCCAAGTCTTCTTGTTCTCCTCCAACAGTTTTTTAATGATATTAATAAGACTCTTGTTGGAAGATTCAACCAATCCATTCCCTTGAGGGTAATAGGCTGTGGAATGACCTAAGGTGATGTGATACTTGTTACAGAAATTGATCATCTTTTTTGATTTGAAAGCTGCAGCATTATCAGTTATGATTTTAGCAGGGCAGCCAAACCTGGACAATATATTGGTCTCTAGGAATCCTATGATCACTGTGTCATTGGCCTGTCTAGAGGGAATGACCTCTATCCATTTGGTAAAATAGTCAGTGGCAGTGAGTATCCATTTATGTTGGCCTGAAGAGGATGGATGGATTTCTCCAATGAAGTCAAGACCCCATTGTTGGAAAGGTTTCTTAGTGGAAATGGGTTTCAGGGGTAAAGGTAACAACTTTCTCTTGCCTTCAAAAATTTGACATTTATGGCAAGAAGTGACAAATTTCTTCACATCTGTAAACAAGGTTGGCCAATGGAACCTAGCCCTTAGGATCTTATCTGCAGTTGATTTCTAATAGAGGTGTCCACCACAGTCTCTTGCATGAAATTCTTGGAGAGCCTTGTCAGCTTCATCTTTTAATAAACATTTCAATAAAATTCCTTCATGATTTTTCCAAAAAAGATCATTATCTAAAATACAAAACTTTGAAGCTTTTATTTTTAAAAACCTATTTTTTTGTTCTGGATAACCCTGGAGGAGCTTGCAGGTTTAGTAAAACATAAATTACATCAGCATAGCAAGGTGAGTCTGAAAAGGCCTGGTTGATTTGTGGAGTCGCCATCTCCTATTCATCATCCAATTCATTTATATCCAGGGCTTGACAATTAGTCTTTGCCATAAGTTTGGCCAATCCTTGTCCTTTTATCAGTTTTGTAGGTTTTATCTCTATATCATATTCCGAGATGGTAGCAATCCATTTACCTCTTTTGCCCTCAATTCCATCCTGAGTCAGGATGTCTTTGACAACTGCATTAGGTACATAGGCTATCACATGAGAGTATAATATATAGACTCTGAAGTCTTTGATGGCTTTTACAAATGCAAAAGCTTGTTTCTCCATTATTTTGTAATTTAGTGATGCATCTCTAAGTGCTTTGCTAAAAAATGCTATGGGTTTTTCACATCCCTAATCATCCTTTTGTAATAAAACAACTGCTATGGTGTGTTCTGATGCAAAAGAAAAAATGATGAAATCTTCATCAAATTGAGGACTGGTGAGGACCAGTGTTCTGGTTAAGGCCAATTTAATTTCTTCAAATGATTGCTTGGCCTCTACTGTCCATTTTATACTTGAATCCTTTTTAAGCATGTTATTTAGTAATCTAATGAGTTCTGCTAAGTTAGAAATGAATCTTCTCAAAAAATTTATCTTCCCTAGGAAAGCTTGAAGTTCTTTGATACTTCTTGGATGAGGTATCTATAGAATAGCTTCTATTCTAGCAGGGTCAATTCAGATGCCATCCTTAGAAATGATGTGACCCAAGAGTTTACCTTCCTCCATGCCAAATAAGGACTTCTTTGGATTCAAAGAAATACCATATTTTTTGCATTTTAGAAATACTTGTCTGAGATGGTCTAAATGCTACTGATATGATTTAGATAAAACAGTTAGATCATCTAGATATATAACAAGAAAATCATGAATCTCTTTAGCAAATTCAATGCCCATTGCTCTCTGGAAAGTTGCTCTTGCATTTTTGAGTCCAAATGGCATTTTTATGTACATAAAAGTGCCCCATGGTGTTGTAAAAGCAGGTTTCTCTTGGTCATTAGGATGAACCAGAATCTGGTTATACCCTGAGAACCTGTCTAAAAGTGAAATTCTAGAAGAACCTACTACCCTTTGCAAAATATGATCCATCTTAGGTAAAGGGTAATTATCTTTCGGAGAAACCTTATTCACATTTCTCAGATCAACAAATAATCTTATTTCCCTAGTTTTCTTCCTAGTAGGTGCCAGATTAGACACCCACTCTGAAAATCTAATAGGGGAAATTATCCCTGCTTTATACATACATTTAATTTATTTTTCAATCAATGGTAATAATACAGGGTTTATTCTTCTGAGCTTTTGTTTGAAGGGCTTTTGATTTTATTTCAGAGGTATCGTATGTTGAATTATAGAGGTGTCATATGATTTCAAATCCTCATAACTCCAAGCAAATACATCCTGGAATTCTCTCATAAGTTCAACATATTTTGTCTTCTGATCAGGGGGTAAAGATTTTGATAGTTTTATCATTTTTGGATTTTCCTCTGTCCCTAAGTTATATTCTTCAATGTTTGCTTTTAATGGTTCCATATTTGGTTTGTTGGGAATGTCATTGGAATCAAAGAGGTCTTCTAGAGGAGTTAATCCTTTAGGCAGATGATTGTCTTTTAGATCAATAACCTCTGTTTCTTCTTCAATTATCTCATCAAGGTCCATTTGTTTAAGGTCTTGAACTTCTTTTTTAGTGAATTTTGTGGGATGAAGCATTTGAATTGAACTCTCTTCTGAAATGTTTATTTCTACCTCATCTATCTGATTTGAATTAATGATTGTATCAACATCTATGTAACTATTAGAAAATTCTTCATCTAAAGTTAAAAAGTTATTAATCTGCTCATCACTATCAAACACCTGCCAGTTCTTTAGATTATCAGGTATGGCTGGTCTGTGTCTAATCTTAGTAGTAAATTGATGATTAGGTTCGAAAGGTAATTTGCAGGTGCTGGCAAACATTGCCAGGCTGTGGGCTTGCAAGTTATGTTTTCTTGGGATTGTAGCAAGCTGAGTTTCCAGAAAAGTATTAAGAATCTCTATGATTGTTCCTCTGTAGTATCCTAATCTAGGATCCCTAGTTAAATATTTCCCTTTAATATGTTTGATGATTAATTCAGAATCTCCTATGACAGATACTCTAATTGCTCCTAATATTTTAACAAGTTTAAGACCTAGCAAGAGAGCTTCATACTCTGCCATATTATTGGTGCACTTAAAATTTAATCTGTAGGCATGGCCTTCAGCATGATCGTTTTCTAAGTTGTACACCCAAACTCCTACTCCTGCCCCTAATTTATTTACTGAGCCATCAAATTCTAAATGCCAAAGAATTTCATGTTCATAATTGGTGTCAGGGGTGGTGGGAACAAGATCTGGTTTTTCATTCTCAACTGGTTTGTCATTATCATCTGATGTTTCATTATTATCTGATAATTCCTGAATCTGAACACTAGATTTTCCTTTTTTAATTTCTTTTGGTTCTGCTGCTAAAACTTCTAAGTTATTGGAAGGATTGGTTTCGGCATTGTAAAGAATGAATGAGTCCATATCAGAGTGCACTGAGTAGATGGGGAAATTTTGTGGTTTTTCCTGACTACTTACTACATATTTCATTAAAGTTTCTCTGTATAGCTTCTTAGGTTGGCCGAAGACTGAGATAGTAGCATAGGACATGTCCAATTGAAGAGATCCCTGAAGCTTAGCACCCCAGGATCTGGACAATAACATACCATATTTTGGTGGTATATCTGCTACCACTATATCCATTAAGATTGTTTTTGCAGGGTATTGAACTAATGAGACACACAAGTCTTTAATCAATCCTAAACATCTTACTTGACTAGAATCAAAAGAAAAGATATATTTGTATGGTCTAGTGATGTCTAGGTCTATTTTTTCCATGACAAACTTGGGCATAAGGTTATGAGATGCCCCATAATCAAACATGGCATTGTGAAGGATTTTATCATGTATATAAAGCTCACATAGAAGGGAGGAATTCCTCCTTCTAATGGTTTTCCATTCACTTCTTGGAAAAAAATTAATTCTGGCTGGTCATCGAAACATTAACTGAATCTTCAGTTCCAGTAATTCTGAGTGATCTGTTAATTTGACTTCGGTAGGCATCATGTTTAGCTAATTCTGATAATGGAACAAAAATATTTAGCTTGCCTACTTCAGTCTCCAGATTGAAAGGTTTTTCTGTTTGGGCTTTTGTGTTTCGAACAGTAGGATTCTCTTTGTTTTCTGGGTTTTCTGTGTTTTTCTCCTTTTCGGGAGTGGGGTTATAGTTTACAGGTTCTTCTGAATCAACTTCTGGAGGTTCTTCCACATTTCCTTTAGAAGGAAGAGCAGTGGAGTTTTGTTTGCTATTTAGTTGATTATCAGAGACATCTTCTATTATTGGGTTAGATGGATTAGGATCTGATCTAGACAGAATATGTACAGGTGTAGTGACTATCTTACCTTTTATAGGCTGTTTTGGAGCCTTTTTCTTGTTTGTTTCGGGAACATCAATTCTCCTACTCCTTAGGTTGTATTGCTTATGTACCTCATAGATGGTTGTGTCATATCCTTCCCTAAAGTCGAATGATTCACCTAACTGAGTTTGAAATTGTTTAAGAATATGAGCCTCTTGATCCTCTTGTGTCAAGAAAACTTCTCCTTCATTACTAAGTCCCATGAGATTTATTTGAGTGTCTTCTACTGGTTCATCAGAGTTTGAGGCTTCTGCATAATTCTCCTGGAAAGGGCGCCTAATTTTTTGGTTTCGACTAGTTTTCCTAGTGTTCTGGTTTTGATTTTTTCTGAAATTGGGATTTCTCTCTGTGTTCGTTGGCTGACCATCCCAAGGAGCTTTCCTTTCAATTGTTTCCACTCTATCCCCTAGCCTATCCATCCCTTTAATTATGGCATCTAGTTTCTGTTCAAAGGGTGAGGATTCTTCCTTCAATGGTATTCTCCTTTCACTCCTAGCCTTGGCTCTTTTTGACATCAGATTGGCTTCTACACTGACAGCTATGCTTTGCATGTCTTCTAAAGTACGAGGGGCTCATTCTCTTAGCTGGAAGGCCATGTCAGAATCAAATCCATCTGGGAATTTGATTAAGGCTAAATCAGGTGGTGGTCTAAGGTTTTGAGGGATGGCATTATAGACATTATTAAATCTAGTGCAATAATCTTGCACAGTTTCTTGTGTTCCTCTCTTTAGGTTTTCATACTCAGAAAGAATCTGAAGGGGATCTTTCTTTTTCTCCCATCGGTTTAAGAATTGTCTATAGAGAGTTTCTAGGCTATCTATACTATTTGCAATTAAGGCTCTAAACCAGGTTCTGACTTCCCCAGTTAGACTTTGAACAAATATTCTCATTCTCACATCATCAGCATCTATTTCATAAATTTCAAAGTAGTCAGTCATCTTTTTCGTGTGTTGTTGGGTTGTATAAGTACCAATACCATCAAATTGAGCGATTTTACTTTGGTAATCCTGGGGCATGGCACCTAAATTTGCAGGTAGTACCAGGGGAGCATATCTGTTTGCCATGGATGCAGGTAATGGTGAAACAACAGCTGGGGTTGAGATAACAATGGGTGTTTGAGTTGTGGATGTAGGACTGGAGGTGAGGGGCCGATGTAGAGTGGTTTGAGGTTGAGATGTATGAGGAAATGGTGATGAGCCTACAGAGGTAGTAGTGATTATAGAGAGATTGGGTGTTCCTTCAGAGGTAAGATCAGATTGTATTGAGTTTTGCAAATGTCTATCAATTGACAAATTGATAGCTTCAATCTGTAAGTATTCGATGAATACTGGGTCTGGGACTAGGTCAAATAATTCAGAATCGAATGAAGTCCTAAACAAAGAAGTCTCAGAGTATTCGTCAAATGGTTTGTCTTCAAGATAAATCCACCTAACAGGACAGGATGTTCATCTGAAGGTGGGCCGAGAACTGAAAAAAATTTCTTGACTTTCTTGTCTCCTAAGAATTTTGGGGATCAGATTAGGGTTCTCAAACACTTGTGGGGGATTGACATCAGGGTTAGCTCTAGTGTAACGAGTCCTTTCTGAAGCTAGATTTTTAGGTTTTATTTTTGGTTTTTCTTAATTGATATTAAGAAACAACTTCTATTATTTCTTTAAGAGGCTGTAGATATGAAATTTAAACTTTCTTAAAGATTTTTAGGACTGAGGAATTGATGTTTGGAAACCAGATGTTCAGTTCATGAACTAAACCAGAGATTGATTGAAGCAACATTCATCTACTATGCACTTGCAGAGCAAGAGTAGTTCGAAGGCTACCTGGCTAACTTCAGGCTCCATCTGTAGTTTATAAAGCAAACAACAATAACAAACAAACAAACTTTTCATTCCCCAGCGGAGTCGCCACTATGTTATCACTTAGATTTTCCTAGAAGTTGTTAAAAAGAGGAAAGGGGTCCGAGGTAACCACAAACCAACTTTTAAGTACAGAATCTAGCCAATCTGTACTCAGAGAGGGCTCTCTCTTTAGGATTTAGCTTTGTTTAGATAGATATTAGGCTAGTTATGAAAGCTTGGGGGTTTTGATTGTGTTTGGTGGTGGAATTCAGGAGCAGATGGATAGAATTGAGTATTTTAGGCCACTGGGCTATGGAGTCAATCTAAATATGGCTTAATTGGACTTAGCTTTTCAACAAAAGGATGGCTTCACAAGGCAAGATAGCTAAACAGGGAACAAATGATAACTTGAAAGGATGGGATGGACTTAAAAGGGAAGAAGGGCAATTAAGAATACTTCATAATGTTTTAAGAGAGGGAAAATGATTGATCACCAATAAAAAGCAATTAAGAATTTTTTATTAAATGACTGAAATGATAAACTAAGAAGCAGGAGCAATTAAGAATTCACTGCCTATGATAGTTTAGAAGAAAACATTTAGAATAAAAACACTTTTAAAGACTGATTGCACTTAAGCACTTTCTGAATTACACTTTTTCGTTTTAATATTCAGATATGGAACATAATTGAAATATTTAACCAAGAAAACAATAACACATGAGATATAGATACCTATTTGTCCGGTCTTTGACACATGAATCCTGTGAAAAGTCTTTTGTCTTATTCCTTCATCTAGCTAGCCGCACAAAAAATTGTCCAACAGTGCTTCTTTTCCAAAATAATCAGCCTTGAAAAAATGCTTAAGAATTCCACCCTCAATACTCCGAATGAGGGAGTATTTATACAAAAATTTACAATAAAATATCTCATAAGAAAGTAAGATATATTCTAGGATGACTAATTATATGTTACATGAAAGTAGAGATAGATAGTCTCGAATATAGAAGATAAAGGTAAACTGATGGCTTGTTGTCCCTATTCTTGTGAATGAGCTGGAGGCAGGCCCTATGATTGGGCATCTTGCTGTCTTCTTTGTAATTCTGTGCTGGCTGTTCTGCTTTTGATCTTCTTATTGATACTCTTTGACCTGTTCTGATACTCTTTACTTGTTATTACCGTCATTGACTATGGTAAAAAAATGGAATTTTACTTTTTTACCAAGGATAAATCACAAAATTTCTGTCATATTTGTCCACCAATTTTCTTGTGGTATTTTGGTCCTTTGAAGTTTTCTTAAGATCTCATCAATCTCGGTGTATTTGAAAAAATTAGGCTGAACTGGGAATAGATGTTTTATTTCATGTTCCACATAGAAAAGGTTCTTTAGACTGTCATAGAAAAGTTTTCCTGTAGGTAGTGCCTTTGGTGCAGATGCACTAGCTGATGAGTTGGCCTGGTTGCCTGCATATTGAGCCAACTTGTCAACATAGTCTATATGTCTCATCAATTTATCATTAATAACTAAAGGGCTGGGAATTCCTTTGCTCTGCAATATACCAAATTTCTCCATAAAATCATTTATTTCCTCTTGTATATTTTGGCATCTCCTTTCCAAATTCTGCATAAGAGACCTTTGGTTAATACCTTCTTGATTTCTAGAATAGTCCCTGTTCTGTCTGCAATGCCCAACTCTTCTAGTTGGTACTTATTTTTTCTATTCAAAAAATTTATTAGCATGGTGGCTTCCTCAGGCTTTCTTCCTAATTCTTCCTTAGTCTTCTGGATTTCTTCGAGAGCCACTTTTACCAAATCAATTTGTTCAAAAATTATTTGTATTGATGGCCAAGCATCATTTATTGACTGAGTGATGTTGGTCCAAAGAATTTTCCTAATGTCTGCTAAGGGCTTGTCAAAAGTGAGGTCCTTCTCTAGTGATTTCACCTGCTGAGCTAATCCTTTATTCTCCCTCACTTTTTCAACAAAATTGATCTTGGAAAATCATATTTTTGTTCCAAGGTAATAAATTGTTCTTTTACCTTCTGCAATTCTGAGACTTGGAGTGTCATCTCCTCCATTGACTTTATCAATTCTTCTGTGCTTAAACCTGAAGTACCTGCCTGTGCTGTTCTTGTAATTACTTCTACTATGACCACGGGGACATTTGGTGCCAAAGCTATTCCAAGTGTTGAGGGGACTGTAGTGGAAACCACTGGAATCACATTTGGAGGCTGAGAGGTCGACTCTCCCTACTTGCTCTTCAGTGATTTTTCTAACTCTTGCTCAGTTTCCTTCAACTGCTCATTAAGATTTAGGACTAAGTCCATAAGCTCTTCTTAAGATTTCTTTTGGACAACTTCTGCAATTTGTGGATGTCTTGAAGGTGGCAACTTTAGCTGCTTTCTCAAGGCAGCTATGTCTTCATCTTTCTTCTTAATTAAGGCCTCTGCTACCTTTTCATCCTTTGGGTTATGACCCAAGCCAATCACCAACTCCTCCAAAGATTTAATTCTGTTATCTTTAGCTTGTGAGGAGGCTTTTTCTAGCTGTAGTTGGGCAATTGTATTATTTAAAGAATTTTCCAATCTTTGGGCCATCATGACTTTGCTAGTCAAGGTTGAATACATCATTTCCCCTGTTTGTTTGTGTAACTCAATCTGGTCCAGGGGATGAATGTCCTTTGCCAAAACCTCAAAATCTGTTTGAATATAATCTACCCTTGTTTGAGGCTACTGTACTTTGGGCTTGAAGAAGCTCATTTTCATTTTGCCCTCTTTGATGTCATAAGCTGACATCAACCTATTCTGATTGGTGGGTGCCATTTTTAAATACTGGTTGTAGACCTGGATCCTCAATGGCTCATTCCTAGCCTTTATTTCCTTGAATTTCTTTTTAATATCTAGGTTGTGATTTCCTAGGGGTCTGAGGATGACACTTCAACACTTTGTTGTCTCTCCAGCTCCTATCTCTATGAGCTAGAAGGTGTCCCACCTGATGGGAAAGTTTGATGACTGTCTACACCTTCCTTTCTTTAACTCTCTGTAGTGTCTTCAAAAAATTCCTCTTCTGAATGAGGATTTAGCATGTGCCTCTTAGCACCAGGCTGGTCTAATGGGCCACTGGCAGGGGTAGCTACTTCCCTATCTCTCTTTTTGTTCTTTTCCTCATTTAGAGGAGTTTGCAATATTGGGGGTTCTCCTATGTTGACTTGAGTTGGATGATCCTGTGTTTGGGCCTTATTCTGAGAAGTTTCAGGCTGCTTAGACATGGTTGACTATTCTGTAGCCTGAGTGCTTGTCTCTTTGTCTCTTCCCTGTGATGTTTCTGCTGGTGTTGTATTGGTCTCTTGTGAATGCCTTTGTGAGGTGTTAGCTATTGAGGCACTGATCCCTGATGCCGTCTTTTGAGAAGTCTCAAAATGTACCTGTCCAAAAGAATCCAAGTCAAGTGTTTTTTCAAGATCTTTCATTACATTTTCTATATTGACCTGTTCACTATCTGTTTCTACTAGGGTTCCTTCCCTCCATTCATCCATATTAGCAAATTGCTCAATCTCTGGAACTTTGTGATGCAAGTATGGTGATAATCTGTTTTTCATCCTTCTATCACAGATAAAACTATGAGGGTCATATGGAGTCCAATTAAAACTTTTGTTTAATTTTAGATCATCCTCTAGAATTCGTTCTGCTTCTCTCCATGCTTCTCTAGTGTTGCAGACAATTGGGCCTAAGTGATCCCTGATTTTGAGTTGGGCTTTCTTCTTGGCCTTAGTAAAATGTGTCAAATCTGAGTGTATCATCTACCTATAGTATTCCAATGCAAACAGCCTCATTGGAACATATTTGGGTAGCTTGAATGGGGAAAGCTCACACCTATATATCCTGATTTTTGTGTGATTTTGGTATAAATACCAATCATCCACTTTGTACTGTTTAGAGAGTTGAAGGATCCTTTTGATGTCATCACTTATTTTGGGAGGGGAATTCTCTGTCATCAAGGTGGTTACTAGATGGACAAACTGATCAATGAATTTATTAAAGGAATAAGGGCAATCAAAAGCTTTATGGAAGATGGAAGAACAAAAGATGACAGACCTTGGATTACCCTTGGTATCAAGTTTCTTGACAGAAAATGGGAATTGGTCTGATTGATAGTAGAGAATAAGGTGATATATGAAGGTGGAAAACTTGAAAACCATTTCATTTTCCAGTCTCATGAACTGGTCATGAATTTTATCAGCAATATAAGAGGCATAATCATATTTGACAGCAGGAGGTTGTCCTAGGGTAAAGATAGACATCATCACTAGGGTCAATTCATCTACATATTCACTAGTGTTGAACCCCATGACTGCTGATATCATATCAACTATGAGCTTGCCTATATCTGTGAAGAAAACTGACATATAAGGTGGGGGATCTTTAGTTTGATACTGTGGTAATATGAAAGTCTGGCAGAGGCGAGTAAGCTCAGCTTGGGATAATTGAGTGGATTTTTCAAGAAAATCTCCTAGGGAAATGGGGGTAAGGGCCTGGCTAGGGTGAAATTGCAGCATCTCATTGATTGATTCAGCAGTTATTGTGAATAGGACTGTTTGGTTGGGAGACATGACTGCTTTGCGGATGGGGTCATAATTTGCATGGAATTGATGAATTATGTCAGGGAAAATAAACACAGAGGGGAGAAAATACATGGGGAGGCTAGATTCCCATAATCCCATGGCATCGTAGCCATTCAAAAGGTTATCTCGACATTGACAGAAGAATTTGAGGTGGTCTTTATCAGTGATTAAGTCTTTTATCTGGAAATCTTTGCCTGCCAGAGGCAAATAGTCTAAATCACGATGAGGAGTGTTGATGGGAGCAACAGTTAGGGCTACCGGGGTTTCCATAATGGTTCTTGTGGGTTTCAGGAGGGAAATTGAGGTTTTTAGGTGGAAATGATGAAATAGCAGGTCTGGGTACTTGAATTTATAAACACAATAGTAGAATTATGGCAAATTTTTGGTTTTTTAATCTGTTTGCAGTGAAAACAAATATTTGCAAGGTTTTCTTGTCGAGGAAATTGGTAAATACTTGCTTTTGGGGAACGGGCAACATAATGCAGGTACTGGGCGTAACTGGGTGGCTCGGATGTGAAGTTTGGAGCAAGTTGGCGGCTGAAAACTCAAGTTGGTTGACCTCGATGTATCGTTTGCATGGGCATACAAGTTCATGGGATAAAACAATGAAAACAACATTATTTTGTTTTATACACAAAGTCAAGGTTTGGTGGGTTTTGGATGGGTGACGTCACCGGGAGAGTGACGTGATGTTTTTTCATTTAGTTCGGAGGCGGTAAGCGGTTTATATCGCACTGCTTATGGGGAAGGGGCGGTATTAAGCCTTGAGCCAGCGATTCCATAGATTGCTTGATGCGTGGCAGAGGTACTGTACAAAAAACCGCTTTGCGATCGCGCGCTAACGCGCGATCGCAAAGGGTCGTGCGATATTGATAATAGCCGTCAGATCTTGGGGCCTTGATCGGATGACTGTCGGGGATATGAGATGGCGGGGATTTAATGAAGGTGGGCCCGATACATTTAAGGATTAATTAATCATATCGGGGTTGACGGGATTGGACGGGGAGGCTGTTAATTAACCGTGAGGGTTAATTAATCCCTTTTTGATGTGGCGGGGGATTAAGGGTTATTAATTAATTACTGGTTAACTAATTAATTCCCATTTAAACTGTATTATGGTTATAACTAACCAAAGGCGCGGGATATATAGAAATTCAGGACTTTAATAGTTTAAATAATATGGGAATGGGTGGATTTTCATAGGGGATTTATATATATTATTAAGTTAGTAGTTAATATGATAACCAATAGACAAAAGCGCTAAGTGTATAACATTTCCATGTGTATATTAAAACTTAGGCTTAGTGAATAAGGGTTTTTGTGGAAATATTTAATTTTCCTAAGTAAAATAGGATTTTACTTAGGAGTAAATTTATCAAGGGAATGAATGATTTTTATGAAGGGGTATGATGATGAATGAATGGTCTTAAGTACTTAGGTTTTATAAATTATTGGGCCAAGGGTTCAGTCCCTCCAGAAGTCAGAGAAATGCTCTAAGCCCCTCTAATTTGATAGATACCTTGGTACTTAGGGGAAATTAGTGAAAATTTAGGGAAAATGAGTAGGGAAGTTAATTATTTGACTTTGCTTTGCTTGAGATGTTTTCAATGTAATACATGCCTTTGCCTTGTGATGAAAGTAAAATATTAAAACATTTAGAATCATCATTCACCACATGTAATTCTGCAACCATCATCTACCTACCCTACCTACTTTAACCTAACATTTTTACTTCTTTATTTGGGTGCACTTAGACTGGCAAACCCTTATCAAACTTTCTTTTCTTTTACATGGAAATGCCTATCTAAGTCTACACTTATTACATCCAAGGGCTCAGATTAAACTGTTGAGCTCCTTTTTCACTCTACCTATCTACTTATCTGCCAAGATTACATTGTTTGGTCAGATCTTTATTCTCTATTTCTACAACATAAAATTGAAATATGAACTAGCCAAGTTTAAACTGTTTGACTATTCATAAATTGTGGCATAAGTGACAAACTGCACACAATTGTTTATTCTACAACAGTAAAAAGTAGTGGCATTTAGACTTGCACACTTTCCTGGTCTTTCTTTTTGTTGGGGTTCATTTTCTTTCATTTTTTGACCATCTTTTATTCTTTTTACCCTTTGATTTTTCTTTTAGGGTATACCCTCTTTACATTTTTAAAATTTTTGATTTTTTGAAAATATGGAAAACCTTTGCAACAAGTAAAGGTATGAACATATTACATAGCTCATCAAGTCAATCATGATATATGACACCTATTGGTATAGGGGCATAACACATTGTCATTTTCCAGATATAGATGAAAAACGTAATCTAATAAAAAAAATAATATGGAAATACTCCAGAAAATCTAAAATTAATTAGGAAATGATTTTTCACACTTTGTTAAGAGTTACTCACCAGATCTAAAATTAATTACGAAATGCTTTTTCACACTTTGTTAAGAGTTACTCACCAGATCTAGCATAGTATATGGATTGGCTAAGAAGCAAGATAGTTGACCTTTGACCTTTGCCATAGTCTGTAACGATTGGATCAACCATTTTGCAAGTTGAATATTTGATTTAGCTCAACAACAATGTGAGAGTAATTGAGCATCGAATCTGAAGGTTTCCTCAACTTTGTCAAAGACCAAATTTCGAAGAAACCTCGACATCCATTGATCCGTCGACAGCAATTCGAACTGCCAGACATGTAACCAACATCTGAATCACCCACCACGTTTCCATTACAAGGAACTTCGAATCTAAAAACCTATTAGTTTTTTTCCAGTTTTCAGTAGCGCACTGCATCTCTCTTTCTCTAGTTCCCAACTAGTTGTCGCTAGTTCAATGCCCATAGAATGTTACTGCATCTCTCTTTCTCTAGTTCCCAACTAGTTGTGCTAGTTCAATGCCCATAGAATCTAAAATCACTCTGATGGTTGACATGTCAGTTTTCAGGGGCACCAAACACATGGATCTACTAAAAAACACATGGATCTACTGAAAATCCAGCTGCACAATCTGGATCAGTTTTATTTTCCTAGAGATTTGGATAGGTGTGCCAGATGTAAAACAATGCCTTTACATTTCCATGGATCAGTTTGATCTTCTTAGAGATTTGGATAGGTGTGATAAATGTAAAAGAATGCCTTTACATTTCCAATTATCAAAGCAAGATGATCTATAACCCCTACGGCTTAGGGGAAAATCACCCAAAACCCCAAACCCCAAATTTACGGCAGTTTAAATTATTAAATTATTTGTAATTCAAAGTTTAAATAAAATAATTGCAAATTTCTTTACTCTTTTGAAAATAGAAAGCAACTTTTCATTCAAATAATATTATTTTAAATTTCAATTAATTGAAATTTATTTTATTTTAGTTAATATAAAATTGTTTTTGGTTATTTATGTATTTTTCAAAGTTATTTGTAATTTCATATTAAAAATAAAATAATTATTGTGCCCATGGGTAGATCTCACATAAAAACGTAAACATGTAAACTTAAATGTAAATGTAAATGTAAATGTAATATTTAATATTTAACATTGTTAATCTATTTAAAAATCAATCTGATTATTATTATATATAAACACAACATAAATTTAAAATATAAAGAGGTAGATCTCGCGTAAAAACGTAAACATGTAAACTTAAATGTAAGTGTAAATGTAATATTTAACATTTAACATCGTTAATCTAATATCGACCGTATTTAAAAATCAATCTAATTATTATTATGTATAAACACAACATAAATTTAAAATCTAAAGAGGTCCATATTTAAAAATCAATCTAATTATTATTATGTATGAACACAACATAAATTTAAAATCTAAAAAGGTTTACGAATAGTAAAAAAAAGAGCTATTGTAAATAAATAAAGATATAAATAAACGAGAAGTATGGTAAATAAATAAGACCTTTTTTTTTATATTTACTCCAAAGGTATGGTAATTTTTTTTTTAAAATAAACTAGAGGTATGGTAAATAAATAAAACCTCTTTTTATCTTTACTCCATTAACCTCTTTATATTTATGAAAACTCAAAAAATAGGTTTTATTTAGGTGGATCGTGGTGGACACACAATTATTAATACCATGGGCCAATTACCATATTTATAAAAGAGGTATGATAAATAAATAAATATAAAAGAGGTATAAATATGTATGGTAAATAAATAAAAGCATATCAAATAAGATTAGAAATCAACATCTAATTATATACCAAGCCTATGGGCCAAATACCATTGTAAATAAAAGAAATATGATAAATAAATAAAAATATAAATAAACAAGAGGTATGGTAAATAAATAAAACCTCTTTTTATATTTGCTCCATAAACCTCTTTACATTTACTAACACTCAAAAAATAGATTTTATTTAGGTGTAGCCTATGGGAAAAATACCATGCAAAAAATTCTATTCACCATAATATTAATATTAAAAGATTATTATTATTATTAAATCTAATATTCATATTAATATATCATAATATTGATATTATTAAATATAATAACTTTGTTTTAATCCAATATTAAATTTGTTATATTATAATATATTATAATATATCATGATATATATTAACTCTATATATATGGGAGGTAAGAACAAGACATAAAGTTATAGAGGTGGAGAGATAGGGGGAGTGACAAGGGAGAGATGGAGATAAACTGAAGGAGAGGGGAGAGGAGGAATAAAAAGAGAGAGAGGTAGAGAAGGGTAAAAGAGGGAGAGGGAGACACAAAGATGGAGGGGGAAGAGAGAGGAGAGTGGGAGGGAGATAGTGAGAGGATTGGAGGGCAGAGAGAGAGAGAGAGACGGGGGAAGAGAGATAAACGTAGGAGAGAAAGGGTGAGAGAGGAAGGATGAGAGAGAGGAGGAGAGAGGGAGGGATAAAGATATGGAGTTGGAGGGGGAGAGAGGGAGGGAAGAAGAAAGACATAGAGAGTGAGAAGTGGAGAGAGAGAGGGACTGACAAGGGAGAGATGGAGAGAAAGAGTGTATGTTTAGGGGTGAGATAAAGAGATAAATAAGGAGAGATAGAGAGAAGGGGGGAGAGAAGGAGACAAAAGGAGAGAGGGAGGGATATAGTAACATATGTAGAGAGAGAGAGAGAGAGGGTAGAGAGAGATAGAGAGAGTGAGAGAGTGAGAGAGAGGAAGAATGAGAGATAATACTTGAGAGAGAGAAGGAGAGTGATGGGGTAAGAGAGAGGATTAGAGGGAAAATAGAGAGAGAGAGTGTGTGTGATGGGGGAAGAGAGAGGGAGGTAGGAGAGAAAGGGAGAAAGAGGAAGTACAAGAGAGAAGATTTGAGAGAGAGGAGAGAGGGAGGGAGAGAGGAGGAGAGAGGGATGGAGTTGGAGGGGGAGAGAGGGAGGGAAGAAGAAATACATAGAGAGTGAGAAGTGGAGAGAGAGAGGGAGTAACAATGGAGAGATGGAGAGAGAGTGTGTATGTTTGGGGTTGAGATAAAGATAAAGAAGGAGAGATGGAGAGAATGGGGGAGAGAAGGAGAGAATGGGGGAGAGAAGGAGAGAGGGAGGGATATAGTAACAGATTTGGAGGCTAAAGAGTAAGAGAGAGAGAGAGAGAGAGGAAGGAAGAGAGAGAGGATGTGAGAGAGTGGAGTGAGGGAGGGAAAGAGATATGGAGTTGGAGGGGGAGAGAGAGAGGTAAGAAGAAAGAAATATAGAGATAAATGTGGAGAGAGAGAGAGAGGGAGTGATAAAGAGGATGGAGAGAGAGGGAGAGAGGAAAGAAGTAGGGAAGAGAGATAGAAGTGGGGGAGAGGGAGAGAGGAAAGAAGTAGGGAAGAGAGATAGAAGTGGGGGAGAGGGAGAGAGAGAGAGAGAGGGATAGGTACATATATTGAATAAATAGAGTGTATGTTTTGGTGGTGATATATAGAGGCAAATGGAGATAGAGATATAGATGGAAAGTGAAGAGAGGAAAGAAGAGAGAGATGGAGAGAGGGAGGGAGGTACAAAGAGATTGATAGATATGAAGTGAAATAGCATGTGTGTTTGGGGGGCTGAGATAGAGTGGAAAATAAGGATAGTTGGAGGGATATATAGATATATATGGGGGGGGGGGGGGGGGGGGGGAGGGGGGAAGAATATTTCTTGCACTAGATACATTGATTTCAGTCTAGACAGTGATTTCTAATCCAATTTGATTTCTTGCACTAGATGCATTGATTTTAGTGTAGATGTTGATTTCTGATGATATTTGATTGCTTGCAATAGATGCATTAATTTCAATGTAGATGATTTCTAATCCTATTTGATTGCTTGCACTAAATGCATTGATTTCAATGTAGATGGTGATTTTTATTCCTATTCGATTGCTTGCACTAGATGCATTGATTTCAATGTAGATGTTGATTTATATTAATGTTTGATTGCTCGCACTAGATGCATTGATTTCAATGTAGATGGTGATTTCTAATATTATTTGATTGCTTGCACTAAATGCATTGATTTCAATGTAGATGGTGATTTCTAATCCTATTTGATTGCTTGCACTAGATGCATTGATTTCAGTGTAGATGTTTCTTTATAATCCTATTTGCTCGCACTAGGTGCATTAATTTCAGTGTAGATGTTGGTTTATAATCCAATTTTTGTAAGTGCACTAGATGAATTGATTTGAGTGTAAACGTTGATTTCTAATCTTATTTGATTGCTTTCATTAGATGCAGTGATTTTAGTGTAAATGTTGTTTTCTAATCTTGTTTAATTGCTTGCATTAGATTCATTAATTTCAGTGTAAATGTTGATTTATGTTTTGATGTAATTGGTTGTATGATGCTACATTAATTTTAAAGTGATTGGACTAACATTGTGCATTGATTTCTCATCAATCTCGGTGTATTTGAAAAAATTAGGCTGAACTGGGAATAGATGTTTTATTTCATGTTCCACATAGAAAAGGTTCTTTAGACTGTCATAGAAAAGTTTTCCTGTAGGTAGTGCCTTTGGTGCAGATGCACTAGCTGATGAGTTGGCCTGGTTGCCTGCATATTGAGCCAACTTGTCAACATAGTCTATATGTCTCATCAATTTATCATTAATAACTAAAGGGCTGGGAATTCCTTTGCTCTGCAATATACCAAATTTCTCCATAAAATCATTTATTTCCTCTTGTATATTTTGGCATCTCCTTTCCAAATTCTGCATAAGAGACCTTTGGTTAATACCTTCTTGATTTCTAGAATAGTCCCTGTTCTGTCTGCAATGCCCAACTCTTCTAGTTGGTACTTATTTTTTCTATTCAAAAAATTTATTAGCATGGTGGCTTCCTCTGGCTTTCTTCCTAATTCTTCCTTAGTCTTTTGGATTTCTTCGAGAGCCACTTTTACCAAATCAATTTGTTCAAAAATTATTTGTATTGATGGCCAAGCATCATTTATTGATTGAGTGATGTTGGTCCAAAGAATTTTCCTAATGTCTGCTAAGGGCTTGTCAAAAGTGAGGTCCTTCTCTAGTGATTTCACCTGCTGAGCTAATCCTTTATTCTCCCTCACTTTTTCAACAAAATTGATCTTGGAAAATCATATTTTTGTTCCAAGGTAATAAATTGTTCTTTTACCTTCTGCAATTCTGAGACTTGGAGTTTCATCTCCTCCATTGACTTTATCAATTCTTCTGTGCTTAAACCTGAAGTACCTGCCTGTGCTGTTCCTGTAATTACTTCTACTATGACCACGGGGACATTTGGTGCCAAAGCTATTCCAAGTGTTGAGGGGACTGTAGTGGAAACCACTGGAATCACATTTGGAGGCTGAGAGGTCGACTCTCCCTACTTGCTCTTCAGTGATTTTTCTAACTCTTGCTCAGTTTCCTTCAACTGCTCATTAAGCTTTAGGACTAAGTCCATAAGCTCTTCTTCAGATTTCTTTTGGACAACTTCTGCAATTTGTGGATGTCTTGATGGTGGCAACTTTAGCTGCTTTCTCAAGGCAGCTATGTCTTCATCTTTCTTCTTAATTAAGGCCTCTGCTACCTTTACATCCTTTGGGTTATGACCCAATCCAATCACCAACTCCTCCAAAGATTTAATTCTGTTATCTTTAGCTTGTGAGGAGGCTTTTTCTAGCTGTAGTTGGGCAGTTGTATTATTTAAAGAATTTTCCAATCTTTGGGCCATCATGGCTTTGCTAGTCAAGGTTGAATACAACATTTCCCCTGTTTGTTTGTGTAACTCAATCTGGTCCAGGGGATGAATGTCCTTTGCCATAACCTCAAAATATGTTTGAAGATAATCTGCCCTTGTTTGAGGCTACTGTACTTTGGGCTTGAAGAAGCTCATTTTCATTTTGCCCTCCTTGATGTCATAAGCTGACATCAACCTATTCTGATTGGTGGGTGCCATTTTTAAATACTGGTTGTAGACCTGGATCCTCAATGGCTCATTCCTAGCCTTTATTTCCTTGAATTTCTTTTTAATATCTAGGTTGTCATTTCCTAGGGGCCTGAGGGATGACACTTCAACACTTTGTTGTCTCTCCAGCTCCTATCTCTATGAGCTAGAAGGTGTCCCACCTGCTGGGAAAGTTTGATGACTGTCTACACCTTCCTTTCTTTAACTCTCTGTAGTGTCTTCAAAAAATTCCTCTTCTGAATGAGGATTTAGCATGTGCCTCTTAGCACCAGGCTGGTCTAATGGGCCACTGGCAGGGGTAGCTACTTCCCTATCTCTCTTTTTGTTCTTTTCCTCATTTAGAGGAGTTTGCAATATTGGGGGTTCTCCTATGTTGACTTGAGTTGGATGATCCTGTGTTTGGGCCTTATTCTGAGAAGTTTCAGGCTGCTTAGACATGGTTGACTATTCGGTAGCCTGAGTGCTTGTCTCTTTGTCTCTTCCCTGTGATGTTTCTGCTGGTGTTGTATTGGTCTCTTGTGAATGCCTTTGTGAGGTGTTAGCTATTGAGGCACTGATCCCTGATGCCGTCTTTTGAGAAGTCTCAAACTGTACCTGTCCAAAAGAATCCAGGTCAAGTGTTTTTTCAAGATCTTTCATTACATTTTCTATATTGACCTGTTCACTATCTGTTTCAACTAGGGTTCCTTCCCTCCATTCATCCATATTAGCAAATTGCTCAATCTCTGGAACTTTGTGATGCAAGTATGGTGATAATCTGTTTTTCATTCTTCTATCACAGATAAAAGTATGAGGGTCATATGGAGTCCAATTAAAACTTTTATTTAATTTTAGATCATCCTCTAGAATTCGTTCTGCTTCTCTCCATGCTTCTCTAGTGTTGCAGACAATTGGGCCTAAGTGATCCCTGAATTTGAGTTGGGCTTTCTTCTTGGCCTTAGTAAAATGTGTCAAATCTGAGTGAATCATCTACCTATAGTATTCTAATGCAAACAGCCTCATTGGAACATATTTGGGTAGCTTGAATGGGGAAAGCTCACACCTATATATCCTGATTTTTGTGTGATTTTGGTATAAATACCAATCATCCACTTTGTACTGTTTAGAGAGTTGAAGGATCCTTTTGATGTCATCACTTATTTTGGGAGGGGAATTCTCTGTCATCAAGGTGGTTACTAGATGGACAAACTGATCAATGAATTTATTAAAGGAATAAGGGCAATCAAAAGCTTTATGGAAGATGGAAGAACAAAAGATGACAGACCTTGGATTACCCTTGGTATCAAGTTTCTTGACAGAAAATGGGAATTGGTCTGATTGATAGTAGAGAATAAGGTGATATATGAAGGTGGAAAACTTGAAAACCATTTCATTTTCCAGTCTCATGAACTGGTCATGAATTTTATCAGCAATATAAGAGGCATAATCATATTTGACAGCAGGAGGTTGTCCTAGGGTAAAGATAGACATCATCACTAGGGTCAATTCATCTACATATTCACTAGTGTTGAACCCCATGACTGCTGATATCATATCAACTATGAGCTTGCCTATATCTGTGAAGAAAACTGACATATAAGGTGGGGGATCTTTAGTTTGATACTGTGGTAATATGAAAGTCTGGCAGAGGCGAGTAAGCTCAGCTTGGGATAATTGAGTGGATTTTTCAAGAAAATCTCCTAGGGAAATGGGGGTAAGGGCCTGGCTAGGGTGAAATTGCAGCATCTCATTGATTGATTCAGCAGTTATTGTGAATAGGACTGTTTGGTTGGGAGACATGACTGCTCTGCGGATGGGGTCATAATTTGCATGGAATTGATGAATTATGTCAGGGAAAATAAACACAGAGGGGAGAAAATACATGGGGAGGCTAGATTCCCATAATCCCATGGCATCGTAGCCATTCAAAAGGTTATCTCGACATTGACAGAAGAATTTGAGGTGGTCTTTATCAGTGATTAAGTCTTTTATCTGGAAATCTTTGCCTGCCAGAGGCAAATAGTCTAAATCACGATGAGGAGTGTCGATGGGAGCAACAGTTAGGGCTACCGGGGTTTCCATAATGGTTCTTGTGGGTTTCAGGAGGGAAATTGAGGTTTTTAGGTGGAAATGATGAAATAGCAGGTCTGGGTACTTGAATTTATAAACACAATAGTAGAATTATGGCAAATTTTTGGTTTTTTAATCTGTTTGCAGTGAAAACAAATATTTGCAAGGTTTTCTTGTCGAGGAAATTGGTAAATACTTGCTTTTGGGGAACGGGCAACATAATGCAGGTACTGGGCGTAACTGGGTGGCTCGGATGTGAAGTTTGGAGCAAGTTGGCGGCTGAAAACTCAAGTTGGTTGACCTCGATGTATCGTTTGCATGGGCATACAAGTTCATGGGATAAAACAATGAAAACACCATTATTTTGTTTTATACACAAAGTCAAGGTTTGGTGGGTTTTGGATGGGTGACGTCACCGGGAGAGTGACGTGATGATTTTTTTCATTTAGTTCGGAGGCGGTAAGCGTTTTATATCGCACTGCTTATGGGGACGGGGCGGTATTAAGTCTTGAGCCAGCGATTCCATAGATTGCTTGATGCGTGGCAGAGGTACTGTATAAAAAACCGCTTTGCGATTGGGCGCTAACGCGCGATCGCAAAGGGTCGTGCGATATTGATAATAGTAGTCAAATCTTAGGGCCTTGATCGGATGACTGTTGGGGATATGAGATGGCGGGGATTTAATGAAGGTGGGGCCGATACATTTAAGGATTAATTAATCATATCGGGGTTGACGGGATTGGACGGGGAGGCTGTTAATTAACCGGGAGGGTTAATTAATCACTTTTTGATGTGGCGGGGGATTAAGGGTTATTAATTAATTACTGGTTAACTAATTAATTCCCATTTAAACTGTATTATGGTTATAACTAACCAAAGGCGCGGGATATATAGAAATTCAGGACTTTAATAGTTTAAATAATATGGGAATGGGTGGATTTTCATAGGGGATTTATATATATTATTAAGTTAGTAGTTAATATGATAACCAATAGACAAAAGCGCTAAGTGTATAACATTTCCATGTGTATATTAAAACTTAGGCTTAGTGAATAAGGGTTTTTGTGGAAATATTTAATTTTCCTAAGTAAAATAGGATTTTACTTAGGAGTAAATTTATCAAGGGAATGAATGATTTTTATGAAGGGGTATGATGATGAATGAATGGTCTTAAGTACTTAGGTTTTATAAATTATTGGGCCAAGGGTTCAGTCCCTCCAGAAGTCAGAGAAATGCTCTAAGCCCCTCTAATTTGATAGATACCTTGGTACTTAGGGGAAATTAGTGAAAATTTAGGGAAAATGAGTAGGGAAGTTAATTATTTGACTTTGCTTTGCTTGAGATGTTTTCAATGTAATTCATGCCTTTGCCTTGTGATGAAAGTAAAATATTAAAACATTTAGAATCATCATTCACCACATGTAATTCTGCAACCATCATCTACCTACCCTACCTACTTTAACCTAACATTTTTACTTCTTTATTTGGGTGCACTTAGACTGGCAAACCCTTATCAAACTTTCTTTTCTTTTACATGGAAATGCCTATCTAAGTCTACACTTATTACATCCAAGGGCTCAGATTAAACTGTTGAGCTCCTTTTTCACTCTACCTATCTACTTATCTGCCAAGATTACATTGTTTGGTTAGATCTTTATTCTCTATTTCTACAACATAAAATTGAAATATGAACTAGCCAAGTTTAAACTGTTTGACTATTCATAAATTTTGGCATAAGTGACAAACTTCACACAATTGTTTATTCTACAACAGTAAAAAGTAGTGTTATTTAGACTTGCACACTTTCCTGGTCTTTCTTTTTGTTGGGGTTCATTTTCTTTCATTTTTTGACCATCTTTTATTCTTTTTACCCTTTGATTTTTCTTTTAGGGTATACTCTCTTTACATTTTTAAAATTTTTGATTTTTTGAAAATATGGAAAACCTTTGCAACAAGTAAAGGTATGAACATATTACATAGCTCATCAAGTCAATCATGATGTATGACACCTATTGGTATAGGGGCATAACACATTGTCATTTTCCAGATATAGATGAAAAACGTAATCTAATAAAAAAAATAATATGGAAATACTCCAGAAAATCTAAAATTAATTAGGAAATGATTTTTCACACTTTGTTAAGAGTTACTCACCAGATCTAAAATTAATTACGAAATGCTTTTTCACACTTTGTTAAGAGTTACTCACCAGATCTAGCATAGTATATGGATTGGCTAAGAAGCAAGATAGTTGACCTTTGACCTTTGCCATAGTCTGTAACGATTGGATCAACCATTTTGCAAGTTGAATATTTGATTTAGCTCAACAACAATGTGAGAGTAATTGAGCATCGAATCTGAAGGTTTCCTCAACTTTGTCAAAGACCAAATTTCGAAGAAACCTCGACATCCATTGATCCGTCGACAGCAATTCGAACTGCCAGACATGTAACCAACATCTGAATCACCCACCACGTTTCCATTACAAGGAACTTCGAATCTAAAAACCTATTAGTTTTTTTCCAGTTTTCAGTAGCGCACTGCATCTCTCTTTCTCTAGTTCCCAACTAGTTGTCGCTAGTTCAATGCCCATAGAATGTTACTGCATCTCTCTTTCTCTAGTTCCCAACTAGTTGTGCTAGTTCAATGCCCATAGAATCTAAAATCACTCTGATGGTTGACATGTCAGTTTTCAGGGGCACCAAACACATGGATCTACTAAAAAACACATGGATCTACTGAAAATCCAGCTGCACAATCTGGATCAGTTTTATTTTCCTAGAGATTTGGATAGGTGTGCCAGATGTAAAACAATGCCTTTACATTTCCATGGATCAGTTTGATCTTCTTAGAGATTTGGATAGGTGTGATAAATGTAAAAGAATGCCTTTACATTTCCAATTATCAAAGCAAGATGATCTATAACCCCTACGGCTTAGGGGAAAATCACCCAAAACCCCAAACCCCAAATTTACGGCAGTTTAAATTATTAAATTATTTGTAATTCAAAGTTTAAATAAAATAATTGCAAATTTCTTTACTCTTTTGAAAATAGAAAGCAACTTTTCATTCAAATAATATTATTTTAAATTTCAATTAATTGAAATTTATTTTATTTTAGTTAATATAAAATTGTTTTTGGTTATTTATGTATTTTTCAAAGTTATTTGTAATTTCATATTAAAAATAAAATAATTATTGTGCCCATGGGTAGATCTCACATAAAAACGTAAACATGTAAACTTAAATGTAAATGTAAATGTAAATGTAATATTTAATATTTAACATTGTTAATCTATTTAAAAATCAATCTGATTATTATTATATATAAACACAACATAAATTTAAAATATAAAGAGGTAGATCTCGCGTAAAAACGTAAACATGTAAACTTAAATGTAAGTGTAAATGTAATATTTAACATTTAACATCGTTAATCTAATATCGACCGTATTTAAAAATCAATCTAATTATTATTATGTATAAACACAACATAAATTTAAAATCTAAAGAGGTCCATATTTAAAAATCAATCTAATTATTATTATGTATGAACACAACATAAATTTAAAATCTAAAAAGGTTTACGAATAGTAAAAAAAAGAGCTATTGTAAATAAATAAAGATATAAATAAACGAGAAGTATGGTAAATAAATAAGACCTTTTTTTTTATATTTACTCCAAAGGTATGGTAATTTTTTTTTTAAAATAAACTAGAGGTATGGTAAATAAATAAAACCTCTTTTTATCTTTACTCCATTAACCTCTTTATATTTATGAAAACTCAAAAAATAGGTTTTATTTAGGTGGATCGTGGTGGACACACAATTATTAATACCATGGGCCAATTACCATATTTATAAAAGAGGTATGATAAATAAATAAATATAAAAGAGGTATAAATATGTATGGTAAATAAATAAAAGCATATCAAATAAGATTAGAAATCAACATCTAATTATATACCAAGCCTATGGGCCAAATACCATTGTAAATAAAAGAAATATGATAAATAAATAAAAATATAAATAAACAAGAGGTATGGTAAATAAATAAAACCTATTTTTATATTTGCTCCATAAATCTCTTTACAATTACTAACACTCAAAAAATAGATTTTATTTAGGTGTAGCCTATGGGAAAAATACCATGGGCCAAATTATTATTAATACCATGCAAAAAATACTATTAACCATAATATTAATATTAAAAGATTATTATTATTATTAAATCTAATATTCATATTAATATATCATAATATTGATATTATTAAATATAATAACTTTGTTTTAATCCAATATTAAATTTGTTATATTATAATATATTATAATATATCATGATATATATTAACTCTATATATATGGGAGGTAAGAACAAAGACATAAAGTTATAGAGGTGGAGAGATAGGGGGAGTGACAAGGGAGAGATGGAGATAAACTGAAGGAGAGGGGAGAGGAGGAATAAAAAGAGAGAGAGGTAGAGAAGGGTAAAAGAGGGAGAGGGAGACACAAAGATGGAGGGGGAAGAGAGAGGAGAGTGGGAGGGAGATAGTGAGAGGATTGGAGGGCAGAGAGAGAGAGAGAGAGACGGGGGAAGAGAGATAAACGTAGGAGAGAAAGGGTGAGAGAGGAAGGATGAGAGAGAGGAGGAGAGAGGGAGGGATAAAGATATGGAGTTGGAGGGGGAGAGAGGGAGGGAAGAAGAAAGACATAGAGAGTGAGAAGTGGAGAGAGAGAGGGACTGACAAGGGAGAGATGGAGAGAAAGAGTGTATGTTTAGGGGTGAGATAAAGAGATAAATAAGGAGAGATAGAGAGAAGGGGGGAGAGAAGGAGACAAAAGGAGAGAGGGAGGGATATAGTAACATAGGTAGAGAGAGAGAGAGAGAGGGTAGAGAGAGATAGAGAGAGTGAGAGAGTGAGAGAGAGGAAGAATGAGAGATAATACTTGAGAGAGAGAAGGAGAGTGATGGGGTAAGAGAGAGGATTAGAGGGAAAATAGAGAGAGAGAGTGTGTGTGATGGGGGAAGAGAGAGGGAGGTAGGAGAGAAAGGGAGAAAGAGGAAGTACAAGAGAGAAGATTTGAGAGAGAGGAGAGAGGGAGGGAGAGAGGAGGAGAGAGGGATGGAGTTGGAGGGGGAGAGAGGGAGGGAAGAAGAAATACATAGAGAGTGAGAAATGGAGAGAGAGAGGGAGTAACAATGGAGAGATGGAGAGAGAGTGTGTATGTTTGGGGTTGAGATAAAGATAAAGAAGGAGAGATGGAGAGAATGGGGGAGAGAAGGAGAGAATGGGGGAGAGAAGGAGAGAGGGAGGGATATAGTAACAGATTTGGAGGCTAAAGAGTAAGAGAGAGAGAGAGAGAGAGGAAGGAAGAGAGAGAGGATGTGAGAGAGTGGAGTGAGGGAGGGAAAGAGATATGGAGTTGGAGGGGGAGAGAGAGAGGTAAGAAGAAAGAAATATAGAGATAAATGTGGAGAGAGAGAGAGAGGGAGTGATAAAGAGGTTGGAGAGAGAGGGAGAGAGGAAAGAAGTAGGGAAGAGAGATAGAAGTGGGGGAGAGGGAGAGAGGAAAGAAGTAGGGAAGAGAGATAGAAGTGGGGGAGAGGGAGAGAGAGAGAGAGAGGGATAGGTACATATATTGAATAAATAGAGTGTATGTTTTGGTGGTGATATATAGAGGCAAATGGAGATAGAGATATAGATGGAAAGTGAAGAGAGGAAAGAAGAGAGAGATGGAGAGAGGGAGGGAGGTACAAAGAGATTGATAGATATGAAGTGAAATAGCATGTGTGTTTGGGGGGCTGAGATAGAGTGGAAAATAAGGATAGTTGGAGGGATATATAGATATATATGGGGGGGGGGGTGGGGGGGGAGGGGGGAAGAATATTTCTTGCACTAGATACATTGATTTCAGTCTAGACAGTGATTTCTAATCCAATTTGATTTCTTGCACTAGATGCATTGATTTTAGTGTAGATGTTGATTTCTGATGATATTTGATTGCTTGCAATAGATGCATTAATTTCAATGTAGATGATTTCTAATCCTATTTGATTGCTTGCACTAAATGCATTGATTTCAATGTAGATGGTGATTTTTATTCCTATTCGATTGCTTGCACTAGATGCATTGATTTCAATGTAGATGTTGATTTATATTAATGTTTGATTGCTCGCACTAGATGCATTGATTTCAATGTAGATGGTGATTTCTAATATTATTTGATTGCTTGCACTAAATGCATTGATTTCAATGTAGATGGTGATTTCTAATCCTATTTGATTGCTTGCACTAGATGCATTGATTTCAGTGTAGATGTTTCTTTATAATCCTATTTGCTCGCACTAGGTGCATTAATTTCAGTGTAGATGTTGGTTTATAATCCAATTTTTGTAAGTGCACTAGATGAATTGATTTGAGTGTAAACGTTGATTTCTAATCTTATTTGATTGCTTTCATTAGATGCAGTGATTTTAGTGTAAATGTTGTTTTCTAATCTTGTTTAATTGCTTGCATTAGATTCATTAATTTCAGTGTAAATGTTGATTTATGTTTTGATGTAATTGGTTGTATGATGCTACATTAATTTTAAAGTGATTGGACTAACATTGTGCATTGATTTCTCATCAATCTCGGTGTATTTGAAAAAATTAGGCTGAACTGGGAATAGATGTTTTATTTCATGTTCCACATAGAAAAGGTTCTTTAGACTGTCATAGAAAAGTTTTCCTGTAGGTAGTGCCTTTGGTGCAGATGCACTAGCTGATGAGTTGGCCTGGTTGTCTGCATATTGAGCCAACTTGTCAACATAGTCTATATGTCTCATCAATTTATCATTAATAACTAAAGGACTGGGAAGTCCTTTGCTCTGCAATATACCAAATTTCTCCATAAAATCATTTATTTCCTCTTGTATATTTTGGCATCTCCTTTCCAAATTCTGCATGAGAGACCTTTGGTCAATACCTTCTTGATTTCTAGAATAGTCCCTGTTCTGTCTTCAATGCCCAACTCTTCTAGTTGGTACTTATTTTTTCTATTCAAAAAATTTATTAGCATGGTGGCTTCCTCTGGCTTTCTTCCTAATTCTTCCTTAGTCCTTTGGATTTCTTCGAGAGCCACTTTTACCAAATCAATTTGTTCAAAAATTATTTGTATTGATGGCCAAGCATCATTTATTGACTGAGTGATGTTGGTCCAAAGAATTTTCCTAATGTCTGCTAAGGGCTTGTCAAAAGTGAGGTCCTTCTCTAGTGATTTCACCTGCTGAGCTAATCCTTTATTCTCCCTCACTTTTTCAACAAAATTGATCTTGGAAAGATCATATTTTTGTTCCAAGGTAATAAATTGTTCTTTTACCTTCTGCAATTCTGAGACTTGGAGCTTCATCTCCTCCATTGACTTTATCAATTCTTCTGTGCTTAAACCTGAAGTACCTGCCTGTGCTGTTCCTGTAATTACTTCTACTATGACCACGGGGACATTTGGTGCCAAAGCTATTCCAAGTGTTGAGGGGACTGCAGTGGAAACCACTGGAATCACATTTGGAGGCTGAGAGGTCGACTCTCCCTACTTGCTCTTCAGTGATTTTTCTAACTCTTGCTCAGTTTCCTTCAACTGCTCATTAAGCTTTAGGACTAAGTCCATAAGCTCTTCTTCAGATTTCTTTTGGACAACTTCTGCAGTTTGTGGATGTCTTGATGGTGGCAACTTTAGCTGCTTTCTCAAGGCAGCTATGTCTTCATCTTTCTTCTTAATTAAGGCCTCTGCTACCTTTACATCCTTTGGGTTATGACCCAAGCCAATCACCAACTCCTCCAAAGATTTAATTCTGTTATCTTTAGCCTGTGAGGAGGCTTTTTCTAGCTGTAGTTGGGCAGTTGTATTATTTAAAGAATTTTCCAATCTTTGGGCCATCATGGCTTTGCTAGTCAAGGTTGAATACACCATTTCCCCTGTTTGTTTGTGTAACTCAATCTGGTCCAGGGGATGAATGTCCTTTGCCATAACCTCAAAATCTGTTTGAAGATAATCTACCCTTGTTTGAGGCTACTGTACTTTGGGCTTGAAGAAGCTCATTTTCATTTTGCCCTCTTTGATGTCATAAGCTGACATCAACCTATTCTGATTGGTGGGTGCCATTTTTAAATACTGGTTGTAGACCTGGATCCTCAATGGCTCATTCCTAGCCTTTATTTCCTTGAATTTCTTTTTAATATCTAGGTTGTCATTTCCTAGGGGTCTGAGGATGACACTTCAACACTTTGTTGTCTCTCCAGCTCCTATCTCTATGAGCTAGAAGGTGTCCCACCTGATGGGAAAGTTTGATGACTGTCTACACCTTCCTTTCTTTAACTCTCTGTAGTGTCTTCAAAAAATTCCTCTTCTGAATGAGGATTTAGCCTGTGCCTCTTAGCACCAGGCTGGTCTGATGGGCCACTGGCAGGGGTAGCTACTTCCCTATCTCTCTTTTTGTTCTTTTCCTCATTCAGAGGAGTTTGCAATATTGGGGGTTCTCCTATGTTGACTTGAGTTGGATGATCCTGTGTTTGGGCCTTCTTCTGAGAAGTTTCAGGCTGCTTAGACATGGTTGACTATTCGGTAGCCTGAGTGCTTGTCTCTTTGTCTCTTCCCTGTGATGTTTCTGCTGGTGGTGTATTGGTCTCTTGTGAGTGCCTTTGTGAGGTGTTAGCTATTGAGGCACTGATCCCTGATGCCGTCTTTTGAGAAGTCTCAAACTGTACCTGTCCAAAAGAATCCAGGTCAAGTGTTTTTTCAAGATCCTTCATTACATTTTCTATATTGACCTGTTCACTATCTGTTTCAACTAGGGTTCCTTCCCTCCATTCATCCATATTAGCAAATTGCTCAATCTCTGGAACTTTGTGATGCAAGTATGGTGATAATCTGTTTTTCATTCTTCTATCACAGATAAAACTATGAGGGTCATATGGAGTCCAATTAAAACTTTTGTTTAATTTTAGATCATCCTCTAGAATTCGTTCTGCTTCTCTCCATGCTTCTCTAGTGTTGCAGACAATTGGGCCTAAGTGATCCCTGATTTTGAGTTGGGCTTTCTTCTTGGCCTTAGTAAAATGTGTCAAATCTGAGTGAATCATCTACCTATAGTATTCTAATGCAAACAGCCTCATTGGAACATATTTGGGTAGCTTGAATGGGGAAAGCTCACACCTATATATCCTGATTTTTGTGTGATTTTGGTATAAATACCAATCATCCACTTTGTACTGTTTAGAGAGTTGAAGGATCCTTTTGATGTCATCACTTATTTTGGGAGGGGAATTCTCTGTCATCAAGGTGGTTACTAGATGGACAAACTGATCAATGAATTTATTAAAGGAATAAGGGCAATCAAAAGCTTTATGGAAGATGGAAGAACAAAAGATGACAGACCTTGGATTACCCTTGGTATCAAGTTTCTTGACAGAAAATGGGAATTGGTCTGATTGATAGTAGAGAATAAGGTGATATATGAAGGTGGAAAACTTGAAAACCATTTCATTTTCCAGTCTCATGAACTGGTCATGAATTTTATCGGCAATATAAGAGGCATAATCATATTTGACAGCAAGAGGTTGTCCTAGGGTAAAGATAGACATCATCACTAGGGTCAATTCATCTACATATTCACTAGTGTTGAACCCCATGACTGCTGATATCATATCAACTATGAGCTTGCCTATATCTGTGAAGAAAACTGACATATAAGGTGGGGGATCTTTAGTTTGATACTGTGGTAATATGAAAGTCTGGCAGAGGCGAGTAAGCTCAGCTTGGGATAATTGAGTGGATTTTTCAAGAAAATCTCCTAGGGAAATGGGGGTAAGGGCCTGGCTAGGGTGAAATTGCAGCATCTCATTGATTGATTCAGCAGTTATTGTGAATAGGACTGTTTGGTTGGGAGACATGACTGCTCTGCGGATGGGGTCATAATTTGCATGGAATTGATGAATTATGTCAGGGAAAATAAACACAGAGGGGAGAAAATACATGGGGAGGCTAGATTCCCATAATCCCATGGCATCGTAGCCATTCAAAAGGTTATCTCGACATTGACAGAAGAATTTGAGGTGGTCTTTATCAGTGATTAAGTCTTTTATCTGGAAATCTTTGCCTGCCAGAGGCAAATAGTCTAAATCACGATGAGGAGTGTCGATGGGAGCAACAGTTAGGGCTACCGGGGTTTCCATAATGGTTCTTGTGGGTTTCAGGAGGGAAATTGAGGTTTTTAGGTGGAAATGATGAAATAGCAGGTCTGGGTACTTGAATTTATAAACACAATAGTAGAATTATGGCAAATTTTTGGTTTTTTAATCTGTTTGCAGTGAAAACAAATATTTGCAAGGTTTTCTTGTCGAGGAAATTGGTAAATACTTGCTTTTGGGGAACGGGCAACATAATGCAGGTACTGGGCGTAACTGGGTGGCTCGGATGTGAAGTTTGGAGCAAGTTGGCGGCTGAAAACTCAAGTTGGTTGACCTCGATGTATCGTTTGCATGGGCATACAAGTTCATGGGATAAAACAATGAAAACACCATTATTTTGTTTTATACACAAAGTCAAGGTTTGGTGGGTTTTGGATGGGTGACGTCACCGGGAGAGTGACGTGATGATTTTTTTCATTTAGTTCGGAGGCGGTAAGCGTTTTATATCGCACTGCTTATGGGGACGGGGCGGTATTAAGTCTTGAGCCAGCGATTCCATAGATTGCTTGATGCGTGGCAGAGGTACTGTATAAAAAACCGCTTTGCGATTGGGCGCTAACGCGCGATCGCAAAGGGTCGTGCGATATTGATAATAGTAGTCAAATCTTAGGGCCTTGATCGGATGACTGTTGGGGATATGAGATGGCGGGGATTTAATGAAGGTGGGGCCGATACATTTAAGGATTAATTAATCATATCGGGGTTGACGGGATTGGACGGGGAGGCTGTTAATTAACCGGGAGGGTTAATTAATCACTTTTTGATGTGGCGGGGGATTAAGGGTTATTAATTAATTACTGGTTAACTAATTAATTCCCATTTAAACTGTATTATGGTTATAACTAACCAAAGGCGCGGGATATATAGAAATTCAGGACTTTAATAGTTTAAATAATATGGGAATGGGTGGATTTTCATAGGGGATTTATATATATTATTAAGTTAGTAGTTAATATGATAACCAATAGACAAAAGCGCTAAGTGTATAACATTTCCATGTGTATATTAAAACTTAGGCTTAGTGAATAAGGGTTTTTGTGGAAATATTTAATTTTCCTAAGTAAAATAGGATTTTACTTAGGAGTAAATTTATCAAGGGAATGAATGATTTTTATGAAGGGGTATGATGATGAATGAATGGTCTTAAGTACTTAGGTTTTATAAATTATTGGGCCAAGGGTTCAGTCCCTCCAGAAGTCAGAGAAATGCTCTAAGCCCCTCTAATTTGATAGATACCTTGGTACTTAGGGGAAATTAGTTAAAATTTAGGGAAAATGAGTAGGGAAGTTAATTATTTGACTTTGCTTTGCTTGAGATGTTTTCAATGTAATTCATGCCTTTGCCTTGTGATGAAAGTAAAATATTAAAACATTTAGAATCATCATTCACCACATGTAATTCTGCAACCATCATCTACCTACCCTACCTACTTTAACCTAACATTTTTACTTCTTTATTTGGGTGCACTTAGACTGGCAAACCCTTATCAAACTTTCTTTTCTTTTTCATGGAAATGCCTATCTACGTCTACACTTATTACATCCAAGGGCTCAGATTAAACTGTTGAGCTCCTTTTTCACTCTACCTATCTACTTATCTGCCAAGATTACATTGTTTGGTTAGATCTTTATTCTCTATTTCTACAACATAAAATTGAAATATGAACTAGCCAAGTTTAAACTGTTTGACTATTCATAAATTTTGGCATAAGTGACAAACTTCACACAATTGTTTATTCTACAACAGTAAAAAGTAGTGTTATTTAGACTTGCACACTTTCCTGGTCTTTCTTTTTGTTGGGGTTCATTTTCTTTCATTTTTTGACCATCTTTTATTCTTTTTACCCTTTGATTTTTCTTTTAGGGTATACTCTCTTTACATTTTTAAAATTTTTGATTTTTTGAAAATATGGAAAACCTTTGCAACAAGTAAAGGTATGAACATATTACATAGCTCATCAAGTCAATCATGATGTATGACACCTATTGGTATAGGGGCATAACACATTGTCATTTTCCAGATATAGATGAAAAACGTAATCTAATAAAAAAAATAATATGGAAATACTCCAGAAAATCTAAAATTAATTAGGAAATGATTTTTCACACTTTGTTAAGAGTTACTCACCAGATCTAAAATTAATTACGAAATGCTTTTTCACACTTTGTTAAGAGTTACTCACCAGATCTAGCATAGTATATGGATTGGCTAAGAAGCAAGATAGTTGACCTTTGACCTTTGCCATAGTCTGTAACGATTGGATCAACCATTTTGCAAGTTGAATATTTGATTTAGCTCAACAACAATGTGAGAGTAATTGAGCATCGAATCTGAAGGTTTCCTCAACTTTGTCAAAGACCAAATTTCGAAGAAACCTCGACATCCATTGATCCGTCGACAGCAATTCGAACTGCCAGACATGTAACCAACATCTGAATCACCCACCACGTTTCCATTACAAGGAACTTCGAATCTAAAAACCTATTAGTTTTTTTCCAGTTTTCAGTAGCGCACTGCATCTCTCTTTCTCTAGTTCCCAACTAGTTGTCGCTAGTTCAATGCCCATAGAATGTTACTGCATCTCTCTTTCTCTAGTTCCCAACTAGTTGTGCTAGTTCAATGCCCATAGAATCTAAAATCACTCTGATGGTTGACATGTCAGTTTTCAGGGGCACCAAACACATGGATCTACTAAAAAACACATGGATCTACTGAAAATCCAGCTGCACAATCTGGATCAGTTTTATTTTCCTAGAGATTTGGATAGGTGTGCCAGATGTAAAACAATGCCTTTACATTTCCATGGATCAGTTTGATCTTCTTAGAGATTTGGATAGGTGTGATAAATGTAAAAGAATGCCTTTACATTTCCAATTATCAAAGCAAGATGATCTATAACCCCTACGGCTTAGGGGAAAATCACCCAAAACCCCAAACCCCAAATTTACGGCAGTTTAAATTATTAAATTATTTGTAATTCAAAGTTTAAATAAAATAATTGCAAATTTCTTTACTCTTTTGAAAATAGAAAGCAACTTTTCATTCAAATAATATTATTTTAAATTTCAATTAATTGAAATTTATTTTATTTTAGTTAATATAAAATTGTTTTTGGTTATTTATGTATTTTTCAAAGTTATTTGTAATTTCATATTAAAAATAAAATAATTATTGTGCCCATGGGTAGATCTCACATAAAAACGTAAACATGTAAACTTAAATGTAAATGTAAATGTAAATGTAATATTTAATATTTAACATTGTTAATCTATTTAAAAATCAATCTGATTATTATTATATATAAACACAACATAAATTTAAAATATAAAGAGGTAGATCTCGCGTAAAAACGTAAACATGTAAACTTAAATGTAAGTGTAAATGTAATATTTAACATTTAACATCGTTAATCTAATATCGACCGTATTTAAAAATCAATCTAATTATTATTATGTATAAACACAACATAAATTTAAAATCTAAAGAGGTCCATATTTAAAAATCAATCTAATTATTATTATGTATGAACACAACATAAATTTAAAATCTAAAAAGGTTTACGAATAGTAAAAAAAAGAGCTATTGTAAATAAATAAAGATATAAATAAACGAGAAGTATGGTAAATAAATAAGACCTTTTTTTTTATATTTACTCCAAAGGTATGGTAATTTTTTTTTTAAAATAAACTAGAGGTATGGTAAATAAATAAAACCTCTTTTTATCTTTACTCCATTAACCTCTTTATATTTATGAAAACTCAAAAAATAGGTTTTATTTAGGTGGATCGTGGTGGACACATAATTATTAATACCATGGGCCAATTACCATATTTATAAAAGAGGTATGATAAATAAATAAATATAAAAGAGGTATAAATATGTATGGTAAATAAATAAAAGCATATCAAATAAGATTAGAAATCAACATCTAATTATATACCAAGCCTATGGGCCAAATACCATTGTAAATAAAAGAAATATGATAAATAAATAAAAATATAAATAAACAAGAGGTATGGTAAATAAATAAAACCTATTTTTATATTTGCTCCATAAACCTCTTTACACTTACTAACACTCAAAAAATAGATTTTATTTAGGTGAAGCCTATGGGAAAAATACCATGGGCCAAATTATTATTAATACCATGCAAAAAATACTATTAACCATAATATTAATATTAAAAGATTATTATTATTATTAAATCTAATATTCATATTAATATATCATAATATTGATATTATTAAATATAATAACTTTGTTTTAATCCAATATTAAATTTGTTATATTATAATATATTATAATATATCATGATATATATTAACTCTATATATATGGGAGGTAAGAACAAGACATAAAGTTATAGAGGTGGAGAGATAGGGGGAGTGACAAGGGAGAGATGGAGATAAACTGAAGGAGAGGGGAGAGGAGGAATAAAAAGAGAGAGAGGTAGAGAAGGGTAAAAGAGGGAGAGGGAGACACAAAGATGGAGGGGGAAGAGAGAGGAGAGTGGGAGGGAGATAGTGAGAGGATTGGAGGGCAGAGAGAGAGAGAGAGACGGGGGAAGAGAGATAAACGTAGGAGAGAAAGGGTGAGAGAGGAAGGATGAGAGAGAGGAGGAGAGAGGGAGGGATAAAGATATGGAGTTGGAGGGGGAGAGAGGGAGGGAAGAAGAAAGACATAGAGAGTGAGAAGTGGAGAGAGAGAGGGACTGACAAGGGAGAGATGGAGAGAAAGAGTGTATGTTTAGGGGTGAGATAAAGAGATAAATAAGGAGAGATAGAGAGAAGGGGGGAGAGAAGGAGACAAAAGGAGAGAGGGAGGGATATAGTAACATATGTAGAGAGAGAGAGAGAGAGGGTAGAGAGAGATAGAGAGAGTGAGAGAGTGAGAGAGAGGAAGAATGAGAGATAATACTTGAGAGAGAGAAGGAGAGTGATGGGGTAAGAGAGAGGATTAGAGGGAAAATAGAGAGAGAGAGTGTGTGTGATGGGGGAAGAGAGAGGGAGGTAGGAGAGAAAGGGAGAAAGAGGAAGTACAAGAGAGAAGATTTGAGAGAGAGGAGAAGAGAGGGAGGGAAGAAGAAATACATAGAGAGTGAGAAGTGGAGAGAGAGAGGGAGTAACAATGGAGAGATGGAGAGAGAGTGTGTATGTTTGGGGTTGAGATAAAGATAAAGAAGGAGAGATGGAGAGAATGGGGGAGAGAGGAGAGAATGGGGGAGAGAAGGAGAGAGGGAGGGATATAGTAACAGAGTTGGAGGCTAAAGAGTAAGAGAGAGAGAGAGAGAGAGGAAGGAAGAGAGAGAGGATGTGAGAGAGTGGAGTGAGGGAGGGAAAGAGATATGGAGTTGGAGGGGGAGAGAGAGAGGTAAGAAGAAAGAAATATAGAGATAAATGTGGAGAGAGAGAGAGAGGGAGTGATAAAGAGGATGGAGAGAGAGGGAGAGAGGAAAGAAGTAGGGAAGAGAGATAGAAGTGGGGGAGAGGGAGAGAGGAAAGAAGTAGGGAAGAGAGATAGAAGTGGGGGAGAGGGAGAGAGAGAGAGAGAGGGATAGGTAGATATATTGAAGAAATAGAGTGTATGTTTTGGTGGTGATATAGAGAGGCAAATGGAGATAGAGATATAGATGGAAAGTGAAGAGAGGAAAGAAGAGAGAGATGGAGAGAGGGAGGGAGGGACAAAGAGATTGATAGATATGAAGTGAAATAGCATGTGTGTTTGGGGGGTTGAGATAGAGTGGAAAATAAGGATAGTTGGAGGGATATATAGATATATATGGGGGGGGGGGGGGGGGGGGGGGGGGAAGAATATTTCTTGCACTAGATACATTGATTTCAGTGTAGACAGTGATTTCTAATCCAATTTGATTTCTTGCACTAGATGCATTGATTTTAGTGTAGATGTTGATTTCTAATGATATTTGATTGCTTGCAATAGATGCATTAATTTCAATGTAGATGATTTCTAATCCTATTTGATTGCTTGCACTAAATGCATTGATTTCAATGTAGATGGTGATTTTTATTCCTATTCGATTGCTTGCACTAGATGCATTGATTTCAATGTAGATGTTGATTTATAATAATGTTTGATTGCTTGCACTAGATGCATTGATTTCAATGTAGATGGTGATTTCTAATATTATTTGATTGCTTGCACTAAATGCATTGATTTCAATGTAGATGGTGATTTCTAATCCTATTTGATTGCTTGCACTAGATGCATTGATTTCAGTGTAGATGTTTCTTTATAATCCTATTTGCTTGCACTAGGTGCATTAATTTCAGTGTAGATGTTGGTTTATAATCCAATTTTTGTAAGTGCACTAGATGAATTGATTTGAGTGTAAACGTTGATTTCTAATCTTATTTGATTGCTTTCATTAGATGCAGTGATTTTAGTGTAAATGTTGTTTTCTAATCTTATTTAATTGCTTGCATTAGATTCATTAATTTCAGTGTAAATGTTGATTTATGTTTTGATGTAATTGGATGTATGATGGTACATTAATTTTAAAGTGATTGGATTAACATTGTGCATTGATTTCAGTGTAAGCACAAAAAAATATTGACAATGTACATTGATTTTTGTGTTATAGTAATTCAACCTATTAATATTGGAGAGAAGGAGAGACAAGGAATGATGTTTACTATAATAGATTGAGCTAAAGATTTAAATGGTTTATGGTTTAACCTGTCCTTTTCATACAATCAATATGAAAATATGACAATCAATATGAAAAGATGACAAAAGTAAAAAAGGGTGACAATAAGAATAATGGAAGAAAATAGTTTTAGATTAACCACAATGAAGACTATTTGTAATTGACTATATTATTATTATTATTATTATTCACATTTTCTATCATTCAACACTATTACATTGTCCCTTTACATTCAAAATTTATATTTCATCATTTTTCATCATTAAAGTTATTATCATCACAACAAACTGGGGCAACTAAGAAAATTTAAAATTAAAATATACAGATTAATCTGAGACATATTAGCATATTTAAAATGATTATATTAATATTAGATGAATTTACGTATTATTGATAAAATTAATCATATGTTCGTTAGATTTTCTTTGGCTGCACATGACTGAAACCAACCTAGATCCATCTTAACTCTGGATCTATCAAGCACTAAGAGGGATCAAATATCTCGAGGTACAAACCTTTCCTCAAGTTTTTCACTCAAAAAAGAGGTTTGCACCTCAAGAGATGTGATCCCTCTCATCGCTTGATAGATCCAGAGTTAAGATGGAACTAGGCTGGCTTTATTTTAAAATTGAGGAAATTACAAATATTTTTGAAAGTAACTTTTCATTAAAATAATAATTTTTTACTTTCAATTACATAAATTGATATAAAACTAGCTTGGATCTATCTTAATTTTGGTTTTATCAAGGGCAGAGGGGATCAAATCTCTTTTCACTTTGAAAAAGGTTTGTATATGAAGAGATTTTATGCCTCTCACACTTGGTAAATTAGGAGTAATATGATTGAATTATTAATTATAATTATAATTATTAATTTTGTATTTCACTTTACTTATTTTTATTTTTATAATTTACCCCAACTTTATTTTGCTTAACATTTTTCACATTAAATTTTATTTTACGGAGTTTCCTCGAATTAGATGTTAAAATTGATTTTCAAATAAAATAAATTGGCTATATTTTTTAATATTAAAAGTTATTTTTAATTTTCCCCATGGTATAGATTAGTTGATGATAGAATGGGTTGTTAAGACATTTCTTATGATGTTATTGGTTTAAACTTCAATTAGCTCAGTGTGCCACGTGTGAGGCAATGTGGGTACACTTGGAGGTGATTGTGGTAGTGGATAGAATCGATCCTTAAGTAGAAACATGCTATAGTTTTCTATTCTCTCATATACAAAAAATAACAATAATAATAATAATCTTATTTTTTAAATTTTATTGAATTAATTATTTATCAAAATTAGATTTTATTAAAAACACATGATTTTATTGGAAGTATTTTAGGTGATGGAAATAAAGGAAACTAATTTTCTTGTAAGCATTTTCTAAATTGTATCTCCACTCAAACAATCTCATAGAAAAAAAAAGTCTTGACCCCACCCATCAAGCAAGCCACCCAATGTCACCTTGGTGGCCTTCTCTCACTCTTTAGACTACAAGAAGGATATCCTTATCTAGGGGGGAATCCTTAAATATCAAGCTAAGCTAGGTCATTGAGTAATGAAAGGAAGTTCCTTAACGAAGACTAGTGATTTGACACTACTCACTCTCAAAGTAAAAGGTTAGGGATAAGTGTGCGAATAGTCAAACAAACCATGAATTATTGGTAAATTTTGAATGATTTTAATTACACAACTATGCTTATTCATGCAACCAAATTATACTTGAAAAATGAAAGATAAAGCTTGCTCAATTAACCATATAGCATGAGATGCTAGTGAAGCATATATACAATGGCACAATAAAAATAGAAAATGAATCATAAATTATCTAAACAAGTAAGGAATTAGATAATTCATTCATCGTATTCATGAGCATTGGAGTTTGAGAGTTCATTATCATCATCAAGAGACCATTCCACAATTAAGAGATCATACATCAACAATATTAACTATGTTTGGGACAACAAAGAGTTATGTGTTTGCAATGATAAATAAAGGAAATATTAAAACTTCTTGTTGTTTCTAAGGACAATGAAGACAACAAAGTTGAATGTGGACTAATTCCACGTTTGTAACATTCAAATGTGATCCATTTATCAACATGCAAGTTGCATGAAGGAAATTCGATAGTGGTACTACGTGAACATTCTTTGATCAAAGTTCACACCCACTCCTTAGCACTACCACTTTGCAAGATGAAGAAGAAATATGAAATATATGTGCAACCAACTAAATAAGCTAGAAAGGTCGTTGCAACATATATAAGTGGTCATGTCGTGTTGCAAAAGGAGGTGTTGGCCCACACCCCTTTTTGATAATTTGTCAACCTTTGAATTTGATTCCCTGTGAATGTGATCAAATGATATGACCCTAAATATTCTAATAAGCTCCATAATTTTAATCATTCTTTGATCCAATAAAGAAGTGTAAAAGGAAGTATAACCTTTCACCCAATCTAAAACAACCTTTGAATCCCCTATGACTTGTAATTTTAGATTGTTGAAGTGACGCAATTAAAATGACTAACATAAATGACTAATTCATATTATTGTAGTTTTTTTTAGGTAGTCATATTTTTTTCCTAGACTAAATTAGTCATTTTTAGTAGTATTACTTATTAGCTAGTCGTATATTTTAACTGGTAACTAAAATAGTCATTTATGTTAGTCGTTTTTAGTTGGGTATCTTAATATTGCTAATTTTTGGTAGTATTTCACTTGGAAAAGTTGTGGTGACTAACTTTTTTAGTCACCTAGTCACTAATTTCACCATTTTATACTAGTGGTATTTTGCTTTATTTGTTGATGACTTACTAGAATGATGTGGGTATATTTCATAAAATATAAATATGAAGCATTTTAATGTTTTAAGAATCTTAAAGCTCTTGTTGAAAATGAAAAACATTCCAAAATTAAATGTCTTAGAATGGATAAAGGAGGAGAATTCACATCAAAAGTATTTGAAGAATTCTGTGAAGAACATGGAATCGAAAGAGAGCTCTCCGCTGCTAGAACACCTGAGAAAAATGGGGTAATTGAAAGGAGAAATCAAACTATTCAATAAATGGCAAGAACCATGTTACTAGTCGCTAACTTGCAGCAAAATTTTTGGAAGGAAGCAGTTGGGATAACAGTTTATACCTTGAATTGAACTCAACTAAGACTAAATAATGAGAAGAATCCTTATGAATTATGGAAAGGAAGACTTGCTTCAGTAAAATACTTCAGGATTTTTGGAAGCAAATGCTTCATAAAGATCAATGATGGCTCACCAGGAAAATTTGATTCTCGGGTTGACGAAGGAATATTTCTTAGGTATTCTACTAGAAGCAAATCTTACAAGTGCTACAATAATCGATTATGGAAAATAGTGGAAAGTATTGATGTGAAGATTGATGGCGAGCTTCTAGAAAAGAAAATTGAAGATTATGAAGTTGACCCCTTTATTGAATAAAGCGAAGAAGAACCTGAAAAGGAAGAAAAAGATCAAGAAAAACAAAAAGAAAAGGAACCATCTCAAACTCCTTCAAAAGTGAAATTCCTCCAAAAACATCACCCGGAAGAGTATATTATTGGCAATGTAGATGAAGGAATACAAAACCAAAGAAGGATGACAAGTACACCAAAGAGAAATGATGTTGCTTTCCTATCGATGATAGAACCAGAAACTTTTACTCAAGCAAGGATCCTCATTGGGTGGAAGCCATGGAAGAAGAAATGTCTCAAATCGAGAAAAATGAGACATGGGAGCTGTTACCTTGTTCAAAGGATAAAAATATAATTGGAACTAAGTGCATGTTAAAAAAAAATGAATGAAGATGGACAAATCATCATAAATAAGGCAAGACTTGCCTGTAAAGGTTATTCACAAATTGAAGGAGTCAATTTTGAAGAAACCTTTGCATCGATAGCTACTATGGAATCTATAAGGATGTTCTTGTAATTTTCATGCTCAAAAGGATTCAAAGTCTATCAAATGGATGTAAAATCAACATTTTTGAATGGGGAACTCAAGGAAGAAGTCTATATGGAGCAACCAGAAGGTTTTGATCTAGCATAAAGAAAAGACTTTGTATGTAAGTTGAAAGAGTAATTACACAGTTTGAAACAAGCTCCCAGAGCATGGTATGCAAGATTTGATCACTATTTACAACAAACAAACTTCAAAAAGGGGGTGGCAGGAAGTAATCTCTACATGAAGATGGATGACGATAAATTACTAATCACCCTTGTATATGTTGATGATCTGATTTTTGCTAGCAATAATGATGAAATGAGCCATGAGTTTGCTCAAAATATGTCAAAAGAATTCAAAATGTCAATGATTGGTGAGCTATCCTAGTTCCTTGGACTACAAGTATCACAAACCACAACAGGTATGTTTATCTCTCAAACAAAATATCTCAAAGACATGCTTAAAAGATATGGAATGGAAGAATGTGCACCTATGAGCACACCGATGACCACAAACTACAAATTAAGCAAAGATGATGAATCCCCCCCCCGTAGATGCAACTCTTTATAGGTCAATAATTGGAGCTCTCTTATACTTAACTACTACAAGGCCCAACATTATGCAAGTAGTGGGAATGGTGGGAAGATTTCAATTAGCTCCTAAGAAATCCCACATGTTGGCTGTGAAAAGAATTCTCAGATACTTGAAAGGAACTCCTGATTTTGGTCTTTGGTATCCCTAAAACACAAATACTACAGTGATAACTTATACCGATGCTGATTTGGATGGAAGCATGGATGATCATAAAAGCACCAGTGGAAATTCATTTTTTATGGGATATTTCTTGGTAGCTTGGCTCAGCTGAAGTCGAATATATAACCGCAACTAACTATTGTACACAAATACTATGGATGATGGAAGCTTTGAAGGATGTCAAAATAGAAACTAAACAACCAATCACCATCTATTATGACAACGCAAGTTCTATCAGTCTCAGTAAAATTCCAGTGATGCATTCAAAGACCAAACATATACCAATCAAGTATCATTTTCTCCGTGAACAAGTGGCTGAACAAAACATCAAGTTGGAATATATCAATACTAAGGAACAGATTGTAGATATTTTCACCAAACCTCTTCCTCGAGAAGCATTTGAACATCTCCGTCAAAAGATGGGGGTTATTTCTTTACCATCACACTAAACTAATTCTTAAGATGTCGCATGATAGGGGGAGTAGTTTGACAGGGGGAGAAATTTGACAGGGGAAGTCCTTGTGCACTCCTTTGCCATTGATGTCAAAGGGGGAGAGAAGAAGAATATTGCCATCAATGACAAAGGGGGAGATTTTTGAACTAGATTTTTATTGATGTCAATATGGAAATATTCTAGATACTAAGTAATGATGTGAAGCCAAGCAGAGAAGATCTGTGAAGCAATAGGAGCAAGAAGCCAAAGAGAATAAGCAATCGTGAAGCCAAAGAGTAAGAGAAAGAGTTCATCGGAAGCCATAAAAAAAAGAGCTATCGGAGCAGTGTATCAAAAGACATAGTAGTGAAGAAAAACCACACGAGTGACGAGCCAAGACAAAGCAGATCTATTGGAGGAAGAAATAAACCGTGGAAACCTCTTAAAAATTTCACTACACATAAAACAAAGTAGAGGAGTTAACATATTGGCACAGATAATATTGACGGGCTCTATTACATGCCATCGCACAAAACCCCCCATTGCGATTTGAACTGTGGACTCGAATTTCCAATAGAAAAAGCTCTAATATAATGCTGTGTTTGCCACTATCGGAAGTTACGTATCGCAAGTCATAAATGTCACTACCCAAAACCTGCGATTGCAATACCATTGCGAGCCCGCTGCACCATTGTAATATAAATCAATAGAATATTGCATATGTCGCATAATCGCAAACCATAAGGTTTATTATGTATCGCCGCCCCAAATCCGCCGATTGCGATATGTACTGTGGACCCGATGGTTCCATTACAATATGCCATAATACAATATTGAATCCACTGTATAAACTTTCATATCACAAGTCATAAAGGGATGTCACAATAAAAAATTGCGATTGCGATATAAGGTGCGAACTCGATTGTTCCATTATAAAACACCCTAATGTAATATCACATCCACATATCGGAATTTTCATATCACAAGGCTTAAAGGGATGTAATGTTGAAACGTCGATTGCGATATAATATGCAAACCCGAAAGCTCCATTAAAATACAACTTTATGTAGTATCACGTCTAGGTATCGGAAGTTACTCAAATCATAAAGGGTTGTCACCCCGGACTGTCAAATGTGATAAACCCCCGCATCGTTGATTGCGATAGAAGCTGTGGATCCGATGGATCTATTGACAACTATTTAATGTTATATCGTATCCACCTCATCGGAAAGATGAGTATCGGCTATATCGGTAATGTTAAAGGTTGCGATTGTGGGACCTCCGAAAGTTGCAATTGTGATTGATGACGTGGATGTGGGACCTCATGTGGGTATGGTCTCTCCTATGAAAATTTTCATAAATAAAACAAGTTTATGAGTAATTGGATGAATATCCATAAGTCAGCCTCTCCTTCCAAATGAACGTGTCTTTTGGGTATTGGGAAACCCATATAAATACAAGTTATAATACCTCACCTTAAGTATCGATCAGGCATCAGGCACAGATAAGAATTAAAATGTTCACAACTCGTGAACTTGAAAAGACAAAGGAAGCCAAAGGTCGAGAAGCGGAAGGTCTAGCAGAAAATAAAGGTGCAACAGAAGCCGAAAGCCAAGCAAAGAAGGAAGTAGAAGATAGTGTAGGAGGACAATATTTTGACCTGATTCATCTTAGAAGGTTCAGACCCAAAGTGAAGCCATAGCGTAGACAAAGACCTACTACAAAGACTATAAGGACAAGATTTTGTAAAGAATTCCTTAGAAGAAGTATAGTACAATCAAACATTTCTTGATAGAGTAAATCTATAGCGTCGGAGCCCTTGAGGTTGGTGCCTCAGAATTGGAAGGATTGGTGTCATTGGAGTTGGTGCTCCTAAATTCAAGGTTGGTACCTTGGTAAGATAGGGTCGGAGCCCTAGAGGTTGCAGCCTCATCAAAGTCCAAGTTGGTGCTTGGAAAAATTCATCAGATATTGTATTCAATCTTTTTCTATATTTAATAAAATAATTTCTTTGATTAAAATTGTAAAGAATCTAAACTGGTAATAATAACAATTGAAAAGAAATATTGATTCACCCCCTCTCAGTATTTCCAACAACGAGATATTAAGGAGGGTTGCATGATCGTAGTGCTAGCAGATGGAGATCCCAATGGCTATCCATTCTGGGTTGCTAAGGTTATAAAGGTCATTACAAAAAATGAATATGTTGCAGGTGTTGAAGTACATTGGTATGCCACAAATACACACCCATTCAATGGTGTGTATAAGGTAGAGATGGTAGTTGATAAAAAGTTTGGTGGAAAGATAAAAAGAAAGGGTACAAATATAAATCATCGCTGCACAGATCTCTTAAAATTGGAGGATGTTGACATACTTGTTCATGAATTCAATTTAAAAAAGAGAGGAAATCTTCACTTCAAGACGATAGAGATTCTGAAGAGGTTGTTACCAGAAGGAACAATGTTGAGATGGGAGTCTGTTGAACTAGTTATAGATCTAGAAAATTTTTGAAACCTGAAATGGTGGGCATGCATGTGGACTCAGATGGGGCACTAGTTGATGAAAGAGAAGAATATGGAACATCTTCATATGCATCAATTCATTCATCTGAAGATGTGAATTCTGATGGTGTGCAAGAAAATATTTGTGATTTTGAATAATTTTCTAAGACAGTTTATATAAGTGATGTTTGCATCATATCTTGAAATAATTTTTTTGATTTCCATATAGTATTAAATGAAGCTATGAGTCATTTTTATGTTTGTTGGATTATATGTTTTAATTATGATGAATTTTATTGTTTAGAATATCTACAATGAAACAATAACTTAGAGATATAATTTATGTTTCATTCAATCTACAAGTAATGACATTTTGATTAATTTAGTCATGTAATTTATTCATAATGTCATGGTTTTTTAATTTTATGGTTGAAAATTTTCCAATTTTTTTTGTATCTTTAATGTTATGGTTGGAAACAATTAGAATTTTAGTGATCTTTAGTCATGTTATTATATGTTTAACAACATGGATGAAAACTGATAGAATTTTAATGTGTTTCAGGTTCCATTATTTTATCTTTATCGTCATTACTAAAAAATGTTGAAATTATACCTAGGAAAGAAAAATGTTATTCTACCAAAAACATTAGTGTGGTTTTTCCTCAAAAACAACTGTTTTTTGCACACAAAAAATCGGTTTTACTGCCATTTTTAAAAAATCTTGAAAGTTGACCCTAAAAAAAACATTGTTCTAGTATACACACTTTTCATTTTTAGCACTTATTTTCATGTTTTTTGGCTAGAGTTTGTGTTTTGAGTTTATAGTTCCCGTTTCAAAATTTACATTGTTTAAACCACATTAGGCCACATACTATGAAAAACACCTTCTACTCCTCTTACTAAGAATAATATAATGAAAAATATGAATTAATGCAAGAGAAGGGTAGTTTTAAGGCTGGAGGATGAAATTTTATTCTTTAAAATGTACCTATTGATGGGACTCATCAATATCCATTGATGAGTTACCCAGAGCTATGACCGACTTCCCATATGATGGTCGCTCATATCAGTTTGATGAAGTTGTAGGAGGCACAAAGGTATCGATTATTGATGAGGTGTCAAGAGACATATCCACCATTGATGAGGTGCTAGAAGACACAGAGGTATCCAAAGTTGTGACCCAGTTTACAAATAATATCTACCCACAATAGTTTCAACAACTTCAGGCTAACCTTCTAGAATTGAAAAAAGTAGCCATGACAGTCGCAGAGACCATTCTGTAGTAGAATGAGGAGCTGGAGGGAATGAGAGCGATTTGTTTCGAGTCAGTGGCCAAGCTAACTTGTGTTGTGGTACAAGTAGAGGAGTCAACATTGGAGCATCAAATAAACCCTCTTTAGGGATACATAGATGGGGCTTGCAACACTGTTTGGCTACCTCTGCACATTGGAGAGAGAGAGGCCCATTTACCTAGTCAGATCTCATGTATTGACCAGGAGAGTGAGATGAGGCGACATGAGTAAAGTAGGGTGCATCATTCACATGTTGAGGTTGTTACACATATGGGTAAATGTGCATTTGATCCTTCCCTTGGGCTTGGATGGTGAGATATTCAAAGTTGGTACCCGTGGAGTGGGTTATACCTATGTAAATGATTGTAATCTAGAGTGAATCTTAGCAGGAGCTTTCAATAATTGGGGATGTTGGAGGCCCAAGTTGGCCTTAGGATCCAAGTGGGGTTTCCTATCATATGCTAGAGATGTAGGATGTCTATAAAATTGGTGGTATAGTTGACCCAAAAATTGAGTGCACACATTCTCTAAGGGAGTTCTAGTCGGCACTAGTGGCCAATCAGTTTGTGAGCAGACTCCATGGGTTGTTTGAGCATGTTGGTTGCACATGGGGTCGCAAGATGATTGGCTTGTTGGAGGAGGTGGCATGGGTAGGCCATCATACAGGGAATTTTATGGAGATGATGTTCTCTCGTTGACGTATTGGGGACAAGAGCTATCGAGGATCGAAAAAATAGTGCTATCACCTCTAGCAAGTGTGGAGTTAGGTTGCTCAACTCTATTAGGGCAAATGAGGAGATATGACACACATCATAGTGGGTTCACTGGCAGAGTGGAATATACTTTGGCACATGCGAGATACCATATGATACAAGGTGGTATGACAATAGGTAATGGTACTCAGGAGTGCACAAAGATATGTCGTAGAGTCTAGTTTTATGTGGAAGGATGCAACCTGATGAATATAGACCTAATTGCAGGCCCTAACATACAATGGTGTATAGGGGCATGCAAATATGAGAAGTGGCATGTAGAGGAGCACAGGGATGTATGGTGATGTGTCGTGGTGCATGGGTTTGCAACATGGAGTATGATGAGCGACTCACACCACATTGGGTTTGAGGGTGGAGTAATAGATGCTTTGGTACATATGGTACACTAGAGGATACGAGGTGACACATTATAAAGCGGTGGTAATCGATGGTGTACAGTGGTATGCCACAAGGCACAATGTACGCAAGAGTGTATAGGGACACATTGGTGTGTGCAGTGGCATATGGTGCTACACAATGAGATCCTGGGGCATTGCCTCCAAGGAAGACTCTTGACAAGGACATCAGGAATACCATCGGGTTTAGCTTACCCAAAGTCGATGATGGGATGGATGAGCATATGGGGAAATCATGTTCAGTGGAGACAAATCTTCTATTGAGTTATCAGTAGATTCGAGGTAGAGAGAGGGACATTTGTAAGATTATTCTTGAGTATCCCTATGGGCTCTTGATCCTACCATTGGGGACCAATACACCTTTCACTCTCTAGTATTTCTTACAGTCGTAGAGAGTTTGGTTGCTACCCTTTGATGCTCTCACTACAGGTGGAAAAACATGATAGGCTAACTTGCGACATTTGGATGGGACACAATGTATCTAGAGAGTATTCTCGATGACGACATTTGTTTAGGTCATGAGTTGATGGATACAGGCTTGGGGTTTGTGTTGTTTACCATAGAGGTTTCTTATGTTCCTCCCCTGAGATCACACTTAAGGAGATGATTTCTAGGGACCTGCATGATTTACTTTTGGTAGGAAAAACCAAGGTGATGGTAGACTTTGTTTACAGGAGGGTGTTTAGACTCCAAGCTGTGTCCAAGTGCATCATCAGGAGTTGGCATAATAGAATTTTTTGTGTGGTCTGGGAGGAGTAGAATAGTTTGACATGTAAAGGATTGATTATTGATGATTGGTGGCGATCTCATTACACACATGAGTTAGAGACGAGACACATATGGGTTCTAGAAGATAATGGGGCTTCATAGTGGAAACTAGTGAGGAGTGGGAGTTGTGAACTTCCAGTGTGGCTATGGGATCCAGGGATCGAGTTGAATAATGGATCACTCCACTTCGTGGTGAGTATGGCCATGATATTAGATGATTTAGTTCATTCTTCGGTTGGCACATGGGGGATCATTGTGGTCTTCATCATATGGCCAAACATGTTGCTTCTCATGATCAAGGCTAGCCATGGAGTGGTAGACTTTGGCATTACTGAGTTGCCCTTGCAGGTCACACATAGCTTCAATCATGATCAATATTGTGATTGAGAATTAGAAGAGAGGAGGCTTCGGTATGAGCATGTTGGGCAGTTAGTCATGACCGAGGTGTTGCAGTGTCAGAAGGATAGTCTCATGCTACAATGGGCATGGAATCTTGGCATCACGAGATTTTCCAATTCAACTACCCTTAGGGATGAGTTGGTTCTTATAGGGGAAGATCATTCATATCTTCCATTGGGTTTTAGTGGTTTGTTGTTGGCGTGGGGGAATTCACCAGCATGGTGGTATGATTAGTAGGAGGATCTTAGGGGAAGCTCATGCGGGTGAATATTCATCTCCATATGGGTTGGATTGTATCTTCTGGAGCATATTCCTCAAGTACATGAGATTGGCTACTCAATAGGGAAACATCACAAGGGTTGATCACCATTTTATATTATCACGATTTTATATTATCATGATTTTATACTCATGGAAAGTATGGGGAGGGATTTTGGAGCTTATACCTAGTTGGATGGCGGGTGGAGCAAGAGGCACTTCACATTGACCAGGATGGCTTGGGATCTTGGTATTGAGGGATTCCTTTATGATAGGATAGTGCATGGGATAGGGATGACTCAGTGGCACATTTGAGACCCTAGTATTGTTTGCAATGAAATTTTGGGACAATAGAAAGGGGGAGTGCTTGTTTGGGCATTACTTGAGGACAAGCAATATTTGGCGAGGAGGACTGTAATATTCCCAATTTTTGTGAGTGGAAAATTGCTAAAGGGTTTTTCCTAATTTTGATCAAAAGGGGGCAAATATTATTTTTATTAGAAAATTTCAGCAAAATAATATTTTATTGGAGAATGGCAATAAATATTATTCAATTAATATTTATTAAAATGGCGGCAAAAAGCTATTAAGTGGAAAATGGGCCCCACCAATAAAATAATATTAAAAAGGAGTCTAGGAGCATGGGGAGAAATTATATAAGGAGGAGAGACTCATTTGTTGGGCATCTTTTAACTATTACACTTCATATTGCGTCTTCTTTTGGATTTGTTTAGAACAAGGGCCAGAGTGTTGTTTAACATAGAAATTCTAGGTAGAATTCCACCCTCATTTCAGAGAACTTCGAGTGTTTAGCGAGGAAGTTGGGGAGTCCATTTTTTGAGCTTCCATAGAGCTTATTACTTTTGTTTACCCAATTTTGTGTATTTTATGGGCGTGGAAACAGTTCAAAGTGTCCATTTGAGAATAAACTACAGAGCGTTGGAGTACCAGAGGATTTGTTGGAGATTTCTCTTATTTGAGCCAATGATTTTGCAGTGAGTTTGCAAGACTAAATAGTTGGAGCATTGTGGTACAGATTATATTATTTGCAGCAGTGCGCAGAGTTGGATAGATAGGGGAATTCACACTAATTGGGTTTTTCAGGTCAACTAGAATTTTCCTGAGATTTTTCTAGGTTTTGTGAGAAGAGTCTGTGGTTAAAATTTCATAATTGTCTGAGCAATATCTGGGTTGGAAATCGAAATTACTTCAGCAGTGTATTTAATTAGTATGAGTGGGTAATTCTCACCACTTGGGGGGTTTGATCTTGGCTTGGAGTAAAGGTAAACCATTTCTGGGTTTTTATGGGTTTGCTATGAGGAGCTCTGAGTTAAATTTTTAGATTTTTCTGGGTACTTTTAAGGGCAGAAACTCCGATTCTTCTTCTTTAGCAGCTGCAACAATATTTTGTGGGCAATGCATGCTACTTGTTTAGGTCATTTCCAACACTAGGTTCTTCACATTTTCACATGGGTTTTGGATTGCTTGTAGAAGCAAGCCTAGGTTCTATTGTTCTCACTTATATGTACCATGTACTTCATATTTAATAAAATGGCTCAACACTTTCACATTATTTCTTTGATATTGCATGAAAAAAAATTATTTCTTATTGCTAATTCATGTTTTGGTAATTATTGTTAATTTTCCAATTAAAAATATTACATTGATGCACAATGAACCTCAACTATTTATGTCAAATGCAATGGGACAAATCTTCATGTACATCAACTGTTTTCAACAACAATAATAATACACATTGCAAAACATTGCCAAACTTATTCAAAGCTAAAGCATATTAATCATCCCGTCCATGAACAATTTTCATAGCAAAAATATCTTATAATAAAATTAAAAAAAAAAAAAATTAAAATATTAAAAATGATGTTCTTATATTTTACCATTTTCAATATATATAAAAAAAAAATTACCAAAAAACTTTTCATATATAGATTCATGTTCAAATTTTCCAGGAAAACACTATAATTATAGAACTATTTAACAAAAATAATTGCACTTTCAAAACTAAATAATTTTGAAATTATAAATAAATATAATTTAAAATTAAAGTAAATACCCTAAATTCAAATGATTAATAAATAAATATAAAAAATGAAATCAGTAAATATAAAACATAAAATAAATCTGAAACTTTTTAGACTCTAGGATTCTCGCAATAAATTTGGGCTATGCGTTTATATTAAAACGCACTTCCATATGTGACACCATAATGTTTGATGATTTTTTTTTGTGGTGTCTTGAATGTCACGGAATTTTTATTTCCATTTCTACCTTGATTTTATATATTTTTTGATATTAAAAAATAATTGAATCTTTCTAAGAAATTTTGAGGTCTAAAATGGATCTCAAAATAAAAATATACAACCAAAATCAAATTTAAAAGAACTTATAAGATTCAAGATAATGATGTCAATTATAGGGATGATTCCATTTTTTTAAGTAAAAAAGTTAAAAGATTAAAAGATTAAAAAAAAAAAAAAACAAACCTATTTTTTCAACCCATATTTTCAACTTATCTCCCTACCATTTTACTCAAATTTCGAGCAAGAGCACTTGTTGGATGCATAATTTAATTCGTCATACAAGGATTACCCATGTTACATATTTTTGATTGACCGTGCTACATTAAAAATGAAAAATACATGAAAAACATTATTATAATCACGTGTTTTCATGTATGTCTCATTTTTCATGTAGCAGGGTCCATTGAAAGTATGCAACATGGGTTCTCCTTGGATAAGGAATTAAATTTTTCATCCAACAAGTGCTCTTGCTCGAAATTTGAGTAAAATCGTAGGGATATAAGTTGAAAATACGAGTTGAAAAATAGTTTTTTCTTTTTTCCTCTAAAATTTGATCATGTACTCTAATATTATTTTCTCACTATTATTTTATAATATTCTTTAGGATACCCATTTTAGACCTCAAAATTTCTCTAATGATCTTTCCAGCATGAGCTACAACCGTTGGACATGATCTTTCAGACATGTATACACGGTCCAATCGTTGAAATAATCTGCCATGGTTTTAAATATGTGTTCTTGAAATGCTTTAACTACTATTCTAGAAAATACCGCTGGTGCATTTTTTAGTCCAAAAGGCATTACTCTATATGCAAAAGATCAAAATTTGTGACAAATGTGGTTTTTTCTTGATCTTGTTTTGTAATGGGTTCTTGTTTGTACCATAATAAGGCATTTGTAAATGAGCAACACTCATGCCTTGCCACCTCATTTATAATTTCTTCAGCAAATGGAGTTGGAAATAGGTCAATTATTGTTAGTTTATTTGAGCCACGGAAATTGACACAAATTATTAATCTTGTTGAGTTGTGCTTTTTAGGCTACATGACCATGAGAATTTCCTGCTCCAACTTTTCTATCAGGTAGATGATGCTGACAACCAACATACCTTATATTTGGACAATCAACTTATATTTATGAGAACATTAATATGGTCTTTCCTTTATAGGCTTAGATCCTTGAATGAGATCGATTTTCATCTCCCTCATTTTTTTCAAGAGTCCCTTGAAGTATTTATAATCATGTGCAAATACATCTTGATATTCTTTTAGTAAGTTGATGAATTCCATAGCTTGCTAGTCTGGCCAACAGCCACTAAGCCTAGCTATTTTTGGTTGGTCATTGTTTGATATATCAACTTCTTTAATTTTAATCTCTGCATCCATTTAGTTAGGGGCCTTTGACTCATCGATCTTTTGGTTCTTGATTTTTATCTCTTGGTAGGAAGGTGGAAATATACAATTTATTAGGTTTCTCACTTTCCTCTTTAGACACTTTAAGTATTGTTTTGATTTTTTTGAAATTTTCTGGATGATCCTTTTTCCAACAAAAGCTTTGGCCTAGAATATAAGTATTTTCCATTTCCAAGTGATTATCTATTTTTTGTTGTGATGAGAAACATACTAAATGATTAAATGTAGAATTCGATGAGGGGTTGACTTCTATTTTTCTTTGTTTTATTTGTTTAGTAGGAGTTTCTTTTTTCAAAAATTATTTTGTTTGATGAGTTGCTTCAACCAATTTTTCCTCCTCTAATTGAAATTTAAAGTCTCTAATAAAATTATTCTTTAATTTGCTCCATTGTAGTAAGCCACCCTAAGCTTCCTCAATATTATACCATTTATTTAGAAAACCGTTGAGAGTAATGAGACACATATGGGGCTAGATATTCTCATCCCCATAGCTAATCCTTTTCCATTCTACTTCACATAATTGAATATTTTCTACAAGGTTTTGACTTGGTTTGTTGTTGGGTTGTGTTATATTCTTTCCATGACTAGCCCACATAGTTAACCAGGGGGTTAGAGGGGGGACAAAGCCCCCCCTTTGTTGCGCCGATTGCATAGTGGGGGGGTCACAGGGGGTTTGAGGGGTGTAGGTAACCCCCCTCTATGGGGTCCGGGGCATCTCCCTGGAAAATTTTGCTTTTTGGACCCTATATTAGGTTGGGTGGGCCTACCTATGGTTTTGTGCATGATTTTCGCACATGGTTTTGGACGATATGGTTTTCGGTCCATGGTTTTGGACGTGATGGTTTTCGGTCCATGGTATTGGATGCTTTGACATGTATAAATATGTATTGTAACATTGAAAGGAACATAATGAAAAATCAAGCTAGTAGTCCCAGTTTTGGGATCCAGGGGAAAATCTTTGTGTATATGTGTTTTATGTGTTATGCTTTTGCATTGTTTATTTTCTGTGTTTTAGAATTCGTATGCAGGTAATTTTTGTACGATGTTAAAACCTACATTTGCAAGTTAGAACATTTGCTTGTGTCAACAAATTTCGTCCTCTAAAACGATCAAAAACTTATGTCATTGTTATGGTTTGAGTTTAGCATCGGGAAACACATCTATCCAACCATCTTGTCACCTATCTAGTAAAAGTTTGGACTATACTTTGCATTCTTCCTTTCTCTCCTATTTACTAGTCACTTGTTCGATGTGATTTACAAGAAATTCTTGCTTTTTAAACCTTAGTGGTGTACACAATCCTTCCTTAAGTCAAATGATGTAAAAATGTAGGAGTTTCTTTTAAATTTCTTTCTTATATGATGGGGACTACTTTTATCATGAAACAAGGTCAAACAATTTTAGACTCGTAGTTCTCAATTTTCCATTTGTAAAGCTTAGTGTATTAATTTTGACCAATCTGTAGAATTCCTGCAAAAACTTTGATAGATCTAGAATTCTAGTTAAATTAAACACAAGTAATTTGCTGATATTCAAGAGAGGAGAGAAATAATTTGATCCATAAAATCAATGTATTAAATTAATGAACAATAGTAATATATGAGCAACCAAACCTCTAATCCAAAAGGGAGGTGGTTATATAGAAATTGCTGAATCTAGAAAACTAGGAATAAACTAGTAAAAAACTAGAAAAGGCTAAGAAAAGCTAAAGGGAGGCCTAAAATAGCAAAAATGACTCAAGACAACCTATGCAAACTATCAACCATGAGGAAAGCATGAGGAGGGGTGCATTTCCAAAGGAAGGCAACTTTAAAACATGCTAAAATGGTTCGGGGGACCAAATCCCTTGATTTAAGGGGGAATCTTCATGTGGGGTGCCAATCCTCAAATAACTCAAGTGGATGAGGTGTGGTTAGGTGTGAACATGCACTTAGATGTCTAAATGGTTTAGGAGAGTGGTTGGACCAATATTTCCATAATATTAAGCCTTTAAAGGAAAAAAACAAGGGAAAGTTGGTCCACCAAGGTAGTTTACCAAAAACCAAGTGTGAACATAATTTTTAGTGCATGTGGCTAAGTCAAGGATACTTAGGCTAAAAAATAAATGTAGATGTTAGGATTATATTCCAACACGCCCCCCTTCATCTAACTCACTTATCTAAACTAAGTCCTAGCCAAAATGCCATGTTAGTTACTGAGGTACAATAAATAAAAGATCCTCATAAAATGAAGAAAGAGGGAAAACCTCGTGGGAACAACCCCCCCTCCCCCCCTGCAAAAGAGGAAAACAGGGCTAAGTGGCTAGAAGGGCCTACTTAGCTGTCTCCACCACTCCAATCATAGCTCTTATTTCTGAAAATTTCTTTTCAGTGAAAGAATAGGTGAAGATGTCTACAACCTGTTGCTGTGTGGGGCAGTACTACAGTGATATTACTTGGTCACGGATCAGCTCGTGGATGTAATGCATGTGAATCTCGATGTGCTTCATCCTCTGCCTCTGAACTAGATCAATCGATGTCTGAATGGACTCCTGATTGTCACAAAATATGACAGTTGAAAGTGGATAATGAATATCAAACTTGGAGAGAATCCCCTGCAACCAAACAGCCTGTGTAGCTGCATTCACTGCACGTCTATACTCTGCCTCGACTGTAGATAAAGAAATCATGGATTGATTCTTGCTAGACCAACAAAAGGGCCCTGAACCAAAGCTGAAAACATAGCCAGAGGTGGACTTGCGGTCTATACCATCGCCAACCCAATTAGAATCTGTGTACCCAATCAGTGAAAGTGGGCAATCTGCATTATAAAAGATACCAAAACTGGAAGTACCTTTCACATATCTAAGGATTCCGTTTGCAGCTTTCGAGTGAAGCTCATCGGGATCCTGTATATATCTAGAACAAACTCCTAGTGTAAAAGATATATCAGGTCGGGTGTGAGTAAGATACAACAAACTCCCAACCCATTGTCGATACTGTGTACTATCCACCAAAGGTGCAGTACCTGCATCCTCAAATCTGATCCCCGAAAGAAAGGGAGATGTTGTTGGATTGCATTCTATCATCTGAAAGTGGACAAGTATATCTGATGCATACTTAGACTGTGCCATCTTGATCCCTGAAGTAGACTGAGAAACTTCAAGACCAAGAAAGTAGTGCAACAGTCCCAAATCTGTCATGGAAAATCGATCGTGCAATGCTGATTTTGCCGAATCAATAGCTGAGGTAAGGTTCCATGTACTCAGTAAATCATCTACATATATTACTGTTAGCAAAAGGGAATCATCATGTTGCAGCAAATAAACATTCAAATCAGATTTGCATCGAATGAATCCAATGGAAAGCAGGAAAGAATCCAACTTTGCATACCAGTCTCTGGGACCCTATTTTAGGCCATACAAAGATTTCTTTAATCTGAAAATGAGGGAAGAGTTCTGAATGTACCCCTGTGGCTGCTCCATATATATATCCTCCTTGAGATCTCCATGAAGAAATGCACTCTTCACATCCATGTGATGAACTTCCCATCTGCGAGAAGCATCAATGGCTAAAACTAGTCGAAAGGAGTCCATTTTTGCAGCAGGTGCAAATGTCTCTGTGTAGTCTATGTCATGTACCTGTGAGTGTCCTTTTGCAACAATTCAAGCTTTTTACTTTCTTATCTCACCATATACAACAATCTTTATTCAATAGATCCATCGGCATCGAACAAGCTTTCTTCCTTTCGGAAGTGGAACCAAGTCCCATGTGTTGTTTTCCATGAGAGCAAAGTATTCTTCATCCATGGCAGCCTCCCAAAGCGGGTTTCCAGCAGCCTTAGAGTGTGACTGTGGATCTGAACCAAGTGTCATATAGAAATGTATGGGAAGCAATGGTTCAGTGGTAGCTAGGGCTTGAGGAGCCCCAAAAAACTGTGATCTAGTCCTTCTCGCATTCGCAAGATCACCGACTAGTTCACCGCATCTTGCAGGGTTTTCTCTACCCAAGTTGGTAGTTGAGTTGGGGCAGCCATGACCTGCTCCTCATCCTTTGAATCAGACCCAAGAGGCTTCTCTGATGGCTGCTCTGAAATGCTCGAAGAAGTTTCAGACTCCTCCTCATCAGTGGCAACAAGCGGTTCCTCGACAGGGTCTACTGAAAAATCATGCAGTGATTCTTCTTCAAACTTCACACTTCGAGCTACAAGGAACTTTTCAGTGTGAGAGTTTAGCAATCTGTATCCTTTGACACTATCAGGATATCCAACAAAGATGTATTCAACACTTTGAGGCTCTAAAGCCTTCCTCTTATCTATCGGAATGTGAACCGATGTTCGTGAACCAAAAATGGGAAAGTGCGACACTTTTGGTTTCTTACCGGTCCAACATTCAAATGGAGTGGTGCCTTTGAGTGCTTTGTTAGGAATGTGGTTCTGAATGTATGCTGCATAATTAATAGCTTTAGCCCATATCTTAGAAACTAATGATTTGGATTGTAGCATACAATTGGCCATCTCTTTTAATGATCAATTTTTCCTCTCCGCGACACCATTCTGTTGTGGTGTATATGGCACTGTGTGTTGTAGATGTGTACCTGCATCAATACAAAGTTGTTGCACATCTTTGTTGACATACTCCCCCCCATTATCAGTACATAGAATCTTAATCTTACACCTAGATTCATTCTCAGCAAGTGCTTTAAATTCTATAAGGCATTCAAATGCTTCCGATTTTAATTTCAGAAAAAATACCCAAGTAAAGCGAGAGAAATCATCTATGAAGGTGAGTACATATTGAGCCTTACTGATTGAAGGCTATGGGAATGGGCCTGTGGTGTGACTGTGAATCAGCCCAAGAGGTGAAGAAGCTCTCTGTGCCTTCCCTTTTTCAAACTTTTTCTCTAGATGCTTGCCAAGAATGCATCCTTGACATACACCGCTTGTGAATTTAATAACGGGCAATCCTTCTACCATGTTTTCCTTGCTGATTTGATGCAAGTACTTATAGTTTAGATGGCCAAATATTTCATGCCATAACCTGCTGATATCATTAGATTGTGACAGAAATACAATGCTAATATATTTAGGAACAAAGTGGGAGAAGAAATACAAACGAGAACCGTGATCTGCAATTCCATGTGCAAGTTGTGAGCCCGTGGAAATGTTGGTAATCACTGCGGAGTTCGGAGTGAACTCCACCTTCCTTCCAGAGCCGGAATGAGTGATCTAATATATCAAGAGAAGATTTGTGGACAGCAAGGGAACATGAAGCACATTTGTGAAGTAGCCCCCTTCAAGGTCTACAATTCCTTCTCCGCACACCTTTGTGGGTGTGGCATCTCCCAAGTAAATTGGGGATCTGGTGCTTTCTTTGATGGAGGAAAATTCATCTTTTGATGTAGCCATATGGTTCGATGCACCTGAATCAAGGATCCAAGCTAATGGAGTGGATGTGATAGCCATTAAAGCATGACCATCTCGTGCTCTCCCTCTCCCATCTCCCGTTCTATTATCATCCTTCTTCTTTGCATTCTCGGGCATGGTGAGATTGTGCTGCTGCAATTGCTTAGCCATCTCATCGATTGTTTTCCTCATGCAATTTTCTTTGGGATGAAAACCTTTGGAAAAATAGCTGTAAAGTGTTCTTTCCTTCTTCTTCTTACCCTTAGGAAAAGAAGAGCTCGTGAGAGATTTTTCAGCGAAAATCACATGGAGTACCATTTGTCGACGCGTTTCGAACCAACTAGTGTGGTTCATCGTCAGGATCTGTTTCTTCAACTTGTCCTGACGATGAACCACACTAGTTGGTTCGAAACGCGTCGACAAATGGTACTCCATGTGATTTTCGCTGAAAAATCTCTCACAATCTTGATATGGATCACAGAAGCCTGAACTCTATAAAAGAAGAGCTCTCTGAAGATTGTACGGGTCTCTCCTTCTTCGATTCATTAAATTAACCCTTCCCGTTTTTCTTGTCTCTTCCACTGCTCTTTGGAGCATCAGTAGCCGTAAGTGCTTGGTTATTTGAATGCTTGATGGCACCCATTTGGACTAACTTAGCTTGCTCTTGAGTCAATGCTGCAATGAAGTCATTCAATGGAGGCATTTTCCATTTTTCCTGAGTCAATTTAGATGCTTGAAAAGATGATACAAATACAGAATATTCAGGGCCTAATTTCGAGAGAATCGAAAGGATGAGTTGATCTTCCTCTTTCTTGACTCCACATGCATCAAGTTCAACAAGGAGGGATTTAAACTTGGTGAAGTATTCTTGCAGGTTGTTGAAATGAGTTGGACTGAGGGATATGAGTTCATTCTCCAGTTGATGCACTCTCATTTCATCCTGCTTGCCGAATAGTCCTTCCAATGTGGTCCAGACCGCATCGGGAGTAGTGGCTCTGCTGACATGAAAGAGGAGTTCTCTGGAAATTGATAGGAATATTAGCCCAATTGCTTCATCTAATTTATTGAAATAATTGATCTTCTCCGCTGTAGAAGTCGGTTCAGTCTCCGTTCCCATTGTTACCCTGTAAAGCCCTTTGCTTCGGAGGAGCAGAGTGATCTCTGTCTTCCATTTGAAGTAATTGAAAGGATTTAGAATGAGTTTTGTGGGCTGAGAGAGATGATCCATTGCTGCTTGTTACGCCTCCTTATGATCTATACCTGCAAATAAAACCGTGTACAATCCACTAGATTCGAACTATCTCTGATACCATGTAGAATTCCTGCAGAGACTCGGCTAGATCTAGAATTCTAGTTAAATGAAACATAAGTAATTTGTTGATATTCAAGAGAGGAGAGAAAGAATTTGCTCCATTAAATCAATGTATTAAATTAATGAAAAATAGTAATACATGAGCAACCAAACCTCTAATCCCAAAGGGAGGTGGTTATATAGAAATTCCCGAATCTAGAAAATTAGGAAAAAACTAGTAAAAAACTAGAAAAGGCTAAGAAAAGATAAAGGGAGGCCTAAAATAGCAACAATGACTCAAGACAACCTATGCCAACTATCAGCCACAAGGAAAGCATGAGGAGGGGCGCATTTCCCAAGGAAGGCTCTTTAAAACATGCTAAAATGGTCTGGGGGACCAAATCCCTTGATTTAAGGGGGAATTTTCATGTGGGGCACCAATACTCAAATAACTCAAGTGGATGAGGTGTGGTTAGGTGTGAACATGCACTTAGATGTCTAAATGGTTTAGGAAAGTAGTTGGACCAATATTTCCATAATATTAAACCTTCAAAGGCAAAAAACAAGGGAAAGTTGGTCCACCGAGCTAATTTACCAAAAACCAAGTGTGAACATGATTTTTAGTGCATGTGGCTAAGTCAAGGATACGTAGGATATCCTTGACTTAGCCACATGCACTAAAAATAATGTTCACACTTGGTTTTTGGTAAACTAGCTTGGTGGACCAACTTTCCATTGTTTTTTGCCTTTAAAGGCTTAATATTATGGAAATATTGGTCCAACCACTTTCCTAAACCATTTAGACATCTAAGTGCATGTTCACACCTAACCACCCCTCATCCACTTGGGTTATTTGAGGATTGGCGCCCCACATGATGATTCCCCCTTAAATCAAGGGATTTGGTCCCCTGGACCATTTTAGCATGTTTTAAAGTTTCCTTCCTTGGGAAATGTGCCCCTCCTCATGCTTTCTTCGTGGCTGATAGTTGGCATAGGTTGTATTGAGTCATTGTTGCTATTTTAGGCCTCCCTTTAGCTTTTCTTAGCCTTTTCTAGTTTTTTACTAGTTTTTTTCCTAGTTTTCTAGATTCAGGAATTTCTATATAACCACCTCCCTTTGGGATTAGAGGTTTGGTTGCTCATGTATTACTATTGTTCATTAATTTAATACATTGATTTTATGGAGAAAATTCTTTCTCTTCTCTCTTGAATATTAGCAAATTACTTGTGTTTAATTTAACTAGAATTCTAGATCTATCGGAGTTTCTGCAAGAATTCTACATGTTGGAATATAATCCTAACATCTACATTTAGTTTTTAGCCTGCACTAAAAATCATGTTCACACTTGGTTTTTGGTAAACTAGCTCGGTGGACCAACTTTCCCTTGTTTTTGCCTTTAAAGGCTTAATATTATGGAAATATTGGTCCAACCACCTTCCTAAACCATTTAGACATCTAAGTGCATGTTCACACCTAACCACACCTCCACACCTCATCCACTTGAGTTATTTGAGGATTGGCGCCCCACATGAAGATTCCCCCTTAAGTCAAGGGATTTGGTCCCGTGGACCATTTTAGCATGTTTTAAAGTTGCCTTCCTTGCGAAATGCGCCCCTCCTCATGCTTTCCTCATGGCTGATAGTTGGCATAGGTTGTCTTGAGTCATTGTTGCTATTTTAGGCCTCCCTTTAGCTTTTCTTAGCCTTTTCTAGTTTTTTACTAGTTTTTTTTCCTAGTTTTCTAGATTCGGCAATTTCTATATAACCACCTCCCTTTGGGATTAGAGGTTTGGTTTCTCATGTATTAATATTTTTCATTAATTTAATACATTGATTTTATGGAGAAAATTCTTTCTCTCCTCTCTTGAATATCAGCAAATTACTTGTGTTTAATTTAACTAGAATTCTAGATCTATCAGAGTTTCTGCAGGAATTCTACATGGTATCAGAGCTAGTTTGAATCTAGTGGATTGTACACGGTTTTATTTGCAGGTATAGATCATTAGGAGGCACAGAAAGCAGCAATGGATCATCTCTCTCAGCCCACAAAACTCGTTCTAAATCCTTTCAATTACTTCGAATGGAAGATAGAGATCACTCTGCTCCTCCGAAGCAAAGGGCTTTATAGGGTAACAATGGGAACGAAGACTGGATCGAATTCTGCAGCGGAGAAGATCAAGTATTTCAATAAATTAGATGAAGCAATTTTGCTGATATGTATATCAATTTCTAGAGAACTCTTCTTTCATGTCAGTGGAGCCACTACTCCCGATGCGGTCTGGACCACATTGGAAGGACTAATCGGCAAGCAAGATGAAATGGGAGTGCATCAACTGGAGAATGAACTCATATCCCTCAGTCAAACTCATCACAACAACCTGCAAGAATACTTCACCAAATTTAAATCCCTCCGCGTTGAACTTGATGCATGTGGAGTCAAGAAAGAGGAAGATCAACTCATCCTTTCGATTCTCTCGAAATTAGGCCCTGAATATTCTGTATTTGTATCATATTTTCAAGCATCTAAATTGACTCAGGAAAAATGGAAAATGCCTCCATTGAATGAATTCATTGTAGAATTGACTCAAGAGCAAGCTAAGTTAGTCCAAATGGGTGCCATCAAGCGTTCAAATAACCAAGCACTTACGGCTACTGATGCTCCAAAGAGCAGTGGAAGAGACAAGCAAAAAGGGAAGGGTAAATTTAATGAATCAAAGAAGGAGAGACTCGTACCATATTCAGAGAGCTCTTCTTTTCCTAAGGGTAAGAAGAAGAAGGAAAGAAAACTTTGCAACTACTATTCCAAAGGTTTTCATCCCAAATAAAATTGCATGAGGAAAACAATCGATGAGATGGCTAAGCAATTGCAGCAGCACAATCTCACCGTGCCTGAGAATGCAAAGAAGAAGGATGATAATAGAACGGGAGATGGGAGAGGGAGAGCACAAGATGGTCATGCTTTAATGGCTCTCACATCCACTCCATCAACTTGGATCCTTGATTCAAGTGCATCCTATTGCTGCATCAAAAGATGAATTTTTCTCCATCGAAGAAAGCACCAGATCCCCAATTTACTTGGGAGATGCCACACCCGCAAAGGTGTGCAGAGAAGGAAATGTAGACCTTGAAGGGGGCTGCTTCACAAATGTGCTTCATGTTCCCTCGCTATCCGAAAATCTTCTCTCGATATATCGAGTCACTGGTTCCGGCTCTGGAAGGAAGGTGGAGTTCACTCCGGACTCTGCAGTGATTACTGACATTTCCATGGGATCACAACTTGCACATGGAATTGCAAATCACAGTTCTCATTTGTATTTCTTCTCCCACTTTGTTCCTAAATCTATCAGCACTATATTTCTGTCACAATCTAATGATATCAGTTGGTTATGGCATGAAATATTTGGCCATCTAAACTATAAGTACTTGGATCAACTCAGCAAGGAAAACATGGTAGAAGGATTGCCCACTATTAAATTCACAAGCGGTGTATGTCAAGGATGCATTCTTGGCAAGCATCCAGAGAAAAAGTTTGACAAAGGGAAGGAAAAGAGAGCTTATTCACCTCTTGGGCTGATTCACAGTGACATCACGGGCCCATTCCTGCAGCCTTCAATCAGTAAGGCTCGATATGTACTCACCTTCATAGATGATTTCTCTCATTTTACTTAGGTATTTTTTTCTGAAATTAAAATCAAAAGTATTTGAATGCCTTATAGAATTTAAAACACTTGCTGAGAATGAGTCTGGGTGTAAGATTAAGATACTCCATACTGATAATGGGGGGGAGTATGTCAACAAATATGTGCAACAACTTTGTATTGATGCAGGTATACAACTACAACACACAGTGCCATATACACCACAGCAGAATGGTGTCGCGGAGAGGAAAAACCGGTCGTTAAAAGAGATGGCCAATTGTATGCTACAGTCCAAATCATTAGCTCCTAAGCTATGGGTTGAAGCTATTAATTGTGCAACATACATTCAGAACTACATTCCTCACAAAGCACTCAAAGGCACCACTCCATTTGAATGTTGGACCGGTAAGAAACCAAAAGTGTCACACTTTCACATTTTTGGTTCACGAGCATGGGCTCACATTCTGACAGATAAGAGGAAGGATTTGGAGCCTCAAAGTGTTGAATGTATCTTTTTTGGATATCCTGACAATGTCAAAGGATATAGATTGCTGGACTCTCACACTAAAAAGTTCCTTGTAGCTCGAAGTGTGAAGTTTGAAGAAGAATCACTACATGATTTTTCAGCAAACCCTGTCGAGGAACTGCTTGTTGCCACTGATGAGGAGGAGTCTGAAAATTCTTCGAGAACTTCAGAGAAGCCATCAGAGAAGCCTCTTGGGTTTGATTCAGAGGATGAGGAGCAGGTCATGGCTTCTCCAACTCAGCTGCCAATTTGGGCATAGAAAACCCTACAAGATGCAGGTGAACTAGTCGGTGATCTTGCGGATGAGAGAAGGACTAGATCACAATTTTTTGGGGCTCCTCAAGCCCTAGCTGTGACCGAACCATTGCTTCCCATACATTGCTATATGACACTTGGTTCAGATCCACAGTCACACTTTGAGGCTTCTGGAAACCCGCTTTGGGAGGCTACCATGGATGAAGAGTACTCTACGCTCATGGAAAACAACACATGGGACTTGGTTCCACTTTCGAAAGGAAGAAAGCTTGTTCGATGCCGATTGATCTATCGAACAAATGTTGCTACAGATGGTGAGATCAGCAAGTACAAAGCTTGACTTGTTTCAAAAGGATACTCATAGGTACATGGCATAGACTACATAGATACATTTGCACCTGTTGCAAAAATGGACTCCATTTGACTAGTTTTAGCCATTGCTGCTTCTCGCAGATGGGAAGTTCATCACATGGATGTGAAGAGTGCATTTCTTCATGGATATCTCAAGGAGGAGATATATATGGAGCAGCCATAGTGATACATTCATAACTCTTCCCTCCTTTTCAGATTAAAGAAATCTTTGTATGGCCTAAAACAAGCTCCCAAAGCCTGGTATTCAAAGATGGATTCTTTCCTACTTTCCATTGGATTAATTCGATGCAAATCTGATCCGAATGTTTATTTGCTGCAACATGATGATTCTTTTTTTCCGATAGTACTCTATGTAGATGGTTTATTGATGATATGGAACTTTACCTCAAATATTGATTCGACAAAATCAACATTGCACGATCGATTTGCCATGAAAGATTTGGGACTGTTGCACTACTTTCTTGGTCTTGAAGTTTCTCAGTCTACTTCAGGGATCAAGATGGCATAGTCTAAGTATGCCTCATATCTACTTTTCCGCTTTCAGATGATAGAATGCAAGCCAACAACATCTCCCTTTCTTTCGGGGATCAGATTTGAGGATGCGGGTACTACACCTTTGGTGGACAGTACACTGTATAGACAGTTGGTTGGGAGTTTGTTGTATCTTACTCACACCCAAATTTATATATATATTTTGTAGTAGGAGTTTGTTCCAATTATATGCAAGAGCCCCAGAGCTTCACTGGAAAGCTGCAAAGATAATCCTTAGATATGTGAGAGGTACTTCCAGTTTTGGTATCTTTTATGCTGCAGATTGCCCACTTTCACTAATTGGGTACACAAATTCTGATTGGGTTGGCGATGGTATAGACTGCATGTCCACCTCTGGTTATGTTTTTAGCTTTGGTTCAGGGATTTTTTGCTGGTCTAGCAAGAAGCAATCCACGATTGCTTTATCTAGAGCCGAGGCAGAGTATAGAGGTGCAGTGAAAGCAACTACACAAGCTGTTTGGTTGCATGGGCTTCTCTCCGAGTTTGGTATTCAGTATCCACTTTCGACTGTCATATTTTGTGACAATCAGGGGTCCATTCAGATATCGATTGATCCAGTTCAGAGGCAGAGGACCAAGCACATCGAGATTCACATGCATTACATCCACAAGCTGATCCATGACTGAGTCATATCATTGCAGTATTGCCCCACTGAGCAGCAGGTTGTAGACATCTTCACCAAATCTTTCACTGAAAAGAAATTTTCAGAATTGAGAGCTATGCTTCGAGCGTTGGAGACATCTAAGTAGGCCCTTCTGGCCACTTAGCCCTTTTTTCCTCTTTTTTTCCCTGGGGGGGGGGGGGGGGGGGGTTCCCACGAGGTTTTCCCTCTTTCTTCATTTTATGAGGATCCTTTATTTACTGTACTTGAGTACCTAACATGGCATCTTGGCCGGGACTCAGTTTAGATAAGTGAGTTAGGATGAGGGGGGGTGTTGGAATATAATCCTAACATATACATTTATTTTTTAGCCTAAGTATCCTTGACTTAGCCACATGCACTAAAAATGGAAAGGGGGAAGACTGAAATAATTTCTCCAAATTCATTTGGCTCCACATTGCCTTTATCCCCTTGAAATATTTGACATAGTCTCCTTGTTTCAATATCATCATCCCAAGGTTCTACCTAGGGTTTTCCTTCTCGAGAGTCAAGAGGAATTATGATTTTTTTCTTGTTTCATTTTAATTTTATTATGTCTCTTTCTAAGGAGATTGTTGCTTTCAGTTTTTGATCCCATGGTCTTCTGACCAGAGTTGAATATGGTGGTATTCCATCGGATAATTTGATTATCTCAAATTTAAAAAAGGTTTAAATTTATATTATTGATGTTTTTACTTATCTTAGCATTCTCATAGGTTCTATGAATCTCTAGTTTTCTAGTTTGAGATAGTTAGTCGTTCGATGCAAAGTTGGCCTTATTAATTTTATTCATGTTTCTCTAGGAAGGATGTTAATTTGTGATCCAAAGTTGACTATTGTAGAAAATTTCTACAAAGCCAACACAGATAAATCTAGCTCTGATACCATGTAGAAAATTTGTATGTAGGTTAACCCGATAATGCAATATAAATCAAAGCCGAATACTATAACCTACTTCTTCTATCAATTTGCGGAAGATTAAAGATCAAGATGGACAATATAACCAGAAGAAGAAGAATCAATCATGCAATACACATGAAAATACTTTGGGGAAACCCTCAGCTAAAAACCCCACTATCTGTATTATCATACAAGGTGGAAATACATAGGAATTATACAAAGCCTTAGCTCTCACAGCTAGCCAGCTCTCAGTACAATCCTCACGGATGCTCACATGCAATCCTAGCTTCTCTCAAGCCTTCCTCTCTGCCCTCCAAGCTCCTTTTTCCTTGCGTTGTTCCTCTGGGATAATCCTCCTTCAACTAAGTGGAACACTCTGATCTCACACATTGTCAGAATTGTGCAATCCTCAAGGAATGATGCCTTGAATGCATGCATGAGTTTTATTTATAAGAAAACACATGCAACTGATAGTACACTGTCCTTGACTTTAATCTCAACCGGGTCTTCCTCAGAATAGACATGCATGAGTTTTTGATGAGGGAATATTCAGTTAACTGGAGTACACTAGTTGAGTGCATGCATGCATCAACTGACTATTAACTCTCTATTAGTTCCTTAAACAGTTTGGAACTAATTTAACTGGACTTAACTCAATAAACTGAGTTAACTAATTACAACTCAAATATAACTCAATCTTATCTCCTTAATTTAAGGGATAACTCTTGCATGACTTCAGAAATACTTCTAACTTGAATTTCTCCAACTAATTAATTCAAAATGAATTAATCAATTATTTCCAAGTAGCTGTTAAGACTAAATTCGATTTTAATTCACAATTTAATTCAAGGACAAATTAAATTGGAATATTCTTGTTGCCACATTTCAACACTCCCTCTCAACAAGAAAGGGATTCTCTGACACCCCGATCCTGTCTCTATGGAACTTGAATTTACACATTGACAATGCCTTTGTCAAAATATCAGCATCTTGCTCCTCTGTCGAAATTTACTGCAGCGACATGATTATGTTGGGATGTGTTATATTCTTTCCATGACTAGCCCACGTAGTTAACCAGGGGGTTAGAAGGGGGGCAGAGCCCCCCCTTCGTTGTGTCGATTGCATAGCGGGGGGCGTCACAGGGGGTTTGAGGGGTGTAGGTAACCCCACTCTATGGGGTCTAGGGCAGTGCCCTGGAAAATTTTGGTTTTGGACCCTATGTTAGGTTGGGCGGACCTACCTATGGTTTTTTGCATGTTTTTCGCACATGGTTTTGGACGCGATGGTTTTCAGTCCATGGTTTTGGACGTGATGGTTTTTTGGTCCATGGTATTGGATGCTTCAGCATGTATAAATATGTATTGTAACATTGAAAGGAACATAATGAAAAAATCAAGTTGGTAGTCCTGGTTTTGGGATCCAGGGGAAACTCTTTGTGTATATGTGTTTTATGTGTTATGCTCTCGCATTGTTTATTTTCTGCGTTTTAGAATTTGTATGCAGGCAGTTTCTGTACGGGGTTAAAACCTGCATTTGGTATCGGAGCTGTTTTGGCTTCAACGAGATGCCTTTGTTGCTGAGGGGTTTTGCTCGGGCCTGTGGTAGACCCTGTTCAGTGGGAGATCTGCGGGATCGATTCTGGTGGTGAAAGAAGATTGCAAGCAATGGAAAGATAGAGATCGAGAAATTTAATAGTCAGAGTTTTGAGTTGTGGAAACTCAAGATGGAGGATATATTGGTGGATAAAGATCAATGGATCGCAGTAGATCTGGGTACTAAACCAATGGGAGTGTCTGATGAAGAATGGAAGAAGTTGGATCGGAAGGCAAAGAGCACAATAGATTTTGTGTCTTAGATTCAATATTGTTGAATGTATTAGGGGAAGCTATAGCGAAGGATTTGTGGGACAAGTTAGGGACTTTGCACCAATCTAAGTCTTTGGTGAATAAATGGTTCTTGCGGAAAAAGCTGTATGACCTGAGTATGAAAGATGGAGACTAGGTGACAGAGAATTTGAACACATTTAATACTGTGGTAAGTCAGTGAGCATCTATTGATATTAAAATTTCAAATCAAGATAAGTGCATCAGTTTGTTGTGTTCTCTACCAGATTCGTGGGATAGTCTGGTTATTGCAATAGGTAGCAATGCAACTGCCTTGCAGTTTGATGAAATAGTCTCATCCTTGCTGACGGAGGAGATGAGAGGGAAAAATATGGAGAGCCAGAATGGTGATGCCTTTTCTGTACGAGGATGGTCCCAGAATAGAAACAAAAACAAGTCATCGAGTGGGAGATCTAAATCTCCAGGAAAACCTGTAAAGGTGGTGTGCTGGAAATGCGGAAAGGAAGGGCATTACAAAAGGGACTGTAAATCTAAAGATCCTGACAAAGGAAAGGTATTTGATGAGGATCCTTCTGCAGAGGTGAAAACCACCTCAGATGAAGGTGGGGATGTGTACTTGGCTTCTTCAAGTACACATGTAGATCATGAAGCATGGTTGATTGACTTAGGTGCATGCTTTCACTTCACTCCCCATAGAGAGTGGTTCTGCGAGTATGAGAAATATGATGGTGGTGATGTCTTCTTAGGGGATGATAGGAAGGCTAGAATCATTGGTCGTGGAAAAGAAAAGTTGAAGTTGCAAGGTGGAAGGGTTAGAACACTTCTGGGTGTTCTACATATTCCTACATTGGCCAGAAATCTGATTTCTGTAAGCAAGCTGGATGATGCAGGTGTAAAAACAATGTTTGAGAAGGATACCTGCAAGATGGTTTGGGGAGTGCTGGTATTGATGCGGGGAGTTCGGATTGGAACTCTGTACAAGTTGCAAGGTAGCACTATTTTTGATGGGTACAATAGTTCTGTGGTTCCTGAAAGTGGAGCAGAAAATATAGTGGTCTCTGGAGAGAAGACCATGTTGTGGCATCAAAGGCTTGGACATATTGGAGAGAAGGGCCTTCAAATACTTCATGGTAAAGGTATGGTAGAAGGTATCAGTAATAGCTCTCTGGATTTTGATTTCTGTGAAAATTGTGTATATGGGAAGCAGAATTAGGTGAGTTTCCCCTCTGGTGGTAAGAGGGTGAAACAGATGTTAGAGCTTGTGCACAGTGATGTGTTTGGACCTGTGAAGGTTCCATCACTGGGTAAGTCTGTGTACTATGTATCATTTATAGATGACTTCTCAAGGAATACATGGATATATTTATTTAAGAAGAAATCTGAAGTGTTTGACAGATTTAAAGCATTTAAAGGCTTTGGTGGAAAACCAGACAGAGAAGAAGATAAAGGTGTTGAGGACAAATAACGGTGGAGAGTTTTGCAGTAAGGAATTTGAAGAATTATGTAAGAAGTGTGGTATAGCATGGTAGAAGACTACTCCATATACACCTCAGCAAAATGGAGTTGCAGAAAGAATGAAAAAGACGTTGATGGAAAGGGCAAGAAGCATGCTCAATGGTGCCAGGTTAGGACAAGAATTCTGGGCAGAGGCGGGGGAGATAGCATGTTACCTGGTCAACAGATCACCTTCATTAGCATTGGAGGATAAGACTCCACAAGAGGTATAGACAGGTAAGAAACCCTCTCTTTCACATCCGAGGGTATTTGGATGTGATGCATATGTACATGTTCCAAAGGAGAAACGAACCAAGTTGGATAGTAAATATGAAAAGTGCATCTTTATTGGGTATAAGGATAGTTTAAAGGGATATAAGCTTTGAAACCCAGCAACAAAGAAGGTTGTGTACAACTGAGATGTGGTGTTTAGAGAGGTGAAAGATGTTATTAAACATGAAATTTGACCAAAGGAACCTGGGAAGATAGAGTTTGAGCTAAAGGAGGAAGAATTAGACTCTATAGTAGAGGAGGAATCAGAAGATGAAGAGCCACAAACTCCGGGTGTGAGAAGATCAGTTTGAGAAAGAAAGCAGCCAGAAAGATATAGTCCATCTGCTTTCTATTCAAATTTCACTTTATCTATTACTGATGATGATCCAAGAACTGTGAAGGAAGCAGTAGATTCAGAGGATGGAAAACTCTGGAAAGAGGCCATGTTGATGAAATGGCATCTTTGCACAAAAATGAGGCTTGGGATCTGGTGGAGTTGCCTATTGGAAGGAAACCCATTGGAAGTAAATGGGTGTTCAAGAAGAAGAGAAATACAAAAGGAAAGGTGGAGAAATACAAAGCTCAGTTGGTAGCAAAAGGTTATTCCTAGGTGCCGGGAATTGATTTTGGTCATATTTTTTCTCCTGTTGCCAAGGTAACTTCTATTAGATTACTTTTATCTGTTGCTGCTACTTTTGATTTTGAGGTAGAACAAATGGATGTGAAGACAACATTTCTTCACGGGGATCTAGAAGAGGAGATCTACATGAAACAATCTGAAGGCTTTGCGGTGAAGGGTAAGAAAGAACTGGTATGCAAGTTAAATAAGTCTCTGTATGGGTTAAAACAATCACCAAGGATGTGGTATCATAAATTTGATACATTTATACGGGGACTTGGCTTCACCAGAAGCAAAGCAGATCACTGTATGTATTTTAAATTAATTGGTGCTTGTGTTATTTGTCTGGTCTTATATGTGGATGATATGTTGCTGGTTGGAAATGACAAAGAAATTATTCGGGATTTGAAGACCCATTTGTCATCCAAATTCGACATGAAAGATCTTGGTGCTACAAACTATATTTTGGGCATGGAAATTAAAAGAGATTGGACAAAAATGAAGATTTGGTTAAACTAGAGGAAGTATGTTGAGACAATATTGCAGAGGTTTAATATGCAGGATAGTAAACCAGTGAAGGTTCCTATTCCTGTAGGTGTAAGGTTATCTGCTGAACAGTGTCCCAAGACACAAGAACAGGAAGAGGACATGTCCCGTGTTCCATATGCAAGTGCAGTCAGTAGCCTGATGTATGTGATGGTCTGTACTAGACCAGACATTGCACATGCAGTGGGAGTATTGAGCAGGTTTATGTCAAAACTAGGGAAGGAGCACTGGACAACAGTGAAGCGGGTTTTCAGGTATTTGCGTGGAACTAGTTATTATGGTTTGTGCTACCAAGGAAGACCAGGGTTGGATAGAGTGTTGGATATTCGTGGCTTTGTTAAAGCAGACTAGGCTGGAGATCTAGATCAGAGAAGATCCACAAGTGGGTATGTGTTTAACCTATTTTGAGGTGCAGGTAGTTGGATGAGTAAGAAACAATCTATAGTGGCACTATTAACTACAGAGGCAGAATACATGGCAGCCACTCATGCAAGCAAGGAAGCAGTTTGGTTGCAGAGATTGTGTTCAAATATGGGGTTAGTATAGGGAGCTATAAGGATAGACTGTGACAGCCAAAGTGTAATTTTCTTGGCAAAGAACCTTGCATATCATTCAAAGACAAAGCACATTAATGTTTAGTATCACTTTGTGAGGGATATGATAGAAGACAAAAAGGTGTTGCTGGTAAAGGTGGACACTTTGAAGAATACTGCAGATGCATTGACAAAATCTGTGAGCTCTGAGAAGTTCTCTTGGTGTAGAGAAACAATGTGCATTGCAGGGCTAGATAAATGACTAAGCTCTCTTGTGGTCCCCTGTGGAAAGAAAACAACAAGTGGGAGAATGTTGGGATGTGTTATATTCTTTCCACGACTAGCCCACGTAGTTAACCGAGGGGTTAGAAGAGGGGGGAGCCCCCCTTCGTTCCATCGATTGCATAGCGGGGGGAGTCATGGGGGGTTTGAGGGTTGCAGGTAACCCCACTCTATGGGGTCCGGGGCAGTGCCTCGGAAAATTTTGGTTTTGGACCATATGTTAGGTTGGGCGGACCTACCTATGGTTTTGTGCATGTTTTTTGCACATGGTTTTGGACGCGATGGTTTTCAGTCCATGGTTTTGGACGCGATGGTTTTTCGGTCCATGGTATTGGATGCTTTGGCATGTATAAATATGTATTGTAACATTGAAAGGAACATAACGAAAAAATCAAGTTGGTAGTCCCGGTTTTGGGATCTAGGGGAAAATCTCTATGTATATGTTTTTTATGTGTTATGCTCTCGCATTGTTTATTTTCTGTGTTTTAGAATTCGTATGAAGGTAATTTCTATACGCGGTTAAAACCTACAGATCCTCCCATCATCAACAACTTGCTTTACCTTGTAAATCCAAGGGGAACTCACAACTGACTTTTTCTCTGGTCTCGGAAGCACGTCCCAAACACTGTTACAAACTATGGAGTCATACTCCTCCACCATAGCATCAACCCAAATCAGTTGCTGCACTGCTTCCTCAAAGGAAGATGGCTCGATATCAACACATTCCCCAACAAGGGCCATGTATCTAGTGTACCTCTCAAGTGACCTCCTCTATTTGTGTTGAGAAGATGGTGCTCCCACTTTCTCTCTCGCATCCTTCAACAATCTGTCAGCTTCTCTTGTGTGCTTCCGTCCATCTCTAGAAGACTTTGCTTGAGTGGATGTCTCCACTCTTGGAACCTCTGCATGCGGTTGCTCCGCATAAGTATGAGGCTCCTCCTCCTTAGGAACCAAAAGTTCCTCCACAGCTTGTAGTTGGACCTCCCTCTCAAGGGAAACTCACATGGCCTTCTGCTCATCAAACTTGAGATCTCTGCGAACCACTGTCCTCTGACTGGTAGGAAAGTACACCTGATAGTTGTGAGGTGTATCAGTGTACCCCACAAGTATCCCCAACTCTGCTGTCGGCTCAAGCTTCTTCCGTGCATCCTTTGTCACATGGAAATATACCAATGAGCCAAAGATCTTGAAGTGACCCACATCTGGTCTCTTACCGGAGAAAGCTTCCTCTGGTTTCTTCATCCCAAGTATGTTATGCGGGCTCCTATTCTGCAAATAGACTGCTGTGTTGCATGCCTCAGCCCAAAAGTGAAGTGGCAGGCCTTGGTCATGCAACATTGCCCGTGCTACCCCTAAAATAGTTTTGTTCTTCCTCTCAGCCACCCCATTCTACTGTGGGTTATGAGGTGCCGTCAACTCTCGTTTAATTCCTTCCGCTGCATAGAATTCATTAAACTCTTGAGAGACATATTCTCCACCATTGTCACTTCTCAAGGCCTTGATCTTCTTCCCTGACTCTTTCTCAACCAAAGCTTTGAACTCACAAAACTTTTTGAAAGTTTTGTCCTTCTTCTGCATGAAAGAAATCCAGCATTTACAAGAATAGTCATCAATGGAAATCAAATAATAGCTTTTCTTCACTGTGGATGCCATCGAGAATGGTCCACACACATCAGTATGAACTCGCTCTAAGATAGCCTTTGCTCAACTGTCTCGATCATGAAAGGAAGACTTGGTGTACTTTCCCAAGGTACAACCTTTGCATGTGTCAACTTGCTCAAGTTTACATTTGGGAAGTCCTATAGATATCTGCTGCATTATCTTCAAAGCCCCATGATGAAAATGGCCTAACTGCCTGTGCCACAACTTTCCAATGTCTTGGCTTTGCACTAATTCTGCTTTCCTACTGAATGCTGCACAATCATCTACCTCTAGTTTATAGATATTCTTCACTAGAATCCCTATCCTCTTGGTCTGACCCGTGGCTATGTGTCTTAGGAATGCCTTTCCTTTACTGAAGACAACATCATAGCCTTTGTCCTCCAACATCGCAACCGATACCAAGTTCTTCTTCAGTCCAGGCACATACTTCACATCTGTCAAGGTGATAGGAGCTCCATGCTCCCTCTGAAAAGTAACCGTGCCCACTCCTGAAACACTATACCTTCTGTCGTCACCCATCTCTATGCGCATATTGAGGCCTTTCTCCTCCAAGGCACTGAATAAATTTTTATCACCGATCATGTGGAATGAGGCTCCACTGTCAAGATACCAGACACAACCCATGATCGATGACACCATGCATGCGATGAGCGTAAAGTCCATTTTGAACTGAAAGGCTAATGCCTCACCTTCCAATCCTTTCGAGGATCCCTTGTTGGACTTCTTCGATGGGCAATTAGTCACATAATGTCCCATCTCGTGACAATTAAAGCATCTCAATTTAGACTTGTCACCGTTCTTCCCTCCATGAGAAGAATTCGATTTGGAATGGGAAGCCTTCCCCTTCCCTTTCCTTGCCTTACTTGCTAAGGCCAGATTTTCGTCATCATCATTCTTGAATGAAGAACCATCTCGTGTGCTCCTCCTGATCTCCTCCTGCATCAGATCCAACAATAGTTGTTCCCAATCCGACAGTTTCTCCCTTCCATTCACAGAGTCCTAGTAGCTATTCCAACTCTTTGGAAGGCCAAGGAGAGCGAGGCTCACCATATCATCATCGACAACAGTTATTCCCATACTGCCAAACTCATCTCTGCAGGTGGTGAGCTTGTTCAGATATGTGGAAATAGTATCACCCTTCTCCATCTTGATTCTTCGAAGCTTATCCTTGAGCACCAATTTCCTCTGGTCGCTACTGTTTTGGTAGAGGACCTTCAACATCTTCCACATTGAAAATGGAGTATCCTTCCCATGGAGACTCGAGACAATATGGTCTCGAACTCCCTCAAGGATGATCTGTCTCGTCTTCGCCACACACTTCTTCCACTCAGCCAACTCTTGTGCATTAGTTGAAGCTGACTTTTGGATTTCTTGATCAATGAAATCCTTCAAGCCATTGTCTTCTAATACAACCTCCATTCTATATTTCCATGCTATGTAATTCGAGCTACCTTCCAAGGCATACTCGAGTCTCAAGCCATAGAACGCCATTGGCCAACCTTGAAGTATGATATGAATTCGATTTGCACCTACAACCCCAAACTTCAAACTTTGAATTCTCTTCTCAGTATACTATTCATAGCTCCGATACCATGTAGAAAATTTCTACAAATCCAGCTCAGATAAATCTAGGTCTGATACCATGTTGAAAATATGTTTGTAGGTTAACCCGATAATGCAATATAAATCAAAGCAGAATACTATAACCTACTTCTACTATCAATTTGTGGAAGCTTAAAGATCGAGTTGAACAATATAACCAGAAGAAGAAGAATCAATCGCACAATACACATGAAAATATTTTGGGGAAAGCATCAACTGAAAACCCCACTATTTGTATTATCATACAAGGTGGAAATACATAGGAATTATACAAAGCCTTAGCTCTCACAGATAGCCAGCTCTCAGTACAATCCTCACAGATGCTCACATGCAATCTTGGCTTCTCTCAAGCCTTCCTCTCTGCCCTCCAAGCTCCTATTTCCTTGCGCCATTCCTCTGGGATGATTGTCCTTCAACCAAGTGGAACACTCTGATCTCACACACTGCCAGAACTGTGAAATCCGCAAGGAATGATGCCTTGACTGCATGCATGAGTTTTCTTTATAAGAAAACACATGCAATTGATAGTACATTGTCCTTGACTTTAATCTCAACTGCATCTTTCTCAGAATAGACATGGATGAGTTTCTGATGAGGGAATCTTCAGTTAACTGGAGTACACTAGTTGAGTGCAGGCATGCATCAACCAACTATTAACTCTCTATTGGTTCCTTAAACAGTTTGGAACTAATTTAACTAGACTTAACTCAGTAAACTGAGTTAACTTATTACAACTCAAATATAACTCAATATTATCTCCTTAATTTAAGGCTTATCTCCTTAGTTTAAGGGATAACTCTTGCATGACTTCAGAAAGACTTCTAACTTGAATTTATCCAACTAATTAATTCAAAATGAATTAATCAATTATTTCCAAGTAGCTGTTAAGACTAAATTCGATTTTAATTCACAATTTAATTCAAGGACAAATTAAATTAGAATATTCTTGTTGCCACATTTCAACAACTATGACTTGCTTTTATAATATATCCATCTATCTCAAAATATACTTGAGGACCTTAGTCATCGAGATGTTTACCTTGAGATAATTGGCACAAGTTCTTTAATTTATTTTCTCCTCATTATCGTCTTTCAATATGCAGAGGAGCTTGATCAAACGTCTGAATGATTGTTCTTCTTTTAATAATTCAAAAAATTATTCGAATATATTATCTTTCTTCAGATTTTGTTATTAGCCTCTTTTTTAAAAAATTCAACTTTGTTTTCCATTGTATCATTATGTTGTTCCATATTTGAATATTGGGCAGTTCCTTTTAGTGTTTAGAAAAATTGTTTTCTTAAGTTATTTTCTTTACATGCTCTAGATCTGGTGATGACTTGGAGGTTTTTGGAGTTTATCACTTCTTGATTTGGGAAAAAATGGAGGAGGTTTACATCTCTTTTATTCATTATTTTTTCTAAAATTTTAAGGCAATCTTCCAAAGAATGATCAACCAGTCTGCACATATTGCAGAATCTTAGTTCAGATTTGTCTTTCATTGGGCACCTAGGCACAACATGGCCCTCTTACCAACACATGAAGAAGTAACTTCTTCCCCAACCGCAACCTCAACCTTGAAATCGTTCAGTATATCCACCTCTTCTTCCTCCAAATCCTCCTTTACTATTTCCTCTTCCTCCTTGTGCTTCTCGGTCATTAAATTGATCAAACGCCTGTGTATGATACATAATATGATAATTAGGCTTGTTTTTTTCCATTCAATTGACATTCTTGTGTGGAATAAATGCTATATTCACATATGATGCACCATTTAGGCTTTGCATTTCTTAGATTATACTAGAACTCTCTAGTAGTATGGCCTGACGCATCTTGACATTTGTCACAATATATGTCTACCTAAACACATCATACATCTTAATCAAAATAATCTACAAATTTTAAATTTTCGTTTGTGTGCCCTTCGGTTCTACAGTTGGTGCACCATAGGCTATTTTTTAGAAAATATAAGCTTAACAATGACTACTACAACTATTCAATATTTTTTTCTGATGTTTTGTTATTCAAGGAGGAGTTTGAGAGATATTCATCATTTGTTTCAATACATTGGGAATTTTTCAATGCTTCCTCACATGATGTGACTTCATGCGTTCTTAGTGGCCCTCAAATTTTTTTAGTAGCCCAACCACATAACATTGAACTAGTAGAGCTTCATCAATGTTATATGGGATTTGAATTATCAATTCCATAAACCTTTTACCATATTCTCTTACTAATTCATATAGTCTTTGTTTGATTTCTTGTAACTTTTGTGCCACAAGATGTTTAACATCTTGGGATTTGAAGAACAAGAAGAAGTTGTTTTTGATGTCATTCTTACATTTAACTTGGTTTTCTATTAAATCCATAAACCATGTCAGAGATTTTTTCTAAAGTCTTATTCTAAATTATGACATCTATTTGTCCTCATATGTGATAGCTTTCTAGAATTTCTCACACATGAACCAATTCCTTTAGGATCTTCATATCCCTCATAGAGGGGGGTATGGTTTAATCCCGTATCTATTTGAGGTGGTGTATTATTTGATATTTTCTTTGGAGTTGGGTGTTGCCTTGATAAAATGGGTTACTTTCCCAATAGTCAGGTTAGATGAACAATTCCATCTAATATATCAACCTTGACACTTGTTCATTGAATGACGTGAGGGGTATTCTCTTTCTCTTCAACTTCAAATTTTACCAAGTTGTTGTTATATTAGCATCCTTTATTATGTTTTTGTTAGATTGGCATCCTTTATCTATGTATTCGATGAACCAGTGTAACGTCCCTTGTCAAAAATCCATGTAATAAAGTTAATAAAGGAAAAATAATAACCATGGTCATGGGACACATATTCCAACTTGAATGTTGGGCAAAAACATAGCGATGGGATCACTTGTGATTAATTAATGGCCATGGAAATTGGAAAAGGCTTTGGAAATGCAAAGTGGCATTAAATGAAAATTTATTTATGAAAATAATGGAGATTAGGAGAAAAGGGAGGTGAAAGGTCACATGTTTCATGTGAGGAGGAAAATGAAGGAAAATAATGGAAAATGAAGAAAATAGAGGCCTCATTAATAAAAAGGCTTATCAGGATCAATTTGTAGCTTTTTCTTAGTTCAATTTTGGAGCTCTCATTTTCTACTCTATCTCTCTCATACTCTTGGATACTAAGAGTTTTCTTGGAGAACTCTTGGAGGAGTGTAGCATACTTGGAATTTGGAGAAAGAAGGAAAATGAAGACTAGGAAAGTGAAATAGGACATAGAGATCAACAGCAACAAGTTTTTCTTACAAGTACCAAGTTGCATGTATGATGTCCTTGTTATTTTTGGCATGCCTGGCACATGCATGTGGTTTATTGGTTATGATTTGTCATTGGCATGGAGGATTTCCTGGATTGATGATGGATTTTCCTAGCCTTTCCATTTCCTAGATAGCCATGGTGTTGTGGGTGTCTTTCCTTTTGTTTTCTAGTTGGTTCTCATGTTCCTTATGGATGTGGGTTGATTTACTAGTTCTTGGAAGCCTTGGTTGGACAAATGCTCTGGAAGCCCTATAACATCTTGGGTTTAGTTAATAGTCCTTGAAGCCTTGGTTGGAAAAAAACTCTAGAATCCCTTGGTGGGTTGAGTTACTAGTTCCAGAATCCCTAGTTGGACAAATGCTCTGGAAGCCCAGTAACAAGTATGGGTTGAGTTACTAGTCTTGGAAGCCCTGGTTGGAACAAACGCTCTGGAGCCCTGGATAACTTGGGTAGATACCAATTTGGTGATGGTTAATGATGTCCAACCATGAGGTGGAATCACTAGTTGAGGGTTGAAGTGGCTTGGCCTCTGGAATCCCTAGTTTTGTTTGAACGGTTCCATAATATCCGACATTCATGTTTAGAATATGGCATGGGGGTGATTGGCTGAAGAAATATTTGATTAAGCCAATCTATAGTTGGGTGGTTTGTGGAAGTCCCAAACCTAGTTGGATTATGCATTCATTAATAAGAGTTCCTTCTCCTTGGTGTTTCATGTGTAAATGTGCTTGTTCATAAATGATTCTTATGATTGTCATATCCTTAATATTTTTGTTGGTTATATGTTGGTTATGAATATGTTTTATTATCAAATTGATGTATGGCTCTCATCATGTTTTCATTAGAAAAAGGAATGAACAATGAATAAATGACCTAATAGATGATTATGCAACTATTGTGATAAGGCATCAATTCTTCCTTACAAATCTCAGATAAGTATGAGACCCCTATGCTCAGATCTATTGTTATGACCTGTAAATTACATATTTGTGACATGTTTGACCAAATGCCTTTCATGGCTAATAGGGGTTAGATCAAGTATTTGTACCAATGATTGCATTAGTAGCCTTATTCCATTGTTATTTATCGTCTCAGAAAGTTTCATAAAGTTTTGCGCAGTGGCTTGAGACCTCGCCATGAAAAAGTGGCACAGAATCCAGGGTCGTTGGCTCAGAACTTGCTGAAACATTTCATAGTCGTTGGCATGCCTTGTTGTGGAAGAGACTGGAAGGCCTCATCTACATGCATGGCTTGTCATGGGAGCGGATGACAGTCTAGATTAGTGAAATGTCAAGTTGTCTCATGGGTTGGTTGGCTTTTGAAGGTTTTGCAGCATGTGTGGAAGGTCATAATGATTTTGTTTTGTGGGTTCCACGTCCTTAACTGTACTTGGGGAATCAAATAACATCATAGTATCCCCTCATCACATGTTTACCCTAGTGGACAAGTTAACTTGGATAAATGTGGGAGGAGGGTGTTACAGAGTGGTATCGGAGCATGGTTCACCCGTTGGACTGCATGGGTGGTGTGCGTTGGACATGCATACACATGGGTTGCATATTTGTTCTTCATGCTTGTGGTCTATGTGTTTTTTATGTATGCATGGTGTTGGTCATGATTTCATCTGTGTTTCCATGTGAAATTTTATGGTGTTGTTGTTGGGTGTGGTCGTCATAAGTGCATGTCAGTTGTGCATTGGTCATTCATGTCAGTGTTTATGTGTTGTTATCAATACATTGACATGGTGATAATTGTCGTGCATGAGGTCATGGTATGTGGTTGGTATGGACATGCATTGATGATTACATAATGATAGAAATGATTTTAAATTTTGATATGATTATGTTTATATGTGTTGTGCTAATCTAGTTGGTCTTGAAGATGAGATATCCTCCCCTGAACTAAAATGAGGTACGTTGGTTTGTTTATGATTTGGTTTAGCTGACATGATAAACCTTGTAGGAAGAGAAGATCAAAGATGACTAGCAAGATGGTAGACTACAGCTCATGACATTCTCCCTATAGATCATATGAGTAGCATGGTGAGGGACATTCTCCTGACATAGTAGACACTTTGAGAAGTTTGAAGGAAGAAATAAGGAGTTTCGAAGAAGATAATGACCGAATAATTCAATCATAAGAGAGAGTTGTTAGGGTAGAGGAGAAACAAGCAGAAGTCAATGCAGTAATTCTTCAGATCTTGTTAGACTTGCATAGACAATGACCACTTAGAATCAATCGTGGACAAGAGGATAGGACTAATGGGGCATATGGTAGCAAGTCACATGGTGGGCACATGTTGGATAGAGATGGAAGATTCTTGGATACACTTGATAGACATGGAAATGGGCATGGGCTTTACTCTAGTTCTGGTTAATATAGGAATCATGGTCATCTTCGTTATCATCCTTATAGGAGGAGTGATAGGGGATGTTTGTTGGATGAGTTCAAGAAAGAAAAACCACCTACATTTTATGGATAAATGAATTCATGGGATGTCGAAGCATGGTTTCTTGGGATGAATAAGTTATTCAGGTTGCATGATTACTGCGAACATGAAGGCCAAGGTAGAGACATTCTATCTTAAAGGTAAAGTAGATATCTAGTGGGAAGATGCAAAGAATGTCAAAGGTATTCATGAAGAGGAGTTGACCTGGAGTGAGTTCAAGAGACTATTCAAGAAGAAGTTTCTACCAGAGAGATACTATGACGATAGGGAAAAATAATTTTATGAGATGAAGATGGGATCTATGACCGATGAGGAGTACACTTGTATATTCTTAGATTTATTGAGGTATATGCCTTACCTCTGTTATCACTCAGGTTGTTCCCTTTGACTCCTAAGGGAATACGGCCGAGGTAACCACAAACCAATCTTTGGATTACAGGTTCTAGCCCACCTGCAATCAGAGAGGGCTCTCTCTTTAGAATTTAGCTTTGTTTTGTGATGTTTTAGGCTAGTTATGATGCACTGAATTTTGTTTAAAGTTTGGTTGGATGATATCTTCTAACAAAGAGAAATGCAATGTTCAGAGGGTTTTAGTCCATTGGGCATTAGAGTCAGTGATTATGTGTTGCTTGAGGTATTTGGTGAGAATGATGATACTGCAGAGCCTGTTATAGACATTTTTGTGCCTTACAACATTGAGCATGAAATGTCCATAATCTAAGGGATCCAAAGTCCCTAAACATGTTGTTCCTACCCCTAGAGGAACAAGGCTAACAAACCACAACAATTCACAGAAGTTCTCCACCAAAAACTGCTCAAAACAAGTCAATTCAGGATCATTTCAGTGGCTACACTAGCTGTTTGCGCTGAATGTCAAAGCCAACACTGGCTACCTGCGTTGAATGTCAACTGGAACAAAGGCTACCTGCGCTGAACGAGAGTGGACAAGTGGCAGGCTCATTTCTCAAGGTGTCAAAACCCAGGAAGCTTCCAAAATGACACTTGCCTCAGGGAATTCGACTGGTGATGAGTAAGAGGTTCCAAATCTCCAAGTGGAAGCAAGAACCTCCAAGTGGACTCAAGAACTGACAGAGGGAGAGGACACTAGTCAGATTTCAAGCTGACTCATCCTCTCTTCAAACATCTATATATGGATCTCTCCTCCATGAGATCTGGAGGCTGGAATTTTGTTATTGCAAAGAATTGCTGTTGGTTTGAGACTGGAATCATTGGGTGTGTTATCACTGTAAAACTTCCTTAAAAAATTTGGACAACTTACATGGTTTCTCAATTCTTGTATCAGTCATGGTCAAGTCATGGTGAAGTCATTTTTATGTTTTAGAGTCTAAGTCATAGGGTTAGAGTCTCATGTCCATCTTCAAATAAAGTTTGATAGCCTCATTCCATGTCCTAGAAGCCTCACCATGTGTTTAAAAGACATATCTCACATAATTTCGGAGAAATTTTGAAACTAGCTACGAATCCACGTTTTCGTAGCGCAGACAGTGTAAAAATCCTGTTTTACGCTACGAAATCAGTGTTTTCATAGCGCTACGAAACCCCTGTAGCAGCCTGTTTCAGCAGAAAAAACTATTTTACTAGTTAACTTCCAGAAGCTTTTCTGAGCAGTTGAAAACTCATCTCTGAAAATTGAAAGAGGTTTTTGTTCCTAAGATACTAAAGTACAAAAACCTCTTCCACTTTCTTCAAATCCATTATGATCTGGGAGAAATTAAGGACCAAAGTTGCACTACAAAACTGCTGTAGGTGCAGTTTTTCATCTCTTGTTTGACAACTGTTTTTCAAAGACTTATTTTGGGCCGTAGGAACGATGTTTCAAAAAACCAAGAGAGGTTGTTTTTCAGCATGGACTGATTCAAAAAAGCCTCCTTCAGTTTTCTCAAATTCATTATGATCTGGGAGAAACGGGTGATCAAAGTTGCGCTACAAAACTGTTGTAGGTGCAGTTTTTCAAAGAATCAGAATTTCCTGTTTTACACGTCTTCTTCAAGGATCGATTCTGGGTAGCTGGAGTAGTGTTTAAAAAAACAAAAAGAGGTTTTTTTTCAGCATGGATTTTTTCACAAAAACCTCTTTTAGTTTTTCGAAATACATTTTTTACGAGAAGTTATGACCTCTGTCCCAAGACCTATTTTTCAGCCAGAACAGAGCAAGGGACAGTTTCCTGTTTGACACGTGTTTTTCAAGGACAGATTCTGAATAGATGGAGGAATGTTTTAATAAACCAGGAGAGGTTTTTGTTCTAGAAAACATGGGCTACAAAAACCTCCTTCATTTTTGTAAAATGTGTCATGGATGAGGAGATAAAGGCTCTGTTCCACGTGCCATTTTCAGGGATTCTAAACCTAAAAACAAGGAAACATGTTCCCTAATTTCTAGGGTTTGTCTTCAGCAGTCAGATGACCAGGTGGGAGGCTTCATCAAATTCGACTTCATGGAGTTTTAGGTGTCAAAGAATGCTTTAAATGTTTAGATAAGGATGTTGTAATCATAATAAGGAGTTACACTCCTAGTTGTATTAGGTCACTAGCACTCCTAGTTAACAGCTAGTTCTAATTAATGGTTGGTTTTATGGTTAGAATAGGTGTCACTGATGGGAAATTCGAATTCTCTTAATGAGGGATGATGGAATCCTAATTGTATAGGCTTTATATAGAGCAAGAGGTCGAATTAGCAAAGGGTTGGAGACTTTTTGGCTCAGCTGCTGCTCTATGTGCAGACTGTGTATATTTTTAACCTAATGCAGATTTCTACTTAGACAACTCAAGATTCATGAAGAGTTCTTGTATGTTCTTGTTATGATGGCATCTTCCAATACTTACATTGCAGTGGTGGTTACTTATGATACTCAGAATTCATCACTGATGCTCTGACTTCCTTCATAGATAAACTTACTATGTTTCACTGTTTTGTATTGTCATTTCTACACTCGAACTCTATAATCCCTTGACTTCCATGCTAGGTAGAATGCTTTGGCTTCACTACTCAGGATTCATGAAGGATTTCTTATATTCAGAATGTGTGTTGTCCTTTCCTTAGTTTTTTTTACAGTTGCATAGGTGTACAATCACTCAGAATTCACTGATTGTGCTCTGACTTCCTGTGTGCACTTATGATCCGGATTTAGACAGGAACGCAATAGATTACAGAGATAACCATAAATACAGAGATGCGATAACCATAAAAACAGAGATGCAGCGGAAATAATACTTCATTTCATTACTGTAAAATACTGAAATATGTTTACAAATAGAAATGGAAAGAAACCAGCTAGGGCGATGGTAGCTTATCTCTGAGAAGAGATGTGGCGGCTACATGCCTCTGAACTGTTCCGAATTGTATTACAATGAGGCTCGAAGGCCTATTTATTGTTGAGAAACAATGGAAAACCCTTCACATACCGAAACCTAACCCTAGAAGATGAAACGCCAAATTGTGGGCCCCGTTTGGGTAAATTGGTACATCAATTTCCCGGGGTCGTAACTTTGGCATACGATCTCCGTTTGACGCGTACGATAGCTCGTTAGAAAGATCTATCCGAGTACTACCACTTTGGGAGGCAACATATGGCCCGGTCGCCCCAAAATTCCAAAAAAACGTCGTTTAGGGCCTCAAAACGGCTCCGGAAGTTCAGGACCCGAAAAACTGCTAAAAATAGTAAACTGTGCTACAATTAAGGAAACTGAAAATGCTGAGAAAGGCAATGGTGGGGGTCCAGGTGGACTTGGCAGGTGGCCACCAATATCCACCTGGATCATTCCTCCCCCCTTAGGAAGCAATGGTCCCCATTGCGTTGAGTTCCTCCATCTGCTGAACTTGTCCTGCAATCTTTGATGTGTCCAGTGATGGTGGGAAGCATGGTCGACAATGGTCCACATTGGACATTCGGTGCAAGCGAAGGAATGGAGGAAGGCTGTGCTTCAAAGCATTGTTGCCCGTAGCCTTGGTACTGGTGTAGGGACCATGTCGGAGTGGTCTGAGTTTCTGATGGGTTCTGGTAAGGCGTTCTTTCTGTCGATGCAACCAGACTTTGTTGCCCACCTGAAACTTGTGTGGTACCCATGTGGGCGAGGAGAAGTTGTTCCTGTGTTTTGTTATGACCGTATCCCTTTGCTGCTGCTGCTGCGTGGAGGAACCCTTTGCAGGAGTCATGGATGTAGCAACGATCTTCCCCTTACTTTGGGAGTGAACCATACAGATGAATTTCCTAGTCTGTGATATGAGCTTGCTGCCTTTCTTGGAAGTGATCAAGGATGTGGCAGTCGGTGGGGCTACCTCCGGTATCCTGTATAATGAATTATTCAAAGAAATAATGACAGCACGAGGCCTTGACTCATACACAGCATGTCGCCTCCACAAGTATGGCTGGCCTAATAGTACATCACAAACATCCAGAGGTGTAACATCACACAATACCTCGTCTGTGAAAGGTTTGATGCTGTAGGGAAGGCGGCACTGCTGGCGAACTTTGAGATCTCGTCCTTCATGAAGCCACCCGATACTGTACGGCTGTGGGTGTGGTGTAGTCGGTAGGCCCAACCGCTTCACGACCTCTGCTGAAACCAGGTTCTTTTGGCTACCACTGTCGACAATGAATCGCAGCGGTGAACCCTTCACCCACATCTGTGAGTGGAAAAGACGCTCCCCCTCCTCTGGATCTTCGGGCTCATTTTTCTTGATCTTGGCAGTGGCAACAGTGGCGCTGGGATCTGCATCAATGATCTGCTTCCCTTTTCCATTCCCCTTGTCGGGTTCTGGCTCAGGATCGGAACATGCATCTGATTCGGAAGCCTTCAACTCGGCCACCAGCGACTGCTTGGTCCGACACTCACTTGTGTTATGAGTGGGACTCTTGTGGAACTCACACCACTTCCCTGTGTCCTTCTTCGGCTTCATGGTGTTGTTCTTTTCTTGCGGCTTTGACGGGTTGTCTTGGGTCACCCCGCCTTGGCTTTGTCCTTTGGGCTTCGGATTTGCAGATCCAAAGTCTCGCTTCTTCTGTTTGAACTTTTGCTCGATTTTGACAGCGTATTGGTATGCTGTGCCGAGTGAGGGGATGTTCAAGAACACCATCTCTTATTGGATGTATCTGTGTAGGCAGCCGCGGTATTTGAGTACTAGATGCAGCTCAGAATCTTTGATACCCAACTGTGTGCGAAGGGTATGAAAAATGTTTGTGAACTCTGGCACATCTTGGTCTCGTCCCTGCCGCAGTGTGGTCCATTTGATGTATTTGTCCTCATAGCTTCCGACAGGGTAGTACTGCTCCTTGATGGCATCCCGGAAGTCATTCCAAGTGGGTGCGGCTGAAAATAGTGAGCCTGTACTTTCATCCTTCTGCTCGCAGTAGGTTTCCCACCAGTCCTTGACGTGGGGGGCTGCTTTGAGAAGAGCGAAAACAATCTTTTCCCGACTTGAAAATTCATGAACAGAAAAATACCCATCTAGCAGATTTAACCATTTATCTACGGCATCTGCGTCTATTTGACCCTCGAAGATGGGGATTTCAAAATTAACTTGTACCTTGAACGGTGTGGCGTTTCCAGAGTTGCTGTTGGAAGCCGATGCGTCACCTCTGGGTAGCCGTTGAAGGATCTGCGCAAAGCTATCCATCATCGCGTTCCGTTGTCGCTCGAGGGCTTCTTCGAGCAAGATTTTGATAGGATCTCCTGCCCCCTCGTCTTTCTTCTCATCCGCCATGGGAGGCCGTCGGGATTTGCGAGGCTGGTCTTGCAAAGGTTCGACCAGTTCAAGCCCTAACTCCTTATATCCCGACCTTGTTGGGGACATGCAAAGAAAAACAGAGAAAAAGCAGACCGCTCTGATACCACTGATCCGGATTTAGACAGGAACGCAATAGATTACAGAGATAACCATAAATACAGAGATACGATAACCATAAAAACAGAGATGCAGCGGAAATAATACTTCATTTCATTACTGTAAAATACTGAAATATGTTTACAAATAGAAATGGAAAGAAACCAGCTAGGGCGATGGTAGCTTATCTCTGAGAAGAGATGTGGCGGCTACATGCCTCTGAACTGTTCCGAACTGTATTACAATGAGGCTCGAAGGCCTATTTATTGTTGAGAAACAATGGAAAACCCTTCACATACCGAAACCTAACCCTAGAAGATGAAACGCCAAATTGTGGGCCCCGTTTGGGTAAATTGGTACATCAATTTCCCGGGGTCGTAACTTTGGCATACGATCTCCGTTTGACGCGTACGATAGCTCGTTAGAAACATCTATCCGAGTACTACCACTTTGGGAGGGAATATATGGCCCGGTCGCCCCAGAATTCCAAAAAAAAGTCGTTTAGGGCCTCAAAACGGCTCCGGAAGTTCAGGACCCGAAAAACTGCTAAAAATAGTAAACTGTGCTACAATTAAGGAAACTGAAAATGCTGAGAAAGGCAATGGTGGGGGTCCAGGTGGACTTGGCAGGTGGCCACCAATATCCACCTGGATCATTCCTCCCCCCTTAGGAAGCAATGGTCCCCATTGCGTTGAGTTCCTCCATCTGCTGAACTTGTCCTGCAATCTTTGATGTGTCCAGTGATGGTGGGAAGCATGGTCGACGATGGTCCACATTGGACATTCGGTGCAAGCGAAGGAATGGAGGAAGGCTGTGCTTCAAAGCATTGTTGCCCGTAGCCTTGGTACTGGTGTAGGGACCATGTCGGAGTGGTCTGAGTTTCTGATGGGTTCTGGTAAGGCGTTCTTTCTGTCGATGCAACCAGACTTTGTTGCCCACCTGAAACTTGTGTGGTACCCATGTGGGCGAGGAGAAGTTGTTCCTGTGTTTTGTTATGACCGTATCCCTTTGCTGCTGCTGCTGCGTGGAGGAACCCTTTGCAGGAGTCGTGGATGTAGCAACGATCTTCCCCTTACTTTGGGAGTGAACCATACAGATGAATTTCCTAGTCTGTGATATGAGCTTGCTGCCTTTCTTGGTAGTGATCAAGGATGTGGCAGTCGGTGGGGCTACCTCCGGTATCCTGTATAATGAATTATTCAAAGAAATAATGACAGCACGAGGCCTTGACTCATACACAGGATGTCGCCTCCACAAGTATGGCTGGCCTAATAGTACATCACAAACATCCAGAGGTGTAACATCACACAATACCTCGTCTGTGAAAGGTTTGATGCTGTAGGGAAGGCGGCACTGCTGGCGAACTTTGAGATCTCGTCCTTCATGAAGCCACCCGATACTATACGGCTGTGGGTGTGGTGTAGTCGGTAGGCCCAACCGCTTCACGACCTCTGCTGAAACCAGGTTCTTTTGGCTACCACTGTCGACAATGAATCACAGCGGTGAACCCTTCACCCACATCTGTGAGTGGAAAAGACGCTCCCCCTCCTCTGGATCTTCGGGCTCATTTTTCTTGATCTTGGCAGTGGCAACAGTGGCGCTGGGATCTGCATCAATGATCTGCTTCCCTTTTCCATTCCCCTTGTCGGGTTCTGGCTCAGGATCGGAACATGCATCTGATTCGGAAGCCTTCAACTCGGCCACCAGCGACTGCTTGGTCCGACACTCACTTGTGTTATGAGTGGGACTCTTGTGGAACTCACACCACTTCCCTGTGTCCTTCTTCGGCTTCATGGTGTTGTTCTTTTCTTGCGGCTTTGACGGGTTGTCTTGGGTCACCCCGCCTTGGCTTTGTCCTTTGGGCTTCGGATTTGCAGATCCAAAGTCTCGCTTCTTCTGTTTGAACTTTTGCTCGATTTTGACAGCGTATTGGTATGCTGTGCCGAGTGAGGGGATGTTCAAGAACACCATCTCTTCCTGGATGTATCTGTGTAGGCAGCCGCGGTATTTGAGTACTAGATGCGGCTCAGAATCTTTGATACCCAACTGTGTGCGAAGGGTATGAAAAATGTTTGTGAACTCTGGCACATCTTGGTCTCGTCCCTGCCGCAGTGTGGTCCATTTGATGTATTTGTCCTCATAGCTTCCGACAGGGTAGTACTGCTCCTTGATGGCATCCCGGAAGTCATTCCAAGTGGGTGCGGCTGAAAATAGTGAGCCTGTACTTTCATCCTTCTGCTCGTAGTAGGTTTCCCACCAGTCCTTGACGTGGGGGGCTGCTTTGAGAAGAGCGAAAACAATCTTTTCCCGACTTGAAAATTCATGAACAGAAAAATACCCATCTAGCAGATTTAACCATTTATCTACGGCATCTGCGTCTATTTGACCCTCGAAGATGGGGATTTCAAAATTAACTTGTACCTTGAACGGTGTGGCGTTTCCAAAGTTGCTGTTGGAAGCCGATGCGTCACCTCTGGGTAGCCGTTGAAGGATCTGCGCAAAGCTATCCATCATCGCGTTCCGTTGTCGCTCGAGGGCTTCTTCGAGCAAGATTTTGATAGGATCTCCTGCCCCCTCGTCTTTCTTCTCATCCGCCATGGGAGGCCGTCGAGATTTGTGAGGCTGGTCTTGCAAAGGTTCGACCAGTTCAAGCCCTAACTCCTTATATCCCGACCTCGTTGGGGACATGCAAAGAAAAACAGAGAAAAAGCAGACCGCTCTGATACCACTGATCCGGATTTAGACAGGAACGCAATAGATTACAGAGATAACCATAAATACAGAGATGCGATAACCATAAAAACAGAGATGCAGCGGAAATAATACTTCATTTCATTACTGTAAAATACTGAAATATGTTTACAAATAGAAATGGAAAGAAACCAGCTAGGGCGATGGTAGCTTATCTCTGAGAAGAGATGTGGCGGCTACATGCCTCTGAACTGTTCCGAACTGTATTACAATGAGGCTCGAAGGCCTATTTATTGTTGAGAAACAATGGAAAACCCTTCACATACCGAAACCTAACCCTAGAAGATGAAACGCCAAATTGTGGGCCCCGTTTGGGTAAATTGGTACATCAATTTCCCGGGGTCGTAACTTTGGAATACGATCTCCGTTTGACGCGTACGATAGCTCGTTAGAAACATCTATCCGAGTACTACCACTTTGGGAGGTAACATAAGGCCCGATCACCCCAGAATTCCAAAAAAACGTCGTTTAGGGCCTCAAAACGGCTCCGGAAGTTCAGGACCCGAAAAAATGCTAAAAATAGTAAACTGTGCTACAATTAAGGAAACTGAAAATGCTGAGAAAGGCAATGGTGGGGGTCCAGGTGGACTTGGCAGGTGGCCACCAATATCCACCTGGATCATTCCTCCCCCTTAGGAAGCAATGGTCCCCATTGCGTTGAGTTCCTCCATCTGCTGAACTTGTCCTGCAATCTTTGATGTGTCCAGTGATGGTGGGAAGCATGGTCGACGATGGTCCACATTGGACATTCGGTGCAAGCGAAGGAATGGAGGAAGGCTGTGCTTCAAAGCATTGTTGCCCGTAGCCTTGGTACTGGTGTAGGGACCATGTCGGAGTGGTCTGAGTTTCTGATGGGTTCTGGTAAGGCGTTCTTTCTGTCGATGCAACCAGACTTTGATGCCCCAGAATTCCAAAAAAACATCGTTTAGGGCCTCAAAACGGCTCCAGAAGTTCAGGACCCGAAAAACTGCTAAAAATAGTAAACTGTGCTACAATTAAGGAAACTGAAAATGCTGAGAAAGACAATGGTGGGGGTCCAGGTGGACTTGGCAGGTGGCCACCAATATCCACCTGGATCAACTTATGAGCTGTGGTTCCATATGTGTGTTGTGTTCTGAATATTCAAATGCTGAATGCCCTGACTTCATGTTAAGCTGATCTTGTTGTGGTACTGAAACATACTTTGACTCCATAGCCCAATGGTAGCCAGCCTTCATCTTTCAACCTATAAACATATACAATTACAAACCATAGAGTTAGCCATCTATTCATATCTTCAATCTAAATCATTAACCCTTTGAGAGAGCCCTCTCAGGCTGATGAGGCTAAGCCTCAGCCAAAAGTTGGTTTGAAAGAGTTACATAAGGTCTTCCTGATCAGCAGCCTATCAGGAGCATGATTTTGTGATAACAGGGTGCTTAATGCTTTGAAGGGGCTGAAGATAGGAATTCCATTTGCTGGGAAGGAGATGCTGGATTGGAGCCCTCTGGGTTGTATCTCTTCCTAAACCTTGTTATTCATCAATAAAGCTATCTTGGTCTCTCCTATATGCTGATGTATTTTGATGTATGAATGTATTAGTGTATTTGGTTTATTTCTAATCCTAAATCAGTTATGAATGTGAATATCTGTCTTTGTGTAGTGTTCTTCTCTTGTCTCAAGTAGCTGTTCTCTTGTCGCAAGTAGCTGTTCTCTTGTGATCTTGCAGGAAGTTGTAGCTGGATAAGCAAGAAGGCAAGTAGCTGTGAACACCCAAAGAGAAGGGAGATTGGATCGAGGGACAAACGGAAGACACCGGTAAGTCTATTGATCTCTCTTCTTTCACATTTCATAAAGGAAGAAACCAGTATAGCTGTACTCGTTTGTTGCTAAGGCACTGTCACACCTTAGGTGGATAGGATCGTCCTGCATAGGAATTTTTCCCCACAACAAATTGGCGACTCCGCTGGGGAAATTTGTTTAGTCATTTTGTTTGTGTTTCTATCATTTGTTTACTTCATAGACTTGACAACAACAATCGAACTGCATCTTTCCCGGATGCAAAGTAGAAAGTTGCTGCTTTGATCCAGTTGTTGGACTTGTCTATGATCTGAACAATGGATTCACAAATGATTTGATGATCCTTGTGATAGATCTTAGTAGCCTTCAAAGCATCCCTTTGATTACACCTTGCTTGTTGCTTTTATTTGGCCTGAAACAGTTGATTGAGTAGCAAACTGTGACCCAGAACCTGAGGGAAACGAGAGTTTCTCCTTCAGCGCAGACCCAGTGAAGGGATTCTGCATTTCAACGCAGGTCCCGTGAAGGTTACCTGTGCTAAATGTCAAAACCCCTGTGTTGAACTTGCGCTGAACCAGTTTGTCCTTGTGCAGCTGGGGTTCTCTGCTCTGTTTTGCCTTGTTTTGATCTCTGATTTTTGTGGCCTGTAACCAGCATAGGTACCAGTCTGAAAACTCCTTTTCTCTGCTTCCATTCCGCCTCCTTTTGTACAAAAAGACTGTGAGTGTTTTTATGTGTTTGTAGCATCATTTACAGTCTTCCTTTGCATGAGTGAAATAGTCATCCTGTAGCCCTTGATTCATATATGTTGATTGTGATCTTAGAAGAGAGTTCATTGGCTGTTTGCAGATTGATTATATATTTACTTTTGCTTATTGGTTTGAATTTGTCTCTTTTAAGTGTCGAAACAAGTCTTTATTTCGAAAATCGTTAAGTAGTGTAATCTCTTCTATCTTCTCTGATTTCGAAAAAGTGAACTTGTTTGTATTGATCATTTAAAAGCAAATTCAAAGTTGTACAAAAAGCTTTCTTTGTAGGCATCAATACTAAGGAAGCGGAAAACAAACACCTGCATTGTGCATTTTGCATTTGATAGTTTGCATGTTGGATTTAGGAAAAGTGCATTAGAGTGTGCTGATTGCTCTTTGAGAAAAGATGGTGTCTTTCTTTTCCCTTAGTAGCTAGGATTTTCAAAGTTGAAAAGATATAAAGCTTGCTTATCATCTTTAGACTGCATTTAGGAATTTGTATCATACATCTCGTGGTGAACCTTGAAAGGCAAACTTTAAAAAGATCAACCTAAAATAAACTGAATGAACCTAACAACGCTTTGCAACATAACGCACAACATAGAGGTCTAGGCTAGAGACGTGTTCCGGCGTCGTTAAGCCTAGTGACTGTCGATCTCGTGGAAGGTGGGTGATTCCTCCTGAGGGACGATAGCGCTAGTACGGATTGTGCTCCCACGTACCATCGCGTATATATTGGGAGACCCCTATAGGCATATATCCTTTATCCTTAGGAAGCCGTGTCGGCCGCCCTACTGATCGCAATGCAGTGAACACAGCATTCACGAAGATCGACCGCTCGTACCCTAAAAAGTATTCTGCGGTTTTGCGAAAAGTTTGGCACACCCTCTGCCTAGAACTCCAGAGCAGTTCCTTTTGGCCTTTTTCAGACTTTATAACAGAAAAAGTCCATCCGAGCATTTGTCACTTCGTGCTCGTTAAAACATCGAAGGAGACTAGAGTCATCTTTAGCTTTTTCTCAACTCTTTAAAACTGAAAAAGCAAGTTGTGTCTAAAAGCGTCTAAAAAAGTTCATTTAATTCGGAAACACACTTTCCCCTTTTGTATTTTGGTTGATCGAGTAATCCGCAATCGTGGAAGAAAGTCAATTGAAACCCCGTCGTTCGCGGAGGCTTACGAGTCAACCGTCTTTGTCTCCGGAATCGAAAACAGTACGGACAAAGCGAAATCGTTTAACCGGTTCGAAATATCCTATCAAAGTTAGAACAAGTGTTCCGACAACATCTGAGATTCCGGTTACTCCAAACATTTCTGGAAACCCTGCCTCTATAGAAGAAGTTCAACAGCCACAGAGGGACAGTAACACTGATCCTAGTCTGGGGGCAAATACTTGTGCTACTGAACCAGTTCCATCTGTAACCGGTTCAGAGAGTCTTGCTCCTCAAACAACTGTCGCTGTCGATTCAACCCCTTCTTCGGCACCAGAAATATTTTACGGACCTGACAGTCTTCCTCTTCCACCGGGTTTGATTGCGATAGAGGAAATTACAGAGGATCCGCAAGCAAGTACTCCAACCCATTTTGGAGTCGGGGTCACTCTATTTCCTTCATCAGAAGTTAGTCCACCACAAGTGGAAGTTCCTGTAGAATCGCTAGGCAATCTATTGGATAGACTCAAAATGTCTGAACAACCGTCAACATCTAGGACTGTGTCGAACGACACAGCGACAGCAGAAGCCCCTGCCGTCACTCCGACAATGTTTGCCGGCATACCATCTGTCCCGACTAGCTCGCAACCGCTAGAAGGAGTCCACCAAGGGACTATTTCGACAGTGTGGTCCATTCCAGTTTGTTCATCCGGAATAATATCCGGCAACTCTTATGTTGAGACTCGCCAGATTGATCCATTTGGAGGTCAATTTGGGCAATCCAGTCCACAAGGACAAACAATCCCCTTGAGTTCCGGATTGCTACCGTATGGGGGGCAGTATGCCCTTTCATTACCCCCTCCGGGAGGGTATCCATACGGGAGTTCACAACAGTATTCAGGTTATACTGGAATTACATCAAGTGGTTGGGTACCTATACTACCTCAACAACCAAGGGTTGTATATTCTATGCAACAGTGTGTACCTATGTCGAACATCCCGACCACACCGGCTATTGTAACAGTGTCACAAGTTCAAGCGATGCCTGTTGTATGTCAACCTCAGATTTCTGAGGTTGTAATGCAACAGCCCCTTGACCTTGGGTCACAACCACAATCGCCAACTGGTGGGGCGACACAGGTCCAAACGGGTACAATTACCCCACACCTTGGTCCAACAGTTAGTGTAGCACAACAGAACATGGCTTCACAACCGTGGCTGGTGCAATACCAACAACCACAATTCCAGCAAGTGTACCAAGGTTCTGAGCAGCAGATCTTTGCGAACAGTGGACAACCGTATATTCAAAACGGTCAAAACCAACCGCTTTACAGTGGTCAAGTCCACCAACTGTATCAGTCATACCAACATCAATTACATTATGCTGGTATGCAAAGGCCCACTGCTCAGGCAATTCCGTCGTACCCTGGGTATGCTTCACCTAACCTGAATCAACAGTTACCATTCGTGGCAACTTTAGAGTTACCCGATTTACACCGGTTGACCAACGATCCGATTGCTTACTCCCCTTGGTGGCTAGCGATTCCTCACAAACTTCCATATGACATTCCTAAATTCAATGGAAATCCAGGTGAAGACCCATCGAATCACATGATGACTTTTCATCTGTGGTGTTCATCAAACACCCTGAATGATGATTCGATAAGGCTTCGCCTTTTCCAGAGGACGTTAACGGGTCCAGCGGCAAAATGGTATATTGAATTACCTAGAGCCTCGTTCGACAATTTTAGCTCCCTAGCCACAACTTTCTTGACCCATTTTCAATTACCGATAAGGTATGAAACGGGAACAGAAATATTAACCAACTTCAAACAGACAACTGCCACTCATATATCCGATCATATACATGAATGGCGTCGTCATCGTAGGATGGTGAAAACATACGTTCCCGATCAGCTGTTAGCTGAATGGTTTATAAAGTCATTACTTCCTGCTATAACAGAAGATGTGGCAAAGGGGGGAGTTGTAACAGAGGAGCAAGTTATTGCTCGTGCACAGTATCTAGACTTAGTTTACACTCAGTCTGGCACACTCTACGATAAAATACCTGACGCCCCTAGACTGGAATTTTTAATTCCTCCTCCTCCTAAATCAAATAGTGACTCTCATGTCGGAGATGGCGTGATTGGCATGGAAAACGCGAAATCGACAAAGGCTTCGTCTAAGAAAGCCCGTAAGAATTCGGATCAAAATGCAAAAGAAGAAATTCTTGCTTCGGAAGTAAATGCCGTATCAGCAGATAAAGGCAAAGAAACCAAACAACCAGGGAGCAAGAAGAAGCAAAACAAGGGGAAAAAGAAGAAACAGGGTGAGTCATCCCTTGAAAAAACTTCTTCAAACCCTCCTGGAAATAGGAAATATCCATGTCAAATATGTGATGAGGAGGATCACTGGACAAAGGATTGTCCATACAAAGCTGAGTTGAAGAGGTTCTTTAAAATTTCGCAAACCTCAGCTGTGTTAACTGATCCATTTCCCAATCCAGGTCAAAATCTGGTTGATAGTGGAAATGCTTCCCCGTCACAAGTACTTATGTTGTCGGTTTCAAAACAGCAGAATGATGCTTTAATTTCGACAAGGAACAAAGATTACGGGAATCCGCAGCTGTCGAACGACAAAGGTAAAGATCAACCAAGTAGTTCGACAACAACTTCGACAGAAGTTGTACCGCCCATCATTCCTGAATTAACAATAAAACCGCCGAAGGGAGTAGTACACAAGTCGACATTTAATCCTCGCGCCAGAGCGGTGCAGCATTATAACATAGTGGAAGATTTGGCCCAATCACCATCCGCTATGTCGACTCTTGAAGTACTACAAAATTGCCCATCCCAAAGGCAGGCTTTGTTATCGGCTATTGGTGGGGTTGATCCTAAGGATTCCAATCTTGTATCTTTTGATCACAAAGGATACGATCCTCAGTTGCCAGCTCAACTAGCTTTCCTTATTCAAGTGAAAGCCCTCAACAAAACTGTTCACCGAACAATTATTGATGAGGGGGCATCTACATGTATTATGTCGATGAGTTGCTGGAAAACTTTAGGATCTCCAACCTTGTCGCGATCTTCGACGACATTAAAAGCTTTCGACGGAAGGACTTATACCCTGTACGGTATCCTTAATAACTTGAAGGTTGAACTGGGAGGAAAAACAGTAGAAATAGATGTTGAAGTCATCGATGGGAATCTTGACTACAACATCCTACTGGGAAGACCATGGATCTATGCCATGGCAGCTGTTGTGTCAACTTATTTTAGGAAGATCGCATTCCCGTTTGAAGGAGGGATTACGATCGTCGACCAACAAAACTTCCTCCCTAATGGTTCACAAGTTACAGGAAGCATTCCCATGATCCATGGAAGCAACCATTCACTTCAAGACATCGGAGTAGGCCTACTGAAAGACCCCACATTAATGGGAACTTTCGCACTTCCACCTCCATTATATATAGGGGAAGTAGCATTGGTAAGAGCCTGCAACATGATATCTTCCACGAAGATCTCAGAAGACGATATCAACATGGATCATGCAATGGTTTTGCCCCCAAGCCCTATAGAAATATTGTAGCAATCAATGTTTCGAGCATGGGAGGCGAACCCAATTAACGCTCATCAAGCGTTTGGGTAGATAGGTCTAGAGAATATGGTACCCCATTAGATCCTTGGTCGAAAGTACATGGGACTGACGAAGGAATTCTACAATCAATGTTGATTGAGGGGGCACCATGGAATGATTGCCACCATCGTTCCCTTCTTTCGGAATATGAAGAAGATACTCAACATGACCTTTACCACCCTTCAGTTTTTGAATTCCTATCAAATACTGTAAATACGGTGGATTCTGAGCGAAACTTATCCAATATTGAAGAGACTATAGCCATAAATATCTCGACTAAAACAAATGTTGTAGAGAATATTTATGTCGGCAAAGGTTGTTCCCCTTCAGAACTGGAAATATATAACGCTCTTTTTCGCGAATTCAGAGATGTCTTTGCTTGGTAATATGATGAAATGCCAGGCATTGACTCGAGTATCGTTGAACATGAAATTAAAATGTATCCTGATGTCAAACCAGTAAGACAACGGCTTCGGCAGGTGCACCCCAAGAAGGCCGCTGCCATTAAGGCAAAAGTTGAAAAACTTCTCCATGCTGGGTTCATCTACCCGGTTCCTCTAACCGATTGGGTATCGAATATTGTCCCTGTTATGAAGAAACAAGGGACAATTAGAGTGTGTGTCGATTATAGGGATGTAAACCAAGCTTGTCCGAAGGACAACTACCCTACACCCTTCATCGACCAGATAATTGATGAATGCGCCGGATGTGAAATCTTTTCATTTATGGATGGATTTTCCGGGTATAATCAAATAAATATCCGCCCACAGGACCAGTCAAAGACTGCTTTCATCTGTCCGTGGGGCACATTCGCTTATCGAAAATTACCCTTTGGTTTAAAGAACGCAGGGGCGACGTTTCAGAGGGCAATGAATTATGCCTTCCATGACATCAAGAACATCGTTCAACTTTATCTCGACGACCTTCCGGCTCATTCGCGAAAGCGGACTGATCATCCGCAGCATTTAAGAGCGATATTTCTACGTTGCCGACACTACAAGATAAGACTCAATCCGCACAAATGTGTGTTTTGCGTCGGTTCTGGTCGTTTACTTGGCTTTGTAGTCTCTAAGGATGGGATTCGGCTCGACCCTTGCAAGGTTCAGGCAATCATTAATTTGCCTCCACCTTCAAATTTGCTTCAGATTCAGAAACTCCAAGGGAAAGCAAACTTTCTGAGGAGGTTCATTCCAAATTACGCAGAACTTGCTAAAGGTTATACTCGTCTTTTGAAAAAGGATGTACCTTTTGTCTGGGATCAGGTGGCGCAAGATTCCTTTGATGCTCTGAAAGATTCTCTAGTAAAAGCATCATTAATGTATGCCCCAGACTATCAAAGATATTTTAACCTGTATCTGGCTGCAGCAGATACGACCATTGCGATGGTTTTAGTTCAAGAAGTCGATGGAATTGAACATCCTATATATTATTTAAGTAAAAACTTGAATGATACAGAAAGCAAATATTCTTATGTTGAAAAGCTAGCACTCGTGCTGTTCAAGCGATACAAAGATTTCGACATTATGTCCTCTTTCGGAAAACTACCATTCTATCATATTGCAACCCCATGACTTATATATTGTCGCGACAGTTGCTGGGGGGCAAATATTCAAAATGGATAGCGATCCTTCAAGAGTTTGATCTGGAATTTGTAAAATCCAAATCAAAGAAAGCTTTAGTTTTCGCAGAATTATTGTGCGATCTCCCATCATCGTCCAACGATGAAACATCAGAAGAATCAATCGTGGACGAAAGTTTGTTTCTGATATCTGCAAGCAATGAATGGTATGGAGATATAATAATTTATCTCCAAACCCAAAAATTCAGGCCTGACACCTCTCACTCAGAACAGAAGCGTATACGATACCAAGCGAAAGACTACATGATCGTCGGTGATACACTTTACCGTCGGGGTATCGATACAGTTCTGAGGAGGTGTCTCACCCATGAAGAGGCCGAAAAAGCCCTGAATGAGTGTCATTCAGGCATGTGTGGGGGGCATCAATCTGGATATGCTACAGCACAAAAAATCTTGCGAGCAGGATACTTCTGGCCAACCATGTTCAAAGATTGCATAACCGCAGTCAGAAGTTGCCATGCTTGTCAAATTTTCGATAGCAAAACCAGAAGACCACCCGCACCTTTACAGCCAATAGTTGCTGTTGGGCCTTTCGCCAAATGGGGCATCGATTTCATGCAATGTAACCCCACCTCGACTGGGGGGCATGGGTATATTATAGTCGCTGTTGACTATTTTACCAAATGGGCCGAGGCGATGCCTACATTAGATAACACTGGTGAAACAGCTGCCCTTTTCTTTTTCAATCATGTAGTCGCCAGGTTCGGCGTACCACAGGCCATAGTTACAGATCATGGGTCACATTTTCGCAATCACATGATGGTTGAATTAGCTGCCAAACTAGGGCTATCTCACGACAGCTCTACCCCGTATTATCCGCAAGCCAACGGACAAGTTGAAGCAATCAACAAGGTCCCGAAGCGTATGCTGCAAAGGATGATCGGGGTTCACAAAAGAAGGTGGCACCTAATCCTGTACTCAGCCTTGTGGGCTTACCGAACATCAGTAAAGAACGCGACCGGGTTCACACCTTTTCAACTGGTGTATGGCCTGGAAGCAGTCTTGCCAATCCAGTGTGAAATTTCGTCGCTTAAACTCGCAATTGATCTCCTCCCCGGAACTTCGGAAGAAGAGGCTCGTTTCTTGGAATTAATCCAATTGGATGAAACCCGTCATGACGCCGCTTTGGCTAACGAAGCCCATAAGAAACGAGTCAAGGCGCAGTTCGACAAAAATGTCAAATCCCGTGTCTTCTCAGAAGGTGACTTGGTCTTGCTTTATGACCAAGAATCCGATAAATTGGGAGCAGGTAAATTTAATTCTTTATGGATGGGCCCCTATATTGTTAAACGAGTGTTAGCAAAAGGAGCCTATGAGTTAATGGATTATGACGGAATTCCACTGGCGCAACCCCGTAATGGGTTGTACCTCAAGCGTTACTATGCTTAAATAGTAACCTGTATGCTTTTGTTGTATTTTGTTTTCGCTAAAGTGATTGTTTTGGTCGAGTGATCCATCTTTTTACATTTATTGCAGATGTCAAACCTTCTGGAGACATGTGTTAGATATGCCGACGAAGCGAGTCGTAGTTCGCGGAACCTATCTTCCGCAGCCTGGGCCATTTTTGATCCAAGCGGCGAGTTAGTAAGTTTCAGAGGTGTGTGTATTGGGCAATCAACGAATAACATCGCTGAGTATAGCACGTTGATAGAACTACTCTCTGATGCCATCACCCATGGTATACGCCGACTAATTGTCAGGCTAGACTCACAGCTCGTAATACTACAACTCAATGGTATATATCCCGTTCGCAATCCAGCTATTTATTGCATGTTCCTAAGGGTTAAGATTTTGGAAAGACAATTTGAGTCAATTCAATACCAGCATATTTCCAGAAACTTAAACACATTAACCGACTCATTAGCAAACTATGTGTTAGATAGACATTTGCGACATTTATAAAAAGAGACACATCATCAATGTTGTACATATGGATCATATAACTCAACCAGAATAAAAATCGAAAATCAAAATATATATGTAAGTTGTTTATCGTTCATACATAATGTTCTGTAAACAAGACAAAAATCGGTCATATGACCCAAAAACTCAAAAATGCTAGGGGGCACCCTAGCCTAGTGATGCTCATGATAGCACGTCACGGCCTGTGCAATCATGCGCAAGAGACGAGTCCATCGTCTAGGCACGCCAGTAGTATGCCGCTGCAACTGTAAAGGTAACTCATTAATCCTCACATCGGGAATGCCGAGAGTCTCTCAACCTGCTCCTGCACAGCTGTAAGGGTCTCGGCCACGTCAAGGTCGCGGAGAATAACTCTCCCAGCAGTCTCCCCTGCTGGGGCAGCAACTGGCGCTCTCGGGCGAACTGCTGGACGAACAGGACCAACATCTGCATGCACACATGAGTTTGATTAAAGTCTTGATAGAATAAAGCACAAGGACATTATAAATAAGAACAGTAAACAGTAATATGGTCGAAGATTTTACCAATAGTGCCCCACTGTTCGCCATCCGGCAGTACCAAGTCCGGATCACCTCGGAAATCCATACCAACATATGGATACTTAGAATAGACCATCTCCTGATGCTCGAACCACCTGAAGAAGGTATCAGTGAAAGAAATCTGAGATTGACCAGCATGCCTAGACATGTGATCAACCCATCTCTGCATGCGTGGCTCGGTAGGAGAAGGCAAGTCGAGTGCAATATACTGAGGCTGCATCAGTGGTATTTTCTCCAAGGAAAAGGCAGTCAGAATAGAACCAAATCCAAAGTTCTTCAGCTTCCCGTCCTTTACCTTGTTCAACTGACTTTTCATCTGAAGAAGTACTGCATCACACCAGTTGAATACTTTCGGTTGGAGACACTCCAAGGCGTGCTGCACATAAGATCTGTTGGCAACATGTAGAGATGCGCTACCGGCCATCCTACCAATAGTATACAGAATGGACCTGAGAGACCTGTCAGTAATCTCACGGATAATAACCTTGCCGTCTCTGCTCGGCTGGGACCCCTCCCTGCAATACTGGCGGACATAATCTCTCACGGAATCATTCCCTCTGGCCGAACCTGACAAAGAAATGGGGGCACCCTGCCTCGACAAACCAGTCAAGAAGTAAATGTCTACCACGGTCAAAGGGATGGATTTGCTCCTGATCTGAAATACTTGGTTAATAGGATCCCAAGCATCAAACATATACTGCAGTAAAGAGATCTGTGCTCTCATACTAGAGATATGGAAGAACTTCAGCAGGCCACAGTTCCGCAGCGTGTTCACCGTGACAGGGTCATGGAGGGAAACCATGTCCTCCTCTTCATGTTCTCGTTCTCGCCATGTGAGGGTCATTTTGCTCAAAAATCCCTGCAAAACAAACAAGAGAAAGAGTAAGCTCCTGGATTTGATGAAAAACTGGCAAAGTTTCATCAAAAACTGTGCAATAGAACTGCTTTTCTGAGATCAACGCAATTGGCAAGTGTCCTACCTGCGTTGAAGGTCAAACTGCCTTAAGGCAGCTTGACATTCAACGCAGGTTTCGAATGGACTGCCTGCGCTGATGGCAGAGCGCCCTAGCAAAACCCCAGAGGCTTATGGGAACAGGAAAACAGGCACAGAATGGAAAAAGGAAACCATGAAAAGAAAGAGCTAGAGTTTAGCTCCTACCTGGTCCAGACGGCGCTGAAAATCGTCCGCAGAATCTCCCGGAATCAGCTGGTGAAAATCAAGGGGGAAGAGGCACCTCCAAAGCTCCAACAAACCAAGTTCAAATGAAATGGTAAAATGAGAGGTAAAAACACCTTTTAATTGCTTTTTACGTAGTTAAAAGCGAAATATTAGGGTTATATTCTCATTTCCATGCAAATGTTATTCATTTCTAACTAGTTTGATGCAGCAATTGAGGATACAGCACTATCTTTGGAAAAGGCAAAGCTAGTCATGGTAAAAATCAAAGATTTGACCATATAATTTCGAGCAGTTTTAGCATAAAGTTCATGCTCGTTAAAAAATAAACGCAAGATCCGAGCAGTTTTAGTGCATAGTTCATGCTCGTTAAAAAATAAACATGAGATCGAGCAAGTGTTTCCACCTGCGTTTAAGCTCGTTAAAAAATGAACTATCCCGGTAAATAACCACTGTGAATGTAATATCATCAACCATTAAAGCCTTGGTCGTGTTTGCACCTGTCACCTCCACTTTTCATTTGGCTGATCGTTCACCTCCATATGATTGTTTACCCATTTTGAGGAACAGCTGCGAAGAGTGATTTCACCTAGCCATCCTTGTGACACTGCCGTGATTGGAATATTCCAACCTGTACCTGGAATCAGCTGCTAACCCTGTTTATCACTCGTTCCTCAAAAGACGAGTCTTCTTTAAGCTCTTTTCAACTGACTCGTAAAATATGAAAAGATTGCCGAGTTTTGGCCTCCCAGCTCGTTAAAGCGACCGGAAGAGCTATCCCTCCTCTAGATTTTAATCTTTTTGGACCTGAGGGATTATTGCACAAAAAGATCGAGCGCTTGTTTTATTCGGCTCGTTAAAACTATCGAAAACTCATCCCTTCTGTATTGTTTTATACTTTTTCGGACTTAAGGGATTAGATGACGAAAAAGGAATTTTGGAGTTGACTTTATGTACCTTTTCAGACTCTCTAAAAATGAAAAGGACCGAGTTATCCTTGTCGTTAGACTCGTTAAAATCATTAAATAGCGACAAACTTGTCTTTAGACGAGAACGAGTTTCACTATCGCTAGGCTCGTTAAAACATAGCGATGGGCTTGCCCGAAGGGCAGGTTATAGAACAAGCATATGTTATCCTCCTCAAGCTTGACAAAAATAAAGAGGTACTGGTCAGCAATGACTGGGGAAAAATTGGGAGAAACTAAAGAAAACTTTGATGGTAGCAAGTCGCTCTTGAACATGACACTTTTCCTCCGTATCACAATCAGGTTGGGTTGTTTCATTCACCGGTCACATCCATGGTCTCGCCATACCATCCATATTTGGTGTAATGCTACCGATCCATCGTATCAGTGTCGCCATATGTTCAAGAGAAGTCGTTCAGAAAGAGTCAACCATGTCCCATCCACTGCCATACATTATCCTTCATCCATTCATGACCGCCACCCTGAATCATATGTCACAGATCGTTTTCACCTCCATTAAAATCATTAGCTCCGTTCCGTGTCATTGATGTGGGATTCATTAAGGCCCTCCTGTGACGGATCGCTTCTTGTCGACATCAGCTCATTATCCAAGAAGTTGATCTAGGAACAACCCCTTCAGTACTTTGAAGCTTGCATGCCACAATGGCAAGTTTCTCACTTCCGGCGACAGGTATACATCAATGACCTTCGACCGAAAGATTTTGCGTGGTGTTCGACGCCAAGTCCTTTATTCACACCACGTGAATTGTACTGCAGTACCTTGAGGGTCATCATCATTATCGGTGATTCCTCTCGCGCTTGTTAACGGTTTACATCATTGACTGGTAATCAGGCGATGTCTTTCCATGTTCGACTTCAGAACAATTCTCACATGGATCGACTTGTACTTAGAGTGAAGATCGAACGAGTTTGAAGACGCCGGATCTAGTTTCATCCATCCGGGCTACGATATATATTCAGGAAAGATAAAGACATTGACATGTACATCATTGCAGCAGATAATCATCCTACTCAAAGGATGATAATTTCATCAAAATTATCAGTCTATCATCAGACGATTGTCTGTTCTATGTACAGAAAAATGAATTTATAAAGCTGAGCATGGGAATGCCCGCCTCAGCAAGATCATGAAAGCAGTATGGAAAATAATGTATTGTATTGCATTGTATTACAGGTCTCCTCCCAGCATTGGATGAACTTCGGATCCCCCTGATAAAGCATTTCGCCCGATAAACAACCTCATACTTTAGGGGGCAACTGTTATAGACATTTTTGTGCCTTACAGCATTGAGCATGAAATGTCCATAATCTAAGGGATCCAAAGTCCCTAAACATGTTGTTCCTACCCCTAGAGGAACAAGGCTAACAAACCACAGCAATTCACAGAAGTTCTCCACCAAAAACTGCTCAAAACAAGTCAATTCAGGATCATTTCAGTGGCTACACTAGCTGTTTGCGCTGAATGTCAAAGCCAACACTGGCTACCTGCGTTGAATGTCAACTGGAACAAAGGCTACCTGCGCTGAACGAGAGTGGACAAGTGGCAGGCTCATTTCTCAAGGTGTCAAAACCCAGGAAGCTTCCAAAATGACACTTGCCTTAGGGAATTCGACTGGTGATGAGTAAGAGGTTCCAAATCTCCAATTGGAAGCAAGAACCTCCAAGTGGACTCAAGAACTGACAGAGGGAGAGGACACTAGTCAGATCTCAAGCTGACTCATCCTCTCTCCAAACATCTATATATGGATCTCTCCTCCATGAGATCTGGAGGCTGGAATTTTGTTATTGCAAAGAATTGCTGTTGGTTTGAGACTGGAATCATTGGGTGCTTAATGCTTTGAAGGGGCTGAAGATAGGAATTCCATTTGCTGGGAAGGAGATGCTGGATTGGAGCCCTCTGGGTTGTATCTCTTCCTGAACCTTGTTATTCATCAATAAAGCTATCTTGGTCTCTCCTATATGCTGATGTATTTTGATGTATGAATGTATTAGTGTATTTGGTTTATTTCTAATCCTAAATCAGTGATGAATGTGAATATCTGTCTTTGTGTAGTGTTCTTCTCTTGTCTCAAGTAGCTGTTCTCTTGTGATCTTGCAGGAAGTTGTAGCTGGATAAGCAAGAAGGCAAGTAGCTGTGAACACCCAAAGAGAAGAGAGATTGGATTGAGGGACAAATGGAAGACACCGGTAAGTCTATTGATCTCTCTTCTTTCACATTTCATAAAGGAAGAAACCAGTATAGCTGTACTCGTTTGTTGCTAAGGCACTGTCACACCTTAGGTGGATAGGATCGTCCTGCATAGGCATTTTTCCCCACAACAGAGCCAGATGGCATTCATGAAACAAACCTTCAAATTTGGGAAGTATGGATTGCAATCAGTCAGTGAGAGGCAATTAAGGTTCTTTCACTATGCTGGTGAGATGGAGAAATGAAATATTGCTCAGGAGCAACTCAGAATTCCTGAACAGTATTTACCATGAAGATTCAGTGTAAATGCGAGCAATTAAGAATTTCACATTCATAACTAATTCTGAAGAAAACATAATTAACAACAGAGATTGAGCTTAGGGTGTTTAATAAACAAATCCTGAACTATTCCTTTTCTCTGATGCTAAGACCATTAAACATACAGCATATGCGGGTTTTGTAAGCGAAGAGAACATAAAGACACGGTTCAGAAAACTTATTGTATCATGAAATAATGCAGGAATCCTGCAGCAGCAAGCAATCTCATCACAACACATCAAACAACGCAGAACTTCAGGAACTTCATCAGCTTCTTGTATTCAAAGTCTGAAATTACAGTGTAGCTCTTCAGAAGAAAAATCAACAACCCCAAATGCGTTCAGCGAGGGGATATATATACAAAAGGTGGTTCAAAATATCTGAAAGATGAGTCATTAACTCATAACTTTCCTTACCAACTCCTTAAGATTAGTAGATACAAAAGTTATTGCTATTGAAAAGATTAATAAACAGCTGTTTATCTTTGTCAGAGATCCTTGACTTTGGAACCAACTGGGCCGGCCGACTGATTTGCATTCATTTCGGGAGTCTTTGCTTTTTTGCTGCTTTGCCACGACGCTGCTGTTTTAGTCACATCATTTGTACTCATCCATTGTGCCCAGTCACCATCCTTGTCATTCAGTTGCCCTTTTCGCTTGTCATTCCAGGTAGACTAGACATATGAGTCATTTGAAAAATGCTGATTTGTGAGTGATCCAAGGATTTTGATCAACAAACTTGTTTTATCAGAGTAATGTTTCTATCATGCCTTTCCACCACTCTTCTGTAGGCAGTTGGTGCCTCTGTAATTTGATTAAAGTCTCATCAGCTTCAGTGTATTTATAGTAATTTGGAGGCACTTCAAAAAGATGTCTAATTTCATGCTCAATAAAAAATAGATTCTCCAGCTTATCATAAAGACTTTGTCCAGATGGGGGCCTTGCTTCCTCTGAGGTGGCTAAGGATGCTGTGATTTGATTGGTGGCATAATTGTTGACCCTCTTGGCATAATGTTCATGTGATAATAACCTTCCTGCACTGGTTACCACGCTGGGAAGCCCTCTGCTATGTAATGCTGTAATTTTGGCAATAAATTCATTTACCTCTGTTTGCATTTCTTGGCACTTTCTATCCAATGCCTGCACATAATTCCTCAGGGTAAGCACCCTCTTTATTAGCAAGATGGTATCTGTCCTGTTCCTGATACCCATTTCTGCTAGTTGAGGGCCAGTGCGATTGTTGAGGACTTGGATCATTCTGTTGGCTAGCTCAGGCATATTCCCCAAAGATGCTCTGGCTTTCTGATTTTCAAATTGAGCCTTGTTTATGAGATCTATTTGCTCATGGATGGTCTCAATGGATTGCCATTGGTCTGTGATGGACTGACCAATTTTGGCCCATAAGATTTTCTTGACTTCAATTAAAATTTTGTCAAGAGTAAGCTCCTTTTCTAATTCTTTTATCCTTCTTTCAAGAGCCCTTACCTCTCTTGTCTTCTCAGCTATATTCTGTTTTGATTTGTCATATTTTTCTTCAAGCATAGCCAATTTCTCTTTAGCCTCCTTTAGTTCTGCCATCTGTGCTTCAAGAGCTTCTAGTTCTTTCATCATATTTTGCATATTAAGGCTGGGTGCCTGTTCTGATGTTGTTGCTGGTGCTGTCACTTCTGGAGCTAGTGCTGAGCCTGAAGGGCCTGCCTCTGATGTTTGTCCAGTGGGAGGACCTGCTGAAGTAGTTACAAGAGGCACATCTTCAATGGCTGTAGATGTCTGTGCTGGTTGAGTTGGTAATTCTCCTTGTTTTGCTTTTAATGCTACCTCCAAGGCACCCTCTGTTTCCACCAATCTCTTATGTAAGGTCAAGAGTAGAGCAACCACATCTTGATCCTTCTTTTGCTGTGCAACATCTTCAGTTTGAGGGTGAAGGGTAGCTGGTAGCTTGATTTGCTTTCTCAGGGCTGCTATATCCTCATCTTTTTTCTTCATTAAGGCCTGCACACCTTTAGGGTCATTGGGATCGTGTCCCAGCTCTATGATGATTTCTTCCAAGGACTTAATTCTGTTGTCCTTGGCCTGAGATGATGCCTTTTCCAACTCTAACTGAGCAGCAGTATTATGTAGAGAATTTTGTAACCTGTGTGCCAATAAAGTTTTGTCAGCCAAGGTAGAGTACACCATCTCCCCAGTTTGCTTATGCAGCTCAATCTGATCCATGGGGTGGATGTCTTTAGCAAAAACCTCCAAATTGGTTCTAATATAGTCAGCAGCTGATTGAGGTTGCTGCATAGTAGGCCTAAAATGACTAAGAGTCATTTTTCCTTCTTGAATATCATAGGTTGACATTAGCCTCTGCTGATTAGTTGGTGCCATCCTTAAGAGTTGATTGTAGAGCTGGTATCTAAGTGGCTCATTTCTTGCCTTGATGTCTGTGAACTGCTTCTTGATACTAGAGTCTGCCTTGGTTTGCTGCGTTGAAGAACTTACTTCTGCTCCTTGTTGCATTTCTTGCTCCTGCTGTAAGGAGCTGGCCGATGTTTCGATGCTAGGAGGAAGCATAGTCTCAGCTGGTCTTTCAGGCATTTCCTCCTCAGAGAAGGGATTTAGCCTCTGTCGCTTTTCCCCTGGTTGATCTGTTGAGGCTGTTAGAGGAGTTTCCTCTTGCCTATCCCTTTTCTTAATCCTTTCTTCATTGGCTGGTGTTTGCAATATTGGGATTTCAACTGTTGTTTCCTGCATTGGAGGGGCTTGCCCTTGAGCTTGCTGATCTGTAGAAGCAGGTTGATCAGCCATTTCTTCTTGTTGTTCCACATTGGGGAGCTGCTCTTCTTGATGCATTTCTTTCCCTTTAGCTGTGGCTGTTGCTTGGACAACTGCTTGGGCAGATTGCTGGGGAACGGTGGAAGAGGAGGCGCTTTCTCCAAGATGCCCAGGGGCTGAGGAAAATACCTGTCCAACATACTCTAGGTCAACTGCTTTTTCAAGCCCCTTAATTGCTTTTTGTGTTAATTCCTCTGCAGAATAATCTTCAACTAATGTACCTTCTATCCACTCTAGTTGGTTAGCATATTTTTCAATTTGTGGAATGCTAAAGTGGTCATAGCTAGCAAGCCTGTACTTGATTCTCCTAAGGCTTATGAAATGATTAGGGTCATATGGTGCCCAATAGAAGCTTTTTTTTAGCTGGAAGCTTTTTAGGATTTTATCTGCCTCTTCCCAAGCTTCCTCTCTCTTATTAAAAATGAATGGACCTAGTTGGTGCTTGATTTTGAGCTGTGCTTTCTTATTTTTGCTATGGAAGTGAACCATGTCTGCATTGCCAAATTGCCGAAAGTATTCCAGGGTGAAAAGTCTCATGGGAACACACTTTGGCATTCTGTATGGGGCTAACTCACAGCCATATATTCTGATTACTATGTGATCTTGGTAGAAGTACCAATCACCAATGCTATAGTTCTTTGAGAGTTGGAGAATCTTCTGCATTTCATCTGTGAATCTAGGAGGAGGAGAAATCATCAGCAAGGACAGGGCTGGGTGGATGAACAGATCAATAAACTCACAGTAGGTGTATGGAGAGTAAAAGATATGGTGAGTGATTGATGACCAGAATATTACAAATCTTTTTTTTCCCTTTGCATCTAACTTCTTGAGGAAAACAGGAAAGCTATCAGGCTGATTGTACAATAGCAAATGATATATATAGGAGGTGTATTTGAATACCCTCTCTCTCTCCAAATTCATGAACTGTTCATGAATCTTGTCGGCTATAAATGTAGCATAGTCATACTGGACAGCAGGAGGCCTTCCTGGGGTAAACATAGACAGCATGACCAAGATTGTTTCATCCACATATTCACTGGTGTTGTACCCCAAGATGTAGGACATCATGTTCACTAGGAGTTTGCCTATGTCATTGAACCATTCATGCAGGAAAGGAGGAGGCTGCTGAGGTTGGGAATCTGGCCGCATGAACAACTGAGCAATTCTTGTAATTTGTGAGCTGGACAGCTTGGCACCTTGCTCTAGAAGAAGTTGCATGGAAAGTGGAGTTAGTGGCTTTGCTGACTGAAACTGTAGCATTTGGTTGATGGCTTTAGGAATGATATGGAATAATACAGAGCCTGAAGGACTCAGAACAGCCCTTTTATTGGGGTCATAATTTGCGCAGCATTGGTGAATCAAATCAGGGAAAACATTCACCTGAGGGAGATAATAGACTGGTAAGTGGGACTTCCAGATTCCCAAGATGTCAGTACCATTTCAGTGTCTTTCTCTTATCTCAGTAATAACTGGAACATGATATCTGCTTGATAATTCAATTACTTCAACCATCTGGTAATCCCTGTCAGCCAGGGATAACCACTCCAAACTCTTATGTGGGGCATTTAGAGGGGCAACGTTTAGAACCACAGGAGTCTCCATTGTTTGATTATGACTTAGAAATGGATTGTGCTTGGGTTTTAGCAAAAGTAGCACTGAACGGTGGTTTATGAGGGGTGAAGTGATTTACAGAGAGAAAGGGGTGAATTAGGTGAATAAAAGGCAACAGCTTGCTGAGAAAGTGAAAGGAGGCAATGCTGGGAATGCGTGCTGCTTTTATAGCGGAATTTGTCTGCTAATGGTTTTTGGTTACAAATGCAGAGGAAGCTGTGGGAATTCAACGAAATTTGAACCTGGGACCTTCTTTCAAATGAACTTGGGGCTGAATTAGCAGATGGAGGGTCTTAGTACTCAGGAATTTGACCAGCTATTATGCTTTTTTCTTTTTTAATGCAGAAAACTCGGAAGACCAGGGTACGCAGAGAAAACGGTAAATACCTGGTAATTGTGAGGCCGAGGGTGTTTGAGAATTGGTGAATTTGCAGCGGTAGCAGCTCAGGAATTGAATTTTGGAGTTGGCGGAGAAACGACGTAAAAACAGCATGCAGGGAAGTACAACACTCGTCCAATAGAAATGCGAAAAAATCGTGATTTTGCGCGAAAATATGTGAAAAATGGGACTTTTGGCGCCTTTTTGCGAATGACGTCAGCATGACGTCACTGGTCGGGCCCAGGTACTGTGGGATGACATGGCGACGCGTGATCGGGCTGATGTGGATGGATGACGCGGCGGCCATGTCAGATAGACAGTGAAATGGCAGTTGACCTGACCGCTGACGTGAGCGAGGACGTAGGGGCGGGAACAAACGGTGGTAAGCGGTTTATCAGACTGCCTTTGGTACGGGCCTGGTAATTGTTAGTGGCCGCCCGACGCAATAGCAAGCGGAAACGCGTCCCTGGCACAACGTCATCCCACTGACAATTTCGGGAGGTAAAGGACGGATGGTGGAGGGGTTTCGAAATTCCCGAGGACCATCGGATGGGAGGGCCCAGATCCGACGACGGACGGGAGGACAAGCCGCCAGCGCGATAACGGCGGGACCCAACCATTATTAAATTGTTTTCTTTTGATAAAGCACGGAGACATGAAACTTTGGATAAACGGTAAATGAGGGTTTGCGGGAATTTATATAAGTGATGCGGAAAAGAGGGAAATGACATTATAAAGTGTATAGCGGGTGAGGGTTATTAAATTAACCAGGTGTCAATTTAATCCCCGAACATAGTATGGACAACTATATACATGAAAGTCTTTGATTTTGTCACGCTTTCCGAACTTTAAAATATATGGCTATAATGCCCAAGGGGGGGTATGTACATATTTTTTGGGTTTTTTGCATAAAATGCTATAATAGTAGGGGAAGAGGAACACTTAGGGAGCTATATAATAAGGTTAGAAGTCAATATGAATTGGAGATGTGAAAGAGGAACAAAGAGCTAAGTTTAAGGAGTAAACTTAGTTTTAGAAGTAGATCAGAGTGAGAAAGGATTTTACACAAGAAATGTGGCTTTCTTGTGTGATGGAAACCAACACTTTGGCTTAATATTTCACAAAAGATAAGGTGATGCTAGGACTTGTTGGGCAAATCCCAAGGTGCATTGGAGGGATGTTAGAAGGAGATTTAGTGGGGAAAAATAGGGAAATTAGACATGCTTCCATAGTTTACCATAAAAATGCTGTATAGATACCTCTGCGAGTGCCAATATGTGCCTTCTTGATCAAGGCCAAAACTGAAGAGAATCAGGCTTCTGCAACTCCTGGCTACCTACCCATCTTAACATTCCTAGCATTTTTTGTTACTTCAGGGAGGGTGCACTTAGACTTGCAAACCCTCATTTGCTCTTTTTCTTTTTCTTTTTCTTTTTCAAATGACTTGCTATCTAAACTACCCTTATTACTTCCAAGGGCCCAGATTAAACAGTTGGGCGCTTTTATTCTCTACCTAACTACTAATCTGCCAAGCTTAAACTGTTTGGACAAATTTTCTTTCTCTATTCTACAACATCAATTTAAACATGGCATGATCCAGATTGAACTGTTGGATCACCCATTTAACAAAAGGAAGAGTACCAAAACCATTTAGGAATGTGTTTGTGCACAAAAATATGGAGTCTTTGCAGCATCAAAGCTGAACATATTTGGAACTTCCCATGCCAATCATGAAAAATGAAACCTATTGGTATAGGAGGCTAACAACCTCAAGGAGAATAAGGCCAATATCCTATGATTCATCAATCGGTTTTCAGTAGCATTCAAGGAAAATATTGAGTTTGAGGAGCCTACATCATTAGAGAAACCCATTCGGAACCTAAAGCATTGTTTTGAGCAATCAAAGCACAGATATGAGACTAAGACGAAATGGAAAGGTAATGCAAAGAATAAAGGAAAATGGGAAAATAAGAGAACAAGACCTCAAGATACAAGTAACAAAGAGAATGCAAGACCACATAATAAGTTCAATGCATTTGATAGAGGACAAGGATTTTGGTATCAGGAGAAAAATGAGGGTGCGGGTTGGAAGCCTTTGCAGCGTTGGACTTGTGGATGAGAGCATCACAAGAGAGATTTTCCACAACATCAGGGTGGTATACTGCAGATCTACAACGCTCAGGAGGCACAAACAGTGGGAGATGTTGGACAAAGTATTTCTCATATTTATGCAGCACTGGATAATAGGCAGGAAAATCACCAGGCATCTATTATTGAGATGGATGGTAAGATTTTTGATCAAGTTGTTTCTATTTTGATTGACCCTAGATCTACTTATAGTTATGTTAATCCTGGCCTGGTGGATAAGTGTGGTTTGAATAAAGAAGTTCAAGCAGAGTCTTGGTTGGTGTAGTCAGTCATAGGTACAAAGAAGAGAGTTCATTACTGGGTAAGATCTAGTGCATTTGAGTTGAATGGTATGCCTACATCAACACATTTGAATTTATTGTCGTTGGGATCATATAGAATGTTGTTGGGCACGGATTGGTTGTATCTTCATAGGACCAAGGTATACTTTTATGACAAGGCTATTAAGTGTCTGGATGACAATGGGGAACAAAGAGTCTTACGGAGTAAGAAGAAGGAAACATTATTTAGAATGGTGACATCTATGCAGGCGAAGCAGAGTCATAGGAAAGGGTGTGTTTTATTCATGGTGCATATATCTAGTGACAAAGGTAAGGAAGTTGAAGATGAGGACATCTTGAGTAGGTACCTGGTTTTACAATAGTTTCAGGATGTGTTTATGGTAAATATTTCAGAGTTGTTGCCTCATAGTGAAGTGGACTTTTCTACTGAGTTGGTACCAGGGGAAACAACAACATCAAAGGCACCTAACAGGATGAACACACCAGAGTTGGTGGAATTGAAGTTGCAGTTGTAGGAGATGCTTGACAAGTGATTCATTACGCCAAGTGTATCACCTTGGGGTGCACTAGTGTTATTCGTGAAGAAGAAGGATGGTACTCTTAGGTTATGCATTGATTATAGGTAGTTGAACAAAGTGAAAATCAAGAACAGGTATCTATTGTCGAGGATTGATGACTTATTTGACCAGTTGAAGGGAGAAACAATGTTCTCAAATATTGACTTGAGATCCATATATCATTAGGTACGCATTAAAGAAGAGGACATCTACAAGACTTCTTTCTGGACTAGGTATGGGCATTATGAGTTTATTGTAGTTCCATTTTGTTTGACATATTCTCCCAAAATACTTTTATTTGCTTGATGAATAGTATATTGTTTCCTTATCTGGAGAATCTTGTTATTGTATTCATTGATGATATATTAGTATATTCTAATAATGAGGAAGAACATGCCAAAAATTTAGCATCAGTATTGAGATTGCTGAGAGAGAATCAATTGTATGCTAAGCTCAATAAATGTAGTTTCTTTCAAACAAAGGTACACAACTTGGGGAATTTGGTTTCCAAGGAAGGCATGGTAGTGGATCCGAAAAAGAGAAGGGTTATCATGGAGTGGGTGGTTCCTAGGAATGTGGATGAGGTAAGGTCCTTTATGGGGTTGGAATGTTATTATAGTAGGTTCATTGGGAGCTTCTCACAGATTGCTTATCCTATTACAACGTTGCAAAGGAAGGGTAAGAAGTTTGAATGAATAGAGGAATGCATAGCCAATTTTGTGCACTTGAAATAATTGTTGACAAATGCTCCAATTTTAAATATTGCAGATCCAGAAAAAGAGTTTGTGGTATGTAAAAATTCTTGCAAGAGAGGTCTTGGTGGAGTCCTTATGCAAGAAGGATATGTAGTATGCTATGAATCAAGGAAACTTAATGAGCACGAGCAAAATTATACAACACATGATCTTGAGTTAGTAGTGATCATCCATGCTTTGAAGATGTGGAGGCATTATCTTATTGGAAGGAAGTTCATCTTGATGAGTGATCACATTGGATTGATGTATCTATTTGAACAACCAAATCTAAATTCAAAACAAGCTATATGGTTGGCCATGATCAGTGAGTTTGAATTTGAGATCATTTATGTAAAGGTAAAGAGAACAGGGTTGCACATGCTCTGAGAAAAAAGAGTACAGGTAAATCACATTGCATATATGAGTTCATATGAGACAAATCTACAAGATCGGATCTTGTAGGAAGGTCGATGGGATGATAGGTACATGGAGCTTATCCATAGGTTACAATAGGGTATAGGTGATCAGGATATGGACTACTATCTCACAACAGATGGCTTAGTCGAATTTAGGGATAGGATATATGTGTCGGACGATAGTGAGCTCAAGAAGCTTATATTGAGGGAATTTCATGCTAAGCCATATTAAGGTCACCCAGGATATCAGAAGACATTGATAGCAGTGAATAAGTTATACTATTGGCCGAACTTGAAGAAAGAAGTGGCATAGTTTATGGCTAGGTTCTTGGATTGTCAACTAGTAAAAGCAGAGTGTAAGCATCCAGGTGGTCTACTACATCCGATTCCGATTCCAGAGTGGAAAGGGGAGGTAATTTCCTTGAACTTCATTACATCTCATTGAGGACATCTAGAGAGCATGATTCCATCACGGTTATGGTGGACCGGTTGACAAAGGTAGCACATTTCATTCTAGTGAAGTCTATGTATTGTGTTAGATAGGGATGCCAAGTTCACTTCTAGATTCTGGAAAGAGTTATTTGCAGGTTTGGGTAGAGATTTGGCCTTCATCATAGCTTATCATCCATAGACAGATGGACAAATAGAGAGGGTCAACAGGATATTGGAGGGTATGTTGAATATGTATGTGATGCATCAACAACGGAAGTGGGAAGGGTATCTTCCACTGGTTGAGTTTTCTTACAACAATGGGTACCAAAAATATTTGAGGATGAGCCAGTTTGAGGCACCTACGGGTAAAGTTGTAATACTCCCGTCAATTGGAGTGATCCAGTGAATAGGGTGTTGATTGAACCAGACATGTTGGAATAGATGGAATAGTAATTGTAGGTAATCAAGAAGAATTTAAAGGCAACACAAGATAGAAAAAAGATTTATGCATATAAGAATAGTTTTTTTAAGGAGTTTCAGGTTGGGGAACTGGTGTACTTGCACATCAAACCCAAGAAGATCTCCTTAAGGATTGGAACATGTGCCAAGTAGGCACCTCATTTTTGGGGACCTTTCAGGATTCTTGAGAGGATTGGACCAATAGCATATTGACTTGCACTGACTTCGACAGTGAAAGTCCATGAATTTTTCCATGTTTCATTGCCTAAGAGGTATGTTAAAGATGTTGATCATGTAATTAACTGGTTTGTATTTTAGGTGGAGACAGAAGGAGAATTCTAGCCAGAACCTCAGTGCATTTTGTAGAGAAATATGCTCATGCTCCAAAACTGAGTAATCAAGCAGGTTAAAGTGCAATGGAAGCACTTTGGTCATGATGAAGCTACATGGGAGATGGCAGATCAGATGCAGGCTATGTATTCTTCTCTATTCGCTAGTTAAGCAAATGTTTTTGGTATATATTTTTGTGTGATGTTTTGGTATATATATATATATATATATATATATATATATATATATATATATATATATATATATATATATATATATGGATGTAAATGTCTCCATGAGTTTTTTTATAAAGCTCCAATAAGTGGTATGGGTGTCATGTCATTATGGTTGTCATGTGGTTATGTTTGGCATGTTAGTTTTCTTTTCATTAGGATGATCAATGTAAATACTGCAATGAGCTAAGTTATAAAGCTCCATGCGAAGTATTTTTTGCTTTTTAGTAGTCTTGCTAGTTGTATGTGTCATTGAACACCAAGGACAGTGTTCCCTCAAGGGGGAGGTTTCTATAACAACCCTGGATAAAAATCCATGTAATAAAGTTAATAAAGGAAAAATAATTACCATGGTCATGGGACACATATTCCAATTTGAATGTTTTGAAAAAACATAGTGATGGGGATCACTTGTGATTAATTAATGGCTATGGAAATTGGAAAAGGCAATGAAAAAGGATTTGGAAAGCAAAAGTGGCATTAATTTGTTGAAATATGGCAACAAGAATATTCCAATTTAATTTGTCCTTGAATTAAATTGTGAATTAAAATCGAATTTAGTCTTAATAGCTACTTGGAAATAATAAATTAATTCATTTTGAATTAATTAGTTGGAGAAATTCAAGTTAGAAGTCTTTCTGAAGTCATGCAAGAGTTATCCCTTAAATTAAGGATATAAGATTGAGTTATATTTGAGTTGTAATTAGTTAACTTAGTTTACTGAGTTAAGTCCAGTTAAATTAGTTCCAAACTATTTGAGGAACTAATAATGAGTTTACAGTCAGTTGATGCATGCATGCATCCAACTAGTGCTACTCCAGTTAACTGAAGATTCCCTCATCAGAAACTCATGCATGTCTATTCTGAGGAAGACCCAGTTGAGATTAAAGACAAGGACAATGTACTTTCAGTTGCATGTGTTTTCTTATAAATAAAACTCATGCATGCAGTAAGGAATCATTCCTTGAGGATTGCGTAGTTCTGACATTGTGTGAGAGTGATCATCCACTTGGTTGAAGGTGAATCATCCTAGAGGAACAATGCAAGGAAATAGGAGCTTGAAGGGCAGAGAGGAACGCTGGAGAGAAACCATGATTTCCTGTGAGCATCTATAAGGATTGTTCTGAGAGTTGGATGGCTGTTAGAGCTAAGGCTTTGTATAATTCCTATGTATTTCCACCTTATATGATAATACAGATAGTGGGGTTTTTAGCTAAGGCTTTCCCCAAAGGATTTTCATGTGTATTGTGCATTGATTCTTCTTCTTCTGGTTATATGTGTTCAACTCGATCTTTAAGCTTCCACAAATTGATATTAGAAGTAGGTTATAGTATTCTGCTTTGATTTATATTGCATTATTGGGTTAACCTACACACAAATTTTCTACATGGTATCAGAGCTAGATTTGTAGATAATTTCTACATGGTATTGGAGCTGTGAACAGTATACTGAGAATAGAATTTGAAGTTTGAAGTTCGGGGTTGCAGGTGCAAATCGAATTCATATCATACTTCAAGGTTGGCCAATGGCATTCTATGGCTTGAGACTCGAGTATACCTTGGAAGGTAGCTCGAATTACATAGCATGGAAAGATAGAATGGAGGCTGTATTAGAAGACAATGGCTTGAAGGATTTCATTGATCAAGAAATCCCAAAGCCAGCTTCAACTAATGCACAAGAATTGGTTGAGTGGAAGAAGTGTGTGGCGAAGGCGAGACAGATCATCCTTGAGGGAGTTCGAGACCATATTGTCTCGATTCTCCATGGGAAGGATACTCCATTTTCAATGTGGAAGACATTGAAGGACCTCTACCAGAACAATAGTGACTAGAGGAAATTGGCGCTCAAGGATAAGCTTTGAAGAATCAAGATGGAGAAGGGCGATACTATTTCCACATATTTGAAAAAGCTCACCACTTGCAGAGATGAGATTGGCAGTGTGGGAATAACTACTGCCGATGATGATATGGTGAACCTCGCTCTCCTTGGCCTTCTAAAGAGTTGGAATAGCTACTAGGACTTTGTGAATGGAAGGGAGAAACTATCGGATTGGGAACGACTGTGGTTGGATCTGATGCAGGAGGAGATCAGGAGGAGCACACGAGATGGTTCTTCATCCAAGGATGATGATGAAGAAAACCTGGCCTTCGCAAGTAAGACAAGGAAAAGGAAGGGTAAGGCTTCCCATTCCAAATCAAATTCTTCTCATGGAGGGAAGAAGGGTGACATGTCTAAAGTGAGATGCTTTAATTGTCACAAGATGGGACATTATGCAACTAATTGCCCATCAAAGAAGTCTAAGAAGGGATCCTTGGAAGGATCGGAAGGTGAGGCATTAGCCTCTCAGTTTGAAATGGACTTTACCCTCATCACATGCAATCATGGGTTGTGTCTAGTATCTTGATAGTGGAGCCTCTTTCCACGTGACTGGTGATAAAAGTTTATTCAGTGCCTTAGAGGAGAAAGACCTCAAGATGTGCATAGAGATGGGTGACAACGGAAGGTATAGTGTTTCAGGAGTGGGAATGGTTGATTTTCAGAGGGAGCTTGGACCTTTTATCACCTTGACAGATGTGATGTATGTGCCTGGACTGAAGAAGAACTTGGTATCGATCGCGATGTTGGAGGATAAAGGCTATGATGTTGTCTTGAATTAGTAAAGGAAAGGCGTTCCTAAGACACATAGCCACGGGTCAGACCAAGAGGATAGGGAACTGGGTGAAGAACCTCTATAAACTAGAGGTAGATGATTGTGCAGCATTGAGTACGAAAGTAGAATTAGTGCAAGGCCAAGACATTGGCGAGTTGTGGCATAGGCGGTTGGGCCATTTGTATTATGAGGCTTTGAAGATAATGCAACAGATATCTACAAGACTTCCCAAAGGTAAACTTGAGCAAGTTGACACATGCAAAGGTTGTACCTTGGGAAATTACACCAAGTCTTCCTTTCATGATCGAGACAGTTGAGCAGAGGCTATTTTAGAGCGAGTTCATACTGATGTGTGTGGACCATTCTCGACGGCATCCACAACGAAGCAAAGGTATTTTGTGATTTTCATTGATGACTATTCTCGGAAATGCTGGATTTATTTCATGTAGAAGAAGGACCAAACTTTCACAAAGTTTTGTGAGTTCAAAGCTTTGGTCAAGAAAGAGTCAGGGAAGAATATAAAGGCCTTAAGAAGTGACAACAGTTGAGAATATGTCTGTTAAGAGTTTAAGGACTTCTGTGCAGTGGAAGAAATTAAACGAGAGTTGATGACACCTCATAAACCACAACAGAATGGGGTGGCTGAGAGGAAGAACAGAACTATTGTGTAGGTAGCATGGGAAATGCTGCATGGCCAAGGGCTGCCACTTCACTTGTGGGCTAAGGCATGCAACAAAATGATTTATTTGCAGAATAGAAGCCCACATCACATACATGGGATGAAGACACCAGAGGAAGCTTTCTCCGGTAAGAGACTAGATGTGGGTTAGTTCAAGATCTTTGGCTCATCGACATATTTCCATGTGACAAAGGATGCACGGAAGAAGCTTGAGCCGACAACAGAGTTGGGGATACTTGTGGGGTACACTGATACACCTCACAACTATCGGGTGTATTTTCCTACCAGTCAGAGGATAGTGGTTTGCAGAGATCTCAAGTTTGATGAGCAGAAGGCCATGTGAGTTTCTCTTCAAAGGGAGCTCTAACTACAGTCTATGGAGGAACTGCTGGTTCCTAAGGAGGAGGAGCCTCATACTGATGTGGAGCAGCCGCGTGTAGAGGTTCCAGGAGTGGAGACATCCACTCAAGCAGAGTCTTCCAGATATGGATGGAAGCACACAAGAGAAGCTGACAGATTGTTGGAGGATGCAAGAGAGAATGTGGGAGCACCGTCTTCTCAGCGCAGACAGAGGAGGCCACCTGAGAGGTACACTAGATACATGGCCCTTGCCAGGGAATGTGTTGAGACCGAGCCATCTTCCTTTGAGGAAGCAGTGCAATAGCTGATTTGGGTTGATGCTATGGTGGAGGAGTATGACTCCATAGTTCGTAACAGTGTTTGGGATGTGGTTCCGAGACTGGAGAACAAGTCAGTTGTGAGTTCCCGTTGGCTTTACAAGGTAAAGCAAGCTGCTGATGGTAGTGTGGAGAAGCATAAGGCAAGGTTTGTTGCCCGTGGCTTTTCACAGGTCGAGAAGGCCATGTTGCTGCAATATATTTTGACAGAGGAGCAAGATGCTGACATTTTGAAAAAGGCATTGTCAAAGTGTAAATTTGAGTTCCATAGAGATAGGATCGGGGTAGCAGATAATCCCTTTCTTGTTGATAGGGAGTGTTGAAATATGGCAACAAGAATATTCCAATTTAATTTGTCCTTGAATTAAATTGTGAATTAAAATCGAATTTAGTCTTAACAACTACTTGGAAATAATTAATTAATTCATTTTGAATTAATTAGTTGGAGAAATTCAAGTTAGAAGTCTTTTTGAAGTCATGCAAGAGTTATCCCTTAAATTAAGGAGATGAGATTGAGTTATATTTGAGTTGTAATTAGTTAACTCAGTTGATTGAGTTAAGTCCAGTTAAATTAGTTCCAAACTGTTTGAGAAACTAATAATGAGTTTACAGTCAGTTGATGTATGCATGCATCCAACTAGTGCTACTCCAGTTAACTGAAGATTCTCTCATCAGAAACTCATGCATGTCTATTTTGAGAAAGACCCAGTTGAGATTAAAGACAAGGACAATGTACTATTAGTTGCATGTGTTTTCTTATAAAGAAAACTCATGCATGAAGTAAAGAATCATTCCTTAAGGATTGCGCAGTTTTGACATTGTGTGAGAGTGATCATCCACTTGGTTGAAGGTGAATCATCCCAAAGGAACAACGCAAGGAAATAGGAGCTTGGAGGGTAGAGAAGAAGGCTGGAGAGCAGCCAAGATTTCCTGTGAGCATCTGTGAGGATTGTACTGAGAGTTGGCTAGTTGTGAGAGGTAAGGCTTTGTATAATTCCTATGTATTTCCACCTTGTATGATAATACAGATAGTGGGGTTTTTAGCTGAGGCTTTCCCCAAAGTATTTTCATGTGTATTGTGCATTGATTCTTCTTCTTCTGGTTATATGTGTTCAGTTTGATCTTTAAGCTTCTACAAATTGATAGTAGAAGTGGGTTATAGTATTCTGCTTGTAGGTTTTAACCCCGTATAGAAATTACCTGCATATGAATTCTAAAACATAGAAAATAAACAATGCGAGAGCATAACACATAAAACACATATACATAGAGATTTTCCCCTGGATCCCAAAACCGGGACTACTAGTTTGTTTTTTCATTATGTTCCTTTCAATGTTACAATACATATTTATAGATGCCAAAGCATCCAATACCATGGACTGAAAACCATCGCGTCCAAAACCATGGACCGAAAACCATCGCGTCCAAAACTATATACGAAAACCATGCACAAAACCATAGGTAGGTTTGCCCAACCTAATATAGGGTCCAAAAAACAAAATTTTTCAGGGGCACTGCCCCGGACCCCATAGAGGGGGGTTACCTGCACCCCTAAAACCCCCTGTGACCCCCCGGCTACGCAATCAGTGCAACAAAGGGGGGGCTCCGCCCCTCCTCTAACCCCCCTGTTACCTACGTGGGCTAGTCATGGAAAGAATATAACACAACCCAACACTGCTTTGATTTATATTTCATTATTGGGTTAACCTACACACAGATTTTCTACGTGGTATCAGAGCTAGATTTGTAGAGAATTTCTACATAATTGGAAATTTATTTATGAAAATAATCGAAACTATGAGAAAAGGGAGGTGAAAGGTCATAGGTTTCATGTTAGGAGGAAAATGAAGAAAATAGAGGCCTCATTAATAAAAAGGCTTTTGAGGATCAATCTGTAGTTTTTTTTGTTTTGTTTTTTTTTGTTGTTTGTTTGTTTGTTTGTTTGTTTGTTTGTTTGTTTGTTTGTTTTTTTTTTTTTTTTTTTTTTTTTTCAGTTCAATTTTTGGGCTCTCATTTTCTACTATCTCTCTCTTATACTCTTAGACACTTAGAGTTTTATTGTAGCACTCTTGGAGGAGTGTGGCATACTCAGGATTTGGAGCAAGAAGTCAAAGGAAGAGAATGAAAGTGCAAGAGGACATCAAGTTCAGTAATTTTAGTGGATTTTGCTTACAGGTACCGAGATGCATCTAAGATTTCCTTGCTAGTTTTGGCATGCATGGCACATGCATGTGGTTTCTTGGTTATGATTTATCATTGGCATGGAGGATTTCTTAGATCAACAATGGATTTTCCTAGCCTTGTCATTTCCTAGATAACCATGGTGTTATTAGTGTCTTTCCTTCTTCTTTTTCTGGTTGTTTCTCATGTTCCTTATGGTTGTGAGTTGAGTTACTAATTCCTAGAAGACATGGTTGAACAAACGCTTTGGAAGCCTTGTAACAACTTGGGTTGAGTTACTAGTCATGGAAGCCTTGGTTGGAAAAACACTGTAGAAGCCCTGGTTGGACAAACGCTCTAGAAGCCTGGTAGTCATTGTGAGTTGAGTTACTAGTCCTAGAAGCCTTGATTAGAACAAATGCTCTAGAGCCCTGAATAACTTGGGTAGAGACCAATCAGGTGATCGTTAGTGATTTCTGAGTGTGAGGTGGAATCACTGGTTGAGGATTGTCGTGGCTTGGCCTCTGAAATCCTTGGATCAGTTTTGTTTGAATGGTTCCATGAGATTCAACATCCATGTTTGGAATATGGCACATGGGTGATCAGGTGCTCAGTATTTAGCTCAAAAATCAAAGTTACCATAATGGCTCAAAACCAAAACGACCATGTCTGTCTCGGAAAAACGATCCTAATGCAACTCGTTTCGTCGAAAACTGAGTTCGTATTAGAAAGTTATTGTGTTCTGATCGCTTTGCTAAACACGCGAAATTTGAAAAAAAATGCCCAGTCACTGTAAAGTTAGTAGTCCATATTGTTGACGTGGTAGGTGACTAGGCATGATCAACGGAGAATCACAGGTGCACAAGTGACATTGTTTCATTGGGTTTCACAGGTGGTTTTTTGGCGCATTCTTATTGGTTTAATTTTGGACCAATGAAGAATGCCACGTGGCAAGCCCAGATGCCGCCACATGGCACCTCCCAATGGCCTAAACAGAGTCCAGTTCAAAAAAATTTGGTGGAATTTGGGGTTGAACACATGACCTCTGGCACACAGTCCACACACCTTAACCAACTCCTCTACTGGGTGTTCCTTACCGCATAGGTTGACGACATTATTTAAATTTTATTAATGTTGGGGTTGGCGGTTAGGAGGGCCAGCCTGTAGGCCAGCCCTTCGCATGTTATTGCAACATTACAAACCAAAAACAATTATAGATATATGACCCGATGGCTTCGGCATAAACTGTTACCACGATGGTTTAATGCATAACATGTGAACGCGGTAGTTGTAATGGCAAACGTTTTACTCGGCGGACAATTCACAACACTGCAATGGTTCTGGATGTGAACATGCCACCACAAACCACAAGGTTAATGCTATGGTTAACCACTCTGACAGTTCAGATAAAATCCAACAAAACCATAGCATGTTTCCAATTTCGGCAGTTGTGGTCAGCACTAACTCTGTGGTTATCGCTAATTGCGGATTAGTGGGCCACTAATCCAGGGTTATATTTAATTAAGCATAGTTTAACGATAGTTAAGACTGAGATTAAAATGGCAGAGGTTTTGTTGGAGCCCCAAATTTGGTCCTGCCTCCAGATTTAGTGCGCTAACTAGAGTCATTCATGATTTAGTGGAACTTTTCTAGGAAACGATTGACTGATTAATAGAGAAGGAAAGTTTCGACCAAATTGAGCTCAATAAGAGGTGTTCTTGGCTAATTTGGACATTCTAAACACATTGGTGTAGGTATCAGGATCCATAGAGCTTTGTAAAATAACATTTTTCCACATTGAGCTAATATAGAGGCCTAAGCCATGTAAGTTGGACCAAGGAGATGTAGCCCAGGAGGGGTGAACTCATTCATCAAAACACTGTGTTAAAGTGTCTCTTTGATGGTTTATAGTGCTTTGAATGTCTGTTGTTCAATATTTGTTTTGATGCTATTTTTTTCATGAATGTATTTTTAAACTTAAGGAAATTTACCTGATTACATCCATAAATAGCTAATGAATCCTCAGTACAAGAAGCAATAAGCAAGAACATGTTTAGAAATTTGCAATTGTTATTAGAAAAAAAAACTAATCATACAAAAATAGACCAAGTTGGTATCAGAGCAAAGTTTGAATTGCTTCGTTGCTTGATTTTGTGCAATTAGGGTTTTAATGGTTGCAAAATTGTGATACTTACAAGGTTAAAGTTGTAGAAAGGAGAAGGGAAGATATTGGTTGCAACTCCTGAATTGATTCCCAAAAGAAGGAGAGCCAAAAGGCCACAATATCCAACACCCAAAGTTCCAATTCTAGCTGCACTTGAAACTCCTCAAGTTTTGCCTTCAACTGAGATTGAATAGGTACAAACAATACCAGTTTCTGAGCATGAATCCACAACCATTATGTCTGGAGAAAGAGAACCTGAAGGTCCTTCTTCAGAAGAGGAAGAATTCAAGAAAGTTTTCTTCACTTTAACTTAGATGGTTAAAGTCCTCTATGAAGAGAGGAACACTAGAATGGTTGGAGAGAGTTCTAAACCTCCACATGGAGAAGGAAGCTTAGAGGATAAAAAATATGAGAAGAAGGATTCCAAAGGGAATGGTGGAAAGCCACCTCCATCTCCACCATCCACATCATATTCCTCATCATCTTCATCATATCACATAGCATCATCTTCCACTCCCACCACTGAAACTTCTTGTTATGAAGAATTTGATATCTACGGATAAATACTAATTCCCTGGACAATAGCTATATCTAGAACAATAGTTTAAAGTACTTTAACATTTCTCTGTAAACAATAGATAAGACAAAGAGAATGAGAGGACCTACTTGTAATTTCAATTTCCTCTTGTCTCCTTTGTATCGATACTGTCGCTCCTTCCCATACTTAACATGCTTGAGAAGTACTTGTAAACATCAACAAAAGACAAAGAACCATTCAAAGCAAAAGATCTATTGATTACAAGTAAATGGAATTAGATACATTCATACATATAAGCATCACATATCAAGATAAGAATATGGAAAAAGGTGCAAATACTTTAATGAATAGAAGGAAGAATTACAACCATGAAGCCTAATTTGAAGTCACTCCTCCAGCTTTGGTCCCATCCACATCAAATCATAAGCATGATAATTCAGTAGAATAATGACACTTACAATAGTCTCAATTCTCAAACTAACATTATCTCCTTAAAATCATCAAATTCCAGCCCTTGATCACTTAGATGAGTGCTCAATTTATAGGAAGATGGAGGAGGTTTTGTCATCAATGAGGGTATTGAATGGCCTTCCATACTTAGAATTAGTCCCATGGAGGAAGGGATAAGAGGATAGGAAGTAGCTTAACTCATTCCTCATCCATTTTCAAGCTCATAAGAGATGATAAGTGTGGGAATCATATAGAAGGCTCCAGAAGATAAGAATATTCCCCAAACCCTATGTGAATTTCGCTCAAACTCGCCCAGCACAGGTCAAAGAGGGCCTAAGTGCTCCGCAGAGCACCCTGGCATGGACTCAACTACTCTGTAGCACACCCTTACATGGGCCTAGCTGCACTGGTCCCTCTAGAGGTCATTTTAGCATGTCTTTAGGCCATGAAACTATCTAGGAAGGAGGCATTCAAAAGGTTGACTTGTTTAGGGCATATAGCAACTGAAATTAGGGTTTGATGAGCCCTAAAACACTGATCTGGATGATGGGAGTGATGTGCCCAAATGGATCTGTAACATTGCCCATACTCATTCAAAAACCCCAAAAGGAAAGACTCCCTTACTTAAATTGGACATTAAATTTGAACTTCCCATGTACAATGGAGAGGTCAATGCAGAAAAGTTGGACAACTGGATTTGACAGTTGGAGATATACTGCAGAATTCAAAACCTTCAAGAAGATGACATAAAGATCCAATTGGGTTCATTGAGGCTAGAAAGATTGAGTTTGGTGGGAAGCAAAGACTCAAGAGGAAATGTGAATCCATGGTAAGATATCCATCACTTGGGTTGAATTTGTTTCTGCAATTAAAAGTCAGTTTTATCCTTTAGCCTATACGTAAAAAGCCATTATGTGGTGGCATAATTTTAGGTAGCTTAAAGGCCAAACAGTCCAAGATTATACATAGGAGTTTAGAAAAGGGACTTTGTTGTTAGGAGTGAATTTGAATTCCCAAGATACACTGCTGAAATATATTGGGGGTTTACATTCCTATTTGAAACATACTATTCTTATGTTTAATCCAAACAATTTAGATGAGGTATGTGTGCAAGCCAAACACCTTGAATCTAGAAGAAAGAACATTCATGAAGAGGGTAGTAAGAGGAAGTCATTCGAGGGCAAGGAGAAAGAGAAGAGTGGAAAATGGAAGGGAAAGAAGAATTCAAGTGTGAATAAAGAAGGGGAGAAAATCAAATGCAAACATTGTTCCAAAGAGGGACATGATGAAGCCCATTGCTGGAAATTGCATCCCGAATTAAGGCCTAAGAAACAAAACAATAAGGGAAAACAAAAGATGACCACTACCACACAACATGACATTGGTTCAGATTCTGTTTATGAGACCAAGGTTTTAGCCATGGTTACAAAAGGAAAAGACACTGTTGCAAGCACTAGTTCATCACATAGTCAAAGCAACACTCCAAATGAAGAGTCAAGAATAGAGTTGTTTCATGTAAGAGTGATTTGAAATCATGCAAAGATTGATGCATTATTTGATAGTGGGTCACAATCAAACTTGATTTCAGAAGACTTGGTAAAAAAACTAAACCTTGAAACTGTACCTCATCATAAGCCATATCCATTGGGTTCGATAGTTAACAATGCAAACTTACAGGTTACAAGGAAGTGTTTATTAGAGCTCACCATTACTGAAAAGTTCATTGATGAAGTTGAGTTAGATGTAGTTCAACTTGACATCTCAGGAATCATTTTGGGTAGTCCTTATTTGTATGATTGGAAAGAAGTATTTTATCGCCATGACAACATATACATATTGCTCAAGAATGGGGTGGAGTACATTGTGAGAGCCCATCGCAAAAAGATGAACATTTCTTTGGTTAAGGAAGGGCAGATGAAGGGACTAGTAAGTGCAAGTAAAACTTTTGTACTTCTCATGATCAAGAAAAAGAATGATATTGATTATGAATCTTTTGAAGGTTGTGATGATAAATTGAAATATGATTTGTTTGATGTGGTAAGCAATCATGTTGAAATGTTTCAGGAACCAAAGGGGTTACCTCCCAAGAGGGGAATTTAGCATGAGATTCAGTTGCAACAAGATGTTCCACTTCCAAACATTGGCATGTATCGCATGTCGATTATGGAGAGAATGGAAATCAAAAACCAAATTCAAGTATTTCCGAACAAAGGTATCATACGCCCATTTAATTCGCCATGTGGTTCGCCCATTGTCTTGGTTCCAAAGAAGGATGGAACTTGGCGCATGTGTGTGGATTTGCGTGCACTGAACAAAATCATGGTAAAGAATCATTATCCACTTCCAAGAATTGATGATTTGCTTGATCAGTTGAGGTATGCAAAGTATTTCACTAAGTTAGACTTATGAAGTGGTTATCATGAAGTTAGGATAGCTGAAGAAGACATTTGTAAAAATGCATTTAAAACTAAACAAGGATTGTTTGACTGGCTTGTTATGCCTTTCGGTCTTACAAATGCTCCAGCTACTTTCATGAGGGTAATGAATGATTTATTGAGACCATTTATAAATGATTTTGTCATTGTCTACTTAGATGATATAATCATATTTAGCAAGTCAAGAGATGAACATGTCATGCATGTAAACAAAGTACTAGATGTCTTGAGAAAAGAACAGTTGTTTTTAAAGATGTCAAAATGTGAATTTGGCAAGACTTCTTTAGTGTATTTGGGACACATTGTTGGAGGAGGTGAGCTAAATATCGACCCCTCTAAGGTTGAGGTCATTTTGAATTGGCCCAAGCCCAATATAGTTACAGAGGTAAGAAGCTTTTTAGGGGCAGCACAATATTGGAGAAAGTTTATTGCTAATTTTTCTTCCATTGAAGCTCCATTACATGTACTAAAAAGTGTCAAGAAAGTCTTTCGTTTGGGAGATGTACAACAAAAATAATTTTATGCTTTGAAGCAAAAGATAAGTTCAACACTGGTATTCGCACTTCTAGATCTTATACATCCATTCGAGATTTTAACGGATGCAAGCGATTATGCCATGGGAGCAGTTCTATTGCAGCATGGTAAGCCCATTTCATTTCATTATGAAATCTTTAATGGAGTTGTAACTAACTATCTTACCTATGACAAAGAACTTTATGCATTGGTACAAAGTGTTAAGATATGGAAGCCCTATTTGATGGGGAAGGAGACCATCATCCATACTGACCATCAACCATTGCAGTATTTATAGTCACAGTCAAAGTTGCAGCAGTCACGACATTTCAGATGGATGGGTTTTCTACAACAATTTCATTTGGTTATCAGGTATAAAAAGGGAATCTACAATAAGGTAGTTGATATTCTTTCAAGGCCTATTGTAAATTCATCTATTATACTCAAGCATAATTCTGTTTTGCATGAAAGTTACATATAACAATATGCAAATGATAGTGAATTTCAAGAAATATATGCAAGCTTGATTCAAGGAAATCAAATTGAAGAGTTGGATTATCATGTACATAAAATTTTGTTGTATCACTTGGGAAAGTTTTGTATTCCACAGGGAGAAAGAAACAATATCATAAGGGAGGCGCACACTTCATTGATTGCTGGACACTTTGGTGTAGGCAAGACAATAGCGAATATTCAAAGGTATTGTTATTGGCCACGCATGTTGGATAGTGTTTCTCATTTCATAAGAGGATGTTCTTTATGTGCTACAAGTAAGCCTAGCAATAGGAAACTTGGTTTATACACTTCACTTTTGGTACCTTCACCTCCATGGGACAATATCTCAATGGATTTTGTGGGAGGTCTTCCATTGTCAAGGAAAGGTTATGATTACTTGTATGTAGTTGTAGACAGGTTCATCAAGATGTGCATACTAACACCATGTAAAAAGAAAATTACAGATGAACAAACAACTCATCTTTTATTCCAAAACATTTGGGTTCATTTTGGTCTTCCTACTTCTATTGTAAGTGATCGACATTCTCAATTTGTTGGGAATTTTTGGTCACATTTGTGGGACATGATGGACACAAAGTTGAAGAAGAGTACAACTTTTCATCCAAAAATAGATGGACAAACCGAGGTGGTCAACAGAACAGTTATTCATCTTCTTAGAGAATATTGCAGCAAACATCCTAAGTTGTGGGATGAACAGTTGCATTACATACAACATGCATACAATAGGGCAAAGCATTCTTCCACAAACACATCGCCATTTGAGGCATGTTATGGGCACTTTCCAAGATCATCATTGGACTTCATCTTTGAGAAATATGTCTCCATCGAAGGTCACAGTGACATCGATAAGGCAAGGAAGTTCATAGAGCAAATTCAGTTGATACATCATACAGTGCAGGAACAACTTGAGAAAAGTCAAAGCAACTACAAGGAAAGGCATGACAAACACCAGGTTGATCATAAATTTCAAGTTGGCGATGGAGTTTAGTTATATATTAGCAAATTTAAACTTCAAGGGGAATGTAAAAATCTTAAGCCAATCCATTATGTTCCTTTAAAAATTCTAGAAAAGATTGGTAATAATGCTTTTAAGTTTGATTTACCTCCTTATATGTAAATATACTCTGTTGCTAATGTTGAGAATTTAAGATTGTTTGAGCCTCCTTTGATTGATGATCAAGGAGATCATGTTCAGATTCCATCAATAGATGATTTCTCACTAGAATATCTTGATAAACTTCAGCAGGATCTCATACTGGACAAAAGAATCAAAACTTCAAAGAGAGGGGATGTCGAATACCTTAGAGTGGGACTCAAGGGACAAAATCCTTCTCAAGTGAAATGGTTGCAGATCGAGAAGGTGAGGGAGTTGTACCCTCACCCATTGAACAAATGATAATATCTTTTGGGGTCCAAAAGGCTTCTAGTGGGGAGGAATGATCAGGTGCTCAATATTTAGCTCAAAAATAAAAGTTCTCATAATGGCTTGAAACTTGAACGACCGTGTCCGTCTCAGAAAAACGATCCTAACGCAACTCGTTTTTGTCGAAAATTGAGTTCGTATGAGAAATTTTTTGTGTTCTCATCGCTTTGCTAAATATGCAAAATTTGCAAACAAAAATGCCCAGTCACTACACAATCAAGAGTCTGTACTGCTGACATGGCAGGTGACTATGCATGGTCAATGGTGGTCAACAACGAATCACAAGTGGAAAAGTGGCATTGTTTCATTGGGTTATACAGGTGGTGTGTTGGTGCATTCTTATTGGTTTATTTTTGGACCAATGGAAGAATGCCACGTGGCAAGCCCGGAGGTTGCCACGTGGCACCTACCAACGCCTAAATAGAGTTCAGTTCAACGAAATTTGGTTGAATTCAAGGTCAAACCCATGACCTCTAGCACAATCCACATGCCTTAACCAACTCCTCTACCGGGTGTTCCTTACCCCATAGGTTCATGACATATATTTAAAGTTTATTAATGTTGGGGTTGGCGGTTAGGAGGGCTACCTTTCAGGCTAGCCCTTCGCATGTGATCACAACATTACAAACCGCAAACAGTTACAGTCATATGACCTGGCGACTCCTGCATATGTTTGTTGTGGAGCCTAATTATATTTTGTTGTCGAAGGTATCGTCGCATTGGACCCCAATTTGTAATGGGGCGGAAACGCCGCCCGTAAAATATTCACTGCAGGGGGGGTCCAGCAGGGGGCGGTTATGACCTTTGGGAGCCCCCCCTTGGCAGGGCGGATTGGGGGTAGTACCCTTGAAGCTAAAAATAGATGTAAAATTGCCTTGTAAAATGTTGTAATTTCGTAGTCAATCCAGGCCATTCATTAGGCGGAGATCTAATGATAGAAGTTATGTTTAATTTAGGGTTTTTTCCCTAGAAGGTAACCCCTCACTATATATGAGGGAATTTTATTGCGTCTATATATATTTTTATTCTGAGTGAGGAAGTGAGAGGAGATTGAGAGCGAAGAGGGAATTACAACGGATTTGCTGTAGGTTGTATCTCTTCAATTTGCTGGATAATATAAAAGGAAGGACTCGCTATTTCTCCGTGGACGTAGCCCAAATTGGGTGAACCAAGTATATCTGTGTCTCTCTTGTTTTATGTGTTTTCCGTGTTTATATTTCTGTAATATTTTATGTGTTCCATTTCTCTATAATATATAATTTTCTAATAGCATATACCATTACTGCGACAATTTAATGCATAACTTGTGAATGCGATAGTTGTAACGACAAACGGTTTACCCAGCGGACAATGCACCACACGACAACGGTTCTGCATGTGAACAAGCCACCAAAAACCACGTGTTTAATACTATGCTTAACCACTCTGATGGCTTTGATAAACTCCAAAAAAACTCTAACATGTGTCCAGTTCCTATATTTGTGGTCAGCCCTAACTCCGCGGTTATCGCTAATTATGGATTAATGGGCCACTAATCCGTGCTTATATTTAATTAAGCGCAACTTAACGATAGCTAAGCCCGAGTTTAGAATGACGGAGGTTTTGGCAGAGCCCCCAAATTCGGGTCTGCCTCCAAGTTTAGCGCGCTAACTGGAGTCATTCTAGATTTAGTGGAACTTTTCTAGGTAAAGACTAACTGAGTCGTAGAGAAGGTAATTTTCGACCAAATTGAGCTAAGGAAGAGGTGTTCTTGGCTAATTTTGACATTCTAAACTCATTAGTGCAGGTATCAGGAGCCATAGAGATTTCTAAACAACATTTTTACACATAGAGCTAATATAGAGGCCCAAGCCATGGAAGCTGGACCAAGGAGATGTAGCCCAGGAGGGGTGAACTCCTTCATCAAAACATTATGTTAAAGTGTCTCTTTGATGGTTTGCTATACTTTGAATGTCTGTTGTTCATTATTTTTTTTGAAGCTATTTTTCTCATGAATGTCTTTTTAAACTTAAGGAAATTTACTTAATTACATCCACAAACAGCTAATGAATCCTCAGTACAAGAAGCAATAAGCAGGCATATGTTTAGAAACCTATAATTGTTATTAGCACAACAAAAACTAATCATACTAAAATAGATACATGGGTGATTGCCTGAAAGAAATATTTGGTTAAGCCAATCTATGGTCAGGTGGTTCGTGGAATTCCCAAACATGGTTGGCTTATGCATTCATTAATAAGAGTTCCTTCTCCTTGGTATTTCATGTGTAAATGTTCGTTTTAATATATGATTATTATGGTTGTTATATCGTTATTATTTATGTTGGTTATGAATATGTTTTATGTTTTATGATGTATGGCTCTCATCATGTTTTGATTAGAAAAATAATGAATAATGAATATATGACTTAATAGATGATAATTCATCTATTGTGATAAGGCATCAATGCTTCCTTACAAATCTCATATAAGTATGAGACCCACAGGGGCTTCACTGGGGGAGCAATACCATACCACATGCATTCATATTGGGGGATATATATTGACGAAAAAATGACATAATATATTGAGCATGTATTAGGGGATAAATGATTTTTATATTGGCAGGTATAAAAAATGGAGCTCAAAGTTAATGAAAATTATAAGGGGGTATAAAAAAGGTTAATTGGGAAGGTATATTGGGGACATATTGGTAAGGGGTTAAATAATGTTATTTTTATAGGTATTTTCCATTATGCAATCAAATTAGGGGTATTTCTTAGTATTCCATGAATGCACGTGACATGTCCAATATTTATTGAGTGAGGTCCCTATGATGAGACCCCTATTCTCAAATTTTTTTTGAATGACCTGTAGATTACATATTTGTGACATGTTTGACAAAATGATTGTCATGACTAGTAGGGGTTATATCAAGTAATTGTACCAATTATTGCATTATTAGCCTTATTCCATTGTTACTTATCATATCTAAAAGTTTCATGAAGTTATGGGCACTGGCCTGAGCTCTGGCCCTGAAAAAGTGGCACAGAAATTGTGGTCGATGGCTCAAAACTGGCTGAAAAATTCCACAGTCCTTGGCATGCCTTGCTATGGGAGCAAATGGAAGGCCTCAGTTGCATGCATGGCTTATCATTAGAGTGGTTGAAGGTCCAGATCAATGACATTTCAATTTTTCTCAGGGGTTGGTCACCTGGATGGGTTGGTTGGCTCCTGAAGGTTCTGTAGCATGTGTGGAAAGTCATAATGGTTTTGTTTTGTCGGTTCCACTTCCTTAACTGTACATGGGGATTTGAATCACATCATGGTAGCCTCTTGTCACATGTGTAGTTTTAAACCTTGTATAGAAATTACCAGCATACGAATTCTAAAAAAATAGAAAATAAACAATGGCGAGAGCATAAAACATAAAACATATATACACAGAGATTTTCCCCTAGATCCCAAAACCAGGAATACGAGATTGATTTTTCATTATATTCCTTTCAATGTTACAATATATATATATATATATATATATATATATATACATGCCAAAGCATCCATAAACCCCAATCCATTAACCATAGATTAGAACATAATCATAGTTCCCTTGACTGAACCTACAAAATACCATGGACAGAAAACCATCATGCCCAAAACCATGTACAAAATCCATGCACAAAACCATAGGTAGTTCCACCCACCTAATATAGGGTCCAAAAAAAATTCCTGGGGTGTTGCCCCACACCTTGTGCAAGGGGTTTACCCCGATAGTGACCCCCCTGCTATGCCCGACACAATGTAAAGGGCCTGTTGTCGTCCCCTTTGTGACCCCCCCACGTGGGGTAGTCGTGGAAAAAATATAACACACAAACAACATTCTCCCACTTGTTGTTTTCTTTCGACATGGAGCCACATGAGAGCTTATTCATTGATCCATCCTTGCAATGCCCATTGTTTCTCTACACCAAGAGAACTTCTCAGTCCTCACAGACTTTGTCAATGCATCTGCAGTTTTCTTAAAAGTGTGCACCTTTACCAACAACACCTTTTTATCCTCAACCATATCCCTCACAAAGTGATACTGGACATCTATGTTCTTTTTCTTTGAATGATAAGCAGGATTGTTTGCCAAGAAAATTTCACTTTGTCCATCACAGTCTATCCTTATAGATCATTGTACTAACCACATACTTGCACACAATCTCTACAACCAAATTGCTTCCTTGCTTGCATGAGTGGCTGCCATGTATTCTGCCTCTGTAGTTGAATGTTCCACTACAGAATATCTCTTACTCATCCAACTGATTACACCTCTGATCTGAAAATGAACTACTTGTATTTGTTGTTCAAGGTATTCATTTTCATTAAATTATATGTGCAAACTGTTACTCATGTCTTGCAATTGAAACAAAGTGTTTTTGGTAAATTTCTGAGTCTTATGTGTGGAGTATTACTTCATTTTACTGTTTAGCATATTAAATCTGAAAAACCCAGCAAGATAAAATCACATAATATAACACAACAGCTGATGAGGCAGTTCACCCCTCCTAGGCTACATCTGCAGTGTCCAAGGCCCCCAAATGGGCATGCCCTTGCCCTTATTAGATGCTCAAATTGTTTATACAATGATAAGAAAGCCTAAACAGGCAAAATAAGCCGTGGAAATGAGTTCAGAACAGAGAAAAAAATAAAGATTGGGTTTTGTTTCACCTCCAATGGTTAACCATAGCCCAATACAGCTCCAACACTCCCTAGGCCCTGATGGCTCTCCAAGATTCTCTGCTGAAAAAGTACCTGAAGATTAGCTTTGTTGACTCTACAACCTATACCATTGGATTTGGAATGCTCAGAATACTCGAAATCAAAAAAAAATTCGCTCCAAAAGGTTCTGTCTACTGAAAGTTATGACCAATTGGAGTTTTGTCCAAGTTGGCCTAAGGAAACTCCACCAAAAGTGGATTAACTACAGTTAGCTCTGTTAACTTTGGCAAAAGCACCTAAAATTTAGCAATTTACCAGACTTGACCGCTGGGCTGACCGTAACCATTGGTGGAGTCTGCGCATGTGACAACAATTAGGGGTGGTGGTTACGGTTTGCACTGGTGGGTTTGTTGACCATTGGCGTAACCGTCACCGTAACCGTCGGCATGTGACTAGGTCAAAACTGTTGGTGGGTAACCGCCATCGGTTTATCCCTCAAACCGTAAATGTTAACCCAATAAATACAACCCACGTTCCATATTGGTTAAGAAACAACATGTAGCGCGGACGGTCAGGCCTGTAGATTTGTATGCGGGAGGTCACGAGTTCAATCCTGCTCAACCCATAAAAATTTTAACATGCCAATTTAGGGCCATGTGGCAGCCTCCGGTTTTGCCACATGTCGGCCTCTGATTGGTCCAACCAAATGAAATATTCCAGTGAATATTTTGGAGAATATTCTAGGGAATATTCCTCGAATTTTTTTTTTTTTAAATTTTTTTTTTGTAATTTTTCAAAAATTTGTAGTTTACTGGGCATTTTCAAAATGCAATAACTCCTCCATACAGTGTCAGCTTTTCGATCTATCTGTTTGTTATGGTTTTAACCAATTCTGAGTAGTTCCAATTTTGAGCATTTTCTTCGCTTAGAACATGATCACCTGATCAACCTCCAAATAGGTTAAATGCATACTGTTACACAATATTTTGTCACACTGTTGAGGGCCTCGAAATCGGGTCAACAACAAGGGGGATACCCACCCAGTCGGGAACCTGGTTGGCGGCTCCTTGCCCGTTTGGTGTAGCGGGTCCGACTGGGGATAATGGGACCAGCTTCCAAATCTGAAAGATGTGTGTGTGTGTGTGTGTAGATTTTGATGATGCTAATCTAGAGGTAATTTTAAGCTAATTTAATTCTAGTCTCTAAACTGACTCTATGCTACTGTAATCTAACAAAAAATAGCACATCTAATCTATACTAACCTGGGGTAGAATTCTTTCATTATGCGATCTAAAAAGATTTCATACAACAAATGGTAATAAAGATCATTCAGCTATCATAAGAATATAAATAAATTAAGATAAACCATTCTGCATAAGAAGTTAGGCAAAACAGTTGTGAACAGCATATCGCATAATTAGCTATTCATATGTCAAGCACAAACAAATGACTCCACCGTACAAAAGTGCCAAATGGTAACCCACACATTCATACATTAACATATAAACAACTCAGCTGTATATCACTCTAAGAATATGAGCAGAAATTAATCAAGAGATAAAAGTACCATTTATGACTGATTTCACTCACAAACTTCAAGCAATAACGATTTATCTCTACTCACTTCTAACATCTACTAAGAGTACAGAAGTGCAACATCAGTAGCAGACATTAAAATGCAAACATAAATAAATCTCGATCCATCCATTCATCAAAAACCCCCTCCGAGGGTGCAAAAGTGCATGTTCTGAGGACAAGTTTTTTGACAAATTTCCGGACCCTTCTCCAAATGCCATGAGAAGGGTTAAATACTACTAACTAACTAATCTTAATTACACAAATTTAGGAAACGACTTCAAATGACCGCCCTTTTACTAAAACAAATTTATTTCTAAAAATTGAATCTAATTTCTAACCGTTTCTGTATCTGCTCCTTAGTGCTGTAAGCAATGCAAGGTTCGCCTGGAAAGAGTCGGCTGGTTGTCTTTTTCTTTTGCTCGAGCGATAAAAGTAGAAATAACAAAAGCTGGCACCTCTTTCTGACAAACTAGAAGATATTTTTGAAAATCTTCCTCTGGCTGGGTGTATTTGCTGTGTGTATACTTAGTATAACCCAGATTTCTTTCAAACTGATTGTGCTGTTGCTATTTCGGTTTCCGGCCGTGCGAATGACTCAATGAGTTAGGGATTTCGTTGCCTGGACAATCTTCCGTATTGAAAATTGCTTCCGTTCTTTGTTCCAGGCTTTTCTGGAGCGTCCTCCCTCCTCAGCATTTTTCTTTTTGCTTTACCCAATCTGAGCTTCAGGATCTTTTGCAAACATGCTGCTTTTGTGCGCCTTTGACTCTGAGTCTTGGATAGTCTATTTTCATCAGTGTCTATTGAGTGATACTCTGGAATCCGCGGCCCTGCTGCATGCGGCATCCATCTGCGAAGGCATCTCCTCTCTGTTCTTCTAGTATTGGCGCTTTCCCCTTTTCCTTAGATGTTTCCTGCATATAGATTTATATTAGTTGCTGCCTTACAGTTCACGCAAAGGAAAAGAGAATTGACGAAAAGATTGACATGAAAGCTTTAAGTCCTAATGAATGCATAATCATGACACTCATAATGACTTGACTCTTCGAAAAACGCAACACGATCATCTTTGGATACTCAGGCGTGCAATCATTAATTTTCCTTAAGGTGCGCGCTCAATTTTGGGTTTACAGATCATGCCGAAGAAACTTTGCGATGAGTGGTTTTCTGCGATTCGCATCGCAGCAATTTGATAGTCTCATTCGTCGCAGATCGCAAATCGCAAGATCGCAGATTTGTAGGATCGCAGATCGCAAATCGCAAGATCGCAATTTTCATTTGATCAATGTGTGCTGCTTTTGCGACGTTGCGATATGCGACGTCGCATATCGGCCGTCGGCGATTCCTTAGATTTTCTTTTAAGGGCGCTTTCAAAATATGCGATGCGATGAATGTCGCATCGCTTCTTTGCAGCTTATTTATGCGCATAGGAAAATGCTTCACTCTCTCTTTGTGATGCGATATAGCTTTTAGGGAGTTAAATACAAAAATTTTGATAAAAATATTTTTGGGATTTTTTGTTAAGGGTCCCCCTTTGCTTGATGTTATTGCTAATACCAAACAAAGAGGGGGGTTGTTGGTGACCACAACAATGGCGATTCACTGTGAAGAACCAGTTATCTCTGCTTTTCTATTGACATTTCCACTTCCGAAACAGAAAATTTTTCATATGCCTAAATTTTGTTATGGACAGATAGAGTAGAGTACCCCTTATCCTGTCAATGATACTTTGTCTCAACCTTTCTTTTATTCCAATTGTCTGCTTCCTTAGGCTTAGTTCTTGCATTCATACCAGACATTACTCGGTCCTTTTTAAAGATAAAATAAGGTCTTCTCTGCGTACTGGCTTTGAAATATGCTCATTTGTCGTAGGTAGAGCCTCTGCTGCCCGTAAGCGTCCATAGCCTCGACAGGGTTACCATGTTATCCAGCAACGATCCTTTTTCCTGCTTGAGGTTATTTACAGCATTTCAGAGAAAAATCCTTTTTGACACTTTTTCTTTTTTTTTATTCTCTAAAGAACAATGTCTTGGTTTGGTGGCCAAATTATGACACAGTCATTCACTTGATTTACACTTTTGCTGAACAAGCTGGCTCGTGATGAGACCCCTTGTCTTTTGATTGCAACAATCTTGAGTCGTTGCCCTGTTTTGATAGACAGTATTGGCAAAGTCAGCAAGTTATAATATCTGTGATCATGATAAGCCGGCTCGTGATGAGACCTCTTATTCTTTGAGATATAGTGTTTTCTCGGATTGCTTCTCTGAATGCTGCAGTTTCCTTTAGCAGGGAGGAAGTCATTGTTTTTCCTTAAGAAAGCTCTGGACGACAATAATACAGTTTGAAAACAACAGCTTTATAGAGAATATTTATTTTATTATTGATGATACCTTTCATTGTGCTGGCATAAAACAATTTTTTACCAAAGGTTGTTCTCATCAAAGTTTTTTGAGAGATTGAAACTAATATCATATTCAGGTTAAAGTTAACTCTATTTTTCAATAATAAAAATCAGATTTTTTGAAAAGTTTTGCTATTTGTACAAGTGAAATCAAAATCTGATAGAGAGTTGGGGTGCTCTTTCATGAATCCTTTTCAATGATCATTTACAACCGGTTTTATTTATAAGAAAGAGAAAAACAAAGTATATAATAAAAATATAAAAAAAACTAAAACTATCCTACAAAAATAGAAGAATGGTCTTCTATGGAAAATACATTTTAAGAATTTGTCCATTCACAGGCAAAGAATCTCTTCTACCTGCCAAATCCTGCAACACAAACGTCGATGGGCCTATGAATTCTACAATCTGAAAAGGACCAAGCCACAGCTTATGAAATTTCGTATGTTTGCCCTTTTCTTCATGAGCCTTATCCCATTTCAAAACTAAATCTCCCATCTGAAAGTTCTTTCTGGTTATGATGCTTGAGTCAAAAGAGGATTTTATTAGCGCCATGTGGTGAGCATGGGTTTTCTTAGCTTGTTCTCGGCGTTCTTCTAGTTTGATTATCTCCATTTGTCTCAATTGCAAAGAGGAAGTAGATAATTCATCGATGTGTTGTACTAAAGACAAAGAGGGAATGACTAAGTGAGTTGGAAGAACCACTTCTTTCCCATAAACTAAATTAAAGGGAGAAGTGTCGATTGAAGCTTTCTTCGTAATTCTATCTGCCCATAAAGCATTTACCAGCGCTTTGTGCCAATTCTTTTGGTTTTGGTCGACTGTTCTTTTGATAATCCTGATTAGGTTTTTGTTTGTCGATTCAGCCAGCCCATTACTTTGCGGATAGTAATTGGTAGAATATTTCAGTTTGAACCCTCTTTTTAGTGCAAACTCAGTCATTGCATTTCCAGAAAAGTATGATGCATTATCAAACATTAAGGCCGTTGGCAATCCAAAACTACTGATGATAAATTGATCTATGAAATCAATAACGTTTTCAGAATTAACTGTCTTGAGAGGAACTGCTTTTACCCATTTAGTAAAATAATATGTTGCCGTGAGGATATACCTATGTTGCTTAGAAGAGTGAGGAACGATCTCACCTATTATGTCCAAGCCCCATTGGCTGAATGGTTGCTCGATGTTAACCGGCTGTAGTGGCATGGACGATTTCTTTTGTTTCCCCGCAGCGGTCTAGCAGATTTGGCATTTCCTTACATAATTGTATGAGCCTTTGAACAACGTGGGCCAATAATATCCTGCACGTAAGATCTTATGCGCAGTAGCTTCTCCAGCATAGTGTCCACCTGCTGGTCCATCGTGGAGTTCCTGCAAAACCTTTTCGGCTTCAGTTTTCTCAAGACACCTAAGAAGTACAGAATCGTAATTCCTTTTAAACAGAACATCATTTATGAGCTGGTATTGTTTAGCTTTCAACCTTAGAGCTCTTTTCTTGGTGTGATCCAGGTGTGATGGAGCATACCCGTTCTTAAGATAATAAATGGTGTCCGCATATAATGATTCTGCATCGTTTAGGCTTACCTCATACGTATGTACCTCTTCAGATGAGTTCTCAGGAATTTGCGATGCTCCAGCTAACATTTTGCAGAAGCCTTGACCTCTCACGATGTTTGCTGGTTTGATCTCAAGATCGTATTCTTGTAAAGCGGTAATCCAATTTTCTCTCTTTTCGCCCACATCCTTCTGTACCAAAAGGTTTCTTACCGCTGGAAATGGTACTACGACTTTGGTATGGGCCTTAAGTAAGAAAGGTCTGAAATATTTGATCGCTTTGAAAACAACATATGCCTGTTTCTCCACGTCTGAATAATTGAGTTCAGCACCTTGTAAGTTCGAGCTAAAGAATGCGATTGGAGCTTCCGCCTTCTCTTGATTTACTTGAGTTAAAATCGCGGCATAAGATTTCTCTGAGGCAAAAGTGTATAAGATGAAAGATTCTGAAAAATTTGGGGTAGCTAAAGATGGAGCGTTGATGATAGCTTGTTTGATCAAATTGAATGCTTCGTGCTCATCTTGACCCCATTTAAAATTTTAATTCTTTTTTATCATATTTTGTAAAGGGGAAATAATACGTGAAAAATCCGAGACAAACCTTTTTACAAAACTGATCTGTCCAAGGAAAGATTGCATGGCCTTTTTGTTATAGGGTATGGATATTTCGGAAATTTCTTTGATTCTGTCAGGTTCAATGTGAATACCAGATTTCGACACTATGAATCCAAGCAATTTCCCTTCACTTAATGCGAAAAAAGATTTCTTTGGGTTAATTGAAATTCCATACCTTAAGCATCTTTGAAAGATTTGTTTCAAATCTTTGAGATGGTCGCTTCGCTTCTTGGAGTACACTGTTATATCATCCAGGTAAATCACTACCGATTTATTGACTAAACCTTTAAACGCGATGTCCATGGCTCTCTGAAAGGTAGCGCCGGCATTGATCAGACCAAATGGCATCTTTCGATATGCGTATGTGCCCCATTTGGTTCGGAATGTGGTTTTCAACTGATCATCGGGATGTACCAGCACTTGATTGTATCCTGAAAATCCATCCAGGAAAGACATTAATTATGAGCCCGCTACTGCCTGTAGTATTTGCTCCATAGGTGGGAGGGGAAAATTATCTTTCTGACAGGCTTTGTTGAGATTTCGGAAATCAATACAGATCCTGATATCTCCGTTTTTCTTTCTAACGGGCACCATATTGGATACCCATTTGGAGTGTCTGACGGGGAAAATTATTCTGGCTCTCAACAATTTATTTAGCTCAGTCTTTATCTGATTTTCTAAGTTGGGATGGATTTTTCTGAGCTTCTACTGGACAGGTTTTTCATTGTCAATCATAGGGATAGTGTGTTGAATGATAGAAGTGTTGTATGTCTTCATCTCATCGTAATTCCATGCAAAAACGTTTTTATATTGTCTCAGAAGACGGATGTATGCTGATTTTTCTTCAGGGGCTAGGCCGTGGCCTAGATTAACGTTTTGCGGCTTCTGATCGGTTCCTAGGTTCACTAATTCATAGTTCAGAGTTGAACTGTAGAGTTTAGAATTGGCAGACCTTTTAAACCGACTTTTCAAATCATATAAATCTTCTAACTTAACCACCGATTTAGGTATAGCATTATCAGTGCTATTTTGCTGAATTTGGTGATCATGATGGTCTTCGTCAATTATTTGATTTGAGTAGGATCCTTTAGAAGTGAGGAAATTTACAATGTCTGGATCATCGTTGAATACTCTCCAGTTGGTGATGTTGTCAGGGATGGATGGTCTAAAGATTAATTCTATTGAAAACCTATCGGGACTAAAATCTTCGGAGGGAATAAGTCTAGAGGCTACGTTAGCTAACAGGTCTGTGCTCGCATTTTGGAGTCTTGGGATTGACGAAATATTGAATGCTATGAAATGTGAAGTCAAATCTTGTACTAAAGATTGATAGTGCTTTAAATGACTTGACAGGCAATGTATGGTGTTACGTACCTGTTTGACGACAATTTCGGAATCTCCAAAGACTTGAAGATACTTAACATTCAACCCGATTGCTTTGTATAGGCCTTGCACCAAGGCTTCGTACTCCACTGTATTGTTTGTGCAATCGAACTCAAGTCTGCATGTAAGCATGATCTTTTTCCTGTCTGGGTTAATCAGAACGCATCCTGCTCCTGCTCCCTCGTTAGATTTAGAGCCATCAAAATATAATTTCCAAAATAAAGATGTATTTACAGAGTTATCTAAAAAATTAAAACACTTTGAATCATCAGTTTGGGAAAAATTTTCAACTTGGGACACAAATGAATTTTCTAAGTAAGGTGAAGTGTGAGCATTGAAATTGACGAGGAAAGAATCTACCGAGTAATTGCCTATGATACTGCTGTTGTATGTTATTGCTTCATTCTCTCCTTCCAATTCAGTCACTATGTACTTTTGGTGCAACTCTCGTTCAACCTTTATTTGATTGGGTTTACCGTTGTAGGGTAACCACATGTGCGACCAGTCGGTTGAGAAATATCCGTGGAGTTTTTCGGACCAATCCCTGCTAAGAATTAGACCATAGAATTCAGGGATATTAGCTACTAGAATGTCGATAACCTGACATACTTTCGGGTTAGACGACAGTATTATGGTCACCTGGTTAAGTTCACCAATCACTTCGACTTGAGATCGATCAAGTTGAACTATGCGCACTGCGGATTTCTGAGGCTGAACATTCAATTTGGCACATATTGATCTGGGTAGAATATCCGTTGAAGCACCAGAATCAACCAAGAAATTGTGCACGTTTTTATTGAAAATTTCATAAGTGAGAAGAAAAGGAGGAGTATGGGATCTTGACCTTCCTCCAATCAAGGCAATGTCATTCGGATCAATCTTATTGATCATGTTGGTTGGAGGTCTTCCCATGTTGTGGGAAGCTACAACTGTAGGTAGAGATGTAGTAGGCACGACATGTAATTCTTTCATCATTATTTTCTGTTGATGTTTCAATTTGCTCAATTCGTAAAGAGTGATATTAGCCCTAGTCTTTTTCATGTCATCGATAATGTTATACTCCATTTCATCGGACACTATCAGTGTTCTTGATGGAGGTGCTTGATCTGATTGGACTGGGCTAAATTGGGTCGCTCTAGCAGTTGTTTTCTTTGATGCGACCTTATCTTTTGTTGCAGGGCTTGCGCCCTTCTGTTTAGGGGTAGTTTGGGGAGGATCAAGTTGATTTTTGCTTCGTGTGCTAACCGGAGAGCATAAAACATAAAATATATATACACAGAGATTTTCCCCCAGATCCCAAAACCAGGACTACGAGATTGATTTTTCATTATATTCCTTTCAATGTTACAATATCTATATATATATATATATATATATATATACATACATGCCAAAGCATCCATAAACCCCAATCCATTAACCATAGATTAGAACATAATCGTAGTTCCCTTGACCGAACCTAAAAAATACCATGGACAGAAAACCATCATGCCCAAAACCATGTACGAAATCCATGCACAAAACCATAGGTAGTTCCACCCACCTAATATAGGGTCCAAAAAAAATTCCTGGGGTGTTTCCCCACACCTTGTGCAAGGGGGTTACCCCGATAGTGACCCCCCTGCTATGCCTGACGCAATATAAAGGGCCTGTTGTCGTCCCCTTTGTGACCCCCCCACGTGGGGTAGTCGTGGAAAAAATATAACACACAAACAACATTCTCCCACTTGCTGTTTTCTTTCGACATGGAGCCACATGAGAGCTTATTCATTGATCCATCCTTGCAATGCCCATTGTTTCTCTACACCAAGAGAACTTCTCAGTCCTCACAGACTTTGTCAATGCATCTGCAGTTTTCTTAAAAGTGTGCACCTTTACCAACAACACCTTTTTATCCTCAACCATATCCCTCACAAAGTGATACTGGACATCTATGTTCTTTTTCTTTGAATGATAAGCAGGATTGTTTGCCAAGAAAATTTCACTTTGGCCATCACAGTCTATCCTTATAGATCATTGTACTAACCACATACTTGCACACAATCTCTACAACCAAATTGCTTCCTTGCTTGCATGAGTGGCTGCCATGTATTCTGCCTCTGTAGTTGAATGTTCCACTACAGAATATCTCTTACTCATCCAACTGATTACACCTCTGATCTGAAAATGAACTACTTGTATTTGCTGTTCAAGGTATTCATTTTCATTAAATTATATGTGCAAACTGTTACTCATGTCTTGCAATTGAAACAAAGTGTTTTTGGTAAATTTCTGAGTCTTATGTGTGGAGTATTACTTCATTTTATTGTTTAGCATATTAAATCTGAAAAACCCAGCAAGATAAAATCACATAATATAACACAACAGCTGATGAGGCAGTTCACCCCTCCTGGGCTACATCTGCCGGGTCCAAGGCCCCCAAATGGGCATGTCCTTGCTCTTATTAGATGCTCAAATTGGTTATACAGTGATAAGAAAGCCTAAACAGGCAAAATAAGCCGTGGAAATGAGTTCAGAACATAGAAAACAATAAAGATTGGCTTTTGTTTCACCTCCAATGGTTAACCATAGCCCAATACAGCTCCAACACTCCCTAGGCCCTGATGGCTCTCCAAGCTTCTCTGCTGAAAAAGTACCTGAAGATTAGCTTTGTTGACTCTACAACCTATACCATTGGCTTTGGAATGCTCAGAATACTCGAAATCAAAAACAAATTCGCTCCAAAAGGTTCTGTCTACTGAAAGTTATGACCAACTGAAGTTTTGTCCAAGTTGGCCTAAGGAAACTCCACCAAAAGTGGATTAACTGCAGTTAGCTCTGTTAACTTTGGCAAAAGCACCTAAAATTTAGCAATTTACCAGACTTGACCGCTGGGCTGACCGTAACCATTGGTGGAGTCTGCGCATGTGACAACAATTCGGGGTGGTGGTTACGGTTTGCACTGGTGGGTTTGTTGACCATTGGCGTAACCGTCACCGTAACCGTCGGCATGTGACTAGGTCAAAACTGTTGGTGGGTAACCGCCATCGGTTTATCCCTCAAACCGTAAACGTTAACCCAATAAATACAACCCATGTTTTATATTGGTTAAGAAACAACATGTAGCGCGGATGGTCAGGCCTGTAGATTTGTATGCAGGAGGTCACGAGTTTGATCCCGCTCAACCCATAAAAATTTTAACATGCCAATTTAGGGCCACGTGGCAGTCTCCGGGCTTGCCACATGTCAGCCTCTGATTGGTCCAACCAAATGAAATATTCCAGTGAATATTTTGGAGAATATTCTAGGGAATATTCCTCGATTTTTTTTTTTTTTTTTGTAATTTTTCCAAAATTCAAAAATTTGTAGTTTACTGGGCATTTTCAAAATGCAATAACTCCTCCATACAGTGTCAGTTTTTCGATCTATCTGTTCGTTATGGTTTTAACCAATTCTGAGTAGTTCCAATTTTGAGCATTTTCTTCACTTAGAACATGATCACCTGATCAACCTCCAAATAGGTTAAACACATACTGTTACACAATATTTTGTCACACTGTTGAGGGCCCTGAAATCGGGTCAACAACAAGGGGGATACCCACCCGGTCGGGAACCTAGTTGGCGGCTCCTTGCCCGTTTGGTGTAGCGGGTCCGATTGGGGATAATGGGACCAGCTTCCCAATCTGAAAGATGTGTGTGTGTGTGTGTGTGTGTGTAGATTTTGATGATGCTAATCTAGAGGTAATTTTAAGCTAATTTAATTCTAGACTCTAAACTGACTCTATGCTACTGTAATCTAACAAAAAACAGCACATCTAATCTATACTAACCCGGGGTAGAATTCTTTCATTATGCGATCTAAAAAGATTTCATACAACAACTGGTAATAAAGATCATTCAGCTATCATAAGAATATAAATCAATTAAGATAAACCATTCTGCATAAGAAGTTAGGCAAAACAGTTGTGAACAGCATATCGCATAATCAGTTATTCATATGTCAAGCACAAACAAATGACTCCACCGTACAAAAGTTCCAAATGGTAACCCACACATTCATACATTAACATATAAACAACTCAGCTGTAGATCACTCTAAGAATATGAGCATAAATTAATCAAGAGATAAAAGTACCATTTATGACTGATTTCACTCACAAACTTCAAGCAATAATGATTTATCCCTACTTACTTCTAACATCTACTAAGAGTACAAAAGTGCAACATCAGTAGCAGACATTAAAATGCAAACATAAATAAATCTCGATCCATCCATTCATAAAAAACCCCCTCCGAGGGTGCAAAAGTGCATGTTCTGAGGACAAGTTTTTTGACAAATTTCCGGACCCTTCTCCAAATGCCATGAGAAGGGTTAAATACTACTAACTAACTAATCTTAATTACACAAATTTAGGAAACGGCTTCAAATGACCGCCCTTTTACTAAAACAAATTTATTTCTAAAAATTGAATCTAATTTCTAACCGTTTCTGTATCTGCTCCTTAGTGCTGTAAGCAATGCAAGGTTCGCCTGGAAAGAGTCGGCTGGTTGTCTTTTTCTTTTGCTCGAGCGATAAAAGTAGAAATAAAAAAAGCTGGCACCTCTTTCTGACAAACTAGAAGATATTTTTGAAAATCTTCCTCTGGCTGGGTGTATTTGCTGTGTGTATACTTAGTATAACCCAGATTTCTTTCAAACTGATTGTGTTATTGCTATTTCAGTTTCCGGTCGTGCGAATGACTCAATGAGTTAGGGATTTCGTTGCCTGGACAATCTTCCATATTGAAAATTGCTTCCGTTCTTTGTTCCAGGCTTTTCTGGAGCGTCCTCCCTCCTCAGCGTTTTTCTTTTTGCTTTACCCAATCTGAGCTTCAGGATCTTTTGCAAACATGCTGCTTTTGTGCGCCTTTGACTCTGAGTCTTGGATAGTCTATTTTCATCAGTGTCTGTTGAGTGATACTCTGGAATCCGCGGCCCTGTTGCATGCGGCATCCATCTGCGAATGCATCTCCTCTCTGTTCTTCTAGTATTGGCGCTTTCCCCTTTTCCTTAGATGTTTCCTGCATATAGATTTATATTAGTTGCTGCCTTACAGTTCACGCAAAGGAAAAGAGAATTGACGAAAAGATTGACATGAAAGCTTTAAGTCCTAATGAATGCATAATCATGACACTCATAATGACTTGACTCTTCAAAAAATGCAACACGGTCATCTTTGGATACTCAGGCGTGCAATCATTAATTTTCCTTAAGGTGCGTGCTCAATTTTGGGTTTACAGATCATGCCGAAGAAACTTTGTGATGAGTGGTTTTCTGCGATTCGCATCGCAACAATTTGATAGTCTCATTCGTCGCAGATCACAAATCGCAAGATCACAGATTTGTAGGATCGCAGATCGCAAATCGCAAGATCGCAATTTTCATTTGATCAATGTGTGCTGCTTTTGCGACGTTGCGATATGTGACGTCGTATATCGGCCGTCGGCGATTCCTTAGATTTTCTTTTAAGGGCGCTTTCAAAATATGCGATGCGATGAATGTCGCATCGCTTCTTTGCAGCTTATTTATGCGCATAGGAAAACGCTTCACTCTCTCTTTGTGATGCAATATAGCTTTTAGGGAGTTAAATACAAAAATTTTGATAAAAATATTTTTGGGATTTTTTGTTAAGGGTCCCCCTTTGCTTGATGTTATTGCTAATACCAAACAAAGAGGGGGGTTGTTGGTGACCACAACACACACCTCCTGCAATTCCCTGTGACATACCCCGAAGTGCCCTAAACATGACCATTATGCAGTTTACTCATTCATATATGCAGCTCAGATCCTTCCCAAGACATTGATTGGAAAATGCCTTGAGCTTCCCTTGAAGGAAATAGCTCTTAAACCCTAATTTGAAAATCATCACCCTTATGAGACTAAAAACTATGATGGTCACCTATTGTATTATACTCAACCCATGATGGCATCACTCTATTTACTTGTATACCCGCGATGATCCCAAAAAGGCAATTTTCCAAAGAGGATGAGAAGCTTTGTGATCTAGAAGCTTCTAGAGCAGCGAGCTGGAGGTCGTTCGACGTAGATGAGGTCGAGTTCTCCCAACTTGGCCTCTTGGTCTTATACCTATGATCTACCTCCTTGAGATGAGGGCCTAATCCTATCTTTGGAGAGATCCTAACTCCCTTTCCCAACCTATATATTCATCCTCTCCCATTCCCAAATGGTTGGTGTATGTCTTTTTGCACCCTTATGCTAATATTGTGCCTATATGCTACTCATTTGACTTGGAGAGCTTATCTTGGACTTGGAAATTCATTCAAGGAGGGCCTATCAACATCAAGGCTTGGTTGTATGCTTCCCCTTCTTTTCTATTAATATACCATTGCTGGTTCATTTTCCATTGATGTGTATGCTTATGTTTCATCTATCTTAACATTCCTTGATCAGTTAAGTAGGTTGATTTTGAATATGCTATTGGTATTTGCATCCCTTGTTGTGTCTTGATCTCTTGTGCAGGTGCATAAATGCTATGAGTAGTAGGAACGAGCCCGTGACACAAGTGATTCAAGATCTTCAACAAAGGATGACTTGATAGCATCAGAACGAGGTAGGTCATCTTCTTCGTCTCTCTTTTCAATTGTAACTTAGGAAAGTATCTAGTAGATTGTCACATAGGTTGCTAGTCCTTTTCATTGGGGTGGAGGGACCGTCTCTGTTCAAAAAAAAAATCTACCTAGACAACAAAATGTTGAGTCTGTTGAGGAAGCTATGATCCTTTCCATTCAATCCTCCATCCTACTTTTTTGTTGAGTTTGACCAACCGTTCATTTTTAGGCTTGTTTGTTTGTCTATAACTTTTTTCACTTGCTAGTTATTGCTTGAAGGTTCTTAGTTTTTGTTGATCTTGAAGACTTCTTAGTTTTATCTCATCTTTCTCGCCGAGCACGGTTTTCTTTCTAACAGTCGCGATGACATCGCAGATGTTTTAATTACAGTTGAAATTATCATTATTTTACATATGATAGTTGCGATGATCCCAAAGGTTAAATAAAATTAGGCTTTTTATTCTTGATTTCAGTATTTTTCCTTGTAGCAGTGGTTTGTCAGTGTGATTATAGTGTCATTGTCTTGGTTGACATGTTTGTCTAACTGCAATTGCCTCTTGCTTTGGTTTAAGTGTGTTTGAATCTTGATTTGCTTTCTAGGATTCCTAAGGTTTCTAGGTCACTCTTCATTCACTTATTGATCTATTCTTCAAAGGTAAATTACCTTTGTTCAAAGAGTCTTGTTGCGTCTGGACATATTTTGCAAGTCACTTTTGGTTCTTTGGTTTAAAGTTGTTTTCATTAGTGTTGAATCAAGTAGATGCTTTGAAAGTCACTTTAGTTCCATTAGCAAGCAATATGTCAAATCAAGTAGATGCTTTGAAAGTCACTTTAGTTCCATTAGCAAGCAATAGATTACAAAATTGTTTGTTTTTTATTGGATCGAAAGAAAGTGCTTATTGTTATTCTTGTGTTTTGGAAAGTGAAAGTGTATATCATTGAAGTATTTTTGAAACAGTTCTTATATTCAAATTAGAAAGTGAAAGATATTTCCATAATTAGTGAATTGTTTGCATTTTCTTTTGCTCTTTTGTACAAGTTTGCATTGATTGCATTAAAATGAAAGGAATATCATTATTGCATCTTCAGTGAAAAGGAAAATATTTTCATTTCTACGGCATTGCATTTGTTAGTAGAATGAAAGATTAGATTTCATTTTTACTTACTGCATTGAAAAATTGTATTGATGCATTGATTGGTTGTTTCTCTTCCTTTTTTAGAATAGCCTTCATCGAATGAAAATTTTCATTTTCATCATTCAGTTTCATTCGAGGAACAAGTGACGTAATTGAGCCCTAAAAAATGAAACTTAATTCAAAGATAAACTTAAAATTTACCTCAATTAATCTAAGGAGCATTTGAAACATTAACACTCATACTTAGTGGTCTAGGCTAGAGACATGTTCCGATGTCTATAAAACTCAACAACTGTCATTTACAATACTCTTGCATTAGATAAAGCTGGCATGAAATTGTGCTCCCCATACCATCGAGTATATAAAGGGAGACCATTATATGTTGAAAACCTTTATCGATAGGAAGCTGATTCTGCTGCCCTGTAAATGTGATACACTGAAAACAACATTTAGGGAGATTTCTTGCACGTACATCAAGTCCTTAGTGAATTTATTTTCTAAGGTATATATTGCAGTTCACAGTTACTTGGTAATCCCTTTTTCCTAGAGTATCCTGAGTAGTCATTTCGATCTTTTCTGACTCCTTAAACTTGAAAATATCATCGAGCACTTGTCCTTTAAAGCTCGCTAAAACAACGAAAGCGACTAGAGTCACCTTTTCATCCTTTTCTTGACTCTTAAAACATGAAAAGGCAAAGTTTTTGTTTCAAATTCTAAAAATAACTGTCAACGATAACATGTCGAACCCATGCAGTTTCTTCTTGGCCCAATATTGAGTAAATCCTTGTAAATTTTATTTTTAATCAGCCCTCAACAAATCTCCTCTCCTTTTTATGCTCTTGAGAGAAAGTCATTGTGGCTGAACCATTGAGTTCACCCCAAAGTTCCCCTTCGTTGTTTGATATTGAAGGGTCTTCACAAGGTGTTCACCCGAAACTTCCTCAGTCACTTGAAGCTCAAGGTTTTTAACTTGGGATTGTCCCGAGAATTCAACCCATTTCTTCTTGTCCACCACCTTCGAGTTCCTTGTCACCTCAAGAATCTGATCCAAAAACCCCTGAGATTCGACAAATATTTGTCTTATATCTACTGAATCCGTTATTCAACCCTCTTGTGATATCTCCTCAGCGTCCTTACAGTACTTATGATCATACTGGTGTTCCTTTGGATCTATCTCCTCATACATCTCGGATTCATCCTCGCCAACTGTTTCCACCCACGGATTCAGAAGGTGAGATCCCAACCTCTTCTTGAAACCAGTGAGCCTATGTTTCCACTTGGTTATGCAACCTTAGCCCAGTTAGTTTCAGGAACTCCTAGTGCTTCATATTTGTATCAAAATCCCATTTGATTTTCAAATGCCATGCCTACTACTAGTTCGTTTATTCCAAATGCGAACTCTGAAATTTCTGTATAAATTGTTGTCATGTTAGTTCTTGTTCAACTTACGATTCCGTTGCAACCTATACCGTCCATTCCAGTACAATCGACTATTTCAGGTCAGGTTTCAGTCAGTTCTACCACCCCTCCATCAAGTGGACAAAATGTACCACCACCTAGGGGGGAAAATCCGAATATTCCTCTTGTGTCAGGTGAAACCCATGTGAGTGGATTATAATCTCACATGGTTGGAGTCAATCAACCTTATTCTGGTGGTATTCCTAACCCTGTTGGTCCATCTGGGATGGGTAATATCTAGTATCGACAACCTTATACGACTCATATTCCACTCCAACATGCATATGTCCCATATTGTTTGCAAGCTTTGGTCAATCCATCGTACACTCCACATGCAGGAGCTTATGTCCAACCTGGCCAATCCATTATTCTTGGTGGATATGGTCAGATTCAATTCGGAAATTACCAATGCCCACAGGGTATATCCTAAGGAAATGTCCCCTGATGGTGAGTTGATTGACTTACAAGGTATATGCCTCAGTCGAACAGCTAACAATATTGTTGAATACGGTGCAGTCATTGAACTATTGTCAAAAACAATTGCTCTTGGCATTAGAGATTTAGTTGTCAAGTTCGATTCACAACTCGTTGTGTTATAGTTAAACAATCATTATTTGATAAGAAATTCATAGATATTGCATATGTATCTACGTGTTTGATTACTGGAAAGAAATTTTTATTTTATCACACATCAACATATTCCACACAATTTGAATACATTAAAAAATGCATTAGCAAACTATGTTCTTGATAGACATTTATGTAATTTATAAAACCAATCACACCATCATAATACATGAACACATAAGTAGAAAATAAAATATGAATATATATATATATATATATATATATATATATATATATATATATATATATATATATATATATATATATATATATATATATATATATATATATATATATATATATATATATCGTGTCTGTTAGAGTTTTCACATCAAAATCTCAAAAAATAAAGTGTTCCGAGACACTTGGCTTTCAAACCCTACAAAATGTGTAAAAGTAACTAGAAATATTATCAGCCTGCATGATGCTCATGGTAGCATGAGACTGCTCTGATCACTCGGCCCAATAGCTGACGTAGTATCACTGACACTCCTACGGTGTGCCTTTTCCATCCCAGTGGCACCTCATCTATGGTGACATACTTTGGTATCCCCCGGGTAATCACATCGAGGTTGCACTCCATCTCTACCAAGGGGTCTGCCCCTTCCTCATAATGAACACCTACTATCTGATGGGTTGCTCGTTGTGTTATTGGCAACATGCCAGGTGGTATTTCCAGTCCAACATCTGCACATTTATCACAAGTTGAATCTCAGTTACACTTTTACAAAAAAAATTCATAAAACTTGAAAAAATCAAAAAACAAGTTTTACCCGCGGTAGCCCACTGTTCTCTTGGTGGCAGAGGTAGATCTAGATCCCATCTGAAATCCATGTCAACATAAGCATAATCATCCACAACAAGTAATTGGAGATGTAGCTAACTGAAAAACTGTGGAGGGAAATGCATCTATTGGCCCCCTCCTCCTCGAGGCATGAGCTCACTCCACCACACTAGCCTCAGATCCTAGGGGGCAGGATTTGGTACGTCTGTAAACTGGTTCCAAAACAAAGGCACTTTCTCTAGGAAGAAAGTAACTAGTATTGAACCAAAACCAAACTATTTCAGGTTCCCTCGTTTACCCTTGGTTAGTTGTCTCTTCATATTTTCTGGTAGTCCTCCACACCAATTGAATACTATGGGAGTCAGACAATCTAATGCATATCAGAATTATGACCGTGAGGCTTCGTGAAGAGCTCTATGGTGAACGTAATCATTCTCAGGGGACGATTAGTGACTGTTTCTATCTTCACTTTCCTACCTTTGGTCATCTCAGAACATGGGCAATGTCTCCTGACAAGACTACTCATAATCTCAACTCCTGGAAGAGATCCAAAGAGTTGGACTCTCTCTCTCCTCCTAGACAATCCGGTGATGAAATAAATTTATGTTTCCTCCAACACTAGCTCCTGGTCTTTGATTATGAATATTTCTCGGTCAACGTCCCATAAGTTGATCAAATACAACAACCCCATTTGAGCTCTCAATCTTGTAGTTCCGAAGAACTTAAGCAATCCACAGTTCCTCAGAGAATTGATACATTCAGGATCTTGGGCTGCCTGATGGTCTTCTGCCTCATGGCCCTGTTCTTTCCATTTTATCACCATGGTGGTAGAAATCTCCTACAAAACATCATTAAACACAAGTTAGAAACTTTTTCATGGATCAAAACTGAAAATTTTTGCTTTAAAGAGGGTTTTTCCTTCAAAACATTCCGCCCCAGAAACATCACACTTGTTTTTATTAACATAGCGATGTCATCGATAGGGCCTTTTGGCTCAGGAGAGATCATTGCAGGTCTGATGAGCACACCCACGATGACCTCCTGCATGGTTTAAAAACAAAATTCCGCCTATTGAAAAGCAAAAATTGAATTAAAAGGTATAAAAATAAAATGAATTATAAGAGTATAGACAGAGATCTTACCTGCTGAAGACGGTTCGAGGAATGATGCACTAGATCTCCTACACTAGTCGTTTGAAAATCAAGCAAAATAGGGCACAAATGCACTCTCAAAACTTACTTTGGTGAAATGGTAAAAATATTTTTACTTATGGCCTATTTATAACTTTTGAGTTCATTTTTGCTAATATTTTATTAATATTTTATTATTATTTCTCGATATCGGTGATGGGTGAATTTCCTTGTGTAGTTACAGGTACTTTTTGGTGAACATGTGATTATTATTGACTGATTCAAGACGAGTTTTTATTTTATCTCTTTTTCAAACTCGTTAAAAATAAACGAAAAAGGAACCCCCCTAGAGTCATCTTTAATTTATTTTCTGACTCTCGAAACATGAAAATATGATCGAGTACTTTTCATTTTGAACTCGTTAAATTAAATGAATTGAAGTCATCTCGGTATACGTTTACCCCTTTTTCAGGATGAGATTGACTATTTATGAAAAAGGTACACCTTGGTTGACATGGTCAAGAGGTTCTCTCGAATATTGTTTTCTACCTTTCCGGGTTCGAGGAAAAAATTATGAAAAGGGACATGATGTAGTTTTCTTTTTTCGTCTCTTTTTAACTCTTTAAATGTGAAAAAGATACTGATTTATTCTTATGTCAGACTCGTTAAAATTTTACAATGAAAGACTCGTCACCATGATGAGACCGAGTTTCTCCTTCCTAGGACTCGTAAAACTTACTAGGATGGATTCATTTGAAGAATGAACTTACATGACGAGAAAATGCTATCTCCTTCAAGCTTGTGATAAAAATAATTGGGGTACTCGCTAGAAATAGCAGGGGAAAATGAAAATGAAACATCCTTTGTATAAGCAGCATGTCACTCTTGAACATGACACTCTTCTACTTTCATGTCGGGTTTGGGATATCCTTGCTCAGTCACTTGTCCTTCTGGGTTTGGGTGATCCATTTTTGCCTCTCATTTGACTATTCCATTTTTTCATCATGACCTTTAGTCCTATAATGAGTCAAATGATGCCATGCTCTAGAGTCGTGTTGCCAGTGTTCAAGAGAGGTCCTATATGCAGTTATTTACCTATACATTTTCTGATCCATTGTTACAGTCTTGGATCTTATTCATTTCATTCCACTTTATTCCTTGTTTCATGTTGATAATGGGGGATTCATCATTGCCCTCCTTCGATGAGTCACTTCCTGTCGAATTCAACTCAATATCCAGGAAGATGACTTAGAAACTCCCTTTTAGTACCTTATAGCTTGCATGCCTTAATGGCAAGTTCTTCACATTCAACAATGGGTTTTCATCATTGGCCTTCGATCGGGTGATTCCACGAGTGTTCGACTTCAGCTTCATTATCACATTCATGGATTGTACTATCGTACCTTGAGAGCCATTGTCATTATTGGTGGTTTCTCTCGTGCTTGTTAATGGTCCACATCATTGGCCAGTAATCAGGTGGTTTTCTAGCATGTTTGACTTCGACACATTCATTCACATGTTAGAATTCGTACTTTGATCGGGTTGGGATGGAGCGCAAGACCCTAAGTCTTGTTTGATATGACTCAGGCTGCATGGAGTTATGTGGTATTGATGATTGTACACATGTTTCTGTTATGTGGATGGTTGTGACCATACCATTGTACTTTATATTTATAGTGATCCTTCTATCTTGGATGGCTGCGTCCATACCTTGGATCTTAGATTTACAAATGATCCTTTTCATTTGGATGGTTGCGCCCATGACATGGATACTTTCATATAGTCCTTATCATCCGGATGGCTACGTCCATACCGTGGATTCATGTTTTGATATCAGATATGTATATGTATATGCGTCCTTGATTTGCAGGTCTCCTGACAGTGTTTGTCCTCGTCCTTGCAAAAGCTCGTAAAGCATATTAGCCATCACTCCCCGTTCTACCTTTGCTTTAGGGGGCATCTGTTACACACTATTTTGTCACACATTTTGCACTTACGTTGACATACCCCGAAGTGATCGAAACATGACCATTATGTAGTTTACTCATTCATATATGCATCTTAGATCCTTCCTAAGACATTGATTGGAAAATGCCTTGAGCTTCCCCTAAAGGAAATAGCTCTTAAACCCTAATTTGAGAATTATTGCCCTTATGAGACTAAAAACCACAATGGTTGCCTATTGTATTATACTCGACCTACGATGGCATCACTCAGTTTACTTGTATACCCACAATGATCCCAAAAAGGTAATTTTCCCAAAGAGGATGAGAAGATTCGAGATCTAGAATCTTCCAGAGTAGTGAGCTAGAGGTTGTTCAGCATAGATGAGGTCGAGTTCCCCCAACTTGGCCTCTTGGTCTTCTCCCTATGAGCTAACTCCTTGATATGAGGGCCTAATCCTATCTTTGGAGAGATCTAACTCCCTTTCCTAACCTATATATTCATCCTCTCCCATTCCCAAATGGTTGGTCTATGTCTATTTTCACCCTTATGCTAAGATTGTGCCTATATGATACTCATTTGGCTTGGAGAAGGAGTGCTTGGAGAGCTTAGCTTGGACTTGGAAATTCATTCAAGGAGAGCCTATCAACATCAAGGCTTGGTTGTATGCTTCCCCTTCTTTTCTATTAATATACAACTGCTAGTTCATTTTCCATTGATGTGTATGCTTATGTATCATCTATCTTAACATTCCTTGATCAATTAAGTAGGTTGCTTTTGAATATTCTATTGGTATTTGCATGCCTTGTTGTGTCTTGATATCTTGTGCAGGTACATAAACATTGTGAGTAGTAGGAACAAGCCTGTGATGCAAGTGATTCAATATCTTCAACAAAGGATGACTTGATAGCATCAAAACAAGGTACGCCATATTCTTCATCTCTCTTTTCAATTGTAACTTAGGAAAGTGTCTAGTATATTGTCACGTAGGTTGCTAGTCCCATTCATTGGGCTAGAGGGATAGACTATGTATGCAGAGAGGATTTACCTAGACAACACATACCCACTTGTAGATCTTCTCTGATCGAGATCTCCAGCCTAGTCTGCATCAACAAAGCCATGGATGTACAAAACTCTACCTAATACTAGTCTTCCTTGGTAGCACAGACCATAATCACTAGTGCCATGCAAATACCTGAAAAACTGCTTCATTGTTGTCCAATGCTCCTTCCCTTGTTTTGACATAAACCTACTCAATACTCCCACTGCATGTGCAATTTCTAGTCTAGTACATACCATTGCATACATCAGGCTACTGATTGCACTTGCATATGGAACACGGTACATGTCCTCTTCCTCTTCTTATGTCTCAGGACACTGTCCAGTAGATAACTTTACACCTACAGGAATAGGAACCTTCACCGATTTACTATCTTGCATATTAAACCTCTGCAATATTGTCTCAATATACTTCCTCTAGTTTAAGAAGATCTTCTTATTTTCCTGACCTCATTTAATTTCCATGCCCAAAATATGGTTTGCAGCACCAAGATCTTTCATGTTGAGTTTGGAGGACAATTGGGTCTTCAAATCCTGTATAATTTATTTGTCATTTCCAACCAGCGAAATATCATCCACATACAAGACCAGATAAATAACACGACCACCAATTAATTTAAAATACACACAGTGATATGCTTTACTCCTGGTGGAGCCAAGTCCCCGTATAAATGTATCAAATTTGTGATACCACATCCTTGGTGACTATTAACCCATACATAGACTTTTTTAACTTGCATACCAAATCTTTCTTACCCTTCACCACCAAGCCTTCAGGTTGCTTCATGTAGATCTCTTCTTCCAGATCCCCATGAAGAAATGTTGTCTTCACATCCATCTGTTCTACCTCAAAATCAAAAGCGACATCAACAGATAAAAGTAATCTAATAGAAGCTACCTTGGCAGCAGGAGAAAAAATATCACCAAAATCAATTCCTGACACTTGGGAATAACCTTTTTCTACCAAACGAGCTTTGTATTTATCCACCTTGCCTTCTGCATTCATCTTCTTCTTAAACACCCATTTTCTTCCAATGGGTTTCATTCCAGCTGGCAACTCCACTAGATCCCAAGCCTCATTTTTGTGCAAAGATGCCATTTCATAAACCATGGCCTCTTTCCAGAGTTTTCCATCCTCTGAATCTACTACTTCCCTCACAGTTTTGGGATCATCATCAGTAATTGATAAACCAGAATTTGAATAGAAAGCAAATGGATTATACCTTTTTGGTTTCCTTCTTTCTCGAACTAATCTTCTCATAGCTAGATTTTGTGGCTCTTCGTCTTATGATTCCTCTTCTGTTGTAGATTCTGATGCTTCCTCCTTTAACCCAAGCTCTACCTTCTCAGGTTAATTTGGCAGGACTTCATGTTTAATAACATCCATCACCTCTCTAAATACCACATCTCGGTTGTACACAACCTTCCTTGTTTCTAGGTTCCAAAGCTTATAACCTTTTAAATCATCCTTATACCCAATAAATATGAGCCTTTCAGATTTACTAACCAAATTTGTTCTTTTCTCCTTTAGAACATGTACATATGCACCACATCCAAATACCCTCAGATGTGAAAGAGAAGGCTTCTTACCAGTCCATACCTCTTGTGGAGTCTTATCCTCTAATGTTGATGAAGGTGATCTGTTGACCAGGTAACATGCAACCTCCACTGCCTCTGCCCAGAATTCTTGTCCTAACCTGACACCACTTAGCATGCCTCTTGCCTTTTCCATCAACGTCTTGTTCATTCTTTTTGCAACTCCATTTTGTTGAGGTGTGTATGGAGTAGTCTTCTTCCATGATATACCACACTTCTTACGGAACTCTTCAAATTCCTTCTTGCAAAACACTTCACTGTTATCTGTCCTCAACACCTTTATCTTCTTATATGTCTGGTTTTCCACTAGGCCTTAAATTCTTTAAACCTATCAAAGAATTTAGATTTATTCTTGAGGAAATATATCCATGTATTCCTTGAGAAGTCATCTATAAATGATACATAGTACAAAGACTTACCCAGTGATGGAATTGACACAGGTCCAAACACTTCACTGTGCACAAGCTCTAATAGTTGTTTCACCCTCTTAGCACTAGAGGGGAAATTTACCCGATTATGCTTCCCATATAGAAAATTTTTACAGAAATCAAAATCCAGAGAGAAATTAGACATACTTTCTACCATACCATTACCATGAAGTATTTGAAAGCCCTTCTCTCCAATATGTCCAAGCCTTTGATGCCATATCATGGTATTTTCTCTAGAGACCACTAGATTTTCTGCTCCACTTTCAAGAACCACATAACTATTGCACCCATCAATAATAGTGCTATCCTAAAGCTTGTACAGAGTTCCAATCCAAACTCCCTGCATCAATACCAGTGCTCCCTGAACCATCTTGCAGGTATCTTTCTCGAACATTGCTTTTACACCTGCATCATCCAGCTTGCTTATAGAAATTAAATTTTTGTCCAATGCAGGAATATGCTAAACACCCAAAAGTGTTCTAATCCTTCCACCTTACAACTTCAACTTGAATTTTCCATGACCAACAATTTTAGCCTTTCTATCGTCCCCTAAGAATACATCACCACCATCATATTTCTCATACTTGTAGAACCACTCTCTATGGGGAGTGAATTGAAAGGAAGCACCTCAGTCAATCAACCATGTCTCATGATCTACATGTGTACTTGAATAAAAAGCCAAGTACACATCCCCACCTTCACTGAGGTGGCTTTCTCCTCTGTAGAAGGAGCATCATCAGATCCCTTTCCTTTCTCAAGAGCTTTAAATTTATAGTCCCTTTTAAATTGCCCTTCCTTTCCACATTTCCAGCACACCTTTACAGGTTTTCATGGATATTTATATCTCCCTCTAGATTTAGATCTCCCAGTCAAGGACTTATTTTTGTTTCTATTCTGGGAACGTCCTTGTATAGACAGGCATCACCATTCTGGCCCTCCATATTTTTCTATCTCATCTCCTCCAACAGTAAGGATGACACTATTTCATAAAACTATAAGATAGTTGCATTTCTACCTATTGAAACAACCAGATTATCCCACGAATTTGGTAGAGAACACAACAAACTGATGCACTTATCTTCATCTAAAATTTTAATATCAATAAACAATATTTGGCTTACCGCAGTATTAACGGTATTCATATGCTATGTCACCGAGTCTCCATCTTTCATCCTCAGGTTATACAAATTTTTCCGTAGGAACAGTTTATTCACTAGAGACTTAGATTGGCACAAAGTCTGTAACTTGTCCCACAAAGTCTTCACCAAAGCTTCCCCTGATACATTCAACAATACGAAATATGAGACACATAATCTTATTGTGCTCTTTGCCGTCTAATCCAACTTTTCCTAGTCTTCAGCTGGCATTTTCATTGGTTTATTACCCGAATCTACTGCGATCCACTAATCTTTATCCACTAGCAGATCCTCCATCTTGAGTTTCCACAAGGAAAAAATCTGACCATTAAATTTCTCAATCTCTATCTTTCCACTGCTCACCAGCTTCTTTCACTACAAGAATCGATCCTGCTGATCTCCCACTAAACAATGTCTACCATAGGGCCCAATAAAACCCCTCAGCAGCAAAGGCGTCCCCTTGAAGCCAAAACATCTCTAATACCAAATGTAGATTTTAACCTTGTACATAAATTACCTGCATAGGAATTCTAAAAGAATAGAAAATAAAAAATGGCAAGAGCATAAAACATATATACATAGATATTTTCCCCTGGATCCCAAAACCGGGACTACCAGATTGATTTTTCATTATATTCCTTTCAATGTTACAATACATATATATACATGCTGAAGCATCCATAAACCCCAATCCATTAACCCTGGATTAGAACATAACCGTAGTTCCCTTGATTCGATCTAGAAAATACCATGGACAGAAAACCAACATGCCCAAAACCATGTGTGAAATTCATGCACAAAACCATAGGTAGGTCCGCCCACCTAATATAGGGTCCAAAAAAAATTTCTCGGGGCACTGCCCTGGACCATGTGCAGGGGGCTACCGCCCCCTGACATGGGGGGTAGCCACCCCCTTGTTGCGATCGACGCAATGCATAGGGGGTGTTGTCGCCCCCTTGTGCATGGGGTAGTCATGGAAAGAATATAACACACACCCAACAACATGCTTACCCCAGCAGACCAGTTAACTTGGGTAAATGTGGGAGGGGGGTGTTACAACCAATTCGTACTAAGTTGTGTTATCTCATTGAATAAACTTCTATTTGGTTCTTATTCAATAGATATTAATTACAACAGGGGGTTATGATTATGAGATTTCATATATGGGGAAGCATGTATTCATTTTCTTCATTGTTAATTTAGGTTTGGTTAAATGTAGGTATTTCAATTTGGAGACGATCTCTCAAGTTCCCATGCTTTCCTCATCTATACCACATTATAGAAGGTTTTGAATTAATATGGAATATTTGCTGGAGGAATTCTCTAATAATGGGAAATGATATACTTGCATTAAGGGATCACCAAATCATTGGTATAAAGTCATCAACTTCAATATTGTCTACATGCATACTAGGGATTAATTATAGACTATACTCCTCGTTGAAGTGATTGATGCTATGCCTTTAAACTATGGTTGCTCTCTATGACCTTTATAGGAGGGTAGTGCATCATCGATCTCTTGATCTCGAACTTCTTTATTTCTTAATATTTTGGTAAAATTTTCATCCATCACTTTTTATCACCATTTTAGTATTTTGTCCCCCTCTATTTTTTGAATATAAGTTGGTTATTTGTACTGCTAATTACGTGCTTGGGTCCTTCGTTGGGTTTCCTCATCAAGCTTATATTCTCCTATTCTTGCAACCAACCTCTTCCCTCTCATTTTGACTACCAATTTACTTCTATTTTTTTTTTTTCCTATTTATTTCTTATGAACATCTACCCCCCATCATCGACTTGACTTACTCCTAGTCTACAAGGATGATTTCAACAAATATTTTCACTCAGGAAGTATTCCCATGTTTCTTTTGTATTTTTTCACTAGGAATCAAATATTTTTCCCATCTAGCCTATAATTTACACCTATCAAAATTTATTAGCTTTGGTAGGGGTGGTCTATATTCAACTGTATGACTAACTACCCTGTTAAGTAGAAATTTATGTAGTAAAGTAGGTATGGTGCAGAAAAAATTATCATGAAAATTGTTGAAGAACGTTGCTTTACTTTTTTTTAACAACAATGTATTCTTCTATTGATTTCTCCTTGCAAAAGTCATCTAATATCTTGTCCACCCACATGTGAAATTTTTTTCTTCCTCTATTAGTTAACTATAAAGTTAATCTTCTGTCAGGTTCTATTTTTTACATTGGGTAAGTAGTCGATATATTTATTTATTTTGACAGGGACTGATTAGATAAAATTCTTGTGTGCTTCTATGAAAAACTATTCTCTAGCTTATGCAATAGATAATCAATTTATTCTTGTATTGCTTCCAGTATTAATATTTATGCGTTCATATTGTATAAAATCAGGTCCGACACTACCGACAATGGAACTAATGTTGTAATCTAGCAAAAAATATAAATTAGTCACCAATAGAGTGGAACATCGAGTAAGCTTGAAGACTCATATGCATCACATGGAAGAGAAAAGAGACACAAAAGTAGTAGAGAATCGACAAAAGAACACTTGTATTAATATATCCTCAACAACTAACCAACTTACATAGTGCCAAACACATCCATATTTATATCCCTAAATAGATAGTTACAACAATTTAATTGTCTCAATTTATTTGACCAAACTGACTTGGTCGATCGACTCAATTGGTGAGTTGATTGACTTACAATACATGCTTTTGTGAATTGACTAGCCCCCCCCAATAGGAGCATTTGGTAGAGAAGAAACCTGGTAAGAATCCTTATAGTAGGAGTTGTTGAAGAGCCAATTGAAGGATGAAACTAGATTTGCTGGGTCCCTATAATACTAGTAATTACCCCATTACTATTGTAGTTGCATCCCTTATTAATATTATTGTGCCCCTATTATCCCCATATTGTTATTACTGTGCCCCATAGAATCCCTCTATTGTTATTTTTGTGGCTTTATATTATTATTGTTAGGTCAGCTGGGTTGTATTGTGACTCCTTAGACTCCTATATATAGAAAGGAGGTTTTGTCATTTGAATCATCGAAGAATTGTTCATTTATGTAATGTAAAGGAGGTTGCACCCTCGAAGAGGCTGAATTCTAAGGTGTTGATCTATCTTTTCTATCTTTTCTTGGGCTGGTTTCATAACATTTGGTATCAGAGCTTTGGATTCTAGGGTTTCGCTGCTCCAAACAGGTCATCGTGGCATTTTCGCTATAACCTTTTTTTATGCGACATTTCAGAAGTTTAAAAAAAAAACCCATTTGAGAAGAAATCGCGCTGAACCTTGGGTCCAAATTTCAGAGTTTTTCGAGCTATATTTGTGGAGATATGATCTGAGGAAGTTGGTCTTTTTGCAGACTCCTGAATTACATTCCAAACAGGTGACCTGGGGAAAATAGTCATAACTTTCTCTCTGGGGATCAGATTGAAATTTCGTAAGAAGGTACAGAAAGAGGACGGGCTATAGTTTCTTGTATGCATTTTTCAGATCCAAAGGTCAAAACAGTGACTCGTGGTACGTCGTACAAGTTCCCTCTACTGAACTAGTCTATAATCAAGTGACTGTGGGAGATTTCACATAACTCTTACTTGGAGAATCCAATTTGGGTCAGACTTGTGGCATTGGAAAGAGGACATAGAGGGCTAATGCAGATCACAAATTCAGAACTAGATGATCAGAAAGTACAAAGATACATCAGAGGCAATATCAAGCTCCCACAAAGTGAAAAAAGGTGCGCAGATTTTCTTAAATTTTTGCTTAAGCTTGGTTTGAAAATTTATTTTGAAGGAATTCAAAGGGCATAGTAGAGCATTATTATCGGTAACTGATGCCTCGAGGAAAGAAAATGCAAACACCTAGTAAGGAACCTGAAAGCTCTAGCATGACTCATGAATAAGAGGAAGAAATGCTACATGATATATCAAAATTACAAGAACAATTGCAACAAATGTCACTGTCACAAAAGCTAACAGAAGCTAAGATAAATGGCATGGAAGCTAAGATGGACAACTTGAAGATAGATTTGAACAAAAATTTGAAGACAAGAATGGCAGATTTGAAGACAGATTTGACAAATTTTCTATAGGAAATACTTACCAATGGTGAAAAGGTAGTAAAGGAAACTCATGATGCAAACAAAAGAAATGTTAACCATGATTTCTTAGACTCTAATGTGGGATCAAAAACCCACCATATTCCAAAAATAGATATGAGGAAGTTTGATGGCAAGGATCTCGCAACATGGATATTACAAATGGAGCAATTTTTCGATCTCAATAATGTGAAAAACACACAAAAGGTATGTATGGCAACTTTATATTTGGAACCAAATCAGTTTGTATGGTATCAATGGCTTTGCTCTCATAAACAATTTATCACTTGGAAATTTTTACGAAGGAATTGATAGCACATTATGAGGATACAAAAATCAACACTTTTTTTAGCCAATTGATAAGTCTCAAACAGAAGGGTTCAATAATGGAGCACATTGAGGAGTTCCAAAAATTGAACATAAGGGTAAAATATATTCCAGAGGAGCATAGGATTGATGTGTTCATAGGGTCTTTAAAGGATAATAGCCAACATGATGTTCACCTTTGGGAACCTGATTCATTAGAGAAGGCATTCAGGTTAGCAAGAAAAATGGAAAGCAAAATTATGGCAACCAAGAAGCATACCACTCTCAACTATAAAGATGGAAGTGTGGTTGCTCCTAGCCTTCCACAACCTATAAGGTTGACACCAAAACAATTGGAAGAAAAAAGAGCAAAAGGGCTTTGTTACAGTTGGGATAGAAAATACACTAAAGGTCATAAGTGTGCTGAAAAGAAATTATTCTACACAGATTGTGAAGAGGAAGAAGAAAAGGAGCAAGAAAGGTCAAAAGAAGAGGATATACTCCAGGTGTTAGCCTCCTGCTGGAGCAGGTTAATCATCTTTCATGATCGACATTTTTACATGCCAAATATGTCATACTTTGCTTGCTGCAATGCTCCATATTTGCTACAGATGGCCAGAGAAGTATCCATGAGAGTGTGCTAGTCTAAATGCCACTGTTGTGTAACATTTTTTGAGTTGATCCATTTTGATGAGTTTTCAGCTAAGGGAGGTCCAAATAGTTTAATCTTGGTCTCCCTAGGTTTCAATTTCCTGTTGTAGAATATAGAGAATGAACATCTGTCCAAACAGCTTAATCTTGGCAGATTTGTAGATAGGTAGAGAAACAAGGGTGCTCAACAGCTTAACCTGAGCCCCTGGATGCAATAAGTGTAGTTGTAGATAGGAGGACAGCAAGAAGAAAAGAACAAAAAGCTGGGTATGCTAGTTCAAGTGCACCCAAACCAAAAAGAAGAGAAAATGCTAGGTGAATAGGCCGGGTAGGTAGCTTTGTGGTTGCAGAATCATGGCTTGTGATCCATTTCATATTGTCAAGTGTTATATCTATCATATCACAAGTTGAAGGTGATTTTTCAGTTGGAGGACTTCAAGAAATGCATGTATAACTTCCCCCTTCTTCCTCTCCCCCAAATCACTCACTAACTTCCCCTAAAGAGGTCAAGATCTGCTTGATACCTCTTAGATTCATCATTCTCCATATTATCTGCCTTGGTGAAGATCTGCTTCACTAAAGGAATGTTCACACTTCTTCTATCAGTCATTTTCCCCCATTGATAGCCTAAGACATCATTCTTAGCGCTCTCTGATCATTTGTCATGTTAACTATTAACTTTACTATGTAGCTCCCTATCTATTTTCCCTTCCCCTACTAAAACTATGTTAATAACTTCCCTATATACTTATCCCCTCCCCCTGGTTGAAAAATAACCATAAGTACACTTGGGAATTGCTAAGTTTACCTGAAACTAAGCAAGAGCCCTCACTTCCCCCCTCAAACCATCTTCCAAATGCATTAGGAACCCTTCCTATGCATAAAATCCCTCCTTTCATCTATGCAAACCCTCCATTATCCATGTTTTAACCTTTTTTCAAGGCTCAAAACCCTCTCACCATGCTTCGGACCCCTTCCGATGCATTAAAAACCTTCCTCCGATTTCATTTTACCTTTCTTCAAAGGCAAAAAAACCTTCCGATGCTTTATATCCCCCTTCTATACATATAAACCCTCCTCCGATGGATTCCCCCCCCCCCCTCCGACGCGATATCGCTGTCGGAGGTAATAACAGTGCTGGCCCATATATATATGCCCCCATTCCTTTTTGCCCCGATGAGATATCGCTATCGGAGGTTTCCTCCATCATATTTTCCCATATATCCCGCATATACTCATTTTTATCGCAACTCCCCTTTTTTGTTTTATCGTTTAAACTCAAGTTTTTTTAAGTTATAACGTAAAAACCCGCATTTTTCAACAATATCGCATCGCAGCCGTCCATCGCCCCCGCTCAGATCAACGGTCGAGATCTTGTCGGCGATCGCAATTGTATAAAGTCCTGCCCCATGTCCCCGCCGATAGCGAAATGCCGATTTAATCGCAGCCGCCCATTCGGGCCCTCAGATCAACGGTCTTTATTAAGTCGCGGCCCCATATATAGCATTGCTTATTCCGGAGCCGAAGTATTAATAAAATGCAGCATATAAAATTATCGGGTCCGAAAGGAGGCCTTTGTACAGCGAAATGGGAAAGCTCCGATATTCCGGAGCTGAAAAGTTATAAAGGGCAGTTTTAAGGGATTTCGGGTCCGCATATTGATTTTGTTAAAATCCGCCGATATGAAATCGCCGACGGACCGGACCCGATCTCCATAAAGAAAGGGCATATAAGCATTTCGGGTCCGTGGCATTTCGGAGGTTTTATGTATTGGGACCAATGGTCCGCCCCGATGCGATTTAGCGCCAGCCGTTGGATCGGCCTTCGCGCGATCCAACGGCCAGGATTTAATCTCCGCTACAGTGCCGCTCCCGCCTATGTTTTTCACGAATTTTACATAGAAATTGGTCTTTTTCTGTGTAAAAGAAAAAGCGGCATTTGTTCATATTTTCACATATATGCCCGCGCCCGGCTCCTGATAAGGGAATTCATGCATCCCTAAGCTTTCATCGCTTCAAGGCCCACTTTTGCTTCAGATAACTAGTTTCGGCCTCGGTACAGTCAGCAACATACAAATCCTCCTTTTTGCGGCATTTTTTGCAAGGTTTAATGCTATTTTTGATCGGCCAAGCACCGATTGCACCCAAAGGCCACGGAGGACATTAGCAGCAGTTAATTTTGCATTAAAAGGCAGAAAAGGGGCGATGGGACAGTTTAAAGAGTATCAACGGTGAGAAAAGGCCCAGATTCAGTGACAAAGCGTATCAGGATGCGGCAAAGAGTATCAGTCCAGTTTTTCAAAGCAGATGAAAACAAAGCAAGCCCAGCAAAGTCAAAAAAGCATCATTCAGCCATTAAGGCTCACCAACACTTCTTTTGTTGCTTTAAAGCCACCTAAAGGCATAGATGAAGGCTTTCAAGGCAGAGTTATTGCAGAGACATTGTTCCCAGTCATATTTTTGGAGCAGCGCTGCTTCCTTAATTGCGCAATTATCACACAGAGGACAGCGCGTGGCTCAAGGCACTCTTTCAGTACATTTTTGAAGCTGCAGGACCCTGTGTAGCCCTAAAGAGCCATTTTGATGAGGCTGCTCCCTCATGTGCAGCTGTTTTAGATATTTTATTGCATTTATTTCCAGCACAACTTAGCATTAGAAGCAGTTATTGCACATATATCTTCTGGCTCTGTTTTGATAGATATTTTGATATATTTTCTCCCTTGACACCTGTTCAAGGGATGTTTGTAAATATTTTCTATTTAAACAATCCTCTGTATTTATGTAAAGGGTTGGTTGGTCGATAACTTCCTCTCTAGACTTGCATTGTATTTTCTGAGAGTCTCTATAATCAAAGATCGCTGGAATGTTTGGGAGATGAACTGACTGTTGTGTTTTAATTTCTGAAGAGTGACTATGGAATCCTAACGCTTCTACATAGCCCAATAAGTGTTTCTTATCTCTGTTTACAGTTTATATGTGTTTATGCCATCATTGTTTCACTATCTAAATAGCAGAAAGAAAGAATAGTTCAGAGCTCACTTAGTTGTATTCTGTTCTCAATTTCTGTGATTTATCTATGTTTTCCTCTGAATTAGTCCTAAATATGAATATTGATTTGCTCATATTTACACTAGTTCCCTCATATATGAATGTTGTTTAGGAATCCTTGATTGCTCCTATATAAATGTTCATTCACCTTCCCTCTGTTAGCATAATGAGAGCTACTTAGTTGCCTTTCATTCACTGACCTTCGTTCCATCTTTATTCCAGCTCGATATTGTTTTATGTGTAGCTATCCAGCTCTGTATTCCTCTTGTGACCAAGAAAACGCAACAACAAGCCTATTCCACGACTCCATGCCCAATGGTTTGAACTTCTCACACTATGCATCCCAACTCTGTTTGAAAGAATCCCCCATCCCACCAAACATAAACAAAATCCCCTTGAACTCATTAGCTAGCCTAATATCATCTTCAACAAAGCTAAATTATAAAGAGAGAGCCCTCTCTGATTGCAGGTAGGCTAGGACCTGCAGTCCAAAGATTGGTTTGTGGTTACCTCGGCCGTATCCTTTAAGGAGCTTTAAGGACAACCTGAGTGATAACATAATGGCGACTCCACTGGGGACCATCCTTAGATAATTTCACAAATCAAGGTGGAAAGCTCCACTGGGAAGGAACCAGACATTCAAAAGTTTCTTTCTAACCCTTATATTCTTAGAAAAATCCCCAAAAAACAAGCTAGAAGCTGGCTCCCAAAAAGAATTCACGTTATACAAGGTCAAATCTAGACCCAAATCCCCCAGCAGCTTTTGAAAATCCCAATATAATCCCAAGGAACCTCAGGAAGCTAGAGCGAAGAGAGGATTTTGTTGATAATAGTCCTGAAGCAGTTCACCCACGCTATGGCCCAACCCCTGTCAAAGTTTTATTTTGTTCAACCCCTAGTTCCCCTTGTTCTTCATCCACCTCTCAAAGCACTCCTTCCACACCTCCATTCATTGCACACACACCACTACTACTCCTATTATCCCAGTTGTTCTAGCTGTTCCGTTTATCCCTGTTGTTCCACTTATCCCTGCCAACATGGCGAATAGATATGCACCTTTGCAATTACCTGCTAATCCTGGAGCTATGCCTCAGGATTACCAAACTAAAATCACATATTTTGATGGCACAAGTGCCTGCACAGCCCTTCAGCATACAAAGAAAATGCAGGATTACTTTGAAAGCTATGAGATTGACAATGATGGTGTGAGAATGAAGATTTTTGTCCAAAGCTTGTCAGGTGATGTTAGGACTTGGTTTAGAGCACTCCTAGCTAATTCCATAGCAGACCTAGAAGCCTTATACCAGTCATTTATCAACAGATGGGAGAAAAATAAAGACCCCTTGCACATACTAGCTGAATATGATACAATCAAAAGAGGTCCACAAGAAACAGTCTTGGACTATTGTGCAAGGTTCAATAGCGTTTATAATGCTATCCCACAAAACTTAAGGTCCCCACCTGACCTTGCCTTATATAAATTCCCTGATGGATTCGACCTAGATATGGCCTACCAATTAAAAGAAAGAGCCCCTAACAGCCTTGTAGACATGCAAAATGTGGCTGTCACTGTGGAGGCAAATTTAATTGCCAAAAGAAACAGAGCTAGAACTGAGAGAAGAACCACCTTCAAGGAAGAGCCCTCAGCCTTGGATCAAAAGCTAGATGCTATTATCAATGGCATGCACAGGCTGGGAGACAGAGTAGAGAGTGTTGAGAGGAAATCATCATGGGAAGGACAACAACCCAATACCATAAGGAACCCAAATTTCAGGAACACTCAGAACTCAAACGCTGGTAGATCTAGCCCAGACCGTGATATAAGGCCTCCTTTCCAAGAAAATTATACAGAAGCATCCACATCTAGTGATGCCATAGAGGACACTCACATGAACTTGGTGGATTTGAAGGGTGAGCAACAAATTTTCCTAACTCAAGAAGACCAAGATGACCATGAGATAAGTCAATTTCAGACTAACTCTAGTGAGTCTTTTGACTTTAAACAAGGTTATGATTCAGCTATTTATGAAGTCCACAAACAGTATAAGCTGAGGACAAGAACCATAGATGTGCCCGAAAAAGTTAAACAAAAGGAGGGCAAACAACCCAACCAGATTAGAGGCAAGGCTATTATAACAGAAACAGCTGATATAACTGTCCCAAACCCGCACCAAGTGACTGTAGAGGACATAACAGACATACAGCTTTCTGTTGATCAGCCTCTGCCACCTTCTCCCTTGAAAGAGAACTTGAACATCACTCCTAAAATCCTTCCCAAAATAGAAATACCGCAAGGTATCACTCACCATAACACTGATAATCAAGAGGAAAACGCAGAAAATACACTTGAAAAGGGGAAATCTGCGATTGCCAACACAAAGACTCCATTGGAGAAACCATTCAACTTAGAAGCAGAAATAAGCAAACTTAAGATTTCCATCCCCTTATCTGAACTTGCAAAGCATGATGTGTATAGGCAACAAATCCAAAGATCACTGCAAATGCCAGAGAATAGGGATGATGTGAATGTTTTAGATGATACACCTGAGTTGCTTTTTGGTTCAGAAGTTGATGGAAAATCAGCACATGGAGCTATTCTACCCTTTTATGTCAGTCTGCACATACATGATAAAGTTTTACATAATGCAATGTTTGACTCAGGTGCCTCACACAACCTTATGCCCAAAGTTGTAATGGAGAAGCTAAACCTTGATGTAACAAGACCCTACAAAGATCTATTCTCCTTTGACTCAAGTCAAGTCAAATGTTTAGGCCTCATCAAAGACTTGTGTGTCTCCTTAGTCCAATACCCAAACAAGACAATCCTCATGGATGTGGTGGTTGCTGACATTCCACCAAAATATGGCATGTTGTTGTCAAGATCTTGGGGGAAAAACTCCAAGGATCTCTCCAATTAGACCTCTCCTATGCCACTATTTCAGTCTTTGGGCAACCAAAGAGACTGTATAGAGAAACACTGATGAAGTATGTGGTAAGTAGTGAGGAAAAGCCCCAGAATTTCCCTATCTATTCAATCCATTCTGATATGGATTCTTTTATTTTGTTTAATGATGAAACAAGTCCTCCAACTGATGATAAGCCTATGGCTTTAGTACAACAAGCGCACATCAATGAAGAATCGGTTGCACATACCCATGAGACTGTTACAACAGCCAATGCAACCAGCACACAAGAAAAACCTCCCGAAACACAAGACTCGGGTCTGCCCAATCCTAAAATGACTGAAACTCTTAATACTAACCACAAGCAAGAAATCACATGGTATTTAGAGTTTGATGGTTCTGTTAATAAGATAGGAGCAGGGGCGGGAATATGGATTCACAATACACATAAAAACCATGCAGAGGGTCATGCTTATAGATTGAATTTCAAATGCACCAACAACATGGTTGAGTATGAGGCACTCCTCTTAGGCCTTAAGCTGCTCAAAGCTTTAGGAGCTGCCAAAGTTTCCATTCTAGGTGACTCAGACCTAGTAATCCAACAAATGAAAGGCAACTTTGTTACCAATGATAGAAGGCTAAGAGCTTATAGGACTGCTGCCACTGCAATACTTGATACATTCACTGAATCCAAGCTTGCCAAGATTTCAAGAAATCATAACATTCATGCTCACAGCCTAGCCACTTTCGCTAGTACATGCAAGCTTCCTTTTGAGCCCAATCACCACTTTACTGCTGAGATAAAGCACAGGCCTGCTGTCCCTAACAATGTTAAAGATTGGCAAGTGTTTGAGGATGATGCTCAAATCAACAATTTTCTTACCTTACAACATGAGTTTTCAGACCTAAACATTGATATGGATGCTATGGATGATCCACTGCAAGCAATAAACCAAATCCAACAAACTGTAACAGCTGAAATAGCTAGAAAATTGCTACAGCCAACCATCTTTGATGAAGAAAACATAGAAGAGCTGAAACAGATGCATTTGGAGGAAATAGCCAAAACAGAGGCCGAAATCATTGATCTAAAGGACAATTTTCTCCCGGTTGGCCTCACCCCGCTAGAAGACATGTTTGATGCCAATGATGTCCCCAGAAAACCAAAATTGCAACCCATAAACACTGAGATAGAAGAACATAATATTGGGACAGCAGAGAAGCCCAAAATGATCAAACTATCTAAATCTTTGCCACCCGATCAAAAGCCCAAATATGTTGATTTGTTCAAAGAATTCCAAGATGTATTTTCTTGGAGTTATGAGGACTTGAAGTCCTATGACACCTCAATTATTCAACATACCATTCCCTTAAAGCCAAATCAAAAGCCCTTCAAATAGAAACTAAGGAGAATCAATCCCGTGCTTCTCCCTTTAATTGAGAAAGAAGTGAAAAGAATGTTTGAAGCAGGTATCATAGCACCCATTATATTTTCTGAATGGGTATCCAATCTTGTTCCCACAAGAAAGAAAACAGGTGAGATTAGGCTTTGTGTAGATTTGAGAAACTTAAATCAAGTCTCCCTAAAGGACCACTATCCTTTGCCCAAAATGGACCACATCCTACAAAGAGTAGTGGGGTCATCTAGAATCTCTTTGCTAGATGGCTTTTCAGGTTTTAATCAGATATTGGTTCACCCAGATGATCAAGACAAGACAGCCTTTACAACACCGTGGGGAACATTTAAATATGTGAAAATGCCTTTCGGCCTAAAGAACGCAAGTGCCACCTTTCAAAGGGCCATGGACATTGCATTTGCCAAGGAAATCCATGATTTCTTGGTTGTCTATCTTGATGATCTTACCCCTTTCTCCAAATCTGATCAAGAGCACCTAAGACATTTGAGACAAGTGTTCCTAACATGTAGGAAATATGGCATTTCCTTGAACCCCAAGAAGTCTTTATTTGGCCTTGAAGAAGGAAAATTACTTCGACATATCATCTCAAAGGATGGTATTAGAATTGATCCGGAAAGGATCCAAGCCATTCTCCAAATCCCATATCCAAGAAACATAAAAGAGTTGCAAGCATTCCTAGGAAAGATCAATTTCCTAAGGAGATTTATCCCAAATCTAGCCGAGTTGATAAGACTGTTGAGCAACATGTTAAAGAAGGATGCCAAGGTAAAATGGTCTCTTGAAAACAAACAAGCATTTGAGAGTATCAAAGTTGCCTTAACTCAAGCCCTGGTCCTCACAAGTCCTCAATTTGATAGGGACTTTATCATATTTTCATTTGCATCTGATAATACCATAGCTGTTGTCCTATTGCAAAAGGATGATCAAGGAAATGAAAAGCCAATCGCTTTTTTCAGTCGAGCCTTAAGAGATGCACCCCTGAAGTACCAAATCATGGAAAAGCAGGCCTACGCCCTTGTTAAAGCAATCAAAGACGTCAGAATTTACATTTTATATTCACAGGTGATTGCCTATGTGCCAAATGCTATTGTGAAAGACATATTATTCCAAGAGGGGTTAGAAGGCAAAAGAGGCAAGTGGATTGCTAACATTCTTGAGTATGACATTGAAATAAAACCAACCAAGATAATAAAGGGACAAGGTTTAGCCAAACTGATGTCCGAAACAAACTTTCAAGCCTTAGACATCAACCAACTAGACAATGAACAGGAGCTGGCGACTCCACAGATTAGTGACACCTTTCTGTATTGTTAAGCCTGTTTGCTCCCCCAGGATTGTCCAGGACCAAGAAGAGATTTTTAAGAATGAAGGCTTTGAAATTTTGTGTCTTAGATGGTGCTTTATTTTGGAAGAATCATGAAGGCATATTGCTTAATTGTTTGACCATGAATGAAACTAAAAATGTCATGAAAGAATTCCATGCAAGGGACTGTGGAGGACATCTATATTGGAAGTCCACTACTGATAAAATTTTAAGGGCTGGTTTCTATTGGCCCACTTTGTTTGCAGATATAAAGAAGTTTGCCACCTCATGCCACAATTGCCAAATCTTTGAAGGCAAAAGAAAGCTGTTGCCCTTGCCTCTTAAGCCCATCTCAACCGAAAAACCTTTTCAACAATGGGGTCTTGACTTCATTGGAGAAATCCATCCCTCTTCCTCAGGCCAGCATAAGTGGATTCTAACTGCCACCGACTATTTCACCAAGTGGATTGAAGCCATTCCATGTAGGCAGGCCAATGACACCACCATTATCCAATTCATTGAGTGCAATATCCTGTCTAGATTTGGCTGCCCTGAGAAGATCATCACTGACAATGTCGCTGCTCTCAAATCCAAAAAGATGATCAATTTTTGCCATAAATTCCATATCACTTTAGGCCATTCCACAACCTATTACCCTCAAGGTAATGGCTTAGCCGATTCATCTAACAAGAGCTTGATCAGTATTATCAAGAAGATCTTAGAAGAAAACAAGAAGAACTGGCATAGAAAGCTCACAAATTCCCTATGGGCAGACAGATTGTCAACCAAGAAATCCATTGGAATGAGCCCTTATGAGCTAGTATATGGCATGGAGGCCAGATTTCCTTCATCACTAGGCATTCCTATTATCAAGCTGCTGCAGGAGATTCAAGCTGAGCCAAATGATATACAAAGGAGGATAAACCAAACAATTCATTTGCAGCAGACAAGAGAGCAAGTCTATGACAGAGCTCAAATTATGCAAGAGAAGCTCAAAAGGATGTTTGATAAGAGGACTAAGGCTGAGAATTTCTGTGTTGGAAACAAAGTTCTAAGGTGGGACTCACGAAGAGAAGACAAGGGAAAACATGCAAAATTCGATTTCCTTTGGAGAGGGCCATTTGTTATTTCTGTTGTTTAGGGAAATAACACATATTTCCTCAAATCTGTAGAGGGCAGCACTGCTGAAGAAGGCCCTGTAAATGGCCGTATGCTGAAGCATTATCATGATCCCTTTTGTTGAACATAACGCAGCTTTGTAAATATCTCTTTGTACATTGATATTTGTATATATCAGCACTTGTGTTTTTATTTTTGTATAAACAATCCGATTGTTAGAGGAGCAGCAACAAAGTTTGTGAAGACACAGTCAATGCAAATCCTCTATTTTTAAGCTTTGTCTCTGCAGTAATCTCATCAAAACAGCAAGAGCAGCGCTGTCATATCACAGTGATTTATGTTAAAGAGAAGTTGTTTGCAGCTTGTAGTCTTCAAATCAACAGTATCAAAAAGAAAGGAGGATTTTCAGTTTACTTCAGCACCCTTTCAAAGACAAGAAAAGAAGAGCTCCAATTTTATTCCCTTTTTGTGTTTATTTCACAAGGCAGTGCTCAAGCAAAAGTGTATGCAATATCAAGCACGCAGAAGAAAGCAGGCGATGCTCTATTTTTCATAGTGTTTCAGTTAAGGAGGAGTGCTGCATTCAGAAGTTAAAGTTCTAGTCATTCAGCAGTTAGCACAGAAGAAATTTTCAATTAACAGCAACTACAGAGGATCAAGGCTTTCTGACCTGCTGTTCTTGGCTTGTCACAAGGAAAAGCCATCCCCAAGTGGAGCCACTATTAGCCTCCTGCTGCAGCAGGTTAATCATCTTTCATGATCGACATTTTTACGTGCCAAATATGTCATACTTTTCTTGCTACAATGCTCCATATTTGCTACAGATGGCCAGAGAAGTATCCATGAGAGTGTGCTAGTCTAAATGCCACTGCTGTGTATCATTTTTTGAGTTGATCCATTTTGATGAGTTTTCAGCTAAGGGAGGTACAAACAGCTTAATCTTGGTCTCCCTAGGTTTCAATTTCCTGTTGTAGAATATAGAGAATGAACATCTGTCCAAACAGCTTAATCTTGGCAGATTTGTAGATAGGTAGAGAAACAAGGGTGCTCAACAGCTTAATCTGAGCCCCTGGATGCAATAAGTGTAGTTGTAGATAGGAGGACAGCAAGAAGAAAAGAACAAAAAGCTGGGTATGCTAGTTCAAGTGCACCCAAAAAAAAAGAAGAGAAAATGCTAGGTGAATAGGCCAGGTAGGTAGCTTTGTGGTTGCAGAATCATGGCTTGTGATCCATTTCATATTGTCAAGTGTTATATCTATCATATCACAAGTTGAAGGTGATTTTTCAGTTGGAGGACTTCAAGAAATGCATGTTTAACTTCCCCCTTCTTCCTCTCCCCCAAATCACTCACTAACTTCCCCTAAAGAGGTCAAGATCTGCTTGATACCTCTTAGATTCATCATTCTCCATATTATCTGCCTTGGTGAAGATCTGCTTCACTAAAGGAATGTTCACACTTCTTCTATCAGTCATTTTCCCCCATTGATAGCCTAAGACATCATTCTTAGCACTCTCTGATCATTTTTCATGTTAACTATTAACTTTACTATGTAGCTCCCTATCTATTTCCCCTTCCCCTACTAAAACTTTGTTAATAACTCCCCTATATACTTATCCCCTCCCCCTGGTTGAAAAATAACCATAAGTACACTTGGGAATTTCTAAGTTTACCTGAAACTGAGCAAGAGCCCTCACTTCCCCCCTCAAACCATCTTCCAAATGCATTAGGACCCCTTCCTATGCATAAAATCCCTCCTTTCATCTATGCAAACCCTCCATTATCCATGTTTTAACCTTTTTTCAAGGCTCAAAACCCTCTCACCATGCTTCGGTCCCCTTCCGATGCATTAACAACCTTCCTCTGATTTCATTTTACATTTCTTCAAAGGAAAAAAACCCTTCCGATGCTTTATAGCCCCCTTCTATACATATAAACCCTCCTCCGATGGATTCCCCCCCCCCTGCGATGCGATATCACTGTCGGAGGTAATAACAGTGCTGGCCCATATATATATGCCCCCATTCCTTTTTGCCCCGATGAGATATCGCTATCGGAGGCTTCCTCCATCATATTTTCCCATATATCCCGCATATACTCATTTTTATCGCAACTCCCCTTTTTTGTTTTATCGTTTAAACTCAAGTTTTTTTAAGTTATAACGTAAAAACCCGCATTTTTCAACAATATCGCATCGCAGCCATCCATCACCCCCGCTCAGATCAATGGCCCAAATCTTGTCGGCGATATCCCATTTCGGCGATCGCAATTGTATAAAGTCCTGCCCCATGTCCCCGCCGATAGCGAAATGCCGATTTAATCGCGGTCGCCCATTCGGGCCCTCAGATCAACGGTCTTTATTAAGTCGCAGCCCCATATATAGCATTGCTTATTCCGGAGTCGAAGTATTAATAAAATGCAGCATATAAAATTATCGGGTCCGAAAGGAGGCCTTTGTACAGTGAAATGGGAAAGCTCCGATATTCCGGAGCCGAAAAGTTATAAAGGGTAGTTTTAAGGGATTTCGGGTCCGCATATTGATTTTGTTAAAATCTGCCGATATGAAATCGCTGACGGACCGGACCCGATCTCCATAAAGAAAGGGCATATAAGCATTTCGGGTCCGCGGCATTTCGGAGGTTTTATGTATTGGGACCAATGGTCCGCCCCGATGCAATTTAGCGCCAGCCGTTGGATCTGCCTTCGCGCGATCCAATGGCCAGGATTTAATCTCCGCTACAGTGCCGCTCCCGCCTATGTTTTTCACGAATTTTACATAGAAATTGTTATTTTTCTGTGTAAAAGAAAAAGCGGCATTTGTTCATATTTTCACATATATGCCCGCGCCCGGCTCCCGATAAGGGAATTCATGCATCCCTAAGCTTTCTGAGATCGCTCCAAGGCCCAGTTTTGCTTCAGATAACCAGTTTCGGCCTCAGTACAGTCAGCAACATACAAATCCTCCTTTTTGCGGCATTTTTTGCAAGGTTTAATGCTATTTTTGATCGGCCAAGTGCCGATTGCACCCAAAGGCCACGGAGGACATTAGCAGCAGTTAATTTTGCATTAAAAGGCAGAAAAGGGGCGATGGGACAGTTTAAAGAGTATCAGCAGTGAGAAAAGGCCCAGATTCAGTGCCAAAGTGTATCAGGATGCGGCAAAGAGTATCAGTCCAGTTTTTCAAAGCAGATGAAAACAAAGCAAGCCCAGCAAAGTCAACAAAGCATCATTCAGCCATTAAGGCTCACCAACACTTCTTTTGTTGCTTTAAAGCCACCTAAAGGCATAGATGAAGGCTTTCAAGGCAGATTTATTGCAGAGACATTGTTCCCAGTCATATTTTTGGAGCATCGCTGCTTCCTTAATTGCGCAGTTATCACACAGAGGACAGCGCGTGGCTCAAGGCACTCTTTCAGTCCATTTTTGAAGCTGCAGGACCCTGTGCAGCCCTAAAGATCCATTTTGATGAGGCTGCTCCCTCATGTGCAGCTGTTTTAGATATTTTATTGCATTTATTTCCAGCACAACTTAGCATTAGAAGCAGTTATTTCACAGATCTCTTCTGGCTCTGTTTTGATAGATATTTTGAGATATTTTCTCCCTTGACACCTATTCAAGGGATGTTTGTAAATATTTTCTATTTAAACAACCCTCTGTATTTATGTAAAGGGTTGGTTGGTCGATAACTTCCTCTCTAGACTTGCATTGTATTTTCTGAGAGTCTCTATAATCAAAGATCGCTGGAATGTTTGGGAGATGAATTGACTGTTGTGTTTTAATGTCTGAAGAGTGACTATGGAATCCTAACGCTTCTACATAGCCCAATAAGTGTTTCTTATCTCTGTTTAAAGTTTATATGTGTTTATGCCATCATTGTTTCACTATCTAAATAGCAGAAAGAAAGAATAGTTCAGAGCTCACTTAGTTGTATTCTGTTCTCAATTTCTGTGATTTATCTATGTTTTCCTCTGAATTAGTCCTAAATATGAATACTGATTTGCTCATATTTACACTAGTTCCCTCATATATGAATGTTGTTTAGGAATCCTTGGTTGCTCCTATATAAATGTTCATTCACCTTCCCTCTATTAGCATAATGAGAGCTACTTAGTTGCCTTTCATTCACTGACCTTCGTTCCATCTTTATTCCAGCTCGATATTGTTTTATGTGTAGCTATCCTGCTCTGTATTCCTCTTGTGACCAAGAAAACGCAACAGCAAGCCTAATCCACGACTCCATGCCCAATGGTTTGAACTTCTCACACTATGCATCCCAACTCTGTTTGAAAGAATCCCCCATCCCACCAAACATAAACAAAACCCCCTTGAACTCATTAGCTAGCCTAATATCATCTTCAACAAAGCTAAATTATAAAGAGAGAACCCTCTCTGATTGCAGGTAGGCTAGGACCTGCAGTCCAAAGATTGGTTTGTGGTTACCTCGGCCATATCCTTTAAGGAGCTTTAAGGACAACCTGAGTGATAACACCAGGAATAAAGCCTAGATAAAAAAGAAATGAATCCGACCATATCTTGTAATGCATTGGAGAGAATTACCACTCCTCAAACCATCAAGATAGAAGGACAAATCAAGAAGAAAAAGGTACTAGTGTTGATTGATTCAGGAAGTACCCACAATTTTATTCATTGTAAGGTAGCAAAAGAATTGAATTGCTTCTTATACCCAGCACCAGAGTGTCAAGTGATGGTTGCAAATGGAGGAACAATAAATTGCTCTGGAAAGTGCCATAATATCAAGCTATCGATGGGAGAATATGTATTGACTAGCCCAATGCTTTCCATTCCAATGGGAGGTGCTGATGTTGTACTAGGAGTACAATGGCTACAATCCTTGGGTACAACAGCTTTCAATTTTCAAGAACTTTTCATGAAATTTTCCACGGAAGGAAAGGAAGTTGAATTAAGGGGTATTGTAGGGAAACCGGGAAAGAGAATTAGCTCTAATGGTATGACAAAGCTTCTAAAAAAGGAACAAAGGGGTGTAATTGCACAATTATGTTCGCTAGATGTTTCCACATTGCAATCATCTATTTCTCCAGATCTCCAAAAAGTCTTGGACAATCATTCCAAGGTATTTGAGACTCCCAAAGGTCTCCCACCTATTCGTGATCATGATCATGCTATTCATTTGATTCTAGGAAGTGTTCCTCCAAACATCAGGTCGTACAGATATCCCTATGCCCAAAAGAGTGAAATTGAACGTATGGTTGCAAAAATTCTAGAGGCTGGTATAATTCAACCGAGTCAAAGTTCTTTCTCTACTCCAGTAGTATTAGTGCACAAGAAGGATGGATCATGGCGCATGTGTCCGGATTATAGGGAGCTCAACAAGTTCACTATTAAAGATAAGTTTCCCATTCCCGTCATTGATGAATTACTGGATGAATTGCATGGATCAATTTACTTCACCAAGTTGGATCTTCGTTCAGGATATCATCAAATCAGAATGAAGACTGAAGACATTCTAAAAACAACATTTAGAACTCATGAGGGTCATTATGAATTTTTGGTCATGCCTTTTGGCCTTACCAATGCACCTTCAACATTTCAAGGTTTGATGAATTCCATTTTCAAACCATTCCTTAGAAACTTTGTGTTATTATTTTTTGATGATATACTAATCTACAACAAGTCTTGGAAGGATCATGTTGAACATGTTAACAGGGTGCTACAACTATTGGAGGAGAAACAATTATATGCAAAAAGATCCAAATGTTTCTTTGGAGTGCAAGAGGTGGAATATCTGGGTCATATTGTATCTCATGAAGGAGTTAAGGTAGACCCTAGCAAAATTAAAGCCATTAAGGAATGGAAAATCCCCACATCCATAAAGCATCTGTGAGGATTTCTCGGGTTGACAGGGTATTATCGCAAGTTTGTTAAGAATTATGGGAGAATAGCAGTACCTCTAACAACATTATTGAAGAAAGATGCATTTTCATGGACTCCAGAAGCAACAAAGGCCTTCGAACATCTTAAAGAGGCAATGTGCCAAGCACCGGTCTTAGCTACACGAGACTTCACAAAAACCTTTATTGTGGAATGCGATGCTTCAGGAAATGGAATTTGTGCTGTTTTAATGCAAGATGAAAGACCCATTGCTTTTGAAAGTCGTCTAATCAAGGGAAAGTTTTTACACAAAGCTATTTATGAGAAGGAAATGTTGGCAATACTCCATGCACTTAAGAAATGGTGACCCTACCTAATGGGAATACACTTCAAGGTAAAAGCGGATCATGATAGCCTTAAATACTTTTTAGAACAAAGATTATCCTCTGAAGAGCAACAAAAGTGGGTCACAAAGATGTTGGGTTATGACTTTGAAATCATCTACAAAAAAGGGAAGCAAAATGTGGTGGCAGATGCACTGTCAAGAAAGGATGAGGATGTGGAAGCATTGTTGTGTGCCATTTCTATTATCCAACCAGATTGGATAAACAAAGCAAGGGAGGAATGGAAGAATGACGAAGAAGTATGGGCACTTATTCGAAAGTTACAACAAGATTCCAGTACGTCTGATACATTTAGCTGGAAAAATGATTCTTTATGGTACAAAGATCGCTTATACCTCTATAAGAATTCCCAACTAAAACAAAAGATTCTTATGGAATTGCACACTTCTCCCTTAGGAGGGCACTCAGGATTTTTAAAAACTTACCACAGGGTTAAGAAGGAATTTTTTTGGGATGGCCTTAAATCGAATATTCAAAAATTTGTGGCGGAATGTTTGGTTTGCCAACAAAATAAAGTTGAAACAATTAAGACACTGGGTCTATTACAACCTCTATCCATTCCATGCCAACGTTGGGAGGAGGTTTCAATGGATTTTATCACAGGCTTAACCAAGTCTGAGGGAAAGAGTGTCATCATGGTGGTAGTTGACGGACTTACCAAGTATGCACACTTTTGTGCATTATCACATCCATTTAAAGCCAGTACGGTTTCTACTTGCATTTATGGAAACAATTCAAAAGCTACATGGAAACCCAAAGATTATTGTAAGTGATAGAGATCCCATTTTCACTGGACATTTTTGGACAAAATTATTTTCTTGTCTTGGTACTCAGTTAGCTCATAGCTCATCTTATAATCCTCAATCTGATGGGCAAAATGAGATAGTAAACAAATGTTTGGAAGGATATCTTCGTTGCTTTGTATCTGATAAACAGACACAATGGGTCAAATGGTTGCCTCTGGCTGAATGGTGGTATAACACTTCCTTCCATATAGCAACAAAAATGACCCCATTTATGGCACTTTATGGATATCAGCCAACATCCATCACATCATATTTAAGAGAAAATCCTAAGGTTCAAGCAGTGGAACATCACATCGAACATCAACAACAAGTCCTCCAACTCTTAAAGGATAACCTCGTGTTGGCACAGAATAGAATGAAACAACAGGCAGATCAACATCGCAGTGAAAGAAGTTTTGATGTAGGTGATTGGGTATTTATACGGCTACAACCATATAAGCAAATGTCCCTCAAGCAAGCTAAGAAGGATAATAAATTATCACCAAAGTATTATGGTCCGTACAAGGTGTTGCAAAAGATTGGTACTATGGCATACAAATTGGAGCTTCCTGCAGCTTCTCGATTGCACCCAGTTTTCCATGTTTCATGTTTAAAGAAGGTTATAGGCGACAAGCTCCCAGTTCAAACAATATTGCTAGAACTTGACGAGGAAGGAAAAATTATATTGGAACCGGAAGTAGTCACAGAAACAAGAACTCGACAACTACGAAATCAATCAATTTCGGAGTATCTTATCAAGTGGAAGAACTTATCTGCCGAAGATTCCACATGGGAGGATGAGAATTTTATACAGAATCATCCAGAACTAGTCAAGTGTTGAGGAAAACACTTTTTTTGAAGGAGAGGGGCATGTTGGGTCCCTATAATACTAGTAATTACCCCATTACTATTGTAGTTGCATCCCTTATTAATATTGTTGTGCCCCTATTATCCCCATATTGTTATTACTGTGCCCCATAGAATCCCTCTATTGTTATTTTTGTGGCTTTATATTATTATTGTTAGGTCGGCTGGGTTATATTGTGACTCCTTAGATTCCTATATATAGAAAGGAGGTTTTGTCATTTGAATCATTGAAGAATTGTTCATTTATGTAATGTAAAGGAGGTTGCCCCCTCGAAGAGGCTGAATTCTAAGGCGTTGATCTATCTTTTCTATCTTTTCTTGAGCTGGTTTCATAACAAGATTGGATTGTAACTAAGCTTGTGCTCAAATATTTGGGATGTCATCACCTATATGGTTTTTTGGAGGCCACTAAACTGCAATTCTAATCTTGAATGGTCAGTGGGTGACTTAGTGGATGATAGGTAAATTTGGTGTTTATTGTATAGCTAATAAAGCACTTGGACAGGGAAATATAGACCATTGTGTTTCTTGTTGTGTAGCATTGGAACCACTTGTACAATGGATTATATACCCCTTTAGCGCTTCCAATGAAAACATAATTGTTAAAACACGAGAACAATGGACTAAATATCCTGGAACTGATCATAATCCCATATTGGTCTTGGGTGAAGCCCTGTGATTCGACTTAGAGAGTAAGGTGGGTCACTATGGTGCTTGTTATATAGTTGTTCAACCACTTGGACTAGGAAATCTAAACCACTATGGTTCTTGGTGAAGAGTTGTCAAACCACCAAGATAGTGGATTATAGACCCTTACTGATCTAAAATGGGGGTTTGATAACTTGTTATGCTTACAAGAACCTCCCACTCAGTTAAACAAATAAATGATCTAGCTTATATATGAGATTTGCGGAATTAAATACTTGAAACAAGTGTATGTTTTCTTTTGTTTTTAACTGTTTAAGTGATTTAAGTCCATTTTTTTCTGCTGATATTAAACATATATAATAGCCATATAATGCAGCAAATAAACATCTACACATAAAAACAAATTTAATCTAGGAGTTCACGCGAATATCTTGGGCTACGTCTCCTTAAGCTTTTGTCATCTTGACTTGGCTCTTTGGGATTATGGCAAAGTTTATTTTACAAGTTCCACACTTAAATCCAAAGGTTACTGAATCGAACCAATGGGCTTAGAATACCATCTATATCCCTATCATGGCTTTCATCACTCTGCAAACATATCTAAGCTCCCTTAGACTTGATTCCTTCAATCAGTACTCAGAGCTACCTTGAGCTTCTTGATGGAACTAACTCCTTCAGAATAATTTAACTGTCACTGAAACCTCATCTACTATCTCCAGCACATATCAGACACCAAAAATAGACTGATCATTTGCTTGAAATGAGCACTGCATCCCCAAACTAGGCCTTCCTCTACAGTTGGCATTGGGTTGCCTTAAACTTCCCTGTAGCATCTTGGCCTTTAGAAGTCTTCAAATGCTTTTGCAAATACCTACAATGGATTCAAAATTCTCATTATAGTCAGGAATGACTATTGATTCGCTAAGAATGAGACTGGTAGCTCCTGCAACTACCTCCAACTCCTGGTGGCCCTAAGCCCCAAAATCCCCTTGGATGAAAATCTCTATGAAGATGACTTCTTCAGCTTCTCTGGACTATTCCATTAGCTTCAGAAGGTTCCAATTAGCCTAGTTAGCCTCTTGTTTCACTCTCTTTGGTCAAAAACTGCTCCTGGAGTGCATTTAGTCAATATCCCCTAGAGATACTCCACTAAACTTGGTTAACTGCCATTAACTTTGGATAAAATGGCATATCTGCCTAAGTTTAGCCGCTCCACCAAGTTGACCGTCAAAGGTAGCTGTTAGATTAACTATCTGGCATGCATATGTGGTGGTTAATCCCCGGAGGTTAGGAAAACTCCCCATAGAACTGGCAGTCGTATTAATGTACAGCCGCGTGTAAATGGTTTTGCAAACGATGGTTAGTCGGCATCAGGACATGTGAACTGTTTTATGGGTTTGCTCGCAATCCTAATCCCCAATCCTCCCACCGTCACAAAATAAATATGCAATGCAACTGTTATAGGTTAAGGAACAACGTTTGGCGGAGGTGGTAGAGCGTTATCTTGTGTTGTCAGAGGTCATGGGTTCAATTCCATCGGACCCCTAACAAATTTTTCATAACCATTCCAAGGCCATGTGGCAGCCTTCGGGCTTGCCATGTGTTAGCACCTGATTGGTCCCCAAAAGGGAATATTCCATGGAATATACTTTTTTTAATATTTCCCAAAACCAAATAATTCTTGGTCAAATGTCCAAAAATTGCAGTTTACTAGACTTTTCAAATTGCAATAACACCTTTATATGATGTCGGTTTTTCAAACTGTTCGCGGTGCCGGAAGTAGGAAGGCGAGATATAACTAGTTTCTTAGGTTCGAAACTCTTTCGAACACTTTGAAATATGAGCTATCACTAAGGTCATTGATCAATATCTGATCAGTCCTCCCCATTAGGAATCTTTTGGACCCCAAAAGACTGATATATTGATCTGTATAGTATATGAGAGTACAACACCCTCTTCTTTTCAACCTCCATACACTTGCCTTGCATGGCTAGTTCCTTTGAACCAAAAAGCGAAGGTAGTCGACACTTCCCTTCCTGGATGCACTTGTCCTCCAGTTAAGAACTGTCTTCCTCGAAATCATTCAAATTTCTCTTGAGAAGTTTACAGAAGGTAGTTGAACATCACTTCCTTGATCATCGGCCCAAGGTGGCTCAAACAAACGTGAGATTACATCATAAATATATGCATACTTAACTGAAATTTTCATATGTACCAATGAAAGTATGTTTTACTGCATCAAGAAGTCCAACCACTTCTTACCAAGCCACTTCTATGGCGACTTTTGCTGCTGGAAATATTCTTCTGACATCTTGTCAAAAACAACATAATGCAAGAAACAACTTGACGACATAAATTCACATCATGTGAATCATCACCATGTCTCTTACATCTTGTGTACAAATGATCGACTAAATCACAAGCTGACAAAAACATACCTTTTCAAACAACTGACTCTCCAAGTCAAGCATGTACAAAAAGAAATTGACAATTCCTTTTCAAAGTAGAAAGAATTCCACCTCTTGTGAAGCACTTCATCATTATCTCCCTTTTTCAATATTGGAGACAAAATCAACTTTTCCAAGTCGATATGACATTGCATGCATGTTTAAACAAAGCAATCGACCATCAAGTCAATTACACATACATGTTCAAATACAATGAAATCATCAACATTCCTTTGTTCATACATACCATTCTCATGTATGTATTCCATTCTTCAACTTTCTCTCAAGAAAAATCATAAGTACAATATCCTCAATCATATGTAAATGTACTTACAAAGATGAAATGAACATAATTTTGCTGCAATAAAGCGAGTCTCATACTCAACTTTTTCATTCACCTTTTTGGCAAAACCTTGCAACTTTCATTCCATTGGCAAAGAAATGTATCAAATCAAAAGACATGTAATTTTTAATTGGATAAGGACTCTAACCATTTCTTACCAATCCACATCAAAGGCGCTTCCTTTAACTGCATATTGACATCAACATGTGAATCATCCTGAAACACATCAATTATGGAAACTTCCTTTCCATTCTTGCCATTCTCTTTTTCCACCTTCTTCAAATTTCGTGGAAGCATTGTTGGATTCAAAATCCAACACTTTTCAGCAATATGTCCTTGCTTATGGAAATAAGTGCAACACATGTTCATCCTCTTTATAGCATAATTTTCCTTGTCCAATGGACCTTTGGCTTCTTTCCTCCTTTTCTTCAAAAGTTTCTTGTATGTGGCCATTTTCTTCCAACATCTAGAAACACTATGGTTAACCAAACCACAAAAGGAACATGCAATTTTTTTCCAATGCTTATGTGGAAATTTACCATGCTTAACATAATCAAAAGAAATGTGATTGAAATTATATTTATACCTTCCTCTTTCACCTTTGTTGCCTTCATGAGAAGGTGAATCGAATGAAGAAGTGGCTCCCTTCGGAACACCATCAATCTCTTCAATGATTTTAGAGCTTTCACAACTCCCTTGTTCGAGTGCATGCTTATGAACACATTCTTCTTTCAAAGTATGTTTCAAACAATTGCATTCCCCATGAATACAATATTTGCAAACTTGAGGTAGAGAACCTAAAATGAAACTCCTTCTAGGAACTATTTCAATTTCCTTCATGGCTGCTTTGGAACTTTCTCCATAAGATTTGTCCATAGCCAAGACCAAAATACTTAGGCCTTTCCTCAACCATTGTTGGCTCAACAATGCCCTGTGCATGTTTTCCCAATCCTTTCCCTTCATAGCCCCTTTTTGACATCAACTTGGACCCTATACCACTTGTATGTTTTTCAAAAGAACCAACATAATCATTCTTAGAGAAAATTCAAAACAAACTAGGATTGTTTACCTCTTCTTCAAACTGATGCTTGACTAAGGCTTCTTTGGAAACAAGGAGCTGTGTCTCCAACTCATGCATCCTTTCTAGGCTCATATTTTCAATATGAAGTTGGCTCTCCATTTCCTACAACTTGTCAAAAAGCAACTGCTTCTCTTCCTTCATGGAATTCAACTGCTCTTGAAGTTTGGTTCTCTTCCTTTCATCTTCATGCATTTGTTTCACCGTATCCATCATGATGAACAAGTCTCACTTCATGTCTTCATCAAATAATCTCGTGAAGGAGGAGGAATTTGAAAACCCACTTGTAGAAGTTGTCATTATAGAAATGAACAAAAGAACTTCAACAAAATTCACAAAGCTTTCAAAGAACTAATGGTTGTAGAGTCAAACTCTTATTCAAGCAGCCTTTTGCAAACAAACCCTCTTGTGCTTCAAGGGTTGCCTTGAGGTCCTTTGGGTAAGGAGAATGCCTTCAACCCTTCTTCCTTCATAAACTCAAGCAACAGTCAATTTACAAACAGTCAAATTCTTTATACTGTTTAAACACCTTTCAAGTCAAACAAGCAACCTATTACTCTGTCAATCAAGCAACCTATTGCTCTGTCAATCAAGAAACCAGATTTGATACCACCTGATCTGAAATGGGGGTTTGATAACTTGTTATGCTTACAAGAACCTCCCACTCAGTTAAACAAATAAATGATCTAGCTTATATATGACATTTGCGGAATTAAATACTTGAAACAAGTGTATGTCTTTTGTTTTTAACTATTTAAGTGCTTTAAGTCCATTTGTTTCTGCTGATATTAAACACATATAACAACCATATAATGCAGCAAATAAACATCTACACATAACAACAAATTTAATCTAGGAGTTCACCCGAATATCGTGGGTTACGTCTCCTTGAGCTTTTGTCATCTTGACTTGGCTCTTTGGGATTATGGCAAAGTTTATTTTACAAGTTCCATGCTTAATTCCAAAGGTTACTGAACTAAACCAATGGGCTTAGAATACCATCTATATCCCTGTCATGGCTGTCATCACTCTACAAACAAATCTAAGCTCCCTTAGACTTGATTCCTTCAATTAGTAGTCTGAGCTACCCTGAGCTTCTTAATGGCACTAACTCCTTTATAATACTTCAACTGTCACTAAAACCTCATCTACTATCTCCAGCACATATCAGACACTGAAAATAGACTGATCATTTGCTCAAAATGAGCACTGCATCCCCAAACTAGGCCTTCCTCCATGGTTGGCACTGGGCTGCCTTAAACTTCCCTATAGCATCTCGGCCTTTAGAAGTCTTCAAATGCTTCTGAAAATCCCTGCAATGGATTCAGAATGCTCATTATAGTCAAGAATGACTATTGGTTCACTAAGAACGAGTACTGGTAGCTCTTACAACTGCCTCCAACTCCTGGTGGCCCTGAGCTCCAAAATCTCCCTGGATGAAAATATCTATGAAGATGACTTCTTCAGCTTCTCTGGACTATTCCATTGGCTTCAAAAGGCTCCAATTAGCCTAGCTAGCCTCTTGTTTCACTCTCTCTAGTCGAAAATTGCTCCTGGAGTGCATTTAGTCAATATCCCCTAGGGATACTCTACTAAACTTGGTTAACTTCACTTAACTCCGGATAAAATGGCATATCCACCTAAGTTTAGCTACTCCACCAAGCTGACCATCGGAGGTAGCCGTTACATTAACTATCTGGTGCACATATGTGGTGGTTAATCCTCAGCGGTTAGGGAAACTCCCTGTAGAACTGGCGGTCATATTAATGTGCAACCGCATGTAAATGGCTTTGCAAACGACAGTTACTCGGTATTGGGACATGTGAACTATTTTATGGGACCGCTGGTGGTCCTAACCCCCAATCCTATAACTGTCACAAAAAATATGCACCGCAACTGTAATAGGTTAAGAAACAACATTTGGCAGAGGTGGTAGAGCGTTGTCCTGTCTTTCTGGAGGTCGCGGGTTCGATTTCGTCGAACCCTTAACAAATTTTGCACAACCATTCTAGGGCCACGTGGCGGTCTTCGGGCTTGCCACGTGTTGACACCTGATTGGTCCCCAAAATGGAATATTCTAGGTAATATTCCTTAGAATATACTTTTTTTAATATGTCCAAAAACCAAATTATTCTTGGTCAAATGTCCAAAAATTGCAGTTTACTGGGTTTTTCAAATTGCGATAACTCCTTCATACGGTGTCGGTTTTTTGAACCGTTCATGGCGCCGAAATTAGGAAGACAAGATCTATCCGGTTGCTCAGGTTTGACACTCTTTAAAACACTTTGAAATCTGAGCTATCACTAAGGTCATTGATCTATATCTGATCACTTACAGTGCTTGCTATTAAAATACAATTGTTAAACCACCTAGATAGTGGACTTCATCTCCTAAATGTTTGGCCAAGCCTTGGTGTGAAATTTCCTGTACAATAATCCCATATTACTATGGATCTAACTTGGGGGTGGTTAATTGCAAGAGAGATTGCAATGTAGCTAGCCTATGGTTGTGTAGAGAGTTGAGGTCCCTCCTTTAGTTTCCAACCATTTCAGTTTATTCAGATAAGTATAATGTTTTATCGATATTTGGTTTATGAATTATGATAGTCTTTTATATGTTTATGATTGATGCATCCTTCTACATTACTCATGAAATAATTCCTGAAATCATTTTCATCTTCATCATTGATAGGCCATCTTATGTATTTATGGTAATAACAAATGCTTGAACTACATGGTTACTACCATGTCCATGAATTGTAGGATATATTATATGTTTATGACTATTTTTCTGAAATTTACTTAGGATTAACATACTATTTTATAAGTTTTTAGTTATATTAAATGTTGGAATTGAGAAGATCATTGCCTTACTCATGGTTGTGTTGGCAGGTATTTACCTTGTGAAAGTTATTGTAAAACTTGAACTCCCTAAAAGTTTCATTTCCTTGTCTATGTTATTTGAATCATAACTCCAATTAATTTCTTAGAATTCACCATTTTATACATGCATGTCAATCTTCTTAAGAGAAAGTGGCAAACTTGTGTGAGTGAATTGCAGACCTATGTAAATAGGTTTTGTTTTCAGGTTTACAACAAATTTCATTTGTTTTGTACATAAGAAAAATAAATAATAAGTAAAAACAAATGGCCCTAAAAAAAATATTGCTTTTCATTTAAAAAACCCAAAAAAAAAAGGTTTTAGGTCAGAGGTTGGATATCTAAAAGTTTTTTTAAATAAAACTATGAAAATTCCTGACCATCTAACCGTCCGACTGTCCGACCTCCCAACTAGCAAATCAAGCCAATTACAAAAATCTTTGTAAATACTACACCTGGTTGCCTGACAATATCACTATCTAACTTGAAAACAAAACATTACTATTATATAGTCGGGGTCGAGATGAAATAAATCAACAATAAGTGAAAATTGCCCGACCATCTGACCTCCCAACTATAAAACTATATGAATAAAATATTATTTTTTCTTGATTTATGTGCAGTTCAAGTTTTCAAATAGATTTTGAAATTCTTTCATTTCACATTTAATTGAATTATATGTTAAATCAACAATAAATTTCTCTAATTTGTTCTCGATTCACGAAAATAAATAGTTGGATTTCTCTAAGGAAAATTAATGAACAAATAAATTCACGCCTTTCTCGTATTTCTAATCAAAATTCATAATTTCTTAGAGTATTTCACCTACATGCAATTTTCTTAAGCCTTGTTTGGAGAAAATTTTGAATTGAGAAAATACAATATCAGTTACAGAAATTATGTGTAAGTAGAATGATATTATGAGTAATTCTTAAATAAATTTAAAATTTTAAATAGGAGAAGGTTATTTATGCTCTGTTTTTTGTTCACGGGCCAGAGAATGAGGAAAAAGGAAAATCTCCAGCATCGAACCAACAAATGAAGCAAATTTGGGAGAAAATTAAAGAAATGGAGAATCCACAATTGAAGGAGGCCAGCTTCAACCCATTCCTCATCTCAGATTCAATTTACAAGACACAAAAGTAGGTACAATGAGATGGGAGGAAATTTTTTATTTCTTTAAAAGATGAGAATGGCTAAACAACACAGGATCCTCCTAAACAAAGAAGAAACGGTTTGAATGAATAAGAGAAATAGAGTTACACAAAGTAGTAGCTAGGGCCAAAATTTTTCCTTATTATGACATGATTTCATGGATTTTCTCTCATGTTGATATTTAAACCCAAACAATATGAAACCATCACAAAAATTTTATAGCCTTATGGAAAATTGAAGTCATATCGACCATCTATAAGCTCATTCCCCCAGAAGTCCACTTTAATGTCAATTTCCTTAAGAATTTTCAAAGCACTGTCTTCAAGAAATGTGGAGCGAATTATGACAGAGTGATTGAAGACTAGTTAAGGAAAGAAGATGAAGGTTTCAAGCTTAGAGAAAATAAGGAGTATCCCATAGCTAGTTTCAATAAACCCATAAGCTTTCTTATCAAAATGCTAACAAGATTATATGGGGAACAAGATCCTAAGCATTGTAAAATTAAATGGATTCCAATAATCCATATTTTTTTTTTGTGAACTTAGGCATTATTACTTTCTATATTACGATATCAAAATTTCTTACATCTTTCTTATGTTCCAGGTGGCTAGCATGCCCGCAAGAAACCAGGCAACCACTTCTCAGCATTATATCCAGACCAAAATTTGAAAATGTTCATATCCTTGGTTCTATCATATTTGTTCTTTCGAACTCTACTAATTATTCTATCTATTAGTCTATAATAAAACATCTAGAAACTATTCTTTTACTACGGTACTTCAAACAAAACTATTCGAGAAAACTACTTCATCAGTCCTCATATAAATAATTAACCAGTGCGGGCGCCTTGGCACTTGTACCAGGAGTCACGTTCTTATGCTCCAAAACCCATTTCATCTCCTGCAGCATTTATTCCATTTTTCCCAGAATTAGATTATTGCGCGAGGCTTGGATCTGAACCTCAGCAATTTCCTTAAGGAGCGTGGACTTTATATTTTCCAATTCTTCCTGTGTCTGACTCCTTAGCTGCTCCTCCCTCTGCTTCCTTTCCTCCTCCTCTTCCTCCCGGACTGCCTGGTTCATTTCCATAGCACGAGCTACTACATGCTTCATAATCCAATAATGTTGGATCGACTTATTAAACAGAGAATTGCGGCTCCGAGTGTTTCCTGGATCTGGTACTAAATCCTCCCATTCACCCCATGGAATCTCCTTGTTCGAGCTAATGGATCTCAGCTCCCGTTCCCACCCATTTATCTGTTCCTGGGTTTCGGGGGAATTCCCAGCCATGTAAGCATTTATCATATACATTCTCTGCTCGGCCTCTGGTTTCCTTCCATGCCACTCCGGGTTACTGCTCGATCCTTCTTCCTGGGTCCAAACTTGTTTCTCTTTCTTCGGAGCCATCTGCCTGCTTGCTTGGAAACTGTTCTTGATTGTGTCTTGCCTACCTATCAAGACAAGAGACCACAAGTCAGTAACTCTGTTGAGAATTTCTACTTCAACCCACTCACTTACCCCCTATCATTAATCTGGTGATCCCAAATTTGCTTATGATAAGAGGTCCTGGACCACTCCGCGACTTGCCCTGCAAGTCGGCCCTTTTCCTTCCCTCCATTCTCTGCTTCTCTGTACTTCCCTCGCTGCCCCTCTTGATGGTTTTCCATGTAATTAGCCATACTAACTCTTCTCCCTGACTGCCGGGGGAAACTGCTTTCCCACCTTTTTACCGGTGGAGTTCTACTCTTGGCCTTTCTTGAATTACCTATATGGTAGACAGTGTCATGGTTCCTGCGGCCAGCAAGAATCCTTAATCTTCTCGACTTAGCTACCCTCTCCGCCCTGCAGCCTTTCTTGGGCTTGGGTTTTTCCTTACTTAGAGAATCGTAGTTCTTTCTTCCCGAGACACCAGCACTTCTGGTGGAGTAAAGACGTTTCTTCCCATATTTGGGAATGCCTATAACCTACTCACATCTACCTTTTGACTTCGTTTTCATGGACATCTCTGAGGAATAACAGAAATTCCTATGTCTATCTATCTCTAGAGCATTAGGATAGGAGAATGAATTTACATACCACCTTTCCTCGCCTGTATCGGAGCTATGGTCTAAACTCTGCGCCTTGCTGCCACCTTTCGTTGTTCCCTGCTGCTGCGTGCTCTGTTGCATGTAAAATCCTGATGCCACCTCAAGCCCTCGGTTGTATAATCCCCTCTGTCCTCCTGTCCTTATCACCACCTATTGTTATAGACATTTTTGTGCCTTACAGCATGAAGCATGAAATGTCAATAATCTAAGGGATCCAAAGTCCCTAAACATGTTGTTCCTACCCCTAGGGGAACAAGGTCAGCAAACCACAGCACTGAATATCAGTTCTCCACCTGAAAACACTCAAAAACAAGCTAATTCTGGATCATGTCAACTGCTCCACTGAGCATCTGCGCTGAATGTCAACTGCTCCACTCTGTACCTGCACTGAATGTCAACTTCAATGAAGGCTACCTGCACTGGGCGAGTTTGGCCAAGTGGCACAGTCATTCCTCAAGGTGTCAATGCCCAGAAAGCTTCCAAAATGACACTTGGATCAGGGAATTCGCCTAGTGATGAGTAAGAGGGTCTAGATCTCCAAGTGGAAGCAAGAACCTCCAAGTGGACTCAAGAACTGAAGAATAACTGAAGTGGGAGAGGACACTAGTAAGCTCCATGCCAAGCTCAAGCTGACTCATCCTTTCTCCAAAAATCCTATATATAGAGCTCTCTCATGAGGTCTAAGGAGGCTGGAATCTTGTGAATGTAAGGAAGTGCTGTTGGTTTGAGTATAGAACTATTGGGTGATTTGCTTGAAGGAGGTGAAGAGGAGATTTCTTTCTGCTGGGAGGTGATGCTGGATTGGGTCTTCTATGGTTGTATCACTTCCTGAACTTTACTTCTTCCATTAATAAAGCATTTGAGGTTCTTCTATATGCATGTATCTCAACGGCGTATTGATACTTGTATATTTGATTTATTCTAATCCTTGAATCAATTATGAATGTATGCTTCTTGTAGTTTCCCTCTCTTGTTATTTTGCAGGATCTTGGTGTAGCTGGGCCAGTGAAAGAGCAAGGAGCTAGGAGCAAGCAGCAAAGAGAGAAGATTGGATCAATCATTAGCGGAAGACAACGGTTAGTGGATCTCTTTCTCCCCTCTCTTACATCTCATAAAGAAGTAATCTCGAATAGCTTTGCTTTGATTGTTGCTGAGGTACTATCACCCTTAGAGTGGGATAGGGTCATTCCGTATTGGATACTTTTCCCAACAACACCTATCCTTTTTCTTTCCCGGCTTTCATCCCCGAGTCCTTTCCTTGGGATTTGTCTCTACCTGTCTGACCGCCTTTACTCGTCATAACTACTACATTCTCCTAGCTGCTCTTGCTGTACCCTTTCTGTACTACCATTGCCACTTTCCATCCCTTTTCGGCCTCTTGTCCCGACTCCCCACGCTCCCTCCAATTCCTTTCTTAATGGCATCTCGGTTCTCTCTTCTGCCCCTTCAAGTGACCCTACCCTACCCTGCCCTGTCAGCTGCCCTACTCCGTCATTTGCACCGCCCCTGTCCTTTCTCAAGATTATCCTATCTGTCACCACCTACTATGATCTTTCCCCACATCTGCCACTTACTAACTTTTCCTGTCCGTTCTCCTTGGAATTGCTATTGCCACCCTTATCGACGTCGAGAAGTTTCTGCAATTGCTCTCTCTCCTCCAGGAGCAGGAGCTCCATTCCTCCGCTATCTATCAACTTTCCCCTGTTCCGGCTCCCCCAGTTCACTAACCAGTCTACCGGTTGATTGCCTGAGCGTCTTACATGGGTGGGGATCAGATAGTCTATTCTGGTAATTAGTTTCCCTATTTCGCTGATTAGCCACGCTGTTCGCCAACTCCTACTTATTTTTTCCATTGGTTTTTTTTGTTGCAGCTGCTTTAGCATGTCCACCACTAGTTTTGAGTCTCCTTCAATTTGGAGGCTCAATAAATTTTCCTAAATCACAATTTCAAGGCCGCACTTCAATGCGTGTAGTTCCGCTTCGTTATTGGTTACCTCCCCACATTCCATCGAGAAAATTCTCAAGGTTTTTCCTCTGTCATTCCTAAAGAGCCCCCTGATTCCTGCTTCGCTCGGATTGTTTTTTGCTGCTCTATCGAAATTTAATTTTGTAAATCCTTGTGGTGGATGCCTGTACTATTTGATTTCTTCAACCTCTCTGAATTGGTCCTTGCTTATATAACTGTCTATCATGCTTTGGGTTAATTCTAGCCACTGCATAATCTTTGCCTCTGTTTGTATAACCTTCCAGTCCTCTTCCTTCCAGCATTCCGTTAAAATTGTTGTTTGGTCAATTTAGTGTGTTCTAAATTTCTATTTAAAATGTCAATCTGGGATTCGTAAACTGACGAAGTGAAGTGTACTATATGTACTAGATAACCATTTCCTTAGACTTTTGTCGTTTTTGAGTTTTTTAGTTTTTTTTTAGATTTATCTTTCCTAATGTGTGATGGCGAAAATGAAAGTTAAGTATGGATGGTGATGGTGATTTCTACAATGATTTTCCAAAACTTAAAAGTGCTCAAAAAGAAAGCTTTAAAACAACTGTAATGAAATCAATTCTTAAGAAGAAGTAAATGTATCAAACAGTGAACTAATGACAATGGCCCAGTATCCTTGCTGCTGAATGAAAATAAAGTAAAAACTGAACTTAAAGCAACTCAAAGCAAAGCAACTAATTCACACTACTTCAACTCTTCAGATCCTTTATCCTTCAGCTCAATCTACCTTGTGGGAAGCAATCATGAACAAGTCAAGCAATATGATATCTAAATGGCAAGAAATTAAATTGCAGAAAGGAAACTAATCACACTACTTCAACTCTTCGGATCCTTTACCCTTCAGCTCAATCTACCTTGTGGGAAGCAATCATGAATAAGTTTAAGAAATATGTTATCTAAATGGCAAGAAATTAAATTACAGAAAGGAAACTAATCACACTACTTCAACTCTTCTGATCCTTTACCCTTCAGCTCAATCTACCTTGTGGGAAGCAATCATGAATAAGTTTAAGCAATATGATAACTAAATCACACTATAATAAGTAATATTCTGATTTCTTGCCAATAGAGTCACTTGACTATAGAAAGAAACCATAAACTGATGAGTAGTATGATGTCTGAGTAACAGAAAAATAAGTAAGCAAATCACAACTTGAAAAAGGACGGTGCTGGAATTAAACTTCAGAAAATGAAAGTTAGCAGGAAGGACAAGATGATATCATATGTCAATAGTTATCAAAAAGATGAAAATTTGCCTGGGATGCCTAAGAAAACCTGCAGAAAAATGTTGATCAGCTGACAGCTATAAGAAAAAGGAAGTGAACATATAAACAACAGTGAATTTAAAAACATCAAAACAGCACGTTATATACAAGCTAATGATTATGAAAACAGAAACATAATGAAATCAAATGACAACTATACAGGGATTTAGTGCGCAGGGGCCCTCTGCCACCTCAGCCAGTCAACGAACAGTTACAAGAACGAGCTTAGTAAAGTAGTCTTCTCATGTATTAAAGCAGCAACAACATATATAAAACAAAGTACAGTGGGGTGCTAATAGAAACAGTTCCAAAAATTACATCGCAAAAGCTTCTACACAGCGTTCATCAACGCATTATTTATAATGAAAAAGTGCTAAAACTAACTAACTGAATCCTATGCTACTAACTGCGTTGCCAAAGACACGTAGATCTCCTCAGCCGAGATCTAGCGTAACTGTCATCATGTCTATTAAATCTTCGGAGTGGTAGCTATTGGATTCAGGTTACGGGGATGATCTCGAGGTGTGCTGGTGTCTTCGTGGGTTGAGGATTGTGCCACGTAAACGTTCACGTGCTCAAAACAGAGACGTGCCACCGCTAAATTCCTTGGTTGGCTTTGCCTTTGACCCTTGTTGACCGTGACCTTCCATGGAAGATTTGGCTGATTTGAAGGGACACGTTCCATGTACCCATCACCTGTAGCTTGCCCATGTGGCTCGTTTCTTCATAGGACACCTGTAGCATAGATTTTAACAAAATAGCTGCGGAATCCTGTGCTGGCTGCAGAAACCTGTGCTGGCTGCGGAAACTGACAAGTTTCCGCAGCTGCCTGAACAAAAATCTAAACCAAACAAAAGTCATAAGCATAGTCAGAAAACCATGTGAAAAGCTCTTTTTAGACTATAATGCATGATTTAACAGCTTGGTGGATGAAGTAAGTGGAAAAAGAAGGCTGAGAGGGTGTATAGGAAGGTGTAGGTTTGAGGCTCAACATACCCCCACTGTGAAGGTGTTGCATGTCCTCATGCAACCAAAATTTAGTTATTTCCCTCTAATCCACATGTTCTGAGGCTTCTGCAAGGACATCTAGCCCTCTTTTCTTCTTCTTTGATGCTAACATCATCCTTGGTTTCCTGACTAGACATTTGAACTTGAGGTTAATCAATGCTCTGCTTAACTTTTTGCACTTTTTCTTCAGCTTCCTATTTTTCTTTTGCCACAGTCCTAAATGGAGCATAGTGTTATCATGGACAATCTTGTCTACCTTACTCTGCTCTTTGAGTGCTTCATTTTCCTGTTTGATATGCCTATTTAGGACTTCTAATTCAAATACTTCCTGTTTCAAAGACTGAACTTGTGCATCAAGTGGCAGAGTGGTACTCGGTCCTGCAGCTGATTGTTCTAAGGATTCCAGGTAGTTATATACCTCTTGTTGATTAGGATCTACCTCAGGTGTCTTTCTCGGACTAGGCTCAAAATCTGGTGGAGGAGGAAGACTGCTCTCTCTTTCTGGCCGAAAAGGGCTTTCCTCACGTGGAGGACTTGATTCAATGCTTGGCTGAGCTGGAGATTTCTCAAGTGTCTCTTCACCTAAATCAATAAAGTGAGACTGTTTTTCTTGGGTTTTATTCCCTCTTCCTTTTAGCCTAGTGCTCCTCCTTAAGTATGGACTAGTACTCTTCTCTTGTGCACTCTGTTTTCCTTTTTTCTTTTTCTTGGCTATAGCAGCAGCCTGAAGGTGTACTAATCTTTCTGATAGAGGTTGATAATCCTCTTCTATGGATTGCTCAGGGGATGGATAGACTTCTTGAATGGTTCTTTTGCCTTTTTCTTTCTTTTGTTTCTTATTTTTAGCTCTATCTTCTTCTTCTTTTTGGATAGTTTCTTGAATTTCTATTGTAGGGGAGTCTTGGACTGTAATGTTCTTTTCTTTCCTCCTACTTTTCCTTGGAATCTTTGGTGGACTGCTTCCTTGATCATCGGCCCAAGGTGGCTCAAACAAACATGAGATTACATCATAAATATATGCATACTTAACTGAAATTTTCATATGTACCAATGAAAGTATGTTTTACTGTGTCAAGAAGTCCAACCACTTCTTACCAAGCCACTTCTATGGCGACTTTTGCTGCTGCAAATCTTCTTCTGACATCTTGTCAAAAACAACATAATGCAAGAAACAACTTGACGACATAAATTCACATCATGTGAATCATCATCATGTCTCTTACATCTTGTGTACAAATGATCGACTAAATCACAAGCTGACAAAAACATACCTTTTCAAACAACTGACTCTCCAAGTCAAGCATGTACAAAAAGAAATTGACGATTCCTTTTCAAAGTAGAAAGAATTCCACCTCTTGTGAAACACTTCATCATTATCTCCCTTTTTCAATATTGGAGACAAAATCAACTTTTCCAAGTCTATATGACATTGCATGCATGTTTAAACAAAGCAATCGACCATCAAGTCAATTACACATACATGTTCAAATACAATGAAATCATCAACATTCCTTTGTTCATACATACCATTCTCATGTATGTATTCCATTCTTCAACTTTCTCTCAAGAAAAATCATAAGTACAATATCCTCAATCATATGTAAATGTACTTACAAAGATGAAATGAACATAATTTTGCTGCAATAAAGCGAGTCTCATACTCAACTTTTTCATTCACCTTTTTGGCAAAACCTTGCAACTTTCATTCCATTGGCAAAGAAATGTATCAAATCAAAAGACATGTAACTTTTAATTGGATAAGGACTCTAACCATTTCTTACCAATCCACATCAAAGGCGCTTCCTTTAAATGCATATTGACATCAACATGTGAATCATCCTGAAACACATCAATTATGGAAACTTCCTTTCCATTCTTGCCATTCTCTTTTTCCACCTTCTTCAAATTTCGTGGAAGCATTGTTGGATTCAAAATCCAACACTTTTCAGCAATATGTACTTGCTTATGGAAATAAGTGCAACACATTTTCATCCTCTTTATAGCATAATTTTTCTTGTCTAATGGACCTTTGGCTTCTTTCCTCCTTTTCTTCAAAAGTATCTTGTATGTGGCCATTTTCTTCCAACATCTAGAAACACTATGGTTAACCAAACCACAAAAGGAACATGCAATTTTTTTCCAATGCTTATGTGGAAATTTACCATGCTTAACATAATCAAAAGAAATTTGATTGAAATTATATTTATACCTTCCTCTTTCACCTTTGTTACCTTCATGGGAAGGTGAATCGAATGAAGAAGTTGCTCCCTTCGAAACACCATCAATCTCTTCAATGATTTTAGAGCTTTCACAACTCCCTTGTTCTAGTGCATGCTTATGAACACATTCTTCTTTGAAAGTATGTTTCAAACAATTGCATTCCCCATGAATACAATATTTGCAAACTTGAGGTAGAGAACCTAAAATGAAACTCCTTCTAGGAACTATTTCAATTTCCTTCATGGCTGCTTTGGAACTTTCTCCATAAGATTTGTCCATAGCCAAGACCCAAATACTTAGGCCTTTCCTCAACCATTGTTGGCTCAACAATGCCCTGTGCATGTTTTCCCAATCCTTTCCCTTCATAGCCCCTTTTTGACATCAACTTGGACCCTATACCACTTGTATGTTTTTCAAAAGAACCAACATAATCATTCTTAGAGAAAATTCAAAACAAACTAGGATTGTTTACCTCTTCTTCAAACAGATGCTTGACTAAGGCTTCTTTGGAAACAAGGAGCTGTGTCTCCAACTCATGCATCCTTTCTAGGCTCATATTTTCAATATGAAGTTGGCTCTCCATTTCCTGCAACTTGTCAAAAAGCAACTGCTTCTCTTCCTTCATGGAATTCAACTGCTCTTGAAGTTTGGTTCTCTTCCTTTCATCTTCATGCATTTGTTTCACCGTATCCATCATGATGAACAAGTCTCACTTCATGTCTTCATCAAATAATCTCGTGAAGGAGGAGGAATTTGAAAACCCACTTGTAGAAGTTGTCATTATAGAAATGAACAAAAGAACTTCAACAAAATTCACAAAGCTTTCAAAGAACTAATGGTTGTAGAGTCAAACTCTTATTCAAGAAGCCTTTTGCAAACAAACCCTCTTGTGCTTCAAGGGTTTCCTTGAGGTCCTTTGGGTAAGGAGAATGCCTTCAACCCTTCTTCCTTCATAAACTCAAGCAACAGTCAGTTTACAAACAGTCAAACAGTCAAATTCTTTATACTGTTTAAACACCTTTCAAGTCAAACAAGCAACCTATTACTCTGTCAATCAAGCAACCTATTGCTCTGTCAATCAAGAAACCAGCTTTGATACCACCTGATCTGAAATGGGGGTTTGATAACTTGTTATGCTTACAAGAACCTCCCACTCAGTTAAAAAAATAAATGATCTAGCTTATATATGACATTTGCGGAATTAAATACTTGAAACAAGTGTATGTTTTCTTTTGTTTTTAACTATTTAAGTGCTTTAAGTCCATTTTTTTCTGCTGATATTAAACACATATAATAACCATATAATTCAGCAAATAAACATCTACACATAACAACAAATTTAATCTAGGATTTCACCCGAATATCTTGGGTTACTTCTCCTTGAGCTTTTGTCATCTTGACTTGGCTCTTTGGGATTATGGAAAAGTTTATTTTACAAGTTCCATGCTTAATTCCAAAGGTTACTGAACTAAACCAATGGGCTTAGAATACCATCTATATCCCTGTCATGGCTGTCATCACTCTACAAACAAATCTAAGCTCCCTTAGACTTGATTCCTTCAATTAGTAGTCTGAGCTACCCTGAGCTTCTTAATGGCACTAACTCCTTTATAATACTTCAACTGTCACTAAAACCTCATCTACTATCTCCATCACATATCAGACACTGAAAATAGGCTGATCATTTGCTCAAAATGAGCACTGCATCCCCAAATTAGGCCTTCCTCCATGGTTGGCACTGGGCTGCCTTAAACTTCCCTATAGCATCTCGGCCTTTAGAAGTCTTCAAATGCTTCTGAAAATCCCTGCAATGGATTCAGAATGCTCATTACAGTCAAGAATGACTATTGGTTCACTAAGAACGAGTACTGGTAGCTCCTACAACTGCCTCCAACTCCTGGTGGCCCTGAGCTCCAAAATCTCCCTGGATGAAAATATCTATGAAGATGACTTCTTCAGCTTCTCTGGACTATTCCATTGGCTTCAAAAGGCTCCAATTAGCCTAGCTAGCCTCTTGTTTCACTCTCTCTAGTCGAAAATTGCTCCTGGAGTTCATTTAGTCAATATCCCCTAGGGATACTCTACTAAACTTGGTTAACTTCACTTAACTCCGGATAAAATGGCATATTCACCTAAGTTTAGCTACTCCACCAAGCTGACCATCGGAGGTAGCTGTTACATTAACTATCTGGTGCACATATGTGGTGGTTAATCCTCGGTGGTTAGGGAAACTCCCTGTAGAACTGGCGGTCATATTAATGTGCAACCGCATGTAAATGGCTTTGCCAACGACAGTTACTCGGTATTGGGACATGTGAACTATTTTATGGGACCGCTGGTGGTCCTAACCCCCAATCCTCTAACTATCATAAAAAATATGCACCACAACTGTAATAGGTTAAGAAACAACATTTGGCAAAGGTGGTAGAGCGTTGTCCTGTCTTTCTGGAGGTCGCGGGTTCGATTTCGTCGAACCCTTAACAAATTTTGCACAACCATTCTAGGGCCACGTGGCGGTCTTCGGGCTTGCCACGTGTTGACACCTGATTGGTCCCCAAAATGGAATATTCTAGGTAATATTCCTTAGAATATACTTTTTTTAATATGTCCAAAAACCAAATTATTCTTGGTCAAATGTCCAAAAATTGCAGTTTACTGGGATTTTCAAATTGCGATAACTCCTTCATACGGTGTCGGTTTTTTGAACCGTTCATGGCGCCGAAATTAGGAAGACAAGATCTATCCGGTTGCTCAGGTTTGACACTCTTTAAAACACTTTGAAATCTGAGCTATCACTAAGGTCATTGATCTATATCTGATCACTTACAGTGCTTGCTATTAAAATACAATTGTTAAACCACCTAGATAGTGGACTTCATCTCCTGAATGTTTGGCCAAGCCTTGGTGTGAAATTTCCTGTACAATAATCCCATAATACTATGGATCTAACTTGGGGGTGGTTAATTACAAGAGAGATTGCAATGTAGCTAGCCTATGGTTGTGTAGAGAGTTGAGGTCCCTCCTTTAGTTTCCAACCATTTCAGTTTATTCAGATAAGTATAATGTTTTATCGATATTTGGTTTATGAATTATGATAGTCTTTTATATGTTTATGATTGATGCATCCTTCTACATTACTCATGAAATAATTCCTGAAATCATTTTCATCTTCATCATTGATAGGCCATCTTATGTATTTATGGTAATAACAAATGCCTGAACTACATGGTTACTACCATGTCCATGAATTGTAGGATATATTATATGTTTATGACTATTTTTCTGAAATTTACTTAGGATTGACATACTATTTTATAATTTTTTAGTTATATTAAATGTTGGAATTGAGAAGATCATTGCCTTACTCATGGTTGTGTTGGCACGTATTTACCTTGTGAAAGTTATTGTAAAATTTGAACTCCCTAAAAGTTTCATTTCCTTGTCTATGTTATTTGAATCATAACTCCAGTTAATTTCTTAGAATTCACTATTTTATACATGCATGTCAATCTTCTTAAGAGAAAGTGGCAAACTTGTGTGAGTGAATTGCAGACCTATGTAAATAGGTTTTGTTTTCAGGTTTACAACAAATTTCATTTGTTTTGTACATAAGAAAAATAAATAATAAGTAAAAACAAATGGCCCTAAAAAAAATATTTCTTTTCATTTAAAAAACCCAAAAAAAAAAGTTTTAGGTCAGAGGTTGGATATCTAAAAGTTTTTTTAAATAAAACTATGAAAATTCCTGACCATCTAACCGTCCGACTGTCCGACCTCCCAACTAGCAAATCGAGCCAATTACAAAAATCTTTGTAAATACTACACCTGGTTGCCTGACAATATCACTATCTAACTTGAAAACAAAACATTACTATTATATAGTCGGGGTCGAGATGAAATAAATCAACAATAAGTGAAAATTGCCCGACCATCTGACCTCCCAACTATACAACTATATGAATAAAATATTATTTTTTCTTGATTTATGTGCAGTTCAAGTTTTCAAATAGATTTTGAAATTCTTTTATTTCACATTTAGTTGAATTATCTGTTAAATCAACAATAAATTTCTCTAATTTGTTCTCGATTCACGAAAATAAATAGTTGGATTTCTCTAAGGAAAATTAATGAACAAATAAATTCACGCCTTTCTCGTATTTCTAATCAAAATTCATAATTTATTAGAGTATTTCACCTACATGCAATTTTCTTAAGCCTTGTTTGGAGAAAATTTTGAATTGAGAAAATACAATATCAGTTACAGATATTATGTGTAAGTAGAATGATATTATGAGTAATTCTTAAATAAATTTAAAATTTTAAATAGGAGAAGGTTATTTATGCTCTGTTTTTTGTTCACGGGCCAGAGAATGAGGAAAAAGGAAATCTCTAGCATCGAACCAACAAATGAAGCAAATTTCGGAGAAAATTAAAGAAATGGAGAATCCACAATTGAAGGAGGCCAACTTCAACCCATTCCTCATCTCAGATTCAATTTACAAGACACAAAAGTAGGTACAATGAGATGGGAGGAAATTTTTTATTTCTTTAAAAGATGAGAATGGCTAAACAACACAGGATCCTCCTAAACAAAGAAGAATCGGTTTGAATGAATAAGAGAAATAGAGTTACACAAAGTAGTAGCTAGGGCCAAAATTTTTCCTTATTATGACACGATTTCATGGATTTTCTCTCATGTTGATATTTAAACCCAAACAATATGAAACCATCACAAAAATTTTATAGCCTTATGGAAAATTGAAGTCATATCGACCATCTATAAGCTCATTCCCCCAGAAGTCCACTTTAATGTCAATTTCCTTAAGAATTTTCAAAGCACTGTCTTCAAGAAATGTGGAGAGAATTATGACAGAGTGATTGAAGACTAGTTAAGGAAAGAAGATGAAGGATTCAAGCTTAGAGAAAATAAGGAGTATCCCATAGCTAGTTTGAATAAACCCATAAGCTTTCTTATCAAAATGCTAACAAGATTATATGGGGAACAAGATCCTAAGCATTGTACAATTAAATGGATTCCAATAATCCATATTTTTTTTTTGTGAACTTAGGCATTATTACTTTCTATATTACGATATCAAAATTTCTTACATCTTTCTTATGTTCCAAGTGGCTAGCATGCCCGCAAGAAACTAGGTAGCCACTTCTCAGCATTATATCCAGACCAAAATTTGAAAATGTTCATATCCTTGGTTCTATCACATTTGTTCTTTCGAACTCTACTAATTATTCTATCTATTAGTCTATAATAAAACATCCAAAAACTATTCTTTTACTACGGTACTTCAAACAAAACTATTCGAGAAACCTACTTCATCAGTCCTCATATAAAGAATTAACCAGGGTGGGCGCCTTGGCACTTGTACCAGGAGTCACGTTCTTATGCTCCAAAACCCATTTCATCTCCTGCAGCATTTATTCCATTTTTCTCGGAATTAGATTATTGCGCGAGGCATGGATCTGGACCTCAGCAATTTCCTTATGGAGCATGGACTTTATATTTTCCAATTCTTCCTATGTCTGACTCCTTAGCTTTCCTGCCTCTGCTTCCTTTCCTCCTCCTCTTCCTCCCGGACTGCCTGGTTCATTTCCATAGCACGGGCTACTACATGCTTCATAATCCAATAATGTTGGATCGACTTATTAAACAGAGAATTGCGGCTCCGAGTGTTTCCTGGATCTGGTACTAAATCCTCCCATTCACCCCATGGAATCTCCTTGTTCGAGCTGATGGATCTCAGCTCCCGTTCCCACCCATTTATCTGTTCCTGGGTTTCGGGGGAATTCCCGGCCATGTAAGCATTTATCATATACATTCTCTGCTCGGCCTCTGGTTTCCTTCCACGCCACTTCGGGTTACTGCTCGATCCTTCTTCTTGAGTCCAAACTTGTTTCTCTTTCTTCGGAGCCATCTTCCTGCTTGCTTGGAAACTGTTCTTGATTGTGTCTTGCCTACCTATCAAGACAAGAGACCACAAGTTAGTAACTCTGTTGAGAATTTCTACTTCAACCCACTCACTTACCCCCCTTGCATTAATCTGGTGATCCCAAATTTGCTTATGATAAGAGGTCCCGGACCACTCCGCGACCTGCCCTGCAAGTCGGCCCTTTTCCTTCCCTCCACTCTCTGCTTCTCTGTACTTCCCTCGATGCCCCTCTTGATGGTTTTCCATGTAATTAGCCATACTAACTCTTCTCCCTGACTGTCGGGGGAAACTGCTTTCCCACCTTTTTTCCGGTGGAGTTCTACTCTTGGCCTTTCTTGAATTGCCTATATGGTAGACAGTGTCATGGTTCCTGCGGCCAGCAGGAATCCTTAATCTTCCCGACTTAGCTACCCTCCCCACCCTGCAGCCTTTCTTGGGCTTGGGTTTTTCCTTCCTTAGAGAATCGTATGTCTTTCTTCCCAAGACACCAACACTTCTGGTGGAGTAAAGACGTTTCTTCCCATATTTGGGAATGCCTATAACCTGCCTACATCTACCTTTTGACTTCGTTTTCATGGACATCTCTGAGGAATAACAGAAATTCCTATGTCTATCTATCTCTAGAGCATTAGGATAGGAGAATGAATTTACATACCACCTTTCCTCGCCTGTATCGGAGCTATGGTCTAAACTATGCGCCTTGCTGCCACCTTTCGTTGTTCCCTGCTACTGCGTGCTCTGTTGCATGTAAAATCCTGATGCCACCTCAAGCCCTCGGTTGTATAATCCCCTCTGTCCTCCTGTCCTTATCACCACCTATCCTTTTTCTTTCCTGGCTTTCATCCCCGAGTCCTTTCCTTGGGATTTGTCTCTACCTGTCTGACCGCCTTTACTCGTCATAACTACTACATTCTCCTAGCTGCTCTTGCTGTACCCTTTCTGTACTACCATTGCCACTTGCCATCCCTTCTCGGCCTCTTGTCCCGACTCCCCACGCTCCCTCCAATTCCTTTCTTAATGGCGTCTCGGTTCTCTCTTCTGCCCCTTCAAGTGACCCTACCCTGCCCTGCCCCGTCAGCTGCCCTGCTCCGTCATTTGCACCGCCCCTGTCCTTTCTCACGATTATCCTATCTGTCACCACCTACTATGATCTTTCCCCGCATCTGCCACTTACTAACTTTTCCTGGCCATTCTCCTTGGAATTGCTATTGCCACCCTTATCGACGTCGAGAAGTTTCTGCAATTGCTCTCTCTCCTCCAGGAGCAGGAGCTCCATTCCTCCGCTGTCTATCAACTTTCCCCTGTTCCGGCTCCCCCAGTTCACTAACCAGTCTACCGGTTGATTGCCTGAGCGTCTTACATGGGTGGGGATCAGATAGTCTATTCTGGTAATTAGTTTCCCTATTTCCCTGATTAGCCACGTTGTTCACCAACTCCTACTTATTTTCTCCACTGGTTTTTTTTGTTGCAGCTGCTTTAGCATGTCCACCACTAGTTTTGAGTCTCCTTCAATTTGGAGGCTCAATAAATTTTCCTGAATCACAATTTCAAGGCCGCACTTCAATGCGTGTAGTTCCGCTTCGTTATTGGTTACCTCCCCACAGTCCATCGAGAAAATTCTCAAGGTTTTTCCTCTGTCATTCCTAAAGAAACCCCAGATTCTTGCTTCTCTCGGATTGTTTTTTTGCTGCTCTATCGAAATTTAATTTTGTAAATCCTTGTGGTGGATGCCTGTACTATTTGATTTCTTTAACCTCTCTGAATTGGTCCTTGCTTATATAACTGTCTATCATGCTTTGGGTTAATTCTAGCCACTGCATAATCTTTTCCTTTGTTTGTATAACCTTCCAGTCCTCTTCCTTCTAGGGTTCCATTAAAATTGTTGTTTGGTCAATTTAGTGTGTTCTAAATTGCTATTTAAAATGTCAATCCGGGATTCGTAAACTGACGAAGTGAAGTGTACTATATGTACTAGATAACCATTTCCTTAGACTTTTGTCGTTTTTGAGTTTTTTAGTTTTTTTTTAGATTTATCTTTCCTAATGTGTGATGGCGAAAATGAAAGTTAAGTATGGATGGTGATGGTGATTTCTACAATGATTTTTCAAAACTTAAAAGTGCTCAAAAAGAAAGCTTTAAAACAACTGTAATGAAATCAATTCTTAAGAAGAAGTAAATGTATCAAACAGTGAACTAATGACAATGGCCCAGTATCCTTGCTGCTGAATGAAAAGAAAGTAAAAACTGAACTTAAAGCAACTCAAAGCAAAGCAACTAATTCACACTACTTCAACTCTTCAGATCCTTTACCCTTCAGCTCAATCTACCTTGTGGGAAGCAATCATGAACAAGTCAAGCAATATGATATCCAAATGGCAAGAAATTAAATTGCAGAAAGGAAACTAATCACACTACTTCAACTCTTCTGATCCTTTACCCTTCAGCTCAATCTACCTTGTGGGAAGCAATCATGAATAAGTTTAAGAAATATGATATCTAAATGGCAAGAAATTAAATTACAGAAAGGAAACTAATCACACTACTTCAACTCTTCTGATCCTTTACCCTTCAGCTCAATCTACCTTGTGGGAAGCAATCATGAATAAGTTTAAGCAATATGATAACTAAATCACACTATAATAAGTAATATTCTGATTTCTTGCCAATAGAGTCACTTGACTATAGAAAGAAACCATAAACTGATGAGTAGTATGATGTCTAAGTAGCAGAAAAATAAGTAAGCAAATCACAACTTGAAAAATGACAGTGCTGGAATTAAACTTCAGAAAATGAAAGTTAGCAGGAAGGACAAGATGATCTCATATGTCAATAGTTATCAAAAAGATGAAAATTTGCCTCGGCTGCCTAAGAAAACCTGCAGAAAAATGTTGATCAGCTGACAGTTATAAGAAAAAGGAAGTGAACATATAAACAACAGTGAATTTAAAAACATCAAAATAGCACGTTATATACAAGCTAATGATTATGAAAACAGAAACATAATGAAATCAAATGACAACTATACAGGGCTTTAGTGCGCAGGGGCCCTCTGCCACCTCAACCAGTCAACGAACAGTTACAAGAACGAGCTAAGTAAAGTAGTCTTCTCATGTATTAAAGCAGCAGCAACATATATAAAACAAAGTACAGTGGGGTGCTAATAGAAACAGTTCCAAAAATTACATCGCAAAAGCTTCTACACAGCGTTCATCAACGTGTTATTTATAATGAAAAAGTGCTGAAACTAACTAACTGAATCCTATGCTACTAACTGCGTTGCCAAAGACACGTAGATCTCCTCAGCCGAGATCTAGCGTAACTGTCATCATGTCTATTAAATCTTCGGAGTGGTAGCTGTTGGATTCAGGTTACGGGGATGATCTCGAGGTCTGCTGGTGTCTTCGTGGGCTGAGGATTGTGCCACGTAAACGTTCACGTGCTCAAAACAGAGACGTGCCACCGCTAAATTCCTTGGTTGGCTTTGCCTTTGACCCTTGTTGACCGTGACCTTCCATGGATGATTTGGCTGATTTGAAGGGACACGTTCCATGTACCCGTCACCTGTAGCTTGCCCATGTGGCTCGTTTCTTCATAGGACACCTGTAGCATAGCTTTTAACAAAATAGCTGCGGAATCCTGTGCTGGCTGCGGAAACCTGTGCTGGCTGCGGAAACCTGTGCTGGCTGCGGAAACTGACAAGTTTTCGCAGCTGCCTGAACAAAAATCTAAACCAAACAACAGTCATAAGCATAGTCAGAAAACCATGTAAAAAGCTCTTTTTAGACCATAATTCATGATTTAACAGCTTGGTGGATGAAGTAAGTGGAAAAAGAAGGCTGAGAGGGTGTATAGGAAGGTGTAGGTTTGAGGCTCAACATACCCCCACTGTGAAGGTGTTGCATGTCCTCATGCAACCAAAATTTAGTTATTTCCCTCTAATCCACATGTTCTGAGGCTTCTGCAAGGACATCTAGCCCTCTTTTCTTCTTCTTTGATGCTAACATCATCCTTGGTTTCCTGACTAGACATTTGAACTTGAGGTTAATCAATGCTCTGCTTAAATTTTTGCACTTTTTCTTCAGCTTCCTATTTTTCTTTTGCCACAGTCCTAAATGGAGCATAGTGTTATCATGGACAATCTTGTCTACCTTACTCTGCTCTTTGAGTGCTTCATTTTCCTGTTTGATATGCCTATTTAGGACTTCTAATTCAAATACTTCCTGTTTCAAAGACTGAACTTGTGCATCAAGTGGCAGAGTGGTACTCGGTCCTGCAGCTAATTGTTCTAAGGATTCCAGGTAGTTATATACCTCTTGTTGATTAGGATCTACCTCAGGTTTCTTTCTCGGACTAGGCTCAAAATCTGGTGGAGGAGGAAGACTGCTCTCTCTTTCTGGCCGAAAAGGGCTTTCCTCATGTGGAGGACTTGATTCAATGCTTGGATGAGCTGGAGATTTCTCAAGTGTCTCTTCACCTAAATCAATAAAGTGAGACTGTTTTTCTTGGGTTTTATTCCCTCTTCCTTTTAGCCTAGTGCTCCTCCTTAAGTATGGACTAGTACTCTTCTCTTGTGCACTCTGTTTTCCTTTTTGCTTTTTCTTGGCTATAGCAGCAACCTAAAGGTGTACTAATCTTTCTGACAGAGGTTGATAATCCTCTTCTATGGATTGCTCAGGGGATGGATAGACTTCTTGAATGGTTCTTTTGCCTTTTTCTTTCTTCTGTTTCTTATTTTTAGCTCTATCTTCTTCTTCTTTTTGGACAGTTTCTTGAATTTCTATTGTAGGGGAGTCTTGGACTATAATGTTCTTTTCTTTCCTCCTACTTTTCCTTGGAATCTTTGGTGGACTGCTTCCAGAGGCCTCTGACGGCTCTTGGAAGTAGTTCTTTGTCAAGAATTCCTCCCAAGTATCCTTAGTTTTCTTTAACTGGTCCTCAATAAGAATTTTTATGAATCCATGATGGTAGAGATGAGGCTCAATGTTGCCTACGTGTTTTTGAACTGTAAAAATCATCTTTTTCAAACTTAATAGCAGAAAATGAGGCAAATTAAGAGTGTGACCCTCTATGAAATTCATCATCAGTCTGGCATGATACATATACATAGAACCAAAATGACTTTCACACGTGATAAATTTCTGGATGACTAACAGTAGACTAGACCATTCCTCTTTTAGTGCATGAACAGGGATGCCTTTTGTAAATACGGTGGTATCCATACCTTGGTTTTGTAGCATGATTCTCCATATTTGATCGTCCACACTTCTATTTTTAAACCACCTTTCACCTTCTTGAGGTAGGCCTGTGGTAGCTGCTATTGTGGCCTCAGTCACTGTAAACTTTAAGTCTCCAATCTCCACTGTTTGTCCATCAAAAGACCGCGCAAAAGCTTTGGTCACCTCCTTGTTATGGCCTTTAAACTTTTGGATAAATCGTAGCCACCTGGCTTTCTTCAGCAATTCCTTAGTTTGAGGATAACCCTCCAAGTATTTCGGTCCTTCCGGCTCGACTCTCAGTAATTTTCCCATCCTCTGTTTTAAATTCTAACTGAGAGTTCTTCTGCGTGTGAGGGTTCAGGAAAAATGGCTCCGTTACAGGGTTTAGGATGACTGTAGTGACTGCAGTCGGGGTTTAGGATGACTGTAGTGACTGCAGTCGGAAATGGAGAACATGGAATGGAAGTACCCAATTTACTGGAGGAATAGAGGGTGAGTGGCAGTAAACAAGTTCAAAACACAATGCGGATGCATGCGAGGAGTATGGTATTAGTGGAGTGGTAAACGAGTGAAATAACGGTGGGATTCTTTCGAATCGGATGACTGTGTATGAAATTTTTTTTTACACGTCTCAACAGACGGCTGCGGAAATTATGGCTAAGAAGAGCCGTAACACAATAGGTCATGTCTCAAGAGTACGGGTAATAAATGGAAGTGCAGTCAATCTTGAGTTTAAACTCGGAATGATCATGAGACCGTTAGAGAAATGAATGCGAGGTGTGTGGAGTGATATCGTGGAATAGGAGTGGTAGTGGAGCTATCGTATCAAATCATTGCACATAGTAGAACTTGTTATGGTTTAATAACTATGCGTAATTATGACTTGAATTGTTATTTGATAAAGATTTTTGATCATACCTTTGTCATTTCTTGCTCAAGGCTTCTAACCAATTGCTCTTCTTTGTTGTCTTGGAGATGCCCCATGTCTTTAGCTCAATTACATCTGCATTTCATGATTATGGCACTAACAGTTGACTGTAAATTTTGAAAACAGAGTGATGCTGGCTGCGGAAATCATTTCTGGCTGCGGAAACTGCTTCTGGCTGCGGAAACGGTCTCCAGCTGCGGAAACTGAGACAGCACCACCTTAACTGCACAAAGATAGTTAGAGAAGAACTAACTGAATGAAAATAGTCCTGAAAGGGACTTTTATTGATGGAGTGAAATGGAATGAGTGGAATGAAATGAAAATGAGGTGGAGTAAAGTGAAATGGAAATGAGAATGAGATGGAGGTGAAGTGAAATGGAAATGAGAATGAGATGGAGGTGAAGTGAAATGGCAAATGAAATGGAGTGAAGATGGAAAGAGAAGGAGAGAAGATTTTTTTTTTTTTTGGAAAATATAGAGTGTCAGGTGTCCCTGATTTTCACTCTACATTTTTTGTATAAGACTGCCAATCTATGATTGCTTTTCAGGCTTATACAATTTTTTTTTTTCACTGAAAGAAACAAAGGCTAGGCTGATGGGGGAGAAGGATTCTTCTCAACCAGCCTTATTGCAGAATTCTCTTGGAACATTTTGACAAATTCCTCTTTCGAGAGTGCCTTATGATAAATTTTCAATCGGTGGCCATTCACAATGAGAGGAGTTTAAAAATCATCAATGGTCTTGATTCTTACCGCTCCATTGTTAAAGACTTTGTCAATCTCATATGGCCCAAGCCAATGAGTCTGAAATTTTCCTTTGAAGTCTTTAAACTTGGAATCAAACAGTAATGCCCAATCTCCCTCTTGAAACTTTCTCTCTTTGATATATCTGTCATGCCACTTAGCTCTTTGATGTTGAACTAGATCAGTCCTTAAAATTGCATCTTGTCTGATCTCATCTAGCTCATTCAACTGCTCCATTCTGTTCTTTTGGGCTTCTGATAGATTCATCCCCAACTGAACTGCCATCTTGAAAGTCTTGACTTGAAACTCAATGGGGAGCAGGACTTCTTTCCCATAAACAAGTTCATAGGGAGAATGTCCTGTTGTGTTCCTCCATGTAGTTCTGTAGGCCCATAAGGCTTTAGGGAGCCTTTCTGCCCAATCTCTTCTGTGTAGATGAACAGTTTTGGTGATGATGTTCTCAAGAACTTTGTTTGTAGATTCCACTTAGCCATTTGCTTGCGGATGGTAAGGAGTAGATTTTCTGTGCTTGATTTTGTATTCTTCCATTAGCTTCTCCATCAAGTTAGATGTAAATTGACTTCCCTGATCTGTCACAATTTCCCTTGGGACACCAAAACGAGTAAAAATATCCTCAAAAAGAAATTGAATAACTGAATTTTCAGCGGCAGAAGGCAACGCTTTAGATTCTACCCATTTAGTGACATAATCAGTGCATACCAATATATACTTCTTTTGTCTAGATGGTGGATTAATGGGTCCAATGAAATCTAAAGCCCATTTTTCAAAGGGTTCGATGAGTACCTGTGGTTGTAATGGCATTTCATTTGAAAGGGTCGGTCTCCCAACTCTTTGGCAGCTATCACACCTTCTGACATATTGTTTTGCATCTTTGAAAAGGGAAGGCCAATAATATCCTAAAGAAAGGATTTTATAGGCCATCCTTTTGTCAGCAAAGTGTCCACTGCATGGTTCATCATGACATGCCTTGAGGATGTCAGGCATTTCATCTTCTCGAACACATCTTCTGATCACACAATCTAGCCCTGTTTTAAACAATTCATTAGAAATCCATGAATAACTTGAACTCTCCTGAATAATTTTTCTCTTTTCATTAGGAAATAAATGTGGAGGTAGCTTCCCTGTAACCAAATAGTTAGCAATATCTGCATACCAAGGAGTCTTAGTAGTTACTGCAAACAAATATTCATCTGGAAACTTATCCTCTACAGGAGAATCTTTGTTAGTATTTTGGATTCTAGACAAGAAATCAGCTACTGTATTTTGTTTCCCTGGCCTATCCAACACAGTAATATTGAATTCTTGTAAAAGTAAAAGCCATCTTGTAACTCTGCCATTAGTAACAGGTTTGTTCATGAGATATCTAATTGCAGAATGATCAGTATGGACAAAAGTTTCATAGCCTGTTATATAATGTCTAAACTTGTTGATTGCATGAACAACAGCTAAGAACTCTTTCTCAGTCATAGTATGGTTTAACTCAGTAGGAGTCAAATTTTTACTGGTGTAGTAAATGGCATAAGGAACTAAATCCTTTTGTCCCAACACAGCTCCTAGAGCTGTATCTGAAGCATCTGTAGAAATATGGAAAGGAAGTTTCCAATTCGGTCCTCTCAAAATGGGTGCTTCAGATATTCTTGTTTTCAAAGTTTCAAATGCAGATTGACAATCAGGATCCCATTTGAATTCACAGTCTTTTGTAAGTAATTTGAAGAGTGGAGATGCTATTTTGGTGAAGTTTTCAATAAATCTTCTATAGTATCCAGTAAATCCAAGAAAACTTCTAACATCTTTTTGACAATTTGGAATAGGCAACTTGGAGATGACTTCAACTTTTGATCTATCAACTTTAATCCCATCTCCTGAAATATGATGTCCTAAAACAATCCTTTCAGTAAACATCATAAAGAATTTTTCATGACTTAATGATAGGTTTGTTTCTTTACATCTTATAAGGACTTTTTCCAAATTCTCTAATGCCTCTTCAAACGAATTACCATAAACTGTAAAATCATCCATATAAACCTCTACACAATCATGGATTAGATCGGAAAAGATTCCTAGTACTGCCCTTTGAAATGTTGCGGGTGCATTACATAATCCAAAAGGAAGTACTCGGTAAGCAAAAGTTCCCCATGGACAGGTAAATGTGGTCTTGTCCTGATCTTCAAGTGCTACCTGAATCTGATTGTAACCACTAAAACCATCCAAAAATGAAAAATACTTTTTGCCTGCTAAAGTATCTAATACCTGATCGATAAAGGGTAAAGGAAAGTGATCCTTCAAAGTTGCTTTGTTCAATTCCCTATAATCAATGCAAACCCTCCATTTACCATTCTTTTTAGGTACTATAACCAAAGGAGAAACCCATCGGCTATCTGAAATTGGATAAATGAAGTTCACATTAAGTAACTTTTGGAGCTCTTCTTTCACTATCTCCCTAAGGTTTGGATTCATCCTTCTCTGAGGTTGTCTGATTGGTCTACTATTTTCCTCAATGTAGATGTGATGAATGCAAGTCTTAGGGTCAATACCTTTCATATCAGTATACTCCCATGCAAATGCAGTAGAATGTTTTTGCAAGATTTTGGTTAGTTCTTCCTGTTGTGATCTTTCCAAATTTTTGTTGATATTCAATGTTTTTCCTAGAGAGATCTCAATGGCGGAACTACCAAATTCTTCCATAGAGAAAAGAGACATTTGTCTAAATGATAGATACTCAATGTCATAATCTAACTGAAATTGTGTGTGGTCATATTCTGAAGATATTTCAAAATTTTCTAATGTGTTCAGAATTTGACTATCTTCACTAACTTCAGAAATGGTAACGACAGGTTGTATAGTATCTTCATCATCAATCCACTCATTATCTCCTATTTCTGTAATTGCTTTTGTTGGAGGATACAGAATGAATTTCTTTGTCGAATTACCATCAGAAATATACATATCCCCAGACCTACAACTGATGAAAGCATCGGTTGTGGCTAGCCAAGGTCTTCCTAAAATGAGAGGATGTCCTTCTAAATTACTCTTGGGAGTTAAAATCATGAAATCCACTGGATACTCCCAAGAGTCTAAGGAGACTGAAATGTCTTCTAATACACCATCTGGTTTAATAATTGATCGATCTGCAAGTTGCAGTAAGGTAGGTGTAAAGAGAAGATTAGGAAGTTTAAGCTGTTCCATAGTCTGTCTACTCATAATGTTGATAGCAGCCCCTAAATCAATCAAAGTATTTGGAATTTCAACCCCATTGATATGTGTTTTGACAATTGGACTACCGGGATCTACATACTTCTGCATAGTAATTTTTCCCATCATGATGTCTGCAATTTTCCCTACCAGGTGGATTCTTCTTGTGTCTCTAGGTTTCCTTCCTGGTCTTTTAAGACTCAACTCCTTTATTGTTTTTGCTAGAATAGGAATCTCTTTAATGGCTTGTAACAAGGGAATCTTGATACAGAAATTCTTCAATTCATCTAGAAAATCATAATCAGGCAACAAGATTTGTTTTTCCACCCCTTTGTCAATTTGTAATCTTTCAGGAAAAGGAGGTGTAGATGAAGATGCAGGTTGCTCAACTATAGGAGTTGTGGGGGTTAGCTCTTTTTCTTTTTCTTTCTAAGGGTTTTGAAGAGATGCTTCAGAACCCTTATTGGCTTCAAGAGATTCTTCCTCAGAAATGCTTTGATTTTTGGCATCTATAGAAGGTTTATCTAGAACTCTACCAGATCTGAGTTGTACATCATTGAGAGGAACAATCATATAGGCAGGAAATTGTTGACCTTCTATCATGTAAGCATTTTGAGGATTTTTATTATTGGGGTTTGGCAATGGCTGAGAAGGAAGTTGATTTGACTTCTGTTGGAATGGAAGCAAGAGTTGAGAATTTGGATTTTGTTGAGGGGGTTGTTGTTGTTGTTGATATGGCAATGATAGTTGTGGGTTTTGATTTGGAAGTTGTGGAACTTGTTGGTTTTGAAAAGATGGAGGATATTGATAAAATTGAGCAAATCTCCCATAAGGATTTTGCATACCTTGTACCCATGATTGAAAAGGATTTTGAGGTTGGGACCAAGGTTGTTGCCAAGGATTCCAATTTGGTGGGGATTGAAAGTTCATAGAGTTGTTAAACCCTTGATTTTGTTGCCCCTGCCAAGGTCTCCTTGCAACAAAACAGAGAGATTCAATTGTATTTGGATTTTCTTGAAAGACAACTTTGAGCCCAGGAATTGAAGGACAATCCTTGGTCTCATGATTCTCTGAACAGATTACACATGTTTCTACAACTTTTGCATCCAAGGGACATTCCCTGAGAGCATGTTTTTTTCTACATTTTGGGCAAAAGATGGCTAAAGCTTCAGCTTCTGCTTTCTGCTTATTGTGGATCTTAAGAGTGTCTAGTTGCTCACTAAGACTCCCTAGGATATCAATTTTGAATTCATCAAGCATATTGCCAATCTCAGCCCTACTTACTGATCTAGTTGCAGATTTATTTGCTCTGATGAGAGAAGGATCTCTAGGCCCTTTTCCAGTTTTAGATTTTCCTCTTGAGAGATGGACACACAGTTCTGCTATATCATGAAGTGGAAGTTGAGATATGTCTCCTTTTCCCATCATGTTCAAAATATCTATCCATTCATCTCTAATGGCTTTTAATAGAAGGGCTTTCAAGGTTTCCTCATCTAGGTTACTCATTTTTTCTCTTTTCAAGTTGTATTGAAATCTTTCAAGTAAATCCTCCAAGTTTTCATCTTCTTTTTGTACCATTTTGAATACCTCATCCTTGTGATTGGTGGGCATACAATAGTCCAGGTACCTATCCAAAAATGTTTGTTTCATATCATTCCAAGTCCTAATGGATTGAGTGAGTAATCCCATGAACCATTTCAAAGCTGCTCCTTTCAATGTTGAAGGAAATAGTTTGAGTTTTTGAGAGTCTTCCAGATAATCATAGGTTCGACATACGACCTCAAACTCAAATAGAAATGTTTCGGGATCTTCATTTCTTAACCCATGAGATTTTGGGAGGATAGATGGTGAAATATTTTTCATTGTTTCTCGAGAATCCTCATCGACTATAGGAAATCCAAATGAGTTATCTCCATCCCTATTTCCCCCATTGTTACCTCTACCTCCTCCATTATTTCCTCCTCCTCCTCTACCTCTACCTCTACCAAATCCGTTTACTCCCTCTTTTGTCATGGTAGTTTCCCTAGAGACTTCAGAGTCCTCTGGTTCCTCTACTAAGGGCGAACGAGGAGGAATTTCTCCCTCTTCTTCCTCAGGTGATTCTACTTCTTCAATTACAATTTGTCTCCCTGTAGAAGGAAAGAAAGGATCTATTCCTAATTCAGATTCGATGGATGGTGTGGGAGAGTCAACTACTACTTCTTGAATTCCAGGAATCCTAGGGCTAGGAGTGTAGGTTGGAGATGATGGAGGTGTCTCTTGTCTATTCCTTGAAGTAGATGGAGTTGTAAAAATCGAACTCTTGGCTCTAGCTAAAAACCTTCCCCTAGAATCTCTTGCTCTATGCATGTCATTTTTTTTTTCTTCAAGTCGGGCTAATAATTCTCTTTCTGATCTTCCAGGTCACTCTAGGTGCAAGAAGAGAGCATACTCAAGAAACTATTAAACCAATAATTTTCTCTTTTCTGATCCTCCAGATCACTCTAAGTGCAAGAGGAGAGCATACTTTGAGAGGTTATCAATTTTCCTTCCTTGAAATTTTCTTGTTTTTTCTTTTTTTTAAGAAATTGGCTACCTAATTTCACTTCCCCGGCAACGACGCCAAAATGTTTGGTCAATTTAGTGTGTTCTAAATTGCTATTTAAAATGTCAATCCGGGATTCGTAAACTGACGAAGTGAAGTGTACTATATGTACTAGATAACCATTTCCTTAGACTTTTGTCATTTTTGAGTTTTTTAGTTTGTTTTTAGATTTATCTTTCCTAATGTGTGATGGCGAAAATGAAAGTTAAGTATGGATGGTGATGGTGATTTCTACAATGATTTTCCAAAACTTAAAAGTGCTCAAAAAGAAAGCTTTAAAACAACTGTAATGAAATCAATTCTTAAGAAGAAGTAAATGTATCAAACAGTGAACTAATGACAATGGCCCAGTATCCTTGCTGCTAAATGAAAAGAAAGTAAAAACTGAACTTAAAGCAACTCAAAGCAAAGCAACTAATTCACACTACTTCAACTCTTCAGATCCTTTACCCTTCAGCTCAATCTACCTTGTGGGAAGCAATCATGAACAAGTCAAGCAATATGATATCTAAATGGCAAGAAATTAAATTGCAGAAAGGAAACTAATCACACTACTTCAACTCTTCTGATCCTTTACCCTTCAGCTCAATCTACCTTGTGGGAAGCAATCATGAATAAGTTTAAGCAATATGATATCTAAATGGCAAGAAATTAAATTACAGAAAGGAAACTAATCACACTACTTCAACTCTTCTGATCCTTTACCCTTCAGCTCAATCTACCTTGTGGGAAGCAATCATGAATAAGTTTAAGCAATATGATAACTAAATCACACTACAATAAGTAATATTCTGATTTCTTGCCAATAGAGTCACTTGACTATAGAAAGAAACCATAAACTGATGAGTAGTATGATGTCTAAGTAACAGAAAAATAAGTAAGCAAATCACAACTTGAAAAAGGACAGTGCTGGAATTAAACTTCAGAAAATGAAAGTTAGCAGGAAGGACAAGATGATCTCATATGTCAATAGTTATCAAAAAGATGAAAATTTGCCCGGGCTGCCTAAGAAAACCTGCAGAAAAATGTTGATCAGCTGACAGCTATAAGAAAAAGGAAGTGAACATATAAACAGCAGTGAATTTAAAAACATCAAAACAGCACGTTATATACAAGCTAATGATTATGAAAACAGAAACATAATGAAATCAAATGACAACTATACAGGGCTTTAGTGCGCAGGGGCCCTCTGCCACCTCAGCCAGTCAACGAACAGTTACAAGAACGAGCTCAACAAAGTAGTCTTCTCATGTATTAAAGCAGCAGCAACATATATAAAACAAAGTACAGTGGGGTGCTAATAGAAACAGTTCCAAAAATTACATCGCAAAAGCTTCTACACAGCGTTCATCAACGCGTTATTTATAATGAAAAAGTGCTGAAACTAACTAACTGAATCCTATGCTACTAACTGCGTTGCCAAAGACACGTAGATCTCCTCAGCCGAGATCTAGCGTAACTGTCATCATGTCTATTAAATCTTCGGAGTGGTAGCTGTTGGATTCAGGTTACGGGGATGATCTCCAGGTGTGCCGGTGTCTTCGTGGGCTGAGGACTGTGCCACGTAAATGTTCATGTGCTCAAAACAGAGACGTGCCACCGCTAAATTCCTTGGTTGGCTTTGCCTTTGACCCTTGTTGACCGTGACCTTCCATGGATGATTTGGCTGATTTGAAGGGACACGTTCCATGTACCCGTCACCTGTAGCTTGCCCATGTGGCTCGTTTCTTCATAGGACACCTGTAGCATAGCTTTTAACAAAATAGCTGCGGAATCCTGTGCTGGCTGTGGAAACTGACAAGTTTCTGCAGCTGCCTGAACAAAAATCTAAACCAAACAACAGTCATAAGCATAGTCAGAAAACCATGTAAAAAGCTCTTTTTAGACTATAATGCAATGATTTAACAGCTTGGTGGATGAAGAAAGTGGAAAAAGAAGGCTGAGAGGGTGTATAGGAAGGTGCAGGTTTGAGGCTCAACAATTGTTTCTCTCATGTTCTTGATTGTTTGTTTCCATATTTCTGCTGGGGTTCGCTTTTCTTCTTTGAAGATCACACTGTTCCGTTCCTTCAAGATGTTCTAAAGCAGGAACCCAGCGGACAGCATCCATGCACAATTTAACACCGGGTTTTGTTAAGGTTTCCTCAGCCAGTTTCCCAAGGTGGTTTTGATGTTTTGGAAGTTTCTATAGCAGCGCTCAAACATCTGATAATGACTGCTCCACAAGGTGTTGCTGACAGTGCATCTGTTCATAAGGTGTTCCATTGTCTCCTCTTGTTCATTGCAGAGCGCACATCGTGAGGGTCCCTGCCTCCCTTTTCTCTGTAATTGATCCCAGGTAAGTGCCCTGCCATGAAACAGGATCCATAAAAAGAAAGTGACTTTTGGCCAGTGTTTTATTTTCCATAAGTTTTTCCATTTCTTTGTCTCTGTCTGTTGATTCTGTTTTGCTTTTAAGTAATACCCTTCTGCTATAGAAAAAGTTCCTTGTATTTGGGTTCCCCATCTTAGGATATCTTGCCCTGTTTTTACCGCCACTTTTCAGGATGCCATTTCTTTGTGGTAATCATCCCATCTTTCAGTGTCGGGGGCCACTACCCAATCCTCCTTCTGCTTCCAATTGCGCCAATATTCCCCTATACCTGGTTTCCAAAATTTTTCGACCACATCCCCCTCTGCCTGGGAGGTGAATGCTTGGATGACTTGAAGGGCTTCCTTATGGAGGAGCTTTTCTCATTGTTGCCAGGATTCCTCCCAAAACTTAGCTTTGTCCCTCACTCTTATCTCCCAAAAATTGTATTCTCTTATCAACTCTTTATTACTTCTCGCTAAATTCCATATTGCGGAGCCTTTTTCCTGTGTCTGACTTCTCATCCCGTCTTCTGGTTTCTCAGCGGCCTCATACTTCCTCTCCCAAATTGTCTTCCATAGGTCTTGGCCACCTTGTGTCCACCTCCACCAGAGCTTTGCCCCCATCACTTGGTTGAGTATGTAGGGGTCCCGCAAGCCTAAGCCTCCATATTTGGTTGGCTTGCTTAGCCAATCCCACGAGAGTAGAGCCCATTTTCTGGTTTTACTGGTTCCCTACCATAAAAATTTCTTGAACATGGCTACTAGTTTTTGGCTAATGGATTTGGGAACGCCTTGGCTATATATCTGATAAATTGGGATGGATTGAATTACTGCTTTTAGAAGAATTATCCAAATGGGAGTGTTCAAAGATCAGAAAGTCCAATTGTCTATCTTTTTCCTGATCTTACTAAGTAGAGGTCCCCAGTTAGCAACCCTGTATTGGTGCTCATTAAGCATAATGCCCAGATACTTTGCTGGGAAAATTCTGATTCTGAATCCCATTGTTCGAGCCAAAAATCTTTGGGCCACTACCTGTGTATTAAAGAAAAATATTTCTGATTTCTCTTTATTGATCTCTGTCCCGGATGCTTGGGTGAACTCAGAGAGGATTTTTAAGATCTGTTGGGCTTCCTTAAGTGAGGCCTGGCCATATAACATTATGTCATCCATGAATTGCTGGTGTTTTGGGGAGATCATTTCCAAAAATTCTTAGTCCCTTCAGCTGTTCCCTGGCTAATCGTGCTTTCACCAACCTGCCCAGTCCTTCTGCTGCTAGGATGAATAGAAACGGGGACAGGGGATCTCCTTGTCTGAGCCCTCTCGAAGGGTTAAACGCTTCGGATGGGGTTCCATTCAACATCACTGACATCACCAGTGTGCTCACCATTGACAGGATCCATTTCACCCATCTCTCATCAAATCCGTGGGCTTTGAGGATGCCTGCTAGGTATTCCCAACTAAGGCGATCATAAGCCTTTGCCAGATCTAATTTAATTAACATGCCTTTATTTCGAGAGTTTTTCAGAGAGTGGATTACCTCTTAGGCGACTATAATTCCATCTGTTATCTACCTTCCTTTTACAAACCATGTTTGTTCCTGTGCAATGAGGTCAGGAAGAATTGGCTTAAGTCTATTCACCATAATTGTAGCTAAGATTTTGTACACTACATTACATATAGATATTGGTCTGAATCCCTGAGGTTCATCCGAGTTTCTAGTCTTTGGAATCAATGCCAGGAAGGAGGCATTAAGGCCCAGATGCATACGCTTTGTACACCTTGATTCCTCCACTAGGTCCACTAGGTCATTACTCATAAAACTCCAGGCGGCTTGGTAAAATTCAATGGTAAAACCATTAGGTCCTGGGGCCTTATTCTTCGCCATTGTATTAACCACTTCCTCCATTTGTTCTTTTGTGATTACCGTGAGTAGAGCCAGATTTTGTTCTCTGGTTACTTTTTTAGGTATATGTTGACATACTCTGGCGATTTCCTCCTCCTTGCTAATGTTTGGTTCTGTTATGATCCCTCTGAAATAGTCCACCATAAGCTTTTCCATTTCTTCCTGTTGCAGTACTCTGTTTCCTTGACTATCTTTTAGTGAAAAGATTCTATTATGTTGTCTGTGGTTCAGCATTGCTTTGTGAAATAATTTGGAGTTATTCTCCCCTTCTTTCAGCCATTGGAATCGTGATTTTTGTTTCCACAGAATTTCTTCTTGCTTTCATCTTTCCTCTAATTGATTAATTATCCTTCCTTACTCCTCGGCCAACTCCTCCCTTCTTCCTCCTTCAATGATTTGTTGTTGGATTCCTTCCATTCTGGACTGTAGTTTCCCTTTCTCTTTTTGACCGTTGCCAAATTCCTCTCTGTTCCATTTCTTTATTTTGCCCTTTATGTCTTTGAGTCTAATTTGGAACGTGTGCATTTTGTTTCTACCTTCCACTCCCATTTTTCTTTCTTGCCACCAGTTCTTTACTTTGGGTAAGAATTCTGGATCTCTTAGCCAAAAGGACTCAAAACGAAATGGTCTCTTTTTATTCTGATTGTTCATAGCTATTTCCAGTTTAATTGGCCAGTGGTCTGACCCTATAGAAGGGAGGATGGAGGCTTCGTAGAAGATGTCCATACCTATTATATGTTCAGAGACTAAGAATCTATCTAATCTTGATGCTATTTGTTTGTTCCCACCTCTTCTATTGTTCCAGGTGAATTTCCCATTTATTGTTGGTATGTCTACCAGATTTAAGTCTGTTTGGACATCTCTGAATCTTTCCATCTCTGGGTCTTCCTTCCTTATTCCTCCTTTCTTCTCCTCTTTGGAGGTTGTCATATTGAAGTCTCCTGCAATAATCCACCTTTGCTCCTGGTGCATATTCTTTAGTTTTTGCAAGTGACTAAGGAATAGGCCTCTATCTACCGGGGTGTGGGGCCCATAAACTGCTGACACTACCACCCATTCACTTTGCCCAATGAGTCTGAATCTGCCAGTCAGGATTCTGGGCATTCCTATCCACCAGTCTGATAGGACTTCTACTGGGTTCCAAATTACTACTATCCCTCCCGCACTTCCTTTAGCATCTATGGTTACTTGCTCATATCTCGGACTTATTTTATTGAGTATTTCCTCCATCTTCTGGCCTGAAATTTTCGTTTCTTGAATAAGCATGATCTGTGGTTTGTCTTTCCTCAATATTTCTGCTAAATGTCTCTGCTTCCCTTTGCTGTTCAAGCCTCTAATATTCCAGGATGTCAAAATCATTGAGGGGTTTGATTTAGGTTTTGAAACACCGCTGAAAGTGGAACCACTCTCCCTGTGTTTACTAGCATTTCCCCCATTAGTTGGATGGAGTCTTTAATATTTTTCCTTCCTCCTTTTTTTTCCCACCCTTGACTTGTCCTTGCTGATCTGTTCTGTTGTCCTGCTGGTTCTCTTGGTGTTCTTCAGGCACTACTTTACCTTTTTCCTGTTTAGCTATATACTGCTGGAAGGTTTCCACATACAACCTCTTCTGGTCTTCTGGGATAAATCACTTATCCAAGTTTCTCCATTCATTTAATAATTTTTGCAGAACTTCTTCTTCTTTGCTAAGAACATCCCTCGTTATCTCCATTTTTGTCTCCATCTGTTTTGCATGTTCTACTTGTTCTTTGCCTGTGTCCATGACATTAGTCGGGGCTTTCCTCTTTGTGTGGGATCTTTCACTGCTGGAGCTATTTTCTGTCTCTTTGTCTTCCTGATTTTCCATGGTTTGATCCTCATCTTCCCCCTCTTCCTGAAGTATTTCAAAGCTATTTGATTTCCCTAGGTTTATTTGTTGTTCCTTCTTGTCTTCTTTGGAGTTTTCTTTGGTTATTTTCCTTCTACTTTTTACCTCTTGGAATCCTTCCTAGTCTGCTGGCCTTCTCTTCTGTTGCTTACTTTTCCTCTCTTCTTCTTCCATTGTAATAGGACATTCCTTAACCAGGTGTCCATATTCATGGCATCTGTGGCATCTAAACGGTATATGCTCATAGTCTAGGTTTTGCTGCCAAACTTCTTCATGATACTCTAGTTCCACGGAATTTGGGATTGGGTTTGCAATGTTCATATACACACATATCTTGGCATACGATGTATACCTTCCTTTCTTCGTAGTTTTCGCTATTTTCACAAAACTACCTATTGTGTTCCTATCCCTTCCAAGATTTCCGGGTCCCAAAAGTCCATGGGTAACCCAAATAATCGACCCCATACTAAAGCTGCTAATTTTTTTTCCTTATCGGTGTTATAGCATTCTTCCCAATATCTCATAAATAAACCAGCATTATAGTAAAAATAAGGGCCACTCTCAAACACTTTCTCTTTATCTTGTAGGTTAGAGAAGATTACTGTAAAGAAGCCTTTAGCTCCCAAATTTAGTTCGATATGTCCTTGGGGCTGCCATTTTTGTTGAATCCATCTGGTAAGGTCTCTTTCAAACGGCCAGACTCCGACAAACTTACAGATAAGGGCATGATCCTTCATGTAGCTTCTGTACCTTTCTAGTTTATTTGGTGGGATTACAAACCTTGGCTTCTCCTTCGCACATGGCAGACATTTTCCCCTTCTACCTGCCTTCCATGTCGCTCCTAGAACAAGACCTGCATTCTACTTCTCCATTGCCGACTGACTGTTATGTCCTTCCGTTGCCGCTACATCCCGATAGGAGGGGATATCTCCCCTCTTGACCTCTTCTGTCATGACTGTGGCTCTCAGATATCCGACTTGTCTTTTGTTGTAGCTCACTGTTGTTTGCACCCTTACCTTTCTTGATTCCTCCCCACCGATTTTACCACATGGTCGCCATTAGGTTTTGGTTGTAGAGCTCCAGCCCATTATTAACTATCAATACTCCATATCATTTTAAGTGAGGGAAAATGTCTAAATTGGACGGATATTTTGTCAGAGAATATCACAGATTCTTTAAAGTTGTCATTAGCATCTCCCCCTGGATACAAACACATTTTCTATATGTCTGCCTATTTGATAGATATTGTCATTTCCTCAATTCCATTCCCACTCATGAAATGGAACTACCCATCTGATCAGCAACTACCCATCCAAAATTATGCTCCTATCTTGTGGGAGTCAAATTTTAAATTTCATTTTTATGATATTTTCCATTTTGTCTTGATTCCTTTCTATGAAATCTTGTTTGGAAAAACACCTCCAAAAAGTACTCAAAATCTGAAAGAAGACCTAGAGTCCATTGGTCATTGGTTTGTGCATGAGTTTTTGTTTTTTGTTTTTTTGTTTTGTTTTGTTTTGTTTTGTTTTTTTTCCCGGTGGTTCACGGTTACCCTTGGTCATTAGGTAGCCGCTACGTCCACAATAATTCTAAGCAGATCGACCCCGAAGGGGGATCACATCCCCTCGGCCTATGTACTGACCAGACCCCAAGGGCTTTCGGGTAGAATCGACCCTATGACCTCCCATATGGTGAGGCACTGATTTGACCGGTTGAGCTAACCCTTGGGGCTTGGTTTGTGCATGAGTTATTTTCCTATATAATATTTTTTGGAAGTGAGGTTGGTCCTCACCTTTTTCCCCGTTATATCCCTGAAATTATTTCTCTTAGAGAAGTTACAAATCAAGCTATTTTAAATGGCCAAGCTAAAAAGTTAAGTAAATTACAGAAGAAAAGTTGGCCTACTTTTAAAATAAGTTTGGTGACATAAATATCAACGACAAAGGACATGGATTCAGGAAAGCCGAAGAGTTTCAAGAAGTTTGGTTACATTATCTACCTCATTATGACTATGATCCTAATGGGATTATTAGCAGTCATTATATAACAGTCAGTTATAAGAAAATATTGACTCATTAGGAGCCTCCCTTTGATGTTATATTCATAGATATTGATGAGTTCTAGTAGGCTATTGGAAGGGGAAAAATATTAGACATTGAAAAAAAAGCAAAAGGTCTATATCTCAATATTTCTTTTGAAGAATTAAAAGATTCAAAATATTTCAATTTAATTTCAACCAAATCACTTCAGATCCTTCTATTGTCTCTCAAAAGGAACAAAAGGTTGAAATTGAAAAGTTAGAAGATGTTTTTGTCACAGGTAAGGAAGCAGAGGTCAAAGAGATGGAAATTCTGAAAGAGAAGCAAGAAAGTGCAGTAACAACAAAAAAAACAGAAAAGAAAAGAACAATCGAACAAGAAATTATTCTAATTAATTCCCCTTGCAGAAACAGACCAGAAGAAACTAGAAACTACATCAGCTGAAGAAATGGAAGTTGATGAGGAGAAAGAGAAGAAAATATCTGCTGAAACCAACACCAAGAAGAATGAGGAGACAATGGAATCTCATAAAAAGATAGATATTATTTCAACTACATCTCCTAAGACCTCAGTAACACCCATTTCTACCAAGATTCCTTGGGAATCATTTCTATTCAAACTAGTTTCTGAGTTAGAGGTGGTTCCAAATACAATTCATTTTATGACAAATTATTATTTCAATTCTTAAATGAAATCAGTTGTAAGAAGAACAAAGAAAAGAAAACATGATTCTTTAGAGACTGTGTCTGAATTCAGCTAGTAGATTCAAGGAGATGTGAAAGAAAAATTTCAAGAATCCTCTCAGGCCTTAGGATATTTTTTTAATTACAACCAATATCATTTGAATGAGCTTGCAACCTCATATGATAACGGTCTACAAAAAATTAAAGTTTTAGATAAAAAAAATTGGAAAAAAGTGAATTGTTTATTGAAGAAAATTGGCAGAAATATTCTGCAACTCTATTTCAAGGATTCGATGTAGAAAGGGAAAATACACAAAAGAATTTTCAAAAAGAATTGAAAGAGGTAAATTCAAAACATGAACAACAAACTCAGGAATTAAGAAAAATGCATGAAAAACAAACTCGTATGTGGAAGGAAGAATTTGAAAGTAATTATGAGATTATGATCATAGCTTTAAAAGAGAAAATTGAATCTCTTGACAATCAACTTAATCAGAATCAAGAAGCCACACAGAGTCTAAGAGTTTTTAGAGAGGCAAATTTACAGATTTGTCTAATTTTAAGAAAAAATCAATCAAATTTCTAAAAAAAGATGGATAAATCTCAAAATTTTATCAAGAAATTATTGACCTAAATGAAAGGATTGATTTGTTAATAGAAGAAGACAAATCTATTAAAAACAAATTTCTGTCTATTCTTGACTGGGAAAAGGAATTTCAATCTGATGAGATTCCAAAAGTTTCAAAGATAGATAAGAGATTGATGCTTGCATCCTTGATCCGTAAGGAAGATGAAGCCAAACAAATCAGAAAATGGATACAAACAACATAAGGAAAAGGTTTGACAATTTGGGAGAAAGGGACATACTTTATAGAAGAATTCAACCTATCAGGTCCCAAGCCACTGAAGGAAATTATTCCAAGAGAATTAAAGTAGTCTATGTAAGAAAATGTTATGAAGGGCTAGGTATAAACCAAAAGGTTAAATTATGGCAACAACAAACTTTCCAGAAATTTCGACAACTTCCTTTTGAACAAATCAAGATTATTGCTAAATTTGAAATCAAGTATCAGAAAAGAAAGAAAAAATTCCAAGGATTGATTTCTAGTTGCCAAATCAGCATTAATAAGTTTTCTTCCAGTCATTTCTCTGAAGTTTCCCAGGTATATTCACAATGGGAAAATCATATCAAAGTTCATGCACCCCACCTATTGCTCAGCCTCAACTATGAGGATTCTGAAGATGAGGAAAGGTTACCTACTTCTCAAGCGGATATCAGTTGAATATGGATAAGATTTATATTTTTAGAATTAAGCATTTACTTTTAGAAAATCTCTTGATTTTATTGTTCCAAGAATTATCTTATTATTATTTTTTTTAGATAGTATTTCTAGACCATTTTGCGTTGGTCAAAGGGTTGAGAAATGGTGAAGATTACAGACTTGTATTTTTTAATCAGTTTTGATGTATCATATTTTTTGAAGACCATTTTTAGTTTTAATGTGCGATGAGCTATGATATTTATGTCAAGACATCATCTTAATTACATATTGGATGCCTCTATTTGTGCTCTATAACTTGTGCTATTTAATTATGAATGAATATTTGAGTATTTTGTTAAACATTTCTTATGACATGTTACAGTCTACACCCTTTTATCACTAGGAGTTGAAATTTTGTTATTTTTTTCATCACTACTTGATCGTTGGAATTTGATATTAAAATATAGGTTTTTATCGATCTTGTTTCTGAGATAGGAGTGTAGAATTTCCTGTAGATTCACAAGCTCATACAATGTACTAAAGAACATGACAAAGATTTACTTCTAATTTCAACCAGTGGAAGCCAATAGATCAATGAAAATAGTAATCGACGAGAGCAAGATAATCAATGGCACATAACACAATGAGTTTTCCTAGGGAAAGCAACTGCTCAAAACCCCACCTATCTGTATTGCATTAATCAGAAATATGATTGAAGATACAAAGCTTGTTCTCACTAGAAGAATTTCCCACAAGTATAATCAACTCTCAACTCACAAGCTATCTCAAGAAAAATCCTTAGCCTATTCTACAGCTATCCAAGCCCCTATTTTCTTGCACAATTCCTAGGATGAATAACTTGTATTTAAAGGGCATTCATGCTTCCAAAATTGCACAATCCAAACATAGGTCTGATTGCATGCATGATATTTACAAGTCAGTAAATCATATAATTGATAGTACATTGTCCCTGCACTCTAGTCTTGACTGGGTCTTTCTTTGAACTGACATGCATGATTTCTCATTAGCAAATCTTCAGTTAATTGGAGTAACACTTGTGGATGCACTAGTGCACCAACATACTATTAGTCCTCTATTAGCTCAAAAAATAGTTAGAACTAATTTAACTGTCTATAACTCAGTAAACTGAGTTAATCTAATTACAACTCAAACCATCAATGATAACAAGGAATCTGAGAAACATTTGACAAATTTTGATCAATATCAGTTGGAGAAAACTTTAGTTTTGCTGAGGAATAAATCGAACTCCAAGAGGAGAGAGTACTAGTATTTGGAAATAAGAAAACAAAGGATAAGCAAAGGAAAACAAGGGAGCACAAGGGGAAGAGTGGAATAACATATACAATGGGAAGAGAATTTGGTTTACATGATTTCTTGATGTCATTAGCATGGGACTTTCCTGGATTGATAGTGGTTTTAGCCTTGCGTTGCATTTCCTAGATAACCATGGTGTGATGGGGTTCATTCTAGGTTGAGATTTGGATTGTAGGAATATTTCGGCTTTGGGTGAGGTGGTCTTAGGAATGAGGAAGAGCTCACAAGGGTCACTCCAATGTTGATTTCACCTATGCATAGGGACGAGGAAGAGCTCACAAGGGTCTCTCCATGCATACCACCCCCACCCACACCTCCGCCCATTTCACCTACCTCACCTCCATATTCACCCATACCACCTCTGCCACCACCGCATTTTAATATGGCAAGCTCGATAAATCTTCCTATGTTCAAAGGAGTGGGAAATGAAGATCCGGACCAGTTTTGGTTCGTAGTAAAAGCTATCTGGGAAGCATAGGGAGTAATATATGATAATATCAAGAAAGCAACATTGGTTAGCGCTTTGCAGGATCGCATGCTAACCTGGTACATACATAATGGACCCATAAATATTAGGGAGAACACTTACATGAATTCCAAAAGACTTCCAACTCGAAATTCCTAAGTTAATTAATTTAATTAAACTTAATTAACTATTTACAAGTTTCTATGAGAATAGAATTACAATTTTAATTCTCAATTTAATTCAAGGATAAATTAAATTGGAATTTCTAGATTCTATTTTTAACATTTCTTGTTGTTATTTTCATCAAGGAGTTATCGTTAATTTCCTTTAGGCAATGCATGCATATATAGATTTCAGAAAATACCAAAAAAAATGTTTGAATAAGATGAAAACCTTAAAATATATTTTTGGAGTTTTTGCATAAAAGCTTCTTAGGAAAATTATCTGTTCGATTTTTTGGAATGAAATTCCAGTTAGTAATTTAAATCACATGATATTTCACATGGTATTATGTTTATTTAAATCCTTTAATCTTTGTTGTTTAAACTAATCCTATCATACTAATAGATTGTGTTCATATTTTTAATTAGAATATATCATATATTTTCCCTAGATTAATCATAGTTATTCTTAGTTTTATTTTAGTTTTAGATAACACAGGGAACCGAGCCCTTATTCCAAAAAGTATACAACCATCTAAACGAAAAAGAGTCTAATTGGGCCTCTAATCAGGAAAATAATCACTAGTTGCAAGAATAATATTTCCGCCTATCAACAATTTGGCACTAGAAGGAGGGCCACATATAGTGTATGGATGATAAACCTATTGAGCCTATTCATCCTATAACATCAAGTTATATTAGTACCTCATCTATGGTTGTTTAGCCAACTGAACCCTTACCTATTTCATCAACATCTATAATCTCACTAGAAGAATCAGCTGAGGTATCATATGTTCTTGTGCATCCTCAAATTCAATTTTCTAGAGTATATACTTGATCTCAAAGCAAAGTCTCATGTTTATCCCATATATTATTTGATATATCTAGAAGGATAAGACACATGCACGAGTTCAAAGCTATAATATAATCCCATTTTGAAGCTAGTCCTAGATCATCAATAGAAACCAATCCTAGAGCTTCTTTTGAGTTCACAACTTTTACAAACCTCCTGTTCCCTTTGGAAGAAGTTGATTGCAAAACTGATCCTATTTCATCTCAAATAGTAATCGCCTTAACTACTTCAGTTTAGATTCCAATTTCATCCACTTCGTTAGCTCTTCAAATATTAGTCCCTCCACCTCTGATTATACCTCCTTCGGGTCCTCCTTTTCAAGGCCTTCACCTCATTCATTAAGTTTAAGTTCATCATGTCCAAAGTCACCTATGGTAGGTCAACCTTGGTTATCCACTGGACCTATTGTTGTAACTTGCAAGTGATCAACATGATCTACCAAAGAATTATGAAAGATGGCTTCCAAAGTATGATGTTGATGGTCCTATTACTACCAAATAGCATGTTAAATAATTTATGCTATCTCTTAAGTTAGGTGTATTTCAACACGAAGACCAAGTTTGCAAATTGTTTCCTTTCACTTTTGAAGGAAAATCAACTGCTTGGTATTTCACCATAGTTGATAGCACTATTACAATTTGGGAATCCTTTGAAAATTTATTTATCTAAAAGTATGGAGAGGATAAAACCAAAGCAACCTTAGTTGTTGAATTATCAAATATCAAAATGGATTCAGGAGAATCAATCAAATATTTTAATCAAAGATTTCTTTCTATCCTTAATAGAATCCCTACAGCTTCTATGTCAAGTGATGATGTGCTAAATGAGGTCTATACTACTGCTCTTCCTCCTAATATTGCATTTACTGTTATTAGAGAAGAAAAATCCACATTAGCCCTAAACATGGAAGAGGTCTTAAATGTTGAAAAACAAATATTAAATATTGCTTTGAAACATGCATTAGGATAAGAAATAAATAAAACGATATCTTCTTTTAAAAAGCCTTCAACTACTAAAACATCCTGTGATGCAGGAAAGTGTTCCCTCTACAGACAGAGGCAACCCCTCTAGCCCTAGAGTGGGTCTAGTCACAACAAGGAAAAAACAACAATTAATTCCCTTAAATAGTCATTGTTGGAGGCCTACCTCAAACCAGTGGTTGATGAATTTTCGTTGCACTGCCCCAGCCTCCATTTCCTTCTCCTTAATGAGCAATCAACCTGAAACACCACAAGGAAACAACAAAGCGCATAACCGAGAAACAACAATGATGTATTTACTCATAAAGTCAAGAAGTCATGAGCTACAAGTAAATTACATGCAAGACATAGGAAATCATCATTGATTGTATTAATAATAAATCAATAGCAAAGCTTACAACCAAGTCTTGATGTCGCAAGCCTTCTTAGAGGGTCCAACTAGTGTGTTTCTTCAAGCATTCACTCTCAAAGATGGGTCTCCAAAATAGCAATATATCTCTCTCTCCTATTCACAAGCTTTAACACAAGGTTAAGGGCACTCCACACCTTCTTGAAAACTATATAGCAATCCCACACTTGTCACACTCACACCAAAACTATCTACCAAACTCAAAAGTAGCAGTAGCATTGTACAGCCAAAAGAACTAGAAGCTAAGGAACTAGCAGACCATAGCAATGGTGAGTGATTTTATAGGAGGAGGAGCCTCCATGAAATGAGGGAGAGGGATTTTTATCCTCAAGGAAGGTAGCACAAAAGGCATAACTACCATCCCAGGGGCGGAAAGGCGACCCAAACTGACCCAACAACCAGGTCTAGAGACATCCAGAAGGCCTACTGTTGGAACAAATTCGCTCAATCTGGATCGTCGCTGGTTGTTAACTAAGCTTTAGTGCCGACATCGCTAGGAAGCAATGTATGCAAACTGGTCGTCGCTAAATATAGCTAATAGCCTCATGCCGGGGCTCGAAATCCAACCGTTGCGGGAAACAGGTGTACTCCTGTGATGGGGTCGCGACAGGACTGTTTTTGACAGGGGTACGTCGCATGTATTAAATGTATTCGCGCGACGAGGCAGAAAACTTAGGAAATGAGGGTCAATTGGCAACATTAGAGAGCATTTGCTGAATATGAGAATGTTTATTTGACACATGACACAGTAGATGGACTGGGATAAAGACAGTGACAAATTACTGTGTAATAGATTCCCCCTAAAGTATGAAGCCCTAGGGAGTGGGAGGGGTGAAATGCTTTACGAAACTATCTGAACTGGAACACCACCTAGAAGAACCTGCAAGTGCAAGTACAACTGATATCTCTGATAGCAAAATACATGTAGTCTAGGCATGGGCGCAGCCATCCAAAAGACATATGAACTTGGTCTGTGGTATGGACGCAGCCACCCAGCTAGTAAGACCATGATAATGATAAAGGTATGGTTGCAGCCATCCATGAAGACTCAGGTATGGTCGCAGCCATCCATCAAAGAGTCATGTATGTAATCACGAACCAATCCACGCAGCCTGAATATGTGTAATCTTAGTCCGGGGTCTTGAAATCCAACCAACCATAGTACAAATCCTAGCATGCGAACAGATGTGCTGAAGTCGAGCATGATAGAAAGTCACTTGATTACCGGTCAATGATGAAAACTGTTAACAAGCGCGAGAGAAACCACCAATAATGCCAATGGCTCTCAAGGTACTACCAGTACAATCCACCAAGTGCGAAAAATGAGCTAAATTCGAACATTCGTGGAATCACCCAATCAACGACCAGTGATGAAAGTCGACCGTTAAGTGCGAAGAACTTGCCATTGAGGCATGCAAGCTCCAAGGTACCAAAGGGGATCTCTAAATTAGTCTCTTGGATAATGAGTTGGCGTCGACAAGAGATGATCCATCGCAGGAGGGCCATAATCCTTCCCTCATCAACGACACAAGATAAGGAACAAGTGGTAGATGGTGAAGCAGAGTATCATAGGAGGAGGTAAGGGTGTGAACTGTAGAAGGATTATACTCTTGAACATATTGGCGACATGACTCTGGAGGGTGGCAGCATTCAAGTACCAAGGGATTGGAGGCTTAATGGAGACAGCATGGATCAGATGGAATGAGGCTAAATGGAAACCCAAAACCCCAGAAGGCCAAATGACAGTGTATGGATATCCCAACCCGACAAGAAGCAAAAGTGTCGATGTTCAAGAGTGACTAGCTGCCACAGGTAACCAATGATAACTTCCAAATTTCCCCCCACCATTGTTGGCAAGTATCCCAATTATTTTTGGAAACAAGCTTGAAAGGGATAGCATATGCTTGTAATATAAGTTCGTCCTTCAGATGAATCCAACCTAGTAATGGTTTAACAAGCCCTAGGGAGGAGAAGCTCGAGTCTCGTCATGGTGACAAGTCCAATTTCGTTAGGGTTTAACGAGTTCGACACAGGAAAAACTCGGAGTCTTTTTCATGTTTAGGGAGTTTGAAAAAGACATGGAAAAGAAAACTCTAGGGGGGTCCTTTTTCATAGATTTGTGTCCCTCAAGCCCGAAAAAGTATAAAACAATACTCAAGAGAACCACTTGACCATTACGATCAAGGAGTACTTTTCGTAGAAAAAAAATCGAAGACGCGTCGTTTCATAACCAATATCGAACCTGAAACGACAAAAGTCCGGTGATCTTTTCATGTTTATACGGTCGGAAAGAGCTCAAAGCAGACTGCCTCTTATTTCGTTTAGCGAGTCAAAAATAATAACTCGACAATATTTTCATATTTTACGAGTCAAAAAAGAGCTTAAAGGTGACTCATCCTAGAGGAACGAGTGGTATAAAGGGTAGCAACTGGTTCTGGCAATGGTGGATTTGATCAAAACATGTAATGGTCAAGAGGTTAGCTAATAAAACCACTCATCATTGTGGTCCCTCAGGAAAGGAAAAACAACCAAGTGAAAGTATATGATCAGCCAAAGAGAAGGTGGCGATGGAATTAAACAACCAAGGCTCATCTAGTAGAATTTAGCGGATAAAAATGGCAATCACAAGATGTAAATCGGGTATGGGTTCATTTTTACACAAGCTTGAACCATGGAGAACTCTGCTTGGATTCAGTTTCATGTTTACACAAGCTTGAAACGAAAAAATATGCTTTATGAGTTCACATGCCCCTAGCATAATGACACAAATCGAGGTACATGCCCCCCAGGCTTCATTGCATTCAACGAGGTGGATGGAATGAAGGTTCTCTTTCGAGATCTTGGAAAGACTCGACTGGATTTTACGAGATCTTAATCAAAGACTCGATTTGGAAAGGCGGTTGTTTCATTTTTTAATGAGGTTGACACAGTAAAAGAACTATCCTCATAACCCTTGTTTCATTTTTTAACGAGGTTGACATAAGAACAAGAACACTCCTCGGGACTCCTGTTCATGGGCCATATGAGAACATGGCTCCCAAGATATCTTCACGGGATGGAAGAACTAAGCTCTGGGAGGAACAATGTCATTAGACACCAATGACAGATCAGGTTCCAATGCCCCCAGTACATGATGTATGAGACCATCTACATGATCATCAGCAGATGAGGAGATGGAACGGGTAGCCACATAATTGACCTGTGGCTGGGAAGGTACTGCTTGCAGATAAGAACCAGCGAGGGATGATGGTGGTACAGAAGGCACCGGGTGACTAAATAACGATAATTGATATATGGTCACCATTCTTCCGTCATGCGGAAAAAAAACCACATGGAAAAGTGAAGAGACGAGGGCCCCCATGGCATAAACATAGTCACAGCCAAGGAGAAGACTAAAATATAAACCACCTTGGACAACCATTACGTCTATATAGACGGTTTTTCCCTCCAAAGTAACAGGAAGCTTCAGGAGGATCCCTAAAGGTTGACTGGTTCCTCCATCAAACGCCAACAGATTCTGTGTGACCGACACAAGCTGTGGGGAGCCCAAAGCTTGCCAAGTAGTGAAAAGCATGAGGCTAACCGACGCACCTTCATCCAAGACAATGCCAGGTACTGCCTTATCATAGGCATGTACTGTAATCTAGAAAGGCACATAGGATGGAAGGTAGAATGTAGTCAAATGACTCCAGTCGAAGGAAATGATTGAACTACTTGGTGGGGGTATCGTATGATTGCCCCCCTACTCTACAAGAATCGAAGAAGGACTCTCTTGATCAGCGGGGATAGGAGGGTCATTTTTGGACTCAGGAGAATCTGACGAGACGAGAAGAACATGAGCATGATGCTCTTCTGAAACAGAGTGATCAACAGGTGGTGAACCCAAGTCGACACTCTCTCTGACCAATGGTTGGTCTGGAACAAGCTTAGCACAACCAGGCTCAGAAAGAGGAGGATGGACAAGAGAAGAATCTAAGTTAATCTCTTTGTCAATCGGGAGAGGATCTGAAGAGAGCCTCTGATAACCAATGGGAAGTCGAGGTGAAGAAGCTGTAAGACTTTCCAAAACAACGGAAGCTTTATCCATGAGCGGACAAAGGTGAAGGGGATGGTTGCCTTCACATAGCCTATAGGGGAATCAAATCTTCCCTTTCTTCTTACCACTACCAATTGAGGATTGAACATCGACATGAGCTTCAGAGGACGATGAGGGACGAGCCAGATCGTGAGACCATACTTCTAAGATCCTAGGAATGCCAGGACAATCACAAAGAAGATGGTCACCCTTGCACAATTTACAAGGAAACTTAACCTTCCACGGAGGAGCAGAAGGTGTTCCAACCTGAGATGTACTCGGGGAAATAGCTACACAGGTGGCCTCGCGTTTATCGAACTTCTTCTTCTTCTTCTTAGTCTCCTAGTTACTAGATGTGGAACTTTCACCATGCGAAGTAGGAGATGAAGATGAAGAAACAGGGGAAGAAGGCGTAGGCTCAACCTTGGAATCAACGTGTCGTGATTCAAATGAAGGAGACGGTGGAACAGGAGTCATGACGCTTGGGACCACCGAGGTTGAAAATAACCAAACGGGCAAACCGATGGTTAACCCAGGTAAGGACAGTGTTGCCATATACGGAGCACCAACATTTCCAAAAGAAGGAAACAGAGCAGGATTTTCATCTAGGGGAATATCTGGGCCGGTAGACTTGGGGAATGTTGCCATCGGGAACAAGCCTGAAAAACACTCCTATCACAACCAAGAACTCAAACTGTTACCAAAAATATTTGGTGGGTAGTAAATTTTATGACACAGGAACAAAACTTGACCTTTTCATGTTTCAAGAGTTGAGAAAAGGACGAAAATGTGACTCTATCTCTTTCGAGGTTTAATGAGCCTGAAAGGACAAGTGCTCAGATGGACCTTTTCTTTTAAGGAGTCTGAAAAGGAATGAAAGTGACTACTCTGGAGAACTAGGCAAAAGGTTTACCAAACAATCTGTAAAACTGCATATACACCTTGGCGATCATATGAAAACCAAGGACTTTCCGTACGGCAGTCAATCTTCCCGAATGCTATGTTCGGTGCATTATAGTTTGCAAGGCGGCAGACACAGCTTCCTAGGGATATAGGATGATAACCTAGTGGGGTCTCCCAACATATACTCGACGGTACTGGGAGCACAATTCTGTACCAGACCGCTATTGAGTCACAGAAGGAGGAACCACCCAACCTTAAGTGAAAGAAATAGTGACTAGGTTTAATGATGCCGGAGCACGTCTCTAGCCTATACATCTAAATAATGTGTGTTATGTTCCAATGCATTGTTAAGTTCATTCAATTCATTTTAGAGTTGATCTTGAATTATGTTTCAGTTTCCAGGCCTTACCGTATGTATACAAAACCTAGGATGCAGCTAGAATGAGTAAAGCATATTTTACTTCAATGAACACCTACCTACAGGAGGGTAGAGAGATCATTCCCAAACCAAGGAAAACCAAGATACGCTAAGAGACACAATGCATAAACACATCAACCCTATAGTGCATGGATACCACTGATGATAGATTATACCATTTGCTTTCCAATATGCAAACTTGAAATGCAAATACACTTTCACTTTCTTATACTAAATGAATGCAAACTTTTGATTTTTTTTTTGAATTTAAAGATACAAACGAGCGAGTGTGAACTGATCGACCCAAACAATTGTGATCTATGCTTGGTAGTGAAGAAATCGAATCAACATAAAAATTCGGTTCAATAATTGTCACTAAAAGGAGAAGCCTCAAACAAATCGACAAGAACGTTGTAGATGAACCTTGGGCAAAGAAGCAACCAAGTCAATTAATTCAAGAATTTGAAAGGAAAAACTAGGTCACAAAGCCAAAAATGCAAGATTCATTCAATAAAACCAAAGAGAGAGTACCTTAACCATAAGCAATAAAAAACAAGCTAATGGGCAAGAGAAAGATAACAGGGGATCAACAGGACTGGTGAATTTAGGAGGTAGAATTGAAAAAACAACTCTACAGGAATCGCCATGGGCATAACACCAGAAACTAGGGATGATCAGCCACTAGTTGTAGCTGTTAGTGCCTAAATCTACCTCAGGCTAAGAAAGGTAGGATCTAGGGTAACATCAAACCATGCTTAACTTGGTAGCTAGCCCTACCAGGTTGGGAGAGGGCTCTCTCCTTGTCAATCTCAAAAAAGATGGCCAATGAAAGCTTGAGATGACTGATGTGATGACTAATTTTAGGCTAGGTATGTGTACATAGGTGTTTGATTGAATTTGATGATGTTTTGTTGGCTCAAATGTGAAAGGCAGATTTGGGTTCGGGGAATGAGACTCAGTTTTGCAGAGATCTCTATGGGGCAAGGTAGGCAAGTGATTTGGTACTTCAAAATGAGTGAGATGGAGAGCTTTTAGACAGGTGAGAAGTTGAAAAGGGCATGAAAAACTCAGGGATCCTTTTCAAACAGCTGAAAACATAGATAACTAAACAAACCCTAGGTAGAGCACTACACTTTCAATGTATTCTACCTTTATCCTTGTTTGATTTAGTTAAGATGAAACAAAGAGAGTTGATGACATACATATAACACATGTAAAATTACAATTACAGAAGAAAACACAATACCAAAGCAAGATGCCACATGAATCCCATAAAGTGTTACAAACCACTGGTCTATTCCTTAGCCAAACTGCTGAAATGAGTATACAATAAGCTCCAAACTTTCCCAAAAGTCAAACCATGCTAATGACTAAAAAATTACAAGATATAGGCAACCAACAACTCATCCTAGCCTCTAGGGGTCGAGCTCATAATTTTATGAGCTGTTCCAACAAAATATAAACTGAGAACTAAAAAGTAGGCAGTGGAACAACTTGCCTCTAAAAACTAGGAAACTGATTCATTCAGTTGCAAACTACCTTTTGATGGATGAATCTACCTCTATGATTGAAAATTTAGCATAATTACATCAAAATATATCATTTCACATTAAATTACATCATGAGTTTGACAATTAGAAGGAAAAAAGTCAAACTGTGAAAAAACTAGGCGACAAACAGAGTTTTTGGCCAAAAATGAGCAAAATTCCTCCAATGCATCGCGCTGATTTCCCTATGCGTAGCGCCTTTTTGCATCTGATTTTGGAGGCCTTCCCGGTGTCCAAATTTTCTCCAAGTGGGCTTGTTGGAAATTTCTACCTATCTAATTTCCATAACAAGTGGCATTTTTGAATTTTTCCTCCACTTTCCACTCCAAAACTAAGTTCTCCCAACACTGCTTCCTGTGTGTCAAAAAAGGGGGCAGAAAGGTCATTTTTGAGGGGGTTTTGAACTTTTTGGAAGCTCAAAACCTGTCAAAATTTCTTAGCCATTTGTGAGAATGCATATTTTTCCATGAAAATCCAAAAATTATAAGTTTTCCTCAAAAGGAGGTCCCCATCAAAAGCGAGCGCCAAGTGGTGCGGCGCATCGGGTAGAAAAGCCTGTTTTTTAAGCCAAAAATTTCAAAATTGAAAAAAGTGTCCCAAATTTCTTTAAATTTGGGGTGAGTGTCCTTCATCAAGTGCTATGTTGGGCCAAGGAAGCCTCAGCCAAGATCTAAAGTCTATCTTTCTCTTTTCGCTTCCTCGATGCCTTCTTCAACTTGGCCTTCAAAATCCTGATTCTTGCTTTGCACACCTTGTTTTTCGTCAAGTAGTGATGGGCCATGTGCCTCAACATAGTTTTCTCATTGTTGGCCTTCTCTAGCATCCTTTCTAGGTGAATGTTTTTTCTCTCAAGCCAATTTTCACGATCAGCTTGAATTTCTTGCTCAGGTGTGGTTAATTTGATTTTCCTCCTCTTGGCAGCTTGCCGGTTTTGCCTTCATGTTTTTGAGCTCCACGGATGAGTGGGACTGATGAGGGAAGTATTTTGATGCTAGCTGTAGGGTTTTAGGGGCTGAAAGGGTTTAGGGAATGATATTTAGGTTTTGGGATGGAAATTATGGTTTTGGGGATATTTGACTAGGGTTTGGGATAGTGGGATTAGGGATTTAGGGTTAGTTGATTAGGGATATGGGAAATGTGGAATGGGTAGATGAGAATGTAAAGAGAGGGAGAAAATTATTGAGGGAATGAAGGAGTGAGGGAGTGAGAAATGGATAGGAGTGGAATTAGCAGCAAGAAATACAACTCATAAACCCTATGCAATTGTTTTTTAACAAAAAATGCAAGGAGGTAGGGTTTTAATTTTTATCCATTAAATCACCATAAGCACCAAGAGAAATTCATTCATTGGTCATGGAGGGATGTTAACTTACTTGGGCAATGAAGAATTTAGAAATTTGAGAGTCTTTGGAGGAATATTTGAATGGATTTCAGGGTTTTTAGCCCAATGCACCACGCCATTTCAATGCGTAGCGCCAGTTATAAAATTACACTGCAGAATGCTGCCCAATGCGCTGCGCCATCTCAATGCATAGCGCCTTTTTTCAGACAAGTTTTGGAGGCCTTCCTGGTGTCAAAATTGGGTGTAGGATAGCTTGTTGGAAATATTATTGAGTTTAATTTCCAACCCAACTTGAATTTTTCAATTTGGAGTTCATTTTCCCTATCAAAAATCAAATCTCCCAAGACTGGTCAAAATGTGCAAAATGAGGCTGCCTCAAGGTAGAGTGTTGTTGCAGTCAACTTTTGAAGGTCTTCCTCAACTCCAAATTGAGCTCATGATAGCGCATTGGAAATATATTTGTGTCTATTTATCATTTGACTAATCAAATTAGTCATTTGGCCAACCAAGCTAGGATAAATCTTGATTTTCCCAAGGTCACTTCAGAGGTGCATCAACTCCCCTGAGGCAACTGTATTTTTGACATTTCTCTAAAACCATGACACCTGTGTAAAACGTGAAGGAGGTTTTTCTTACTTGGCATATTTTGGACAAAAACCTCTCTTAGTTTTCCCAAATTCATCTTTTCTTGCTCAGAAACATCATTGGAGTAAAACCTATCCCAATGTGTGGAACATGGGATTTGTCGAAATGAAGCGAAATGAAGGGGATAAGGGGCTTCTAAATTCTTGAGAAAATTTTGGGAAGTAGAGAGGGATGTTAGGAAGCATGGGAAAGTTGAATTTCAAATATTGCGGGAGGTGAAGGGGTCCAAAATGGAAAAACACAGGCCTAGCCTAGAAAATTGTCAAGTTGTAGCAAGAAAATAGGGTTTGTGCGAAAATGAGGAATTTGATGGATATCAGTGATGGGAAGTGTTTAATAAGGTACATTAAGGATAGGGGAAGGTGTATGAACATTAGGATACAATTTTTGCTGATGATTTGACCATCCAAGAGAAATTACCTTCAAAACCCTAGGAGAGGGAAATGAACCTTACCTAGGCACAACTGAAGCATGAACAAGGTGTAAAATGACCCATTGGAACCTAACATGATGATGAAAACCTCTCAATGATGGTATACTCAGCTGGATGGTGACATGGACCAACATTTGGACAACTTTAATAGGAGTAAAAGCAAACCCTAGACCTAATACCTAGTGACCAAATTTTACTTGAAGACTCACTGAAATGACGAAATTTGAACTAGACACCTTAAAATCACTTTGTAAGAGCATGTTTGATCACTGGAGGAAGGCTGCAAAGACTGACACTAACAGTAGCAACAGAGCGACATCGTCGCGAGAGTACACGTCTCTTCTGCGACGGGCCGATTTTAGGATTCGTCGTGACTCTACGACGGGATTCAGTGACTCACAAAAATTTAGAACAGAGACAAAGCGACGTCGGCGCGACTATTAAACTATTTTCAGTGACAATCATAAAAACAATGACAGATGAACCAAAGACCCCCAAACAAAGACCAGCCTATTCCACAGATAATAAAGGGATTTCCTATATTGACCTAGGTAACCCACAAGAATGATAGTTAATCCCCCAAATTCAAGAGACACTAAATCAAAACAAAAACAAGAGAAGAAACATGCAACGGAATCCCCAGCCAGTCGCCAACTTGTGATGCAAGAAAGTGTTCCCTCTGCGGACAGAGGCAACCCCTCTAGCCCTAGAGTGGGTCTAGTCACAACAAGGACAAAACAACAATTAATTCCCTTAAATAGTCATCGTTGGATGCCTACCTCAAACTGGTGGTTGATGAAGTTCTGTTGCGCTGCCCCAGCTTCCGTTTCCTTCTCCTTAATGAACAATCAGCCTGAAACACCACAAGGAAAAAACAGAGCACGTAGCCGAGAAACAACAATGATATATTTACTCATAAAGTCAAGAAGTCATGAGCTATGAAGTAAATTACATACAAGACATAGGAAATCATCATTGATTGTATTAATAATAAATCAAGAGCAAAGCTTACAACCAAGTCTTGAAGTCGCAAGCCTTCTCAGAGGGTCCAACCAATGTGTTTCTTCAAGCATTCACTCTCAAATATGGGTCTCCAAAATAGCAATATATCTCTCTCTCTTATTCACAAGCTTTAACACAAGGTTAAGGGCACTCCACACCTTCTTGCAAACTATATAGCAATCCCACACTTTTCACACTCACACCAAAACTATCTACCAAACTCAAAAGCAGCAGCAGCACTGTACAACCAAAAGAACTAGCAACTAAGGAACTAGCAGATCATAGCAATGGTGAGTGATTTTATAGGAGGAGGAGCCTCCATGAAATGAGGGAGAGGGAGTTTATCCTCAAGGAACGTAGCACAAGAGGCCAAACCACCATCCCAGGGGCGGAAAGGTGACCCAAACTGACCCAACAACCAGGTCTAGAGACATCCAGAAGGCCGACTGTTGGAACAAATTCGCCCAATCTGGATCATCGCTGGTTGTTAACTAATCTTTAGCGTTGACATCACTAGGAAGCAATGTATGCAGACTGACCATCACTAAAGATAGCTATTAGCCTCGCGCCAGGGCTTGAAATCCGACCGTCGTGGGAAACAGGTGTACTCCGGCGACAGGGTCACAACAGGTCTATTTTTGACAGGGGTCTGTCGTGTGTATTAAATGTATTCGCGTGACGAGGCAGAAAACTTAGGAAATGAGGGTCAATTGGCAACATTAGAGAGCATTTGCTGAATATGAGCATGTTTATTTGACACATGACATAGTAGAGGGACCGGGATAAAGACAGTGAGAAATTACTGTGTAACACAACCGATGACAAAAAAGAAAAAGATAATATAGATTTAGACTATATTGAAAAGGTAATAAAAAAATGTCTAATGAGATAACGGATGTGAAAAATGTCCTTTCTAAAACTCTTGTGATAAAAAAACCTTGGAGACCTTTTAGAAGGAATCCACCTCCCAATCCTAATCAAAATTCTCTTGAAGAATTCAACATTGATGATTATGCTCATGATGATTTTTGTCAAGCTCATAATGATAAACATTCTAAAAAAACTTGTTCCACTTTTATAAACATGTTTAAAGTATTTATTGAAGGTGAGAATGAAAGTCAACCAGAGAATGAAAGCAAGAAAGAAGAATAATCTAGTAAAATTAATGTCTTATGGGATGTTTCTCAAGGAGGACTAATTGATAATGATTTTGTTGAAGATGAAGAAGAAATTAACACTGTACAAACTAGATCAAAAAGTCAAAGTGCTTCTCCAAATCAAGTATCCACATCAAATCCCAATTCTCTGGCTCAAACAAAGAAAACTCAAACTGCTGATAAGGATACTTCTACATCTAATGCTCTTCCTATCACAAAGCATTTAGATTATGATTTAGTTGAAGATATGAAGAAAACTAGAGCTAATATCTCTTTATTTGAATTATCAAAACTCACTCAACAAAGAGATAAATTGATAAAATATCTAGCAAACGATCCATTTGAAAATTTTAATTCCAATTAAGCCCCATCTAAAAAAAAATTGAATATTAAATCAGCTTTGATTGGAGATAGGTCATGCTCTCAAACTCCTCCTTTCCTATTAAATTTTGAAATATGCAACAAAAATGTACTTAATTGCTTAATCGATTTAGGGGCTTCATCTAATGTAATGCCCTTATCTGTTGTTCAGAAATTAAATGACTCCTATAAACTCATCTACCCAAATTGTTCAACTGGATAGATCAAGTGTAGAAATTTTAGGAGAAATAAAAAATGTTTTAATCAGACTTGCCTCAAATCCCCAAAAAAATTATGTCATTGACATTATTGTCACAGATATTCCAGAATCTTATGGTTTAATTCTTAGCTGAGATTGGTCAGAAAAATTTAATGGTTATTTTTCTATGGATTGGTCTAATTTATTCACAAGGGAATAAATTTCTTCTTTCTTGCAGATTGAATTTCCCTTGTACAAATAATGTAGTTGAATACGAGGCTTTATTACAAGGTCTTCGCAAATCCATTGAAATGGATATAAAAAATATCAAAGTTTTAGGCAATTCAGAAATTATTGTAAAACAATGCAATAAAACCATTCATTTTGTATCCAACCTTTTGAAAAATTACAGAAAAGAAGTATGGGACTTAGCTCAGAAATTTGATAACTTTGAGTTAGATTCTATACCCTGTTCTCAAAATTCTGATGCTAATCTACTTGCTAATGTTTCATCAAAGCTACTGCGAGTTGAAATTTTTTCTCCATGACTTTTTTAAGTCGAAATTCTGTTTAAACCTTCAATTCCCGACAATATTCAAACTTTGATAGTATTTGATGATGACGATAAAACCAAATATTTCTTAACCTTTCAAGATACTTTCAAAGGATCTATTATTGATGAAGATCAACATACTGCTCAATTGTGATCTGACTTTCCGAATGATTCAAAAAATCAAAATTTTATTCCAAAATCCATAGTCCGACTGAAAAATTTATATGATTTTCAAAATAAATTCAAAGGGAGTACAAATTTCAAAACTAATAGTTATTCAATGCAATTTGAAGTTGTTAATTTGGGAACAGAAAAACAACCTCAAAATGTTAATTTGGGAAGCAATTTTACACCTACAGAAAGATCCAGATTTATCAAATTATTCAAGCAATACAAGGATGTTTTCTCTTGGACTTATGATGATTTGAAAGTTTATGATACTAAAATCATACAACATGTAATTCCAATCAAATCTGACACTCAACCTTTTCAACAAAAATTAAGGAAAATGAATGCTTTTCAAAAGATCAAAGAAGCCATTGTTATCCATCATTAATCAGTCCAAATTTTGCTAAACAATTTTTTTGTATACATTTGCATAGGATATCTCTTATACAGTAGTTCTTAATCAAAATAATTTTAAAGATATGAAAATTGCTATCTCATACTAAAGTGATAGTTCCCCATCTTACAGTTAGAAATTTGTTGGTTCAAAAGGACTTAGGAGAAAAAAGAGAAAACTGGATGACTACATTGCAAGAATATGATTTAGAAATTAAACCATCTAAAGTCATAAGAGGACAAGGTCTGTGTAAATTATCAGCTGAAGCAGAAGGATATCACCCAAAGGAAGATCAAAGTTCCAATTTTGAAGTAGGATGGTACAATGAATTTGAAATGAATCAAGAACAAATTTTGTACGTACTTGTACCAACAAATACATGGTATGCAGATATAAAACATTTCTTAATTCATGGTACTACTCCAAACCATCTATCAATCAAACAAAAAAGATCTTTATGGTTGAAATGTTCTAAATATCAATTAATTGATGACATTCTTTTTAGAAAAAATTATGATGATGTTTTACTAAGATGCCTTGAGAAATGATGCAGAAAAGGTTTTAGTGGAGTTACATGATGGACCTTCTGGTGGAAATTTTGGAGGAGAAACCACTACACATAAAATCTTACGAGTAGGCTATTATTGGCCCACTCTATTCAAGGATTCTTTTTCATATGCAAGGAAGTGTAAAGAATGTCAAACAACAACAGGAAAAGAAAAAAGACTAGCTCTTCCTCTTCAACATGTTGAAGTCAAAGGACCATTCGAATAATGGGGATTAGATATTAGTGATGATATTAATCCAAACTCTTAAAAATTACATAAATACATTCTCACAGCTATTGATTACTTCACAATATGGACAAAAGCAATTCCTTTGAAACAATTCAATGATGAATAGGTATGATCATTCTTGGAAACCCATTTCAACGTAATTTGGTTTCCAACCTAGCAAAGGATTTATTTTATATCTCTTAGTTGTGATTAAATAAAACATATACATATATATATTCCACTCCTCCTGCAAAGTCTTTCATCATTTAATTACGATTAAATAAAACATATATATTCCACTCCTCATGTGAAGTTTATGCTGGACCCATAGGTGGTTCATCGAGCTATCAATCTTGTTTCAAGGACAACCAAGAACAACCATTTTTAATTAATTGATTGTCAACAATTATGATTCTTCCAGTCATCTTTAACACCGAAATTATAGGAGGTCTATTATTATTTATTTAAATTTTATATTTTTCATTAAATTATTATTATTTTTTAGGCATAGTTTAATTATAAACGAAATAATAATTTTCACCGGACTTCACTTAAATACGCCAATATCATTTCAAGATTTTTTGTTGTTTAAAATACATTTTTGAATGCATAAATGGATTTGGCACCCTAAAAAACCCCTAGGGCACTCGAATTATACAGATTAAACAATTTAAACTCAAGTTTTAAAAATTTCTCTCTCGGATTTTGGTTAAAATTAACCAGAAAAATTATCCTTAAGAAGGTTATTTTGTCTATAAGTTAGACTACGCTATTTTTTTTATACAATATAGAATTTGTATGTAATATTTCAAAAATACATATAGTATCAAGTTATTATTCTTTTTACCTCGACAATCTTCTTTTTCAGTACATTTTTTCAAGAAAAAATATTTTTTGATTAGGCTCAATATAATGTTAAATATGTTATAGTTAAAAATATATATAAATAATAAAAAAATAATATCATTTATGAATAAAATATATCAATGTTCATTTTAATTAAAATTAGTCTATATTAACTTTGTATATAAAGAGACGAATACTTAAAAATAAAATTCCACTAAATGTGTAAATAAAGAGAGGTATAGCTAAAGCACTTGTACTAACATGATTTTTTTAAATACATCAAATTATTATTATTATAATTATACAATAAAAAAAATTATTTAAAATACTTTTAAATAATTAATTATTTAATTTAAATTATTATTAGTAATAATATTATTAATATAAAATAAAACAATGTTCTCTGATCAGGTTGCGAGTTGGTGGTAATAAGACTTGCATATGAATGAGGTTGATAATCCCAAGGTGCCTCCTCACCACCCTCCACATGCACGAAGCACATAGAAAGGTGGTTCTTTGCATGTGAGGAGTTAATGCCATCCTCAAAGGTGGTAGGGGCATAAGTGTGGATGGGATAACCAGTGTTTTCCATGGTAAGTTTGATAAGTTTCTTGACAGTGAACTATGTTTCCCTCCGCTCTGGTTAGAGCAAAAAGGTGGTTTGGAGAAGGCTTCGCCTATGCATTTTCCCTAGGTGCGGGTTCAGTAGCGGTTGTTTCAAGCTCTGGTTCACGGGTATGTTTACAGTTCCTCTATTTGTGCCCCTATGATTTGTTATATCTATTTGTTGGCCTTTGGGTTGAAAGGTTCTAATGCAACTTGGTCACTTCGAAAGGTGGAATATATGGATTTCTATGTGGAGGATACAAAAGTGGAAGCGGTTTCTTTTGTTTCTTGTCTTCCTGTGTCTGTGGTGTTTGGTATTATACTGGTTGTGGTTCTCTCACCGCTTCTCGATATTTTTTTCTCTATCCCCATCTAAGGGGCCTCTTTTCTTGCATGTATGTCAATAGTTTTGAGTTAGAACCTCCAGGGATTTGGTATGAGGGTGGCTCAACTTACAATTATGTCTTTTGGTTCCTCGAAAGGTGGTGCCTACGGGTTCAAGGGGTTTCTTTCTTTCCAGTTGTTTATTTGTGCCAGTCAATTGAATTGGGGTCTGGTTCATTTTCTGGCCTCTCATCTGTTTCCTCTAGCAGGTCCTCGACTATGTCGTGACCCCTGGAAACTTTGTGTTTTTGGGTTAAAGATCCCATTTGGGTGGTTTACGGGGCCTCTATTTGTTAGTTAAAATAATTGCAGGAGCTGAATTCTCATGGCTCGTTCCACCTCCGGAAAGGGCAAGGTTTCCCAGAGCTCACGTGGCCAAAGGAAAAGCTCCAAGGAATCCCCTGGGGGTAACCAACCAATATCCTCTAGGGGCAGAGCTTGGGGCCTAAAGTCACTTTCAAGTATCATCAATGAAGCGGTACCAATGTATCATGAGGGAACCTCGGCTCAGGTTCGTTAGCTGATCGAGGAATGGGAAGAAGAGCTTAATCAGAAAGCATGGATTATGGACATCGATTTGGACGAATGGAAAACATTAACCCCTGGTCTTGGTCATACTAGAGGCAAGGCAACTCAGTTCAAGCAAACGTTGCACTTGTATTGGTTGATGAAGAGCCTCTTGGCCAAAGCATTAGATTAGATTTCGTCTGGTGGGGCCGCGACCACTCATGGGTTTCCAAATTATAGCAAGGAATTTTAGAAAATTTAGTTTCAGTTACAGAAGTGGAATGGGTGCCTCAACCATATTGAGTAGTACATACCATGCATCCCTCAAATAGATCTCCCTAGCTCTAGCGCGAAGGACCCTTCTCATGTCGAGTCTTCGGAAGATGATTAGCTTGTCCCTCTATCTTTCTTTTTATTGTATGCAACTGCCCTATAGTGTCTAGTATGTTTATAGGTATGTTTATAGTTATTTATATTTTAGGTAGTACATTGTCATGGATTATTATACTTATCGCATTTTGTTACTGGATGGTTTATCATGTCATTAGGTGGCCAATAGATCAGGTTTCCCTCTGGTCAAGTTGAGGCCACCTAACCATATGGATATGGATGTAACTTGCCCTATTTTGATGTTAATGAAAAAGAAAGGTCCTACCAAGCTTACAAAAAAAAAACAACAACGACAATGTTTAAAATACAATTAAATAGTTAATTATTTATGATTTGTTATTAAATATAATTAATAAATCAAATTTAATTACGAAAAGAACAAAATAAATGGAACTACTAGCACAACCACATTTATATTAATATAGATTTGGTTGATAAACGTCGATAGCCATATAATATAATAATTTATATTAATAATAATAACAACTTAAAGTAATTTTAGAAATTAATAATAGCACATATAAGAAAATATTATAAAAAATAATTGAAGGCAATTTAATAAGACAAAGCATGAAATTAGATAAAAACATATTAATAAAATTTAATAACCTAAATATATAACATTATTTATGACAGAAAATATGATAAAATAAACAATCAAATTAACGATAAAATATTAATAACAAAAATCAATAACTGAAATAGAAATACAAAACCATATCATTAACCAATGTAAAATGTTGCTAATTAAAAATCTAAAATAATGTTCGTAATTGACACTATTAATAATAATACTATTTTTTAAAATGAAAAATATTATTATTCAAAATACTATTAATATAATAAAAGATAAAACAATATAAATAATACAATAAAAGATAAAACAATATAAATTAAAGAAATAAAAGTTTTAATATAATTACATGAAAATAATTTTAGAAAATTAAAAAAAACCCAATATAAATACAAATACTAAAAAGTATAAGCATAGGAAAAAGAAAATGCATTGAAGAGAACATAAATTTCGACATCAACAACAATTGTTTTGAATCACTAACAAGCATTGACGATAGTTAAGAAAGGATGATTCTCACAATCTCGGTCGTAATGCGACAAAAAAATGAGATGAAATTTTAAACATTACAAACCAATGACAACAACACAAACTTTACTAACATTGAAAGAAATAACAATAACAATAATAACACATTCCACAACTAAATTCAACTCTCAACACTTGATCAAAACATGATTATTTCATAACAGCCTCTTCCAAAACACACCTAGAGTGGTGGAAAAATCAACACCAATTCAAATCAATAGGATAATGATAATGATACTTCACGCTTTCAAGCCAATCCATTCTTTTCTTCCTCCCTAATTCTCTCCGGTGCAAATGATATAAAGTTTGAACATCTAATTTGTTTACACTCAAAACACAAATATGTTCATTGACAAAATCAGGATGGAAGCCATGTCTTCTATCAAACTTTGCGCGAATAAAGATAAAAAAACTAATGGTTTTCGTAATAGAATTAATTGCTCTCATGTAATAATTACCATCATTGTTCTCTATATATGTGAATAATTGACAAAAACATACAATTATAATCAGTACATTGAAAGAAAGTAAATTAACAGAAAGAAAAATATTGATTTATGTCTTTGGTTATTTCATATTCAAACAAAAATATAAAAAGATTCAAAAGAACGAGAGAAAAAAACACAAAAAACTACAATTCAAGCAATCAAACAACAATTGCTCTGAAATAGTCAATTTACTTACTTCAGTAATCAACAATTCTATTCAAATCAACAAAAAGGAAAACAAAGAACTTATGAAGGTGCATACAAATAATTGCAAAAAATAATAACTAAAGAGAAGTAATCTTATTTTTTCTTAAACAGATGCATACAAATAATTGGAACCAAGAAGAAAAAATACAAAAAAATAATTCATGAACAGTAAACTGTATTGAAGATAAATACCCCAAAAATGATATTGACTTTAATCACTCCTCCTCTTTCTTTCTAAGTGTAACATATGCACTATCTTTCATTTTTGCATAACGTTGAAAAGAAAAAGGCAGTGAAATCTGCAAACCATCTATTGATTTCACTCTCGATATAGTTGTAAATGTTAGACCCTGCCTCTCTCTGTCTCCAATATCTATAGTGGCTCGTTGCAAAGTCATCCCCTGTGATTTGTGTATTGTCAATGCCCATGCCATTTTCAAAGGCATTTGCCTCATATTCCCCCTAAGAACAAGCGAAATCGGTACAAGAATTGGAGAATCCTTATCAAATGGAACACCACAATACTTTTCAAACATAATTGTAACAAATTGTGGAAGTTGTGGCAGCTTTGAACTAGGCGCAAAGAAAATATTTTCAATATATCCAAGTGCACCATTAACCAGACCAGCTTCAACCCACAAATTACACATTAACATCATGTGCTCTTCATGACATAGCAATACTTCATGCTCCAATATATCATCATCACTATCACTTATTTTTGTTCTTCTACTACTTTCTACAACACATCTCACAATAGGAGAATTTAACACTTTAAGCATTTTTTGATTGTGCAAATTGACGAGATTATTCGTCACAAATAAGTGAATAGAAGAATCAAACAAAATCCTTTCTTGTCGATCCAAGAAACTATCAACACGGGTCATAAGAAAATCCCAATCAACAAGAGAAGGCTTTGCATTTCTAATATTGGTTAAAAGATTGTGAAAAGATGCTTGTCTCGGATCATCTCCTTGCTGCCTATAAATTTTTTCCAGAGCCACTACAATGTTGAAGATTTCCCACAAAACTTTCCTAGTTTTTCTACCTGCATACAAGGGTTTATCCTTAACAGGAGGCAGCTGGGCAAGGTCACCCACAAGAATGATGGACCTACCACCAAAAGGACAATCCTTATTTTCAGGAAAGGCTTCTCGCAAACGAGAATCTATTTGTATGAATAGACTTGGACCTATAAATTTAATCTCATCAATCAATATATATCGAGCATGCCTCATTTTGTCCTGGAACACTACCAAAGCCTACCTACATAGTGGCTTTATATCTTTTATAAGAATTTTTAAAGCAAAATGTATTGTTTTCCCACATATGTTAAAAGTAGCAATAATAGTTGGAGCAAGAAATAACAAAGGACTTTTTCCATTTGTTGTTGCACTAGAAAGAGCATGAGAAATACACCCAATGAAAGAATACTTCCCTATTCCGGTAGTGCCTGGAATAATCATTTTCAAAGCACCATCATTTTCACCATTATCAAAGTTTTGAAAAATATATTCAAAAGAATCTAGTTGTTTTTCCTATAGAGAGGAAGGTGACAAATATGTGTCCCTAACAAACCCACAATTCAAAACACCTACAGACTATGCATCTTTTACAAAATTGACCCCTTCTTCTAAAAAATCATTTGAGACCATCATTTCCTTCCAATTTTAATCAACATCAAAGTCCCTTCTACCAAGATTATCAAGGTCTGAAATGTTTACACAACTTAAAATAACTAATTGCGAAAAAACCTGCCACTCTTCAAAATCTCGATCAACATTTTCTTCATGTATAAGCGGCTCCACATCCTCTTCATCACCTTCATTTGGAAAAGGGCCTTGATCAACATGCCACGCATGATATCTCCAATTCCTCCAACTCTCAACAATACTTTCAGTAGACAACCCAATATCTGAACCAACATCACGAAACAACTTGTATAAAAGAAACTCACTCCAACAAAACGTTTCAAACTCTTTTGACCCCTCATCAGGAACAACATAAAACCGTGTCCAAACATGAATTATAGCATTCTTATCATGTGGCCTCCATCTGTCCTACCTACGCTTCTCCTCAAAACTCCATGATCTTTTTGTTTCTATCAAGCATAAATGTTCCAAAAAAACAAGTTAACTTTGATAAACCTAAATGAAATTGTTTCTACACAAAAATTCATCAGAATGCAGCGAAACCCTTTGGTACACTTTCTTTCCAACATTCAAGGAGAATAATTTCCGACTATAGACAACAAGAGGCATATTTATCAACTAATGGAATGTCTCTTGATATCCAATGTCATAGTCAATGAGCGTCTCAACAAGGAATCTTCTATACACATATAATAAAAGAGCCTTAGATCCACTCCCACCAGCAACTCTAGACAACATTTCGTGATAACTTTTAGATCTTCTCTCTGCCTTTGAAGCATATTTTTCAATATAATTTAAAACCTGATGTCGAGAAAGAACTGACTGACAATAAACATTTGCTCGCCACATTGTTAAAACATCAACATTGTGAACATTTAAACGGTCATCATTTCGTGTTGGTTCATACTTTTTTCTCCCTTTTTCATCTATAGACAATGTTGACTCTGCATGAACCTCCAATGGAGCATGATAGCAATATGAAAGAACATGCCCTTTTTTACATAGATAAGAATCAACACTACATTTTGTATGCCTCTGCACACAATTCACTAAATGCTCATAATCTTCTTTGGGATTGTAAGAAAAAAGTTGTTTAGTGTTCAACAGACATGGGTCATCATTTAAAGTTAGAAGGATCATGACATTTCGATGATGTATATCACATGGATTCCATTTTGTAACATATTTGTTAAAGTACCTCTTTTCTACTCCAACAACAGTGACATTCGACCAATCCAATGTTTCCATATTCGGTGCTTCATGCAACCACAAAAAACCGTGGATATGGGTGGAACCTCTATGTTTCCACTCATACCTAAAAAGATTGAAAACATGCAGTTAAAATATAATAAGAAATCATAACAACATACATTTTCCTTCAAATCATTATAAAATTGTCGAAAAGGAAGAACAAAAAACCTATACCAAAAGTCTCTAGCACCAAGATATCTCTACAAGACTATGTCACGAAAGATATTGAATCTTTGGTGCATGTACATAGCAACTATATGCGGGTACTGAATAACATTTTGAATATTTCTGGCATGCTCACTTTGTCAATGACAATCTCTGGTTGAAGGCATAACACTATGCAAATCAGGCCACTTTGTGTCAGCCACACTCAATGTAAAAAACAAAGTAGGGCAACCCAACTGGTTGATCATATCAGTTAATTTAGAATGACACTTTGTCTAATAAGCTCTTGTACCCCTAAGACAAGATCCAAAATGCATTAATTTCTTAGCCAACTTATTATTTGGCAAATCATAAAGTTGTTGACGCAACTCCTAAACAGTTGCAAGCACATTTTCATGAATATTTTTCTTCAAAAAAAATGAAGTTGTTCCCTAAATACAATGTCGCATAATCATATTCAACAAGAAATATTAAAATTGAGGATGGCTTCCAAATCTTTGATCATAAAATCTCAATAGATGCAAACCATATTCATGCATCTAAACATTGCAAATTTGAGGATGCAACCAATCAACATCACCTGTAGGGAATAAAGTGGGGAACGCCATATCTAGTAGTCCTTCAGTATTATATTCATTAATGGGAGATGTACCAATATTTGGAAAATCTATTGGTTCAACAGATGTGTTATTTTCATTCTCAATAAATCTTCTGATTCGATCAACTTCCTAGGATTCATTAGGCAAGCGAGAAATAAAGGATGACGGGTGACAGTGCAAACAATTAGCCCCGTCTGTTTCAATCTCTACATCCATCCTAGATATATCATCAAAATAACTATCAACATATTATAACCTTCTAGAAACATCAGTAGGTATTTCCGGGAGAGAAGCAACTAAATCCATGTCAATTTCCACATCCCTATAGTACTTGTCCATTTCAATTTTATAACACAATGCATCCATCACACATTGTCTCTTCACATAGCATTCATAGTATTCAGATTGAACACCTCACCTTCTTACAATCAAAAAATCTAGTTCTTCAACACGTCATGGAAGCTTCTTTGCAATTGAAGAAATATCTTGTGGAAAACATATTGTGTGGCCGCTATATTTATATTGACCACCACAAGCATGTGTCACTTGCAATATTGGATTTACCCGCACTATTAGCATCTCTTCAACTTGTGTCAAAACTCTTAGAACCTCAGGCTGCTCACCTGGATCCATGTTGTTAAAGTGAGAAAATCGATGAGCACCTTTCTCAAACTTACATATTTTACAAATTGGCCCCTCATGCAATCTGACAACTTGTATACCAGGATAACATTCATTACATACATGGCACATATGCACAACAGACAAACTATCAATCCTTGACCAAAAGTTTTTATGCACATCAACCATTTGTTCACTAAAATGATAGCGAACACTTTCATTTTCTCTACGAAACACCATTCTAGCTTGGCGATGATGTGAAACAACTTGTGGAACTGGAGTATTGGTTTTATCATTTATTTCCATAACATAATGGGAAATCATTCTTCTACATTCATTACACCTGACCAAATTTTTCTTGGAAGAAAGAAAATAACCTTTGTAAGAACGAAATATCTACAAAAAAATCAAATTTGTTAATGAAATAAAAAACAATTTACATTTTCTTCATTGTTGCATCGTCCATGTGCAAGTCATCGAACTGATATTGCTTGCAAATTTGTTTCTCGACTATTATTCACCTCAACAGAATTCTGCAAAAAAACATCAACAAAGAAATTTGTAAAACAATATAAATTTAACATTGACAACCACTAAACATTTCAAAATAAATATGCATTAAGCATATGTGCTTCGCCAAGAGGAAAATTATTCTCACATTCTTTGGCTTCAACAATATTCTCTATAGAGCTACGTCGAGAAATATTGGTTCCAACATTTCCAACAGACTGACCCAAATCATCAACCATTCTAGCAAGCATATTACTATCACCAAAAAAATCATATGCAACAACTTCTTCCCTGGAATCAGATTCCCTATCTTCCATTATAACATCTCTTGCACCATTTCCACAGCCCCCAAGGTTCTCATCTCTATCAAGGGTCCCTATGTAAACACAATATTCCAAAACATACAACATCTCAGAAGATATATGGAAGAAGACCAAAATTTGGAGAGAATCAACAACAAAGCAAACAAAAATGAAAAGAAAATGTTCTCCTACATACAGACGAAAGTTTCTAAACTTACAGAAGGTGGAGAGGCGAGAGGGTTTCGAAGGTTGGGCTATTGTTTACAGGTTATTGTAGTGCCTGAGCCATCTTTGGAGGTAACCACAATGATTTTTTCCAGTGATAACCTAAGCACACTACTGGGGGGATCATTTGTCTCTTCTTCCAAAGAATCCATTTGTTTTTTACCCTCATGCTCACGGGTTTGGGATGCGGTTGGTACTTTCTTACAGTTTGGTAAGAGTCCTTTTTAACCATTAATCTCCTCCTCAGGGTTAATTTACTTGGTTTCACTGTCAGAGGTTGTGAACGGCCACGGTTTTCCTGGGGTATTTCTGTTTGATCTTTCGTGGCAGTTAGGTATTTTCTACTGTCATGGCAGATAAGGCTTGTAACGATAGTCAGTCTCCGGGAGACTTGAAATAATTCAATAGGGGTCGGCATCTGTCAGGGGTTTCACCTGATTTTCTCATAACAAAAACCTTCTCTTCAACGATATTGGGTTTATGCATGGATGTGGAGCTGCTTGATTATTCCTCTGACACCTTGGCCCCATCAGATATCTGGGTAGAAGAAAAACACATGTCAAGAGTGGGGAAGGAACCAGAATCAACCCTTCCATCGACTGTGTAGGTAGCCAAACTCTCGATGTTAATGGAAGACATGGAGGTTTCCCTTCAGGGTATGGGTTTCTCGTAACTGTTCGCAACAGTATCAGATGGGTTGTTATGTTTGGGTGAGGGTTTCGAATCTCCTTTCCTTTCCATCCTATCACCCTCGAAGCTCCAGTCCAGGTCACAAGCTTAGTTGAGTACATATATTCTTTAAGGTTGCACGGGTGTATCGATGACAGGGGTTTGTCAAACGGCTTTGGAAGTGCGGGGCATTTGGCCTCCACTCTACAACACTCTTGGAACTACACCTGACGGATATTCTCATCTGGTCCCTACCACAATAGCTCACTCCTTGTGTTTCTTCGATGACATCTCTAGACAAGACATAGGGCCTGAAGAAAATCAATCCTTGGACTCAGACGAAAACCCTTAGGTGGAGGGAGCACCCTCAAGCCCGCAAAAAAGATCTGGGGGAGGAAAAAAACAAAGCTATCAAAAATTAGGGAACGTGGTTGGCTCCTTCTGTTCGAGGCTAGGATAAGCATGGCCCAAGCTGCTCTAATGGAGAGCACGGTTTTGGTGGGCAGGGTTCGTGGCAGGAATTACACCCCAGCTCGCCTTAGGAAATGGACTGCGGAGGTTTGGGGGAACCTGATGGAGAAGCTACTAGCAGTCATCACATTGTCAAGGGGTTGGTTCGCGATCATCTTGTCGTAGCCAAAACCGGTGGATTGGGTCTAGAAGGGGTACAGGCACATCGAAATGACACCAGTCCTACTAAAATGTTGGTCGCTAATGTTTGATCCTGAGAAAGAAATCATGGGAGCAAGTTTGATTTGGGTTCCCCTCCCTGGCCTCCCTCTCTAATTCTGGGCGAAGGATATTTTTTAGTGCATTGACCATGACAGGGCTTACCAGGACACTGGTTGCATGGCTATTGCAAGGATTTTGGTGCATTTAGAAACCAGGGAAGGATTGGTGGAGAGTTATCACTTAAAGATGGGCAAGACCACCAGGTGGAAGATTTTAGACTACGAGGGCATCCCTTTTCACTGTAGGCTATGTCATGAGGTTGGACACATGTATAAAGGCTATCCCCTGCTTTCTGGGAAACATGTAGATCCTATGAGCTCTCTGGTTTTGGCAAGAACCCCAATGTCGGAGGTGGATTTTCCTTCACACTCGAACCTTCCTGGTGTTTCAGTGCCGAGTCAAGATGATTCATGGGTGATGCCTACGTAGCCAGACCCCGGGACCTTAGCACCACCTTTCACCAGATCACAAGCCAGAGAATATACTCCTTTCTCGGGTACTCCTCTTCCCCCTCCTCTATTTTCTAATGATTGTTTGTTATCTGGTAATGCATCTGTATCTATGTTATTGTCTGGTTCGGGTTTTGGGGTTAAAAAATTGTGTTCCCTAAATTATTATTAGTATCATCTCCTTCCCGGCTCCTTATTTCTACCCCCACCATTATTCAGATTCCCCCTCCTCAGGCTCCTAGAGGCAACCCAAGGTCTAGTGGTTCTCACAGCTACAAGCTATGATCCTTACCTATCACTCAGATCTCTTCTTTCGGCCTAGATGAGGATCCCCTCCCTATCATTCCCTCGAAGCCCCCCAAGGGCAAACAATCCCATTTATCTAAAGCTATCAGGAGGGTTGGCATCGAGGTTGCTTCGGTAATTCAAACTTCCATTGACTGGGTCCATAGAGTAAAGGGAAACCCAGCAAAAGTTACCCCATGAAGTGCCTCTCTTTTAATTGTAGGGGTTTGGCCAGCTTGGACAAAAAATTGGCACTAAAAAGTTTATGCAACTTGGAGAGTTTAGATGTCATTTTTATGCAGGGGAAGGGAGCTTGTTAAACAATGTGCTCATGAAATTTCTTTCGGATTGGGTCTTTCATTACTTGGATGTTCGAGGACGATCGGGAGGTTGTGCCCTAGGCTATAACAAAAGATCGATAAGATTGGATAATGTTTGGGGAGGTGAGGGTTACTGGGTGCAGACATCATCTCTACTGATTTCAACCTCCCCCTCAAGCTCATCAACATCTACGGGCCCTACCATAACAGGGAGTCATTCTGGGAAAGACTCCTGGATGCCGACTTCATGCAATCAGAAAACTTGATCATTGGTGGGGACCTAAACTTCTCTTTAGGGCTTGCGGAATCCTGGGGCAATAGGGCCCAGACCGACCCCTTAACAGCCTTTTTCGAAGTCTTGATGGATTCCCATGACCTTCTAAACATTGAAACGACAAATCTTGTGCCGACTTGGAGGAATAGAAGGACTGGGGAGGATGCTTTGGCCATACGGCTGGATCATTTTCTTATTAAGGCTCCATTGTTAGCTAGATTGGACCACATTCATCAATGGGTGGGATCTAGTAGACTATCAGATCATTCCCTGATCTTCTTGGAGATTCAGGATGACAACCATAAACCCCATTCACCTTTCAAGTTCAACTCGACCTGGCTTTCTAAAGCTGAATTCCACAAAATAGTCAGAGAAACTTGGACTCACTATAGCCCTAATGGTCATTCCTCCTCAGTTGAAGTAATTGCAAATAACTTGGCCTGTTTAAAATAAAAAACCATCAGTTGGGCAAGGAACAAACAACAAAAGGATGAGGCAGAACTTCGAAGGATTGAAGGGGACCTCAAACATTTGGAAATCATAGGGCTTTCTAGTTATGCATCTACTGAAACAAAGGAACATCTAATCAAACTAGAAATAGAGAAGATCAGACTTTTGAGACAGAAAGAGGAGACATGGCGCTTAAAGAGTAGAGCGATTTGGCTAAAAGTAGGCGATGAAAACTCCAAGTTCTTTCAACAATATGCTCATGGGAGAAAGTCTATCAATACCATATGGGAGCTGCAAGATCATTCGGGCAGGGAGGCTAGCACTTTCAATCAGCTAGTTGATATGGGAATGCGTCATTTTTCACATATTTACAAGGCTCCTAGGGGCGCCACCCTCCCTGAGATTCTCTGCATTGCTGAGGTACTCCCTAGATTTTGTTGAGCGAGAAGAGGTGGAGGCCTTAAACGAGCCTGTTTCACTGGGGGAATTGGAATCAATGCTAAAATGCTTCAACAAGGACAAAAGGTCGGGGCCGTACAGGTAGCCCATGGAATTCTACATCACTTTCTTTGAGCTAATTGGGTCGGATTTATTATTGGCTATTGAGAAATGCAAAATTACAAGCAGAATGCATGAAGGTTTTAACTCGACCTTCCTAGTCCTCATCCCAAAATTTGACAAACCCCTCACCTTTTGTTGGGTGTGGAGCCTGATTATCTTTTGTATTCAAAGGTCTCAGCTGGATGTATACCCAGGAAGATTGTAAAAGTATAGTAATTTCTAGTCAATCTGGGTTGTTCATTAGTCGGATGATCTGACAGTAGAAGTTATGTTTAGTTTAGGGTTTTTTGCCCTAGAAGGCAACCCCTCACTATATATGAGGGAATTGTATTGCGTCTATGTATATCTGTATTCTGAGCGAGGAAGAGAGAGGAGATTGAAAGTGAAGAGGGCGTTACAGTGGATCTGCTATAGGTTGTATCTCTTCATTTTGTTGGATAATATAAAAAGAATGACTGGCTGTTTCTCTATGGACGTAGCCCAAACTGGGTGAACCACGTATATCTGTGTCTCTCTTGTTTTATGCGTTTTCTATGTTTATATTTCTGCAATATTTTATGTGTTTCATTGCTTTGTAATAAATAATTTTCTAACAACTGGTATCAGAGCCGAAGGTCTATTTGGCTAATAAACTCGCAGGAGAGAAGGGTTCCTGGTTCGAGTGGGAGCAATGGAGGAAGATGGTAGGTTTAGGGTCGAAAAATTTAACAGCCAAAACTACCAGCTATGGAAGATGCAGATGGAAGATTATCTGTATCAGAGAGATCTGTACCTACCATTGAGCGGAAAGACAAAGAAGCCGACAAGTATGACAGACATAGAATGGAATATTCTCGACAGAAAGGCACTTGGAACAATACGGCTGTGCCTAGCAGCGTCGGTAGCGTTTAATATTTTAAAGGAAATGACAACAGAGGGTTTAATGTCGACATTGGCCAAACTATATGAAAAACCCTCGGCCTCAAATAAGGTATTTCTTATGAAGCATTTATTTAATATGAAGATGTCAGAAGGTGGATTTGTTGCTGATCATTTAAATGATTTTAATACAGTTACAAGTTAGTTAAGTTTTGTAGGGGTAAACTTTGATGATAAAGTTAGGGCTCTGTTATTTCTGTGCTTATTGCCAGAAAGTTGGAATGGTTTAGTTATGGCCATTAGTAACTCTGTCTCTGGATCTAGTACTTTAAATTTTGATGATGTTGTAGGTGCAATCCTTAGCGAGGAAATGCAACGGAAAAGCTCCGGTGAGACATCAGGTAATGACTTGACTGCAGAGACTAGGGGAAGAAAAATGGAAAGAGGAAAGAGCCCAAGATATCACAGTAAGTCAAGAAAAGGCAGATCCAAGTCCAAATCGGGGATAATGTGCTAGAAATGTGGGAAGAAAGGACACCTGAAGAAAGACTGCAAGTCTCGAAAGGGAAAAGAAGGAGACGCGCAGCAAGAAACTAATCATGAAGCGAATGTAACAGGTGATGTGTTACAAGATGCTTTGATTCTTTCATTAGAAAATATTATTGATGCTTGGGTGGTAGATTCAGGGGCCTCATTCCATGCCACGCCTGATAAGAAACATTTTCATGATTATGTTCAAGGAGATTTTGGATAGGTTCGATTGGGTGATGATAAATCCTATAAAATCGTTGGAATGGGTACAATTTTCATAAAACAACAGAATGGAAATCAATGGCTATTGAAGGAGGTAAGGCATGTCCCAGATCTAAAGAAAAATCTGATTTCAATAGGGCAGTTGGGAGGTGAAGGTTGTGTAACTACTTTCACAGATAAAACCTGGAAGGTCACTAAAGGATCCTTGGTAATAGCGAAAGGAGGAAAGGTTGGTACATTGTATTTATGCAATGGTATTTCTAATTATGTTAATTATTTAACCTCTACAGGAGAATATACGGCATTGTGGCATCATAAGCTCGGGCACATGAGTGAGAAGGGGATGCAGATTCTTCACTCAAGAAATTTGTTGTCAGGTTTGAAGCATGTTGATTTAAAATTCTGTGAGAATTGTGTTTATGGAAGATAGAAGAGAGTCAGATTCCTTAGGGTTGGGAAAGAAAAGAAGAGCTAAAAATTAGAGCTTGTGCATACAAATGTATCGGGACCTGCTCAGGTATCATCTCTTGGTGGCTCTCGTTATTATGTTACTTTTAGTGATGATGCAACCAGAAAAACCTGGATTTATTGTATTCGAAATAAATCTGATGTATTTGATACTTTCAAGAAATGGAAAGCTTTGGTTGAAAATGAGACAGGAAAAAGGTTGAAGTGTCTCAGAACAGATAATGGAGGTGAATATTGCAACAAAGAGTTTGATAGGTACTGTTCAGAGAATGGAATTCGTAGAGAGAAGATAGTTCCAAGAACAACACAAGAAAATGGCATGTCAGAAAGGATGAACAGGACAATCATGGAGTGTGCAAGGTGCATGAGATTGCATGCAGGATTGCCTTTACAATTTTGGGAAGATGCTGTAGATACTACTATTTATCTAATAAACAGAGGGCCTTCAAGTTCCTTGGATGGTGGTATTCCAAAGGAGGCATGGACAGGTAAAAAGGTAAACTACTCTTTTTTAAAGACTTTTGGTTGTGAAGCCTTTGTCCACAATAACAAAGGAAATAGAACAAAGCTTGAGGCAAAATCAAAGAAATGTACCTTTATTGGATATGATGTTAATGATTTTGGTTATTGCTTTTATGATTATGAAAAACATAAAATCATTAGGAGCAGAGATATCATATTCAATGAAAAGGTTTTGTATAAGGATCAGTTGCAGGAAAAGAAACAGGAAAAAGAAAACAGAGAATACACAGTGCTTGACGAGATCACATAAAAAGTGATGGTGCCTGAAAATCATAATGGTCAACAGCTAGAACAACAACCACAACAGCAACAAGCACTTCAAACACTTGAAAGTGGTGTTAGAAGATCTACCAGGATAAGTAGACCCCCTGAACGATACTCTCCTTCATTATATTTTGTATTGTTGACTGATTCTGGTGAACCAGAATGTTATGAAGAAGCAGTGCATGTAGAAAGTGGGAAGAAGTGGTAGCAAGCCATGAAATAAGAGATGGACTCCTTAGCACATAACCAGACTTGGGACTTAGTCAGGTTACCTGCAGGTAAAACATCATTTCAGAATAAATGGGTTTACAAGTTGAAGGAAGAAGATGGAGGTAGAAAAAGGTATAAAGCTAGACTTGTGGTGAAAGGGTTTGCACATAAAAAGGGTATAGACTTTGATGAGATATTTTCTCATGTTGTGAAAATGACTTCAATTAGAACTATTCTAAGTCTAGTAGCAGCTAAAGATTTGCATCTTGAGCAGTTAGATGTAAAGACAGCCTTTCTCCATGGAGATTTGGAGGAAGAGATATATATGATGCAACCACAAGAATATGAGGTAAAAGGGAAGGAGAAACTAGTGTGCAGGTTGAAGAAGAGCTTGTATGGCTTAAAACAGGCTCCAAGGCAATGGTATCTAAAATTTGACAAGTTTATGTCTAAACAAGGTTATACTAGGCATCACTCTGATCATTGTGTTTATCTCAAAAGGCAAAATGCTGGCAGCTATATTATATTGTTAGTGTATGTAGATGACATGCTTGTTGCAGGTTCTAACATGCAGGAAATAAATGTGCTCAAAAGGAAATTGGCAAACTCATGTGCAATGAAGGATTTGGGTGCTACAAAACAAATCCTTGGTATGAGAATAACTAGAGACAGGAAGAATCACAAATTAACATTGTCTCAAAGTGAGTACATATAAAAGGTGTTGAAAAGGTTTAATATGCAGAATGCAAAACCAGTTAGTATACCTTTGGCTAGCCATTTCAAATTAAGTAAGGAGGCGTGTCCCAAGGCTCAGGAAGAAATGGCTCATATGTCTAAAGTTCCATATGCATCAGCAGTTGGAAGCTTAATGTATGCAATGGTTTGCACAAGGCTTGATATTGCACATGCAGTGGGAGTTGTAAGCAGGTACATGAACAATCTAGGAAAATAACATTGGATGGCGGTGAAGTGGATTCTCGGGTATTTGAGAGGTACCACAAATCAAGCATTTTGCTTTGGTGGTTCAAAAATTGCTCTACAGGGATACGTTGATGCAAATATGGCAGGTGACAGAGAAAACAAGAGGAGCACTACAGGATATGTATTTACTGTAGGTGGAACAACTGTTAGTTGGGTTTCAAAAATCCAAAGTGTTGTTGCACTTTCAACAACAAAAGCAGAGTATGTTGCTGCTACAGAGGCTAGTAAAGAAATGATTTGGTTACAAAGGTTTATGGATGAATTGGGTAAGAAGAAGGAGTTGGGCAGGTTATACAGTGACAGCCAGAGTGCCATACATCTTGCAAAGAACTCTGCATTTCATTCCAAGACTAAGCATATACAGCTCAAGTACCATTTCATACGATCAACATTGGAAGATGGACAGTTGAAGCTGGAAAAGATACACACTAGCCAGAATCCTGCAGATATGTTAACAAAAGTTGTAACCAAGGAGAAACTGAGAATCTGCTCAGTTTCAATTAGTCTTCAAGTATGATGAAGAAGATGAGAAACAACCAGGTCCAAAGTGGAGTCATTGTATAGCAAATGAAGCAGCGGTGGATTTTCTATAATCACTCTCCAAGTGGGAGATTGTTGGGTGTGGAGCCTGATTATCTTCTGTATTCAAAGGTCTCAGCCAGATGTATACCCAGGAAGACTATACACCCCTCAACGCGGGTGTATAAAAGTCTAGTAATTTCTATTCAATCTAGGTTGTTCATTAGGTGGATGATCTGACGGTAGAAATTATGTTTAGTTTAGGGTTTTTTGCCCTAGAAGGAAACCCCTCACTATATATGAGGGAATTTTATTGTGTCTATGTATATCTGTATTCTGAGTGAGGAAGAGAGAGGAGATTGAGAGTGAAAAGGGTGTTACAATGGATCTGTTGTAGGTTGTATCTCTTTAGTTTGTTGGATAATATAAAAAGAAGGACTGGCTGTTTCTCCATGGGCGTAGCCCAAACTGGTTGAACCACGTATATTTGTGTCTCTCTTGTTTTATACGTTTTCTGTGTTTATATTTCTGCGATATTTTATGTGTTCCATTGCTCTGTAATATATAATTTTCTAACACCTTTGACAACTATCGACCCATTTCCCTCTGCAATTGCATCTATAAAATTATATCCACAACTATCGCCACTCGTGTAAAACCAATCTTATCCAGGATTATTTCCAAGGAGCAGTTTTCTTTCCTCAGTCATCGTCAGATCGATGAAGCCATTGGGACCGCCCAGGAAGGCCTCCACTCGATCAAGAAACAAAACAAAAAGTCCATTATCCTTAAGATCGATCTTTCCAAAGCCTTTGATCAGGCTAGTTGGTCCTACCTGCAGCTCATTCTCACTCATATTGGTTTCCCTCATTCCTTCATTAACTGGATCATGTGTTGTTTCTCTTCCACTTCCTATAGTATTCTCATCAATGGGGTGACTTCTGGTTTTTTTCATGTTAAACAGGGGCTAAGACAAGGATGCCCTCTATCCCCCCTGCTTTTTCTACTGATCATGGAAGGCTTAAGCAGACTGATAAAAAATGCTCGCTCGGTGGGAGCTCTGGGGGGAGTCCTAATATCGAACATGACATCCCTCTCTCATCTTTTGTTTGTAGACGATGTTCTTATTTTTTTAAATGGTTCTTTCTGTGATTCCTATTGTTTCAAGAACATTCTATCACTTTTTTGTAAAGCTACAGGTATGGTGCCAAACTATGACAAATCCACCATCATTTTTGTGTCATGCCTTCAAAATGAGGAAAGGTATGCATCTCAACAATTTTCCTTTGTCAAACAAGAGCTGGATTCAGGCCTAAAATACCTAGGGTTCAAGCTGAAGCCAAATGGGTATCGCATCGCCTACTAGGCCTAGCTTATTGCAAAAATTGAAAGCCGTATAAACATCTGGAAGCAACATTGGCTCTCTAGAGTGGGCAGGCTCACTTTGACAAAATCGGTGCTCAAGGCCATTCTGGTCTATTGGATCACCCTTGCCTGGATCCCTAAAGGCATTATCAATAGGATTCAATAGATTTGCTGCAGATTCCTATGGCGGGGTCAAAATGTGGGGAGGACATTTGCCTGGGTCCATTGGGACAAGATTGGAAAGCCAAAAAATTGGGGTGGATGGGGAATAAAATATCTCCAGATCTTTGCAAAGGCACTGGCAGCAAAGATGGGTTGGAAAATAATCAAATCTAAAAGCCTATGGAAAGAGGTAGTCTACTTTAAGTACATCCATCCCCTATCAATAATTGATTGGATTCACAGACCCAGTCAGTCTTTACCTGGTGCATCCATCATCTGGAAGGCCATCTCCCAATCTTTAAGTATAATCAAGGATGGCTTAGCATGGAGAATTGGTAATGGCGAGCAGGTTAGAATAGGCACTGATGCCTAGACTGGATGTGGCAATGCTCACATTCTCCCGAGGGCTCTGAGAAAATTTCTTTCAGGGACTGGTATCACCCAGATTGCTCAAATTGCTGAGGTTGGAAATGGCCAATGGGCTCCTCAGTGATGGCTGGATTATAGATTCCTGGGTATCCCAGATAGATGGAGTAGAGTCTGGCACTACTTCATTGGTGCACTAGAGGAAGCCAATATCAGATTAATAGAGAGGGAGGATGAGATCATCTGGGCCCCTACCCCTCACGGTCGGTACACCCCAAAAGATGGATATGCGACTCTTATGAATGCCCAGGATGTTGGAATAAACTACTCGTGGTGGCGCCACCTTTGGAAACTAAAAGCCCCCTAGAAGTCATGGTTTTTCATGTGGTGTATCCTCTTGAACAAAGCTCCAACAGAAATAAACCTCATGAAATGGGCCTTTCAAGGTCCCTCCAGATGCTGCTTTTGCAAATCCAACACAGAGGATATGGACCATCTCTTCCAACATTATCTTGTTACAACTCATTTTTGGTCTGCCATTATCATCTCCCTAAACATGAAAAGAAAATGGGAAGGTCAAAATACACTACAAGAAAAAAGGACATTGGTGAGGGGAGAAAAATGTCACCATAAGCTCATTGGTGACGGTCAAAAGAGCCTTCGTCACCAAAAACTGAACGTCACCAAAAGTGACGTTGCTAAAAGTATAGGTGTTGTAGTGACATTCAAAGTCTATCACCAATAATGATTTATAATGATGGATAGTGACTGTCACCATTTCATATGAGCAATGGTGACGGACCATAGCCTCCATCACCAAAAACTAAACGTCACCAAAGGTGGTGTCACCAAAAGTATAGGTGTTGTAGTGACATTCAAAGTCCGTCACCAATAATGATTTATAATGATGGATAGTGACCGTCACCATTTCATATGAGCAATGGTGATGGACCACGTCCTCCATCACAAAAAACTGAACGTCACCAAAGGTGGCGTCACCAAAAGTATAGGTGTTATGGTGACATTCAAGGTCCGTCACGAATATTGATTATAATGATGGATAGTGACCGTCACCATTTCATATGAACAACAACGATTTATTGTGATGGACCTTTCATGGCCATCACTATTGGTGCATATATATGGTGACATTCGTTAACCCTCACCAAAAGCCACATTGACATAAGTATAGGTGTTGTGGTGACATTCAAGGTCCGTCGCGAATAATGACTATAATGACGGACATCGACCGTCACCATTTCATATCAACAACAATGATTTATGGTTACATAAATTTGAGGTTCATCACTATTGATGCATATATATGGTGGCGTTTTTTGACCATCACCATTTCATATTTTGGTGACGATTGAAAAATGTCACCAAAGCTCATTGGTGATGGTCAAAAGCTCATTCCATATGGATCATTTCAAGGCACGATGGAATCGAACCACCAATCTCTTGCTTGTAAAGCAGGTGCTCTTCCATTGAGCTATCACCCTTTGAATAATTAGACTTTTGAAATTAGACCTTGAAACTTCATAAATTGTAAATTCTACAACTTTCAATAAATTAAAGTCTCGAAAATATTTTACTAAACAAGCAAAGCAACATCGAAGCTGCAGGTCCCTACCTAATGGTTATGGAAGTTATGAAAAGTGGTTGGAGGGAAAAATAATTATGTATAAGAGAATCAATATGTTCAGCTGAATACTCAATTAGAAGTGAAAGTCTGAAGACATTTATAATCTATAAATGACCTATAACTAGAAAATGCACCAAATATTGCAAAGGAAATGTCATAAGTTGATAACATATGGAAGAAGAACATTGATGAAGACAGATGCAATATGTTATAGGTTGACTGAAAGAAAAATCTCAATGTTGTTGTTGTTTGGTGTTTAGATATCTGAATGATATCTAAACTTCTGTGAAAATGTAACACAGATCTCCAGAAACCATGAACGACATATGATAATATATATATATATATATATATATATATAAACCAACATGCAATTTGGAATTTCACAAGTCCACACTCAAAACATGACAACAACCAACAAATAAAAGAAATTGACTTGGACAGGAATCAATAGCTTCCCCTTCATTCTTGAGCTGCTTCTGTTTATTTGAATTTGACTCATGACATTCTTTATCTAACAAGGAATCAAAATCATCACTAGTATTAAATTCATCCAACACGAACTTTAGATATCCCATTAACATCTGTGTTTTTGTTGCCATGCCTGAAAACCATGGAGTTTCCTATTGATAGTAGAATAAGATGTGTGCCTACTGCTCAAGAACACATTCCTTATTAACCATTGTTACCTGACAAAAACCAAAGAGACAACACAATATCAGTGTACGCAAAATAACCTACCGAAATATAATCATAACTTAGCAAAGAAGTCTAAAACATGTTCTTAATTAATAAACTTTGTATTTGGAAATATTGTTTCTTTAGATTTAAAAAAGACTATGTTGTACAACACTTCTGTCTATTTATCCAGGAAATTATATCATAGCATATGTCACACAGTAGCAATCTACAGTACCTAAAGTAAAAACACAAATTTTCTCAAGAAAATAGATTTAGAAAAGAGATTTGAAAACTATAAGTTTGTCATCAAAGCTTTACTTAATATAACAACAAAATAGTTGGAGTTTGAAAATCAAAATCATTCATAGGAAATGAATAGGACAATGGCCAAGGTCATTGTTCATACAAATAAAGCTAGAGTCACTATTTCCATTGCAGATAACTGAAATTTGGGCAGTGGTATAACAATTAGAGCTTATTTTCTGGGAAGACTCGTCAATACCATCATTCTTTTTCCATGGTCTATTGTGTCTCTAGATCCAGATCAAATAGCTTGCCATTCTCAAGTTCTACCTTTCAAGTACTGATTTTTGGCTCACCCTTTAAAACACAATTCTACCACTCCATTTTATTTTGTTTTGTCAAGAGAATTGGCAGGACCTTCCCATCCTCTGTTTTACATAATCAATAACCATCCATCAATGATATAAAGAATAACATAGACACAACAAAGGCCAAAGATGTTCTTGTTGTATACCTATGTTCTAGGATTCATCTAACCTTACTGGTGCAAAGAGCTCATCCTGAAAAAATAACACTCACGTGGAATTTAGAAAAAAATATTAAATCAAGCTCCAAGTAAACCAATCAAAAAATTAACATCCCTTTAATCAATAAAATCTCTGACTTAAAATAAAAGTGGCCTAGAATTGAATGTTATATCAACCATGTCAAGTAACTAACATCAAGTGAGAAACACAATCCATGCATATTGGATTAGTGAAATAATTGATCTGGTAAAGCTAAAAAACGAGTGACTTAGAGCTAAGAAACACAAATAAATGACTTAGAACTAAGACATGAGGTTTCCCTTTCAACCCTGTCGTTAAATAACTCTTCTTTATGTCAGTTACCATTAAACTTTTTTTGATACCAGGTGGAAGTGGTATTGTAACATTAACCTCTGATAGTCTGTTTCCACGACTACTTCTCAAGATCTGCTCCATTACCATCATTTGGGGCTATATAAGATACACGCAAAAACCATTAACATGAAAATCAAATCTACATCCTTGTAAAAAAATGGGAGGAAAAAAGTATCCACAAATTGAAACAGACTGTAGGATACCTCATTCCTGCAACTTGATTATCTTGTCATGAACAATAAAAAAAAAATCAGGAGAAATGTAATTTTTGCCACATTTTGACAATGAAATCTTTTGCATATTCTATGAAAAATTGATGAAAAAAGTCAACTAAAGCTTGTCAGCATCAAGATTATAGTAAAACATAAAGGAACCGCTCCAACACATATGTAATCCTAAACATAAGTATCTATACATATAAGTATTTACTAAGGACATTGTATTTTGTGAAAATATGGAAGTCAAATCTTTGAAATAACACAATTTATGGTACCACTACCTTATGAAGTCCATTCATTCGAGTATTTATGAAGTCCATTCAGGAATTTATTCAAAGTTCAAAGTTCAAACAATTAACATGTAGCCTAAAAAAACTCAGATTTGAAAAGGAGATAACCCAAAGATGTAGAGTATATATCTCACATTTATATATCCTAATTTCCAGACATTGAAATGACACTTTTTAGCATACTATTGTGAATTCAGCCCAAAATGCTAGAAAAAAATATTGATGGTTATTTTGCTAATATAGAAGTTTTATACATGCATTTATTTAAACAGATAGCTTGCAATGTCAAACATATCTAAGGATGCACACAATACGTTGCATCTTTAGCATTGGTGTGTGAACTTGAGACAATGAAGTCCAACATTAACAGTTTTCCTACAATATGCACTAGCAAAATAGGTGAACAATAGTATTGTAGGTATGTGTTATGAATATATGTATTGCAGGCCAATAAGAGTATGGTTGGAACATTCATGTCCAACCCTTCCAATTTTTCCTATAATTTTCACTGGTCTAATAGGTGAACAATAGAACTGTAGGTGTGCATTCTGTATCACTTACCTAAATCCAACACCTTCAACATAGAAATTTCAAAGAATATGTCCAAAACTGGTAGGTAATTTTCAAAATGAAAGAGTTGGCTTGATTGTTTCTGGAGAAGACTAGATTCTTACATTGTTCAATGTAAATTCATGACACTTTTCCAAGCTTAGATGGAACAAAAAGGAACCAAGCTAGAAGGTTATTTAAAGAATCCTTACTTAGCTAGGGTAAAATGTTAGCCCTTTTTTGTCAAAAATCATAAATGTAAAAACTTTAAGAAATTCAGTGAAGAGACTAGAGAAATTTTCTTATCAAACCACTGACGTAAACAAAGCTAAGAAATATTGCTTTGTAGAAGAGATATTCATGGTCAAATTAACAAGAAAGTGACCTTTTAACATAGTTATTGCACTAGTGCTCATGTCGTAGTGTCCTAGGGCATGATAGGGAATATAGGGAGTGCTCATGTACATCTAGAGAAGAGGTGGGGAGACATCAAGATGTAGTCAGGAGGACTACAAGCGATGAAGGGAAAATACTTGAGGTACTCAACCTCTTGGATTATGCCTTGCTACAGGAGCCCAGAAGAGAGAGTAGCAGGACTAGCGTATGTGGGTAGAGATGGATGCAGATGAAGCAGCAGAGAGTGCTATAGTGCAGGAGTCCTTGGGTAGCGCGAGGCTAGCAGGCTACAATAGTGTGATCCCTAGTTGTGGTCACAAAGGATCCCTAGCTGTAGTCATGAAGGGAAACCTAGACACAGTCTTGAAGGAGCTCTAGTCACAGTCGAAAAGGAAGCCCTAGCTATAGTAAAAGGTAGCCCTAACCACAGTCAAAAGGAGGCTTAGCCACAAAAAGGGAGAGGCCTATGACACAGTCTAGAGAGAGGCCTAAGATGCAGTCAAGAGAGGCATAAAGACGCAGTCAAGAGAGGCCAGATACACAGCAAAAAGAAGGCTCTTATCCACATCAAAGGAGGCCTTAATCCATAGCAAGAGGGAGTTCCTTATCAGCCATCAAGAAGAAGCATATAGCCATAATCAAGGAAGGTCTAAAGCAGCACTCAGAGAGGGCCTAGATGCAATCAAATGTAGGCCCTAGCCACTGTAAGAAGGATCCATAAGACAACAAGAAAGAAGACTTAAAAGCAACGTGGAAGTCATATTTTTTGTTGTAGGTACAACGTGTGAAAGAGAGGTTGTTTTGAGTGTTGTTCTTGGGTGCTCTTGTAGGGAGAAGGGTCAAAGTTTGAAGATTAAGATCACAGCAAGAACAGGCATTCAATGTGGGTTAAATAGGGTTGTTCTATAACTATTCCAGGAATATTGAAGGGTTGAAAAGAGGTCGAGTATCTTGCTTGAAGCTTCAACTAAAGGATGAAAATCAACTAAAGGATGACTTAGCTTAATAAAGTTCATGATGGCCTTTTACAATCATATACTTATGAGTGAACCCAACTCTTATTATTGGTACTTATCCTAGTGTCTTGATAGGTGGGATATAGAGGACAAATACGATCTCCCTTTCTGCATTGCATTCCTCCCACCTTGAAAATCAAAAGGGGACATAATGAATTTCATATACACATACTTAATAGATATATATTCCCAATCTATTTCCATCTACTAGTTGCGCCTGCTTGAGCTAGGCTCAAGCAATTAGTCAATCCAAAGCATGCATATCCCTACTTATTCTCCACACACCTCTGGGTGGATCTCTCTATCCCTGTAGTGCCAGTAAAAGGGTTTGGGTATGGTAAGGGCTGCTAGCTAGTTTTTTGAACCTTTGTATTTACATCTATTTTCGCCTGACTTTACCCTACTCTCATCTCTATGTAGTCTCAAATTAAACCAACTACACAATCAGAAATGTTGTTCTTGTGTGGTATCTCAAAATACTTTTCAAACATAAAATTACAACATACTGTCACAAGGAGACTAATCATGGTTTAACAGATCAAACTTGACATCTTACATTAACAATTTCCTTTTACGTGATGCCAATCTTTTGCCCAAGCCTTGGAACCATGCCTAAAGGGGTGTACTACATGACCGGGGGTTTGCACTGCCAGTAAACTTAATTATAACTAATGATGAGAACAAGATAACAATGTTTATACACCAAATTTCTTAAAGTAAATATTAGCTTCCTGTATGAATTACAGTGCACTGATAGAAACAGAGTTAGTTTCCAACAAAAAGCAACCAAAAAAGTAGCAAAAGTCATAGGAGACACCTATTTTGCTTCTCCGGTGCTGGTCTTTTAAGACCTCCACCACCATCATCACTTCCACATTCATCCTCTTGCACCTCAAGAGTTGCAGGTACCACTCTGCCCCTGTTTCTTGAAATATCTCTGATAGGAGTCTCTGCAGCCTTCTCAAAACAAGGAATCATAAGTGGATTGGTTCTGTGAGGCATCAACTCCTCACCACTTTCAACAGCTTCCATCATCAACTTCTAGTCTTTAAAATCAAACTAAAAAACAAATTGGCTGTAAAAAGCTTCTCCAGATGCCATTTCTGTAGCTTTGGGAGCATTGGGGACAACAAAATGTTTTCCATTTTCATCGACATTTATTTCAACTCTACCATCCTTTACTAGAAATTATAACGCAAAGATGTTTTCTACTGTCTGGGAAAATGATATTCTATTTAGAACCAAATTATCTAATCTGGCTTGCTTCTATTTTCGCAAAATGTTAAATATGCTTGCCATATTCTTGTCTGTTTCTGATTTTTCATCTTCCGGGGACTCTTTCACTGCTTCAGGTCGAGTGTTTTCTATCGGCTTAATCTGTTTTCTCTGTACTATAGCTTTCCTTTGCTTGGGTTCATTATCCATTGGTCCAAGCATAGTGCAAATTCTTACCACATGCTAGAAAACAAAAGCAGCTAAAAGCCCAATATTTCTCCATGATATTTGAGTTTGATCGTCATTTCCCTCTAAAGACCTGCTTCCATATGCTTTGTCACTATAGTTTCTTAGAATATCACTACTAATAAAATCAACTGGAGTGTCACCATCATTTTTTTGTGATCTGTTAACAGTAGTGAGGAGTGTGGATGTGAGATCAAAGAGTGTATCAGCATCTTTAACTTGCTCATGAGGTCTCTAAATAAAATTGTGCAAGCTTTCCACTTTGCTAATTATAGCCTAAAATTTACCATATTCTACTTTTAAAATATTTTCTCTCTCCTCAGCAATTGAAGTCTTGAGGGGATGATAATGGTACCTTAATATAAAATGTTGCACCATACTCTGATTGTTACCACTGCATGCAGTAGCATCTTTTTTCTCTCTTGGGGGCTTAGTGTGGCCTTGTTGTGATCCTTTTACCCCACGAGAGGAATCTTCTAGTGTCTAACTCAATGTTTCTTCCTCTTTAACTCTAGCTTGGGTACCAAGCTGGTGGGCTCCAGTATTGCAACAATAATGCTGCAACTCTTGGGACTCCCTTCTTTACTTTTATCAACCTGGTAGTTCGTAACAAACTTGAAAGCCACAGTGCTATATGCACAAGTACTAGCTCTTGCCGCAGCTGTCACTGGATCAGCTGGCACAAGTCCGCTAGGAGCTTAAGCCAACTTCTATGAGCTCTCAGAAGAAGCTTTTAATGGTGATGGATGAAAGCTAACTCAACCAGAGGCTAATCTACTTGCAGAAAGAAGTTGAAAGCTAGAAAGGAACGCAAACCCTAGCAAACCCTAGTTCTACCAACTAATCCTATTTGTGCAAGTAAAAGGATGAAAGCTACAGAAATGGATGCCATTGACTTCTAGCAAGGTAAAATGCATGTGATTAAGCTACTTCTGAAAAGAAATATGAAGAACACATCTTTTTGCATTTTTGAGTAATTTGTCAGGATTATTTTGCATATGCTTTAACTATTTTTGACTATGCAGAGGTTGACTGGCGAAAGGAAATGGAGTGGGTGCTTGCGGGAGGTTGGGAAGGTTATAAAAGGGCCTAAGGGGTCCCTAACACCCTTCCAAAGAGTTTCATGGTGATCAGATTCCAAGAAACCACTTTCGTGAGCTTCTACAGGAAGTCTACAGGGGTTCTACAGGATGTTCTGTGGCTTCTACAGGATGTTTCTACAAGATGTTCCGAAAGGAGATTTTTGAAGGGTTGATGGTGGAGAAGAGGTGGAGAAGTGGGTATGGAGGTTGATGATGATGTGGAGTGGTCCAGGACCTAGCGAACGAAGCGGGTGAGTGATAAGGATGGTTGGATTTGTTCAAGGAGGGGTAGAGCAATGTTGCACAAAAATATGGGGATTAGGTCAAAGTGAGGGAATGTAGCAAATGTGAGGCAAGAATCAGAGTTGGAGGGTGGAGCAGGCAGTATTGATGGAGTAGGGGTAGGCAAAGAGGTTTTATAGGTGCTCTGCAAGTTATTTTCCCAAACTATTCAAACAAAGATTCGAAAAACTAAAGACCTAGCTACTTTAACCTAATCTGACCTAAATATCAGCAAAGAAAATGAGTAGAAGTTTATTGCAACGACATCATGTGAAATAGCTATGCAAACTATGAAATCATGAAACTGAACATGTAACCTCAACTGGTATCAACTTCTGCAAATGAGAATCTACACTACTAATTGCATGATGAAGCAAAGACAGTGTTTTTGGTAGCTGCAAGGACACCTTGGTCTCAGCTCATGATCCCACAGAGGGAGAGGTGAGATCAGGAGTGCTTGATGGCCTTTTTCTAAAGATCTTATCTGTTATTAACCTATCAAATAAATCTGAACATGAAAAAACCCTTTTAATCATCAACAATGACCTATATAATCAAGCAAAACTGTAATCTGCTTAACATAAATTATTTGATGAAGACATTCAAAACATGTAACAGTACAAGAAGGAAGCCTTGGCACTTGGGTTGGGCCAAACCCCAAGAGCTATAGGCTTCTAAGAAAAGCTCAGATCTGATGCCAAATGAAACTTCTTTCCATTATTCAAAAATAACCATGTCACAAGAAAGTTGTATAGGAGAAACTACAAAAAATGAGCTGAGAAATTAGCAGCACTATGGTGAAAAATACAATTGTTCCCCAAAGTAACCTACGAAGGTTGGAAGCCTTCCTATTTATGCACTACGAGGGTCTCCAACAGCCCTCCTTAACTTGAGGGGCTTGGCTGCTGAAACTGCCAGTGATCAGTCACTTTACACAAAACTGCTGGCTACCCTTGGGAATCCTTTTCAGTGGCCTGCTGAACTCCGAGCTGAGGGTGGAGATTTCGAGGAAGGGGCCATTTAGTGCAGGAGACACCCTTCCTACAAATCCTCACCCTTGTTCCTTCATGCTTGGCTATTATCTCGCTCATAAATGCTTTGCTTTGGTCCAAAATTTGTCCAAAAACCTGCAATAACCACGTGTTAGCCTTCTTGGTCAAGTGACTACCCTCATTTGTTCAACCAACATAAATATACTCAAAAAACATGCATAAACTATGAAAAATGGTGGATTGATGAAGAACAGTAGGAAAAATGAGCCCAATAAGTTACCCATTCTTGGGGCTCATCATCACCCCCCTGCTAAATGGGTTGCTCATCCTCTGAGCAACTAATCTAACTCATCATCCTTGATAGCTTTGATTGCCTATCTCACATCCCAGGCCTCCGCGGTGATGTCTTCTTCCTGGTCGTGAAATCCTGATTTTCTTTCCACTTCCTCCCACTGTTTGTTTTCCTCCTCTTCCTTAACTCCTTCTAGCAATCCCAAAAGCAAGGGAGGACTGAATTTCAGGCCGATCCAATTGGCCTGCAGATTTTGCATTGATTGTTTGTAGAGGGGTACCCTTTCCAAGGCCTCCCTCATTCTAGTTGGAGAGTGGTATTCTCTTATCTTCAAGCTGTGGGGCAGTGTGTTCCACCGCCTTGTGCAGGCATGAAGGCAGTTATCCCCCAACAGTCTCTCCATGTCCTCAAAGTGGGCAATAGCTTGAGCCTGTTGCTCAATGTAATCTGGTAAATCCTGAGGGCTGTTGGCCAAGTGCTGGTGGGCGCTTATCAATGCTGAGGGATCCTCCGGCTCTGCTCTGATCATTAGTGGCTCACTGAGTTCCCTGCTCATAATATTTCGGACCTCTGCTGCTCTTTTTTCCTCATGATTCATCCAAGAGGCCATGGCCATAAGTTGGACATCTCCTACCACAGTGCAAATAAAACTATGATAATTTAGCCTTGTCCTCTGATGAGCTGCTGGCACATAGAGCCATAAATTGATGATAGTTTTGAAATGGAGTAGTGCCCCTTTAGGCCAAGGTGTTAATCTGGAACTGCAACCATTGATCTTTAAGGTACAAAGCGTATGACTTGGCAGGCTACCTACATTGTATGGCCTCTATTTCCCAGCTGGCCATGCAGGCCAGTTGGGCTTCCTTCTCATGTACCTGTTGCCTTAGAGACTGTATCTCCTCTGCTGCCTGCAACTCCTTTTCCTGTAACTGTTTTGTTAGTGCCTCGATCTCAGCCTACAACCCATCCTTTCTTTGTTGTTCATCCAAGGTTTCTTTGTCTGTTGGAGGCTTTTCCCGTTGCTGCTGTTCTCCTAGAATGGAGGGCCTGTCTTCCTTATGGATTCCCTGTAGCTGTAGTTGCTGTTTCAGTAGCTCGTTCTCTTCCTGTAGTTTGGCCCTCTGACAGCTTTCCACATGCTTCACCATAGCCAATTCTTTCCTTGACTCCTTGAGTTGTTCCTCTAGGGGGCCTATGTCTGCCACACCCTTGGACTTGGCGATCCTCATCCAAGTATGAGTCCTAATCCTTTCTTCCTCTAGTGCAAAAAATAGCGGCACTGCAAATTTCTGGGGAATTATTTTCCCACCTTCTAACAAGTTATAGTATGTGCCCAAACTGGGCTGAGGACTTGGTTCCAATATTTCCTCTGTCCTTTCTCCTTCCTGTGGTTGTTTGGCCACCTTTTCCTCCAACTTCTTAGTCTCCTTTAGCTTAGCCTGAGTTTCCTGTAGAGCTTTCTCAGCTTCCTGTAGAACAGTCTTTGTGTCCATTGTCTTCAGTCTTTCTCTCTAGGTGGAAGTTTTTGGGCTTCCTCGCTCATAGGTGATGGAAATATTTGAAGGAGACCCTTCTTTTGGTTTAGGGGTTGTGTCCTCGATGATAATTGGCTCCTTTTACTGTGGTTGGGGTCTGCCTACTTTGATCCGTGTGCTCCTTCTTGCCTTAAAGTACATGGAGGTTTGCCTCTTCCACTTCCATTTTTGTTTTGGAGGTGTTTTTAAGGCACCCAGCACCACTGCTGCCTCTCTTGCCAATATTTCTGGCGATTTTCCTCTTTGCTATTCTGTTTCCATGCTTCCTGTATAAGCCTCTATGTCAACTATTTCTGCCTGAACTGTGGAAATCTTGGGATCTATTTTTACTTTTTTCTTTGGTGTGACTTTTGTTGCTGTGCCAGCCTTTACTTCTGATGTTTCTGCCTTCTCTGCCCTCCTCTGCAGTCTCTTTTCCCTTGGTGTTAGTGTTGTTGTTCCTTGCGCTGTTTTAGGCTCAACAATTTGGCCCTTTTCCTCTTTCTATTTTTGTCCTGCTTGTGTTTGTTTGTCCTGTGTTTCTTTACCACTAGTTTTCTCTCCTACCTCAATGTGTTCCCCTTCTTCACTGTTGGATGAGGTGAGCTCCTCGGCCAGAATTCTAATATCGTCATCTTTGGTCATGTTTCGGAAAATTTCCCAAGAGAGGGGGACAATGTAGGTGTGAAGGGCATCTTCTACTAAAAGTTTGATGAGCCCATGATGGGCTAACTGATCTGGTGTCCCTTCTTTCAATTTTGTGCCACATTCACTTAATGACTACAGAAGAAAATAGGGGATGCTCAACTTTTGTTCTGGAGGTAAATCCATTCCATGTCTTACTTCATTTAGCAACCTGAAGTGATAGTCGTAGACAATGTTGAATCTCCCTTCACAGGTAATGTATTTCATGATTTGGAAGTTGACTTCGCTCCAAAGAGGAGGTAAGCTAGCTCTCTGGACCCCGTTTTTGTCTTCTACAGGATGTTCTTTAGCCAGGAAGAATGCTTTCTTGGCTGCCTGGCCCAATGACCTTTCCTCTTTTCTCCATGGGAGTCCTAATGGGAGGCCAGTAACACGAATGATGAGCTCAGGGGTAACTTCTAGGGTCAAACCCCTAAAATTCACTGTGGGCTGTGTCTTTGATTCAGGTTTTAGGGACATTAAGAATTCCTCCGTTATTTCATTGTCATGACCCTGAATTTTGTCACAAAAGGACATCCAATTGGCATGGGTGAAGAGGTCTACCACCTCTGGATGCTCCCGCAGCTTGCTGGGGTCTGAAGATTCTCTCCTGATAAACCCTCCTGGCATGGTGAGAGTGCCCTATTTTATGCTCTGTCAGAAAAGGGAATGCTGTCTATGGGTTTTTTCCCTGGACTCAAGGAAGAATTCTTGGCTGTTTGATATCAATGAGCAACAATTCCTTGGTTTCAAGACTGTTGTGACTCAGCTCTCAGCTATCTGGTTATGAATGGGAGAGTGTTGCTTTTACAATCAAAGGATAGAGACCAAATTTTCTTCTTAGGACACGTTTAGATATGAAAATTTAAGATTTTCATCCACAGGATGGCTCTCACAGCCGCATATGCTTTCCTTATAGGAGAATTTTAGCAACAGGAAATGTGGAGAAGAGTTTCGATGCAGAAAAACTGAGGAATATCGTTCAACACACAAGCAAACTGCTATTTCCAACTCATAGGCTAATTTTTATCGGACTCCCCAATTTGAAACAGTTCAATTCACCACCTTTTTGAAACATACCATGCATGGAAGAGTGTTTTCGAGCCTACCTCTCTCGGAACTCCAAATTCGACGAAGAGAGGTCCAGGCTTTTCTGCTCCAGAAAGCTGTGCAGAAATTCGTGTAGAGCTGCTTCCTGTAGAACTCTTGCAGGCTTCTGCAAGATGTCACTGCACTTCTGAATGAGCCCGGTACGTGGGAGATTTTTTGAACAGGCCGAAAAACTCGGCGGAGGACGACGGGTTAACAGATTTCAGAGGTAGAGGACAGGTACTTCGGCCGAGGACGTTGCAAGTGCAAATGAACAGTAGGTGGTGAGAGTCTTCAACCGATTATTTTTTAACTGCGGCGCAATTCGTGGCGAGGGAGTGAGGTGGCCAGACCGAACCGTTGATCCAACGTCACGACCATCATTCTTCTGCATGTCTCTGATCGCCATCACCTCCCCTCTGCCATTAACCGCCGCCACCACTACCAGTCCCGTTGATTTTCCCTGACTGGACTCTCCAAATGTGTCGGATGCACATCTCGGCGGAAAATTTGAACGTAACTGGGCTTGTTCGGATCCCACGAGGATTTGTAACTGGCTGAGGGTGGCTAGTTTGACTGGCCACCGATCCCGTTCAATCCAAACCATTTTCACAGCCATGCAATTTTCAAAATATAGTTTATGCAATTGACGAATGAGGTTAGACACTTACCTGCGCGGCCGTGGACGCGTTATGCAGACCTCGGGTCTTGGAACCACTACTTCGCTTGCTGCTGCCTCATGCACGGGTGTTAGAACCCATTCCTCCATTCGTTGATGCTGTATGTACGAGTTTTGGAACCTGATCCTTTGGTTGTCATTGCTGCATGCACAAGTTTGGCTTCGTTTCAGCTGCCGAGGATGTTTTCACATTTAAGAGGAGCCTTCTGCATGTTCCCTTCGTTGATTTCGGTTGTCCCTGTCTTTAGAGTATGTCTTTCTAGAGGGATCAGCCACTACAGGATTCCTGTAGGATATCCTGTAGCTGCTTCTCCTCTTGGAATGCAGGCTAAATGAGCAGGGCTATATTGCGGATGAGGGATTTGATGATGAAGAGTCTAGATGGAGATTGACAGGTAGGGTGAGCTGGACATCATTGCTTAATTTTTCATTGAGAAAAGAAAAATTTCTTGTTGGCAATCTGAGGAAAACAGGGTTTCTTGTATGACTGTGCAGGAACACATGACTAGGTGGGTGACGGAGGTGTAGAGAGATGGAACAGGGTGCCATATGGTGATGGGTGGAAACAGGGGTGGCTGCAGACCTAACAAACAGATTCCCACCATCAGATTCCCCTCCAAAATCGATTTTGGCTTGCCCGAAGGTTCTACAGGATGTTTCCTGTAGAAGACATAAACTTCATGTAGAAGAGGCAGAGCTTCCTGTAGAAGGTGGAATCTGAACCCAAATGCAATCAAATCCTAGGAAAGGTGAGTGGTCATGGAGGAAGTGTCTGTGAGGGTGTCCTGTAGCCTGGTGCGGACCCCTGTCCTTGTTTTGCGCGACCTTCCTAACCTGCAATATATTCCCTGCAACCTGCAATTATTCCACAGAGATTAGGCCTCTTTTTTTTTCTTTTTTTTTTGAGAGAGAGACAGTTGGGGCACCTCCATGAGGTTTTCACCCTCACTGCCTGCCTCGGGCGCTTCTAAGAAGTTTTCACCCAGGGATCTTTTTTATTTCACTTCTCTATTTTTTTTTTTTTTTTTTTTTTTTTTTTTTTTATGCTCAAGGTGTGGGTGGAGTAGAGACAGGGCCCTGCTCCACTACCAGCACTGATTTTTCCAAAGTTTCAATGAACTCCTACCTCGAAAGGGGTTTCCTGTAGATTTTCAATCGATGCCCATTGACGAGCATGGGGATGGCTTTTTCATCAATGGTCCTGATAAGGACTAAACCATTGTCATTGCATTTCTCCACTGTATATGGTCCTAACCACCTTGTCCTCAGTTTCCCTTTGAAATCCTTGTATCTTGAGTCATACAGCAGCACCCAATCTCCTGGTTGGAATTACTTTTCATTAAGGTGCCGGTCATGCCATATCTTCCTCTGCAGTTGAACTAATTCTGAGTGGAGGAGGGCCTGCATTCTCTGTTCATCTAATCCATTCAGCTGCAGTAATCTTTTCCGTTGTGCATGGCTGAGATCTAGGTCCAGCTGAGCTGCCACCCTCAATGTGTTGTACTCGAATTCTATGGACAGCAGAGCCTTCTTCCCATAGACCAGCTCATAAGGTGTGAAACCTGTTGTAGTTTTCCAAGTGGTGTTGTAAGCCCAAGTGGCCTAAACCAAGCGGTCTGCCCAATCCTTCCTGCTGTTGTTCACCACTTTAGTCAAAATCTCTTCCAGCGATCTATTAGTAACCTCCACCTGCCCATTAGCTTGCGGATGATAAGGGGTGGAAGTTTTTTGCTTGATCTTGTTATGAGAGAGCAGGTCTTCAATCAGGTTAGAGGTGAACTGACTTCCTTGATCGGTGACCAGCTCTCTTGGGTACCCAAATTTGTAGAAGATATTTTCCCTTAAAAACTCAGCCACTTTTTCTTTTGTCGCTGCCTTGATTGCCTTGGTTTCTGCCCACTTTGTCAGGTAGTTTGTGCACACAATGATGTAAGACCTTTGCTTCGAAGGAGGGTTGATAGGACCCACGAAATCCATGCCCCACTTCTCAAATGGGTCGAAGGTCACTTGAGGTTGGAGGGGCATTTCATCCCTTGGAGTCGGCTTCCCCATCCTTTGACATTGGTCACATTCGCTGATGTATCTTCTGACATCTTGATGAAGAGTGGGCCAATAGTAGCCTGCCTACAGAATTTTGAAGGCAGTCCTTTTCACTGCAAAGTGACCTCCACAGGGTCCATCGTGACAGGTCAGGAGGATGTCAAAAACTTCCTCCTCCCTAACACAATGCCTCAAGATATGATCTGGGCCAAGTTTAAACAGGTTGCCCCCGATCCAAGTGAATGGGGCACTTTTCCTCACAATTTTGCTCTTCTCTCTTGAGGATAGGTGTGGAGGGAACTATGCTGAGACCAAGTAATTTGTTATATCAGCAAACCATGGTGAGAGTACTGAAATAGCAAACAAGTGTTCGTCTGGCATCTGGTCATCCACTGCCCCTTCTTCACCTGCAGGCAAATCCAATCTAGACAGAAAGTCAGCAACAACATTTTCCTTACCTAGCTTGTCCATAATGGTCAAATCAAATTTCTGCAACAAGAGTAACCATCTAATGATACGAGCATTCACATTAGGCTTATTCATTAAATATCGAATTGCAGCATGATCAGTGTGTACGAATGTTTGATAACCAGTGATGTAGTGTCTGAACTTGTTTAGGGAATGTACTATGGCCAGGAACTCTTTTTCGGTTAAAATATAGTTCATTTCCGCCTTGGACAGGTTTTTGCTGTCAAAGTATATGGCATATGGTAGTTTCTCCTCAACTTGTCCTAAGGCTACCCCTATGGCTTTGTTCGAGGCATTGGTGTGGATGTGGAAAGGTAGGGCCCAGTTTGGACCTCTCAAGATCGGGGCGGACACCAGCTTATCTTTCAACTCATCCAGAGCCCCTTGACAGTCGTTAGTCCATTTAAACTCAACATCTTTCCCTAAGAGGCCAAACAATGGCGAGGCTAGCTTACTAAAATCTTTAATGAATCTTCTGTAATATCCTACTAAGCCTAGAAAACTCCGAACATCTCTTACCTTTTGAGGAGGTGGAACCTTTTGGATGATAACAATTTTGTTAGGATCCACCTGTAATCCTTGTTGAGAAATGGTATGACCTAACACGGTCCCTTCAGTCATCAGGAATTCACATTTTTCAGGACTGAGGGACAAGTTCATCTCAATACATTTGTTTAAAACTTTTCCCAGGTTAGACAATGCTTCTTGGAAGTTAGACCCATAAGGAGTAAAGTCATCCATATAAATTTCCACCGAATCGTGAACCAGCTCAGCAAATATGCTCAATACTACTCTCTGGAAAGTGGTAGGAGCGTTGCATAGCCTAAAGGGAAGGACCCGGTAGGCAAAGGTTCCCCAAGGACAAGTGAAGGTGGTCTTATCTTGGTCTTCCGGGCTGATTTGGATTTGATTATACCCGTTGAACCCATCTAGGAAAGAAAAGAACTTCTTCCCTGCCAGCCCATCTAGCACTTGATCTATGAAAGGCAAAGGGAAATGGTCCTTCTTGGTGGCTTTGTTAAGTTCTCGATAATCTACACAGATTCTCCACTTCCCATTTTTCTTGGGCACAAGCACCAGAGGAGAAACCCATTCGCTGTCCGAAATGGGGTAGATGAATCCTGCATCCAACAACTTTTGCAATTCTTCTTTAATGATGTCCTTAAGGGCTGGATTCATTCTCCTCTGAGGCTACCTGACTGATTTACAATCCTCTTTAATGTAAATGTGATGGGTACAGACTGAAGGGTGGACTCCTTTCATCTCCTTATAGCTCCAGGCAAAAGCATCTAAATGGTGGCTCAATAAGCTACAGAGCTCCTTTTCTTGGGAGGGAGATAGGGATGAGTTGATCTTTAAGGTTCTTTCAGGGCCAAATTCCACATTCTTAACTCTGGGTGAGGTCGGATTGGCCACACAGAGGTCCACTAAAGCGCTGGCTTGGGTACCTTCCACTAACTCCTCTAACGACAGTGCACTGGGAGGTGGATTTTGAATCAAATTCTCGATCAAGTCATCCTCAGTCAGAGGACCTCCCCTAGTGGCTTCTACTGTGCACAATGGTGCAGAGTAGACTTCACCCTCATCTTCCTCCTCCAACCAGAGTGGTAAGTCATGTTCTAACAGAGGTTGGGCAGGAGGGTATAAGACTAGCTATTTGGACATAGGCCCATTTTTTATGGTCATGCTTCCAGCTCGACAACTGATGTAAGTATCGGCAGTAGCTAACCAAGGCCTTCCCAAGATGAGGGGGTATCTAGTGAGTTTTGCCTTTGGTTGAAGGACCAAAAAGTCCGCAGGGTACTCCCAAGAATCAACAGAGACCAGGACATCCTCCACAATCCCTTCGGGAGTCACGGTGGAGCGGTCTGCCAACTGCAGTACTATTGAGGTCTTTCTTAAGGAACTCTGGAGGTTAAGTTTAAGCATGGTGTCCCTAGTCATCACATTAATGGAAGCCCCTAGATCGATCAAGGTGTGGGGGATTATGGTGCCATTGATGTGGACATCAACTACAGGACTCCCAGGGTCCAAATATTTTGGACAGATTACTTGTCCCAACATCAGATCGGACAGTTGTCCTATGACATTGATAGTCGGGGCATCTCTCTTTCGCCTGCCTGGGTGCCTGAAACACTTCTCCTTGATCAATTTTTTGTAGATTGGTACATCTTTTATGGCCTGGAGAAGTGGGATTTTCACACACAACTGTTTAAGTTCTCCCAGAAGTTCAGTCTCCTCTATGTTTGGTTGCGTGGCTACTGTTAGTCTCTCAGGAAAGAGTGGAATGGCTTTGGGTTCACTTTCCTATTTCTCTTCCTCTTCCTCCGGGGGAGGAGGTTGGTGATCTAGAAGGACCTTTCTAGATCGTAGGTTGGTCTCCTGAATCTCCACAGCATAGGTAGGGCATGTCGCCTCTCCAGTGTATACCTGTTGGGCCTGTCTATTGTTGGGGTTCGGGTTCGGTTGAGCAGGCATCTGGGGTTGTCTTGGAGGAGCAGGAGGTAAAGGTTGTGGTTGAGTAGGAGATGGAGGAAAAATAGGGAGAGGAGAGTTGTATTGGGGCCTCCACCCCAGTTGAGGTGCATTCCACTGAGGTTGTAGCTGGACATGAGAGTGAAACGAATGAGCAGCAGGTTCAGTATGGTATTGAGCTGGATAAGACCAAGGAGGATCTGTGGACCAGGAAGGATGAGCAGGGGGGCCCCAAGAAGGCATGTGAGCAGATGGATTGGGGTTGTAATAAGTTTTGGAGGTTCCTTGCATCCCCTGCTGATAAGGTCTGGAGCCATGCGACCTCCTTTGGTTAAGGAAGTAGAGTGGCTCAGTGGCCCCTTCAGTCCCTTAGTACATGGCTTTCAGTCCAGGTAAGGTTGGGCACTGGTTCATGGGGTGGTCTTCCTCACAAATGAAACATACCTCTACTGAGTGCAATGGACACTCGTTCTTAGGATGCTTCCTTGTACATCTGGGACAAAAAATGGCCAAAGCCTTCTCAACCTCCTCTTTCTTCTGCTGGATTCGGAAGGTATCCAGTTGCATGGCAATAGTTTGTCTCATCTCACTTTTGAGGTCTTCCATCTGATTAGCAAACTCATGCTTGGAGAAGGTGGTACTAGCTGAGAGTGGATTCCCCCTACCTCGTTTCTGAGCTGCCCTAGAGTGGTTTCTAAACACAGTATTTATGTCCTCATAAGGTAGTTGGTAGATGTCTCCTCCAGCTAGCAGATGGAGGGTATCTAGAAGGTCTTCGGGGACTCCTCAGAGCAGAACCAGCTTTAGAGATTCAGGGTCAAGCGTGCACCTGGCACGTTTATAGCTAAGTTGGAACCTCTCCTCATAGTCTTCTAAAGAGTCATCACTTCCCATGGCCATACGAAAGATTTCTCCCTTTGTTTCCTTTGACCTACAGTAGTCCCGGTATTTGTTGTTAAAGGCTTGCTGCATCTGAGCCCAAGTTGTGATACTGTTTCCAGGTAACCCCTTGAACCAGCGTAGTGCTGCATCCTTAAGGGTAGAGGGAAAGTGTTATAGCTCTGATACCACTTGTTATAGCTCTGATACCACTTGTTATAGATCTAACCCAAAAATATTATAGATCTGATATGAAAATATAAGATAATGCAAATAAACCCAGAAATAATATGAAATGATTCTTTATTAATCAAACCCTTAAGGTAGGGCAACACCATACATTCACTCCTTAAGGAAGGAGAGCACTCCACAAGCCATATGCCTGTTCATACAATAATTCTTGACACTCTTGATGTGGAGTCTCTAGCCTCTATATAGGCCTCATACATACAATACCATGGGTCATTACCATGGTTCCCTCATACCATCAAACTAATACCATGGGCCCATTACATTATTACTAACTACTTGTGGTCCCTTACATGATATGGGTTAACCACCTTATTTATTACTATGGCCCATCCCATTATTACATTATTACCTTGGGTACCTCCCTTGGTACCCCATATTATCCCCCCTAGGTATGTAACATTCCACCCCCCTTAGCATGTTTCGTCCCCGAAACATGGGAAGAACACAAATAATAAGATCTACTCAAAAGAGTAGTCCACTGGTACCATGCATGTGCATCTAGCCATCCAAGAGAAAGGTGAACTCTCGATCTCACTGGTGCCTCGCTCGCTTGAGATGGAAGTTGACCGTGGTAGCTCTTCTGTGCTGATGTGTAGTAGGTGGATCTTCGCTCCTCACTATCCGTCATATGGGGGTTGTTATCCTTGTGGCTAATTGGTTGCCATCTTGTTGGTTGTTTTCTTGCGGGGTGATGTGGGTGATGATATGTTGAAGTTTTAACCCACAGTGTCTTTTTCTTTAATTCACCCTACTGTGGTGCCTGTTGTGGTGTCTTCTTTTCCAATATGACTTCAACCACTGAGCCCTCATCTGATGTACCTGTAACCTTTTCTGCTTCAGCCTCTGTTTGTGTTTGATTGTCGATCAGCAAAGGCTCATCATCTGATATGTCAGTCCCTGGGACATCTTCTGCTTCAACGTTCGTGGACTCTACCTGTTTATTGATGGAAATATCCTGTAATGTAATTTTCTTCTTTTTATACCAGAGCTTCAGGAATTTCTTCTGCACATTAATATTGATAGTACCCACTAATTCCATCCAAGGGTATCCCAAAACAACATCCATGTTATCCATATCTGAAGCATAAAAATCACCATGCAACACATACTTATCCATAGAAATCTTCAAATCCTTATACAATTGAACATCCTCATCATCCACCTGTGTGTTTTCAATGTGTTTTTCTGGAACTTGCAATTTTTTTACCAAATTAACATTGATAAAATTATGCTTGCAACTAGGATTTATAGAAACAATGATCTTCTCTTTCTGAATCAATCCATGAACCTGCAATAAGGATATACCAGTAGGAAATAGCCCCACATGTTTCTCCTTATCTTGTTTTCTGGCATGAGACCATCTGTCTAAAAGTAATTTTTCAAATTCTTCATCGGGCAGGTTGGAACACTTCTTTTGGTTAAGTAATCCCCACCATGTGGCTGCCTCGTCTTCAAAATTACACACTACAAAAGTTCTCCAATGATGTGTCCATAATAACTTGTGTTTTTGTATGTATTCTTCAATAGTAGGACCATTATCTTTTCCTGTAAATAATAGAACCTTGCTAGAAGCCATGAAGAGGGTTTTGAAAAAAAAATGGTGAAAATTTGAATTTGTCACAATTCTGTCAATATTGCTCAAAATCCCTATTATGACCTGTTTTCAAAAATGGAACAATCATTCTGCATCTACCCATGTGATAGAAATTTTGATACAGGCACTAGAATTTCAGATCTGCGTTGCAACTCTCCCGCCGTGACTAAAATTTCTGCAAAAAAGAGTTGATTTTAAATCAGCGATATCTCCCTCATCCGGACTCCGATTTGACTGATTTTTTTTTTTGAAATTGAGTGTTTTTTCACACAGAATCCAGATCTACAATTATATTTTTCAGATCTTGCACCAAGATGTCCAGATCTGTGCCACAAATTCGCTGCCCCGAAAAATTGTCTGCAACCCCACTGATTTTTAAATCAGCGATATCTCCTTCATCCGGACTCCGATTCAGCTGATTTTTTTTTTTAAATCGGGTATTTTTTCACATAGAATCCAGATATGCAATTAGATTTTTTAGATCTTGCACCAAAACATACATATCTGATCTACAAACTCGCCGCCCCCGAAATCCTGCAAAAAATTAAAAAAAAAAATTCTCCACTTTTGCCCAAGAAAGTGCTCTGATTCCAATTGTTATAGCTCTGATATCACTTGTTATAGATCTAACCCAAAAATATTATAGATCTGATATGAAAATATAAGATAATGCAAATAAACCCAGAAATAATATGAAAGGATTCTTTATTGATATCAAACCCTTATTGTAGGGTAACACCATACATTCACTCCTTAAGGAAGGAGAACACTCCACAAGCCATATGCCTGTTCATACAATAATCCTTGACACAATTCCTTGACATGGAGTCTCTAGCCTCTATATAGGCCTCATATATACAATACCATGGGTCATTACCATGGTTCCCTCATACCATCAAACTAATACCATGGCTCCATCACATTATTACTAACTACTTGTGGTCCCTTACATGATATGGGTTAACCACCTTATTTATTACTATGGCCCATCCCATTATTACATTATTACCTTGGGTACCTCCCTTGGTACCCCATATTATCCCCCCTAGGTATATAACAGAAAGAGTTTCAACTTTTGCTCATATTCTGCATAGTCATAAGTTCGACAAAGAACAACAAACTCAAACAGGAAGGTATCAGGGTCTTCAGTGGTCAATCCATGGAAATGAGGTAATGCTGAGCGACTTATGTTTTTCATCTTCATGTCCTCGTTGGTCTCTCGGATGGGAAAGGTACCTTCTATTCTCTCATCATCTTCCCTACCGTTTCTGTTTTCAGCCATGGTCTCAAAAGGAATGTTTTCTTGCTCTTCTTTTGTTATAGGATCTTTGTATATCTCAGGAGGTTCACCTATAGGTTCTTCTGGATCACTGCCACCAAAGAAGAGAGAAGGGTGACTCAGTGATGTGGTGGGGGTGTTGGGTAGGAATTTTCCAGTATTATCTCTATTCCTACGAGGCATGAAATGAAATATTTTTGTTTGCTTTTGTTTTTTTCTGCTTGTACTTGCAAAACTGAAATAGATTGAATTGCAACTAACTAAAATCTATCTTGCTGAAATGAAAATGCAGAATTGAAATGAAAACAGGAACAGACTAATCTATTTTGCTGAAATGAAATTGCAGGAATGAAATGCTAGGCTACGCTTGCAGAATTGAAATTGTGGAATTGAAATGCTAATCTATGAAAGTAGGAAAGGTCTATTCTATTTTTGCATAAATGAAATTGCAGAATGGAAATGAAATAAACTACTCAGCAGAAGGTTGTAGTAGAAAATAGAAGAAAAGCAGCAATCACAAATACTCTGACGCTTCCCTGGCAACGGCGCCAAAAAGAATGGTGGGCTCCAGTATTGCAACAATAATGCTGCAACTCCTGGGACTCCCTTCTTTACTTTTATCAACCCAGTAGTTCGTAACAAACTTGGAAGCGACGGTGCTATATGCACAAGTACTAGCTCTTGCCGCAGCTGTCACTGGATTAGCTGGCACAAGCCCGCTAGGAGCTTAAGCCAACTTCTATGAGCTCTCAGAAGAAGCTTTTAATGGTGATGGATGAAAGCTAACTCAGCCAGAGGCTAATCTACTTGCAGAAAGAAGTTGAAAGCTAGAAAGGAACGCAAACCCTAGCAAACCCTAGTTCTACCAACTAATCCTATTGGTGCAAGTAAAAGGATGAAAGCTATAGAAATGGATGCCATTGACTTCTAGCAAGGCAAAATGGATGTGATTAAGCTAATTCTGAAAAGAAATATGAAGAACACATCTTTTTGCATTTTTGAGTAATTTGTCAGGATTATTTTGCATATGCTTTAACTATTTTTGGCTGTGCAGAGGTTGACTGGAGAAAGGAAATGGAGTGGGCACTTGCAGGAGGTTGGGAAGGTTAGAAAAGGGCCTAAGGGGTCCCTAACACCCTTCTAGAGAGTTTCATGGTGATCGGATTCCAAGAAACTACTTTCGTGAGCTTCTACAAGAAGTCTGCAAGGGTTCTACAGGATGTTCTGTGGCTTCTACAGGATGTTTCTACGAGATGTTTTGAAAAGATATTTTTGAAGGGTTGATGGTGGAGAAGAGGTGGAGAAGTGGGTATGGAGGTTGATGATGATGTGGAGTGGTCCAGGACCTGGCAAACGAAGCGGGTGAGTGATAAGGATGGTTGGATTTGTTCAAGGAGGGGTAGAGAAATGTTGCACAAAAATATGGGGATTAGGTCAAAGTGAGGGAACGTAGCAAATGTGAGTCAAGAATCAGACTTGGAGGGTGGAGTAGGCAGTATTGATGGAGTAGGGGTAGGCAAAGAGGTTTTACAGGTGCTCTGTAAGTTATTTTCCCAAACTATTCAAACAAAGATTCGAAAAACTAAAGACCTAGCTACTTTAACCTAATATGACCTAAATATTAGCAAAGAAAATGAGTAGAAGTTTATTGCAATGAAATCATGTGAAATAGCTATACAAACTAAGAAATCATGAACCTGAACATGTAACCTCAATCGGTATCAACTTCCACAAATGAGAATCTACACTACTAATTGCATGATGAAGCAAAGACAGTGTTTTTGGTAGCTGCAAGGACACCTTGGTTTCAGCTCATGGTCCCACAGAGGGAGAGGTGAGATCAGGGTGCTTGATGGCCTTTTTCTGAAGATCTTCTCTATTATTAACCTATCAAATAAATCTGAACATGAAAAAACCCTTTTAATCATCAACAATGACATATATAATCAAGCAAAATTGTAATCTACTTAACAAAAATGATTTGATGAAGACATTCAAAACATGTAACAGTACAAGAAGGAAGCCTTGGCACTTGGGTTGGGCCCAACCCCAAGAGCTATAGGCTCCTAAGAAAAGCTCAAATCTAATGCCAAATGAAACTACTTTCCATTATTCAAAAATAACCATGTCACAAGAAAGTTGTACAACAGAAACTACAAAAAATGAGTTGAGAAACTAGCAGCACTATGGTGCAAATTACAACTGTTCCCCAAAGTAACCTACGAAGGCTGGAAGCCTTCATATTTATGCACTACGAGGGTCTACAACAACCCTCCTTAACTCGAGGGGCTCGGCTGCTCAAACTGCCAGTGATCAGTCACTTTACACAAAACTACTCAGTTGCCCTTGGGAATCCTTTTCGGTGGCCTGCTGAACTCCGAGCTAAGGGTGTAGATTTCGAGGAAGGGGCCATTTAGTGCAGGAGACACCCTTCCTATGAATCCTCACCCCTTTTCCTTCATGCTTGGCCGTTATCTGGCTCATAAATGCTTTGCTTTGGTCCAAAATTTGTCCAAAAACCTGCAATAACCACATGTTAGCCTTCTTGGTCAAGTGACTACCCTCATTCATTCAACTAACATAAATATACTCAAACACATGCATAAACTATGAAAAATGGTGGATTGATGAAGAAAAGTAGGCAAAATGAGCCCAATAAGTTACCCATTTTTGGGGCTCATCACAAGCCTTCTACCCATCCTTTCTATCACCTGCTTTTGGAGTTGATAGAAATGAAAATATTCAACCAAAGCTGGAAGGAAGGGCTTGCAATTGAGATTTCTGATTGAAGAACTGTTGTGAAATGGAAAGAGAGCAAGAAAAGATTTTTGTGTTGCATTGAAATGAGGGATGGCAGGGAGTTTTGATTTCCCCTACCCTGAGAAGTTTGCTTTGTAATAGAAGATGGATGAAGGCCCATTGTAATGGATATAAATTCCCAAGACATACGCATTGTCAAATGAAATGTGTAGGTGTAGTGTGCCAGTTAAGCTTGAGGATTGGGAGAAGTGACACAAGTGGGAAGTGGCCATATTATTGAAGAATTGTTTACATTGAGGAAGGACACCATTTAAATATGGTAAGAATGTCAATTCTAACGTCGAGAGTTTCCAACACCACTTTCTCATTTACATGAGGGATTTTACAATTTGTATATCTTTGTCTTAGTCCCATGGTGAATATATTAGTGTGAGGATCCACTGTTTCATGATCCATATGTTGGATGCTTTGCTGAACTTGAGCTTTATAAGGAAATCTCTTTAGATATCCAAAACGTCTTAGAAATTTATTTGAACAATTATTGTCTTGCAACAATGTTTATTGATGATAAATTTCTTGGTAATGTACACATGCATAGAAGAGTGTGACTGATGGCATGGATACTCAGCCTTTCGGGTCGAAATGGCCACCTCTAAAGATAATATTTGGAATATCCTTTGAGCCTTTCTTTGAGATGGCATCCAAGAAGTTGGAGTGAAGACATCAAGGAACTCTATATTTTGACATATTCCAGCTAAATCGCCAAACATGCAAGAGAAACTAAAACCAGGGGTTATATAAGTAATAGCCCTAGTGTATGGGAAATCTAGGCTTTTAGAGGAATATTTCCGCATTTAATAATTGGATGAGGATGAATATTTCTATTACACTATGTGTTGTTATTGATATGTTTGGACGTTTTGGGTGAACACTTGGCCCATCTTCAAGAACATCCAATAATGTTCGAGTCCAAGACAGATTTAAAGAGATCATTTATCAAATTAGTTGTCCAGCTATGAAAGATAATCAAGTTTTGGAAGAGATACATCGTAGTACTATCAAAGCAAATAGTGGACCATGTTAAAAAATGGATCAAAAAGGTTTTCAGAATGTGTGCTAAAATTTGACATTTAGCATTGTCCTAGCATTTTCTTATCAACTTTCATGGAGGCAAAAAGTGACAGGAGAAACTTGCACGATAATGACGGCCACTAGAATGAGAAACACAATAGATTAGAAAAATGGAATCTATTTCTATGATGACACATGGGAAGATACTTATTACTCTCAACATGGTTGTACAGGAAAAATAGTTTTTCCCTTGAGTATAGTTGATGTATCATAATGTAGCAGTTGTTTCCCTACTGCAATAAAACAAATATATCCATCTCAAGGTGAAAGAATAAGACCAACATATCTTTGAATGATATGCGATATGTGTTGTGCTCAACAGCTAGGAAATTCTCTATCAGTCATAGTGTGATGAAGCGATGGGTTCGGGTTTCTGTGCCCGTGTTGTCAAAGTATATCGATACAAGTGATGAAAAAACATATGTTTAATTCCATGGAACATATCTTATTTTCATTACTTGTCCAAGATAAATCCATGGCCATAGTTGAGAAACGTAATCAAAAGAAAATAAATATGTAGTTTATTTAAACAAATGTGGCATGAGCGGAAAACATATGCACCAAATTACAAAATGCGAAAGTCAAAGTTCTGTATAAAAGTTTTAAATTAAAAAAATTTCAAACAGTTGCCAGGAAGTTTAACGAATGCAACTGCCCAGCACTCATCCAATGGCCATTCGAGGAGGGTCGAAGCCATCCATCAATATGAAGAGATCTATAAAAGAAAACAGGGACTTTGAAGAAGGGATCCCTGATTTTTCATACCCAAATGTTACCCGATTATTGAGCAAGGGCCTGACGAGTTAGTGAGGGTTTCCCTTTTGTTTTTGTTTCAATCTATTTTCATGCTTAGATTTTTTCTAATATGATGTCATTGGTGGACCTTAATATATGGCATTGCACCATACTTTGATTGTTACCACTGCATGTGGTAGCATCTTCGTTCTCTCTCGGGGGCTTACTGTGGCCTTGTTGTGATCCTTTTACCCCACGAGAGGAATCTTACAGTGTCTAACTTAGTGTTTCTTCCTCTTTAACTCTATCTTGGGTACCAAGCTTTCTACCCATCCCTTCTATCACTTACTTTTGGAGTTGAGAGCAATGCAGAAATTCAACCAAAGCTAGAAGGAAGGGCTTGAAATCTATGTTACTAGAAACCAAAAAGGGGAAACAAAACGAGAAATGACAACGAGACGAGAAACGGAGTTTAGAGATTTCACATTCAAGAAACGAGGAGAGAGAAAAACAAGACAAATATGAAACATACAACCAAGCATTTGTTTCACATTCAAGAAACAAGGAGAGAGAAAAAACAAGAAAAATATGAAACATAAAACCAAGCATTCATCATTAACATTCTTGAATACTATGGTTCATAGGTAGTTGCTCATAGGCTTTAGCTGCTCACATTGGCCATTCCTTAATACTTATAGTGATCAACAAAGCTTCCATTTCTCACATAAGCCATTCTTGAATACCCATGTTTGATCCTCTAAGCTGGCAAATACAATAGTGAAGAAACACTTGGCACCGAATTCAAGTTTGATTTAGCCTTTGAATTTTTCGGATGAGTACATGATCCCACATACATTGTATATATTCTTGGATGTGACATGAGTGGACCTCAAATTTGGGATCTATTGTATCATTTTCCACACAGTTATTGGGTTATTGTTTTCATGGTTCAGTAACAAGATGGTGGAGATTGAATTGATCTCCATTAAAAATAGAGGGTTGTCTCGAACTATTGCCACATCTTTAATCCATTATAATAGAAAACTATTATTTATAATAATAAAAATAATATATTTTAAAAGTATAGTTGAACTAGATATTAAATTGCTAGTTTGTGAGAAAAAAAAATTAACTAAAATATTTAACTACTAATTTATAAAAATATATATAAAATATTTATACACTTTACTAATTTATAAAAGAGATTTGATCCCTTTAGGGTGTTGGTATATCCGAAATTAAGATGGATCTAGGCTAGTATATATTATTTACCATAATTATTGTTAAAGTGTATAATGACTATCTCATATTTGTATTTGCATTGATTAAATTATTATTATATGTAGTCATGTTTTATATTAATTATTTTAATGCATCATATATATATGGTTTTGTATAGTAAATTTATTTTTATGTTAAATTTTAATAGTTAAATTTAGATATTCTTTCTTGATATTAGTTATTTTTTATTAATTTTCATTTTATTCTATTGAATCCATTAAAATTTGTTATCTGAGTCAATGTTTCCAATTAACAAGTGTGGTTGATCAATATAAATAAGTGAAATAAATTATTAAATTGTGATTTTTTTTAATTTCTACTTAGTTAAATATTATATATAAATATCACTTGTGGTTATAACATACCAAATCATTCATTTTTAGTTGTTAAATATGATTATGTTAAAATAACTTTAAAAAAATATTATCACCCATCGTTAGAACTTACCAAACCATTCTTTTTTAGTCCCTAGATTTGTTTATGTTAAAATAACTTTTGAAAAAATGTTATCGCCAATAGTTTTGTTATATTCCATGGTTTTCTACTTTATATTAATTTAATTTTCTAGTTTTTGCACATGGTTTTGTTAGATTCCATGGTTCTGTATTTAATATTTATTTAATTTATTAGTTTTTTCTCATCAATTTTCTTTCATAAATTAAAACAAGCGAGAGAGACATTGAAGCCTTGAAAATAAATGTCATAATCTAGGTATTTTATTATAGGCCCCTCTTAATATATTTTTGGTTGTTAGATTTTTGTGCCAAGAGACCCTTTCCACCTGGGGAATATGTTATAATATTTGACATTTTAACTCAAGTCAAATAAAACAAAATCATAAAATTCTCCAATGCATAGTTTTTTCTTGCCCATGGTTTTTTCCCATGGTACTCCTAACCCATGGTTTTTGTCCATGGTATTTTTCTGCAATGTAGCCTATTCAAAGGCTAATAACTAAAGCAACATAGATCCATTTTAACTGTGGATCAAGCGTTAAGAGGATCAAATCACTTAAAGAGGTTTGTAGCTAGAGAGAGAGAGAGAGATTTGATCTCTCTTGATGCTCGAGAGAGATAGATCTACGTTGGTTATTTATAAATGAAGAGGAGTATTTTATTGTACTAGTACTCATATTTGTTTTGTATTTAAAATTTATTAAATGATGGATTTCTATTTTTTTTTTTTTTTTTTTGAGACTTGTTTATTTTTATAAATTTACAATTATTTCTACCATTATTTTTATGTAATTATGAAACTTTCCATATTTATCATAGTTGAAATTATGTTTGTATTATAGACATATTAAACAATAGCGTGTTGCTCTTAAGCTTTATTATTGTAAATTACCTAACATAATCTCTCTTATGACTGATGGAAAAAGTATTTGTGAGATAAAACTATTAATGGGATGGATATAGATAATTATTATTTTTTATATATTAAATTAATGTCTTTGGTTGATGATATTTAATATTATAGATAGTCTAATAGTTGATACAATTTTCTATAGGATGGTTTTATCAAAATCCTTTTCCAATCATTTGAGAGATTATAAACCAAACCAATGGCAATAAAAAATATTGTGTCCCAATGTTTATATAAAATAATTAATTAACTAGAAAAATTAACTAAATTATTTAACTACTAATTTATAAAAATATATATAAAATATCTATATACATTACTAATTTATAAAAATATATATTAAAAAAAACCTTATACATTTAAATTTATAATTTTATATAAAAATACACATTTTAAATATTAGATACAATCACTAAATCCACTTTTAAATAAAAGCAACACAAAAATAACAAAAAAAAAAATTGTAAAAACTTAACCATACACTACTACACATCAATGGCTACAATTAAAAAAATAACATAACTTTAACTAATAAAATCCCTAAATAGTCAACGTTGTTAAAGATATATTAAGCACTATTGCAAGGTGTTGTCACTAGGGAGAACACCCAACCTATTTGCAACAAACCTATTCCGTTAGCACCTAAGCTATATATGGTTGACTTCTAACCATAGACTATGAAAATGCCTTCAAAAACTATCCAGAAAACCAATGTTTTTTATGATTCATGTCGACATCCAATCGGGAAGAGATCCATATTGCAAATGAACCAAATTAACATTTTCCATAAAACAATTTCAAGAAACGAACCGTTTTTTGAAAACCCAATTTCTTGCATTAAAAAATGAAAACCCAATTTCTTGCATTAAAAAATGAAAACTACAGTATAAAAACATTGTTTTCCGTATTGTTCCATTTTTTATACGGTTTTTTCCAGAAACGAAGACTTCCATTTCATTTTTGGTAATAGAGCTTGAAATTGACATTTCTGATTAAGAACTGTAGTGAAATGGAAAGAGAGCAAGAAAATCTTTTTGTGTTGCATTGAAATGAGGGAGGGCAGGGAGTTACCCTGAGAAGTCTACGTTGTTGTTTTTTTCGTTGTTTTCTTGGTGTGGTATACTACCAAACTACTATTTTTGTAATTTCTGGTGTGTTATACTACCAAAATACTATAAGAATTGAGCGTATATTTAATATAAATTTCATTACCAATATAGTCACAAAACCCAAATAACCTAACTTCAGGTGAAAAAGTTGGTAGATTATTTGAAGCAATTGAAATCGAGGAAGGAATTAAAGGAGAGAAAGGGTACCTGTGCAAGTACTTTCTTGGGCTCTTGAAAGAAGACCAAGGCTTCTAATCCTTCCATCGTATTTCAAATTTTCCTAGCGAAAATAGATCCATGTTTTATGAGCAAGCCATTGAAGAGATCATCCTCAATCTCATTTATCCACGCATCCAAATTCAACCATGAAACAATAACTGCCAGCTAATTACTGCAACATTTCATGTGAAAATATAAAACAAATTTGCAAATCAATTCTAAGAATGGCCATCGATCTAGAAACCCTAAAAATTGATCCAAGGCCTATTTCCATATAGCCACAGATCACATTGTACTATGCCCATGGTCTTTCCTTTTTTTTTCAACTACTCAACATACATTTCATGTGAAAATATAAAACAAATTTGCAAATCAATTCTAAGTATGGCCATCGATCTAGAAACCCTAAAGATATATCCAGCGACCTGTACCTGTTTCCATATAGATTGTACTGTGCCCATGGTCTTTCCTTTTTTTTTCAACTAATCAACATTCATTCGAATACACTAAGGCAGGAAAGAAAACTTGTTCTAGTCTTTCCTTTTTTTTTCAACTACTCAATATTCATTCGAATACACTAAGGCTAGTAAGAAAATGCGACATAATGGTCTTTCCTCTTTTTCAACTACTCAACATTCATTTTAATACACTAAGACAGGGAAGAAAACACGGCAAAATGGTATTTCCTTTTTTTCAACTACTCAACATTCATTCGAATACACTAAGGCGGGAAAGAAAACCCGGCATAAATTAAATTTTTAATTTGGATGATCGTTAAGTTTTTTAATAATAATTTTTTATCTTTTTATAAGTTTAAAAACAATATATTTTATGAATATATTAAAATGTATGGAATGTATATTTTCTTATCTTATTGTATACTCATTTCAAAAACTTATATTTTTTATTTTTCAAAATTACAAAATAATTAACCATGTTGTAAGTTGTAGTTTTAAACAAATTCACATTTGGATTTTATATAATTAAACAATAAATATATATATATATATATATATATAGATATATGTTTATGTTTAATTATCTAATACTAATATAATGGGTTTCCATGTTATTTAAACAAATGAGATTTGGTTTTATAATTATTATGTCAAACTTTATAGCTAAAAATTAACTTTTAACAATGCATTCTTTTATAACCAATTTGGATGTAGTTCATTGTTATGGCAGTAAAAAATGAATCTCATGAGTCAATTTGGTTGTAGTTCACTGTGATAGTAGTAAAAAATGAATCTCATGAGCCTGGTCCCACCCACACATTGGTATAGTTCTACCCAAGGAACCATTGATCTTTCTTCATGAATTGGTAATATTGTACCAAGAAGCACCATAATGTATGACATTTCTATTTCCCACAATTGAAAAAGCACCATAAATCCTTCTACATGAGAATTTTGCATTAGTATTGTTGAACTAAACATGGCAATACTTTCATGTGGCAACAAGAATTCCCAAAACCCTCATCCCCCCTATCATAATATATCTTAGAATCCGTCATGTTGGAGTGTAGTATCCCTATTAAGCATATAGGAGTGTAGGGGAACACAACCTCAAAGTCAATTGGAAGCCAAGGGGAAAGGTTTGTGCATCTAAGAGGGATACCTCGATTACATAGATGTGGTTTTCTAAGCTTTTGCATTAATCAAATGCATATTTGAGGGGAATTTAGCCATAAAAAATGCTTGACTGAATTTTCATACACAAGGGTTGATTCTACTTCGAATTTTGATACTTTGTGTTTACTCACTTTAATGTCATTACATATAACTAATAATTTGCAAGTCCTTGTCCCATTTGATCTCATTTTATTTCAATTGTGAAGTGACTAACCCTTGAACCCCAAATCCTCATAGCTAAGATTGACAAAGTATGCATTGCCTCATTTCCTCTCATTTTACTTCAATTAAATGGAGCAACTATGCCTTAGTCCCAAACCCACACAACTAAGCTTTGCACACTATAGAATCCTCTCTCTCTCTGGTATTGCACTTGGTTTAGATATACTTTTCTTAGAAGAGAAGCAATGTCTCATTAAATACCTTACATGTTAACTTATCATCTAATCCCATTACATTTTCCAAGCATTGAGGATATTAATAAAATTTCAAAATTCAATTTCACACTCATTTGATGTAATCGCCATGTTCCATCAATTTCAGGTAAACTCTACAAATAAATGTAAGTAATTATTTTGATTTTTTTCATTGATTCTAAATTAGCAAGTGAGAAAACTATAGATGCATCTTTATTTTTAAAGCACAATCATCCAAAAAAACTCATCAAAGCCTAAAGATAGGTTAAAACCTTTATGGAGTAAAAAATATTGTTAGTATCCCCTAGAATAACACTACTTTCAGAAGCTGGGTTCAGATTTTACCACAAATGCAAGAACCAAAGTGAGAAGATTATTTTAAAGTTTTTATAACATGATATATTATAAAAAATTGAAGAAGCACACAATACAAAAAATATGTGTATCTAGTATCATTCTAGATAGAGAAAAGTACTCGTTAGGCTATCTATGACATGAGAAATAATTGCTACCCACCTACTTTCAAAACCATCATGGACATTTAAATATTAAAAAAGGAATTGATTAGGCTACCTATGACTAAATAAAAGTCATTCCCCACCTTTCCAAACTATCATGTACATTTAAGCTATCATATTTTATCAACATCCTTTCTATGATGCAAAATGTTACAACTTTCCATTATATTTATGCATTATATGAGTTGATGTACTTGTAAGGTGCATAAATTCCAAAATAATTGTCCAAATACCCATGTTTCCACTAAATTAATTGTTTATGTAAGAGACACATTCTATTGTAGGAAGCATGCATCAATCAAACACTGCTCTACTCATAGTTTACAAACCCAACCAAATTTTCATACACAAACACATTCAAGACTAATCCACAATAAGAAACAATGCTCAAAACAATATTCTTCATCAAACATCTACCAATGCATAAATAATGAGGAGACAAGAGACACATAGAATATGAGATCAACCAGGGCCAAAACCTCTCCAACATGAGAGGAAAACCCAAACAATATCTTCTTTTAATATAGACTTCAATTGACGAATATCAAGACCATGGCCTAGACCCTTGACTCAATGACCTCTCCAAGACCAAGTCACAAGCCTCCTTGATTCAACTTCCTTATTTTTCCTTGAGTCAACGATGATCATCCTTCTTCCTTCAATAACTCGACTATCCTTCAAATTCCAATTCCATGGATCAGATCTGTAGTTCTTGGCCCTCTTGCATAAACCCTAGAACATGTGGTTGACCAACCTTTTGAACCTTGATCTTCTTTGCTTGGATGGTATGAAATATTATTATAATTTTGCATGTAACCTTGCTTATCTTCTTCCTTGATTCAACTTCTTGGACAACAACGAGATCTTTGACCTTTTCTGTAGTAGATAGTTCTTCCTTCCTTCGCACGTGTGGATCTATTAGCCCTAAAATAGACCCATAAACAACACCAAAATCTTCTCTCTTTGTTTCCTTCTCTTGGTTGGTTATCTTCGCACTTCTTATTACAGACTTACTTAACCAAATTTGTTTGTCCACAAATGGAGGATGAGCTACCCTATATATAGTGTTTTGTCCATCAAAAACACGTGCTAGGAAGTGTTAAGGAGTGCTAGGGGAACACAAGGGAGAAATAGGTGAAAATAATGCATGCAAATGAACGATTAAGATTTTGTGGCAGGAAGTGTTAGTGAGTTACAGGTGTGCTAAGGAGGGAGTCATAAGGTATGCTAGGCAGTGTTAAGGCATATTAGAAGCCAAGGAAACATGCCAAGATGTGTCAGGTGCTAGGGTGTGCCAATGCATGCCACGGAGTGTTATGGAGTGCCAGGGAAACAGAAGGGAGCACTAGTTTCAAATGCATGGAAACGAATGACTAAGAGTGTGTGACAAGGAGTGTCAACAAGTTCTAGGTGTGCTAAGGAGGGGACAACAAGGTATGTTAGGTGGTGCCAAGAAATGATAGAGTGTTAGGGTGACATGCCAGAGTATGCTAATGCGTGTCATGGTGTGCCAATGTGTGTCAGGGAGTGTTAGGGAGTGCAACATAAACACAAAGGAAAACTAGTTCAAAATGCATGGAAATGAATGAAAAAGAGCATATGATAGGGAGTGTCAGCGAATTCCAAGTGTGCTCAGGAGGGAGTGACAAAGTTATATGCTACGTACTTCCAAGGCATGCAAGAGTGCCATGACATGTCAAGGAGTGGTACGGTATGATAGGGAGTGCTAAAGCATGCCATGGCATGTAGGGAATGCCAACATGTGCCACATAGTGTGTTGGGCATAGAATCCCCCCATAGCATTTTTTGGGGCTCAAAGCCCAAGTTTTGGTCAAATATGTTGTAAGACTTCGCGAATTGCGGGCACGGAGTGTGAAATGTACATTGAGTCATAGGGTTGTTTGCCCTAAGTTTTATAATGTAATATAATGTCATGTCAGCCTACCCATGGTCTGCGAACCATGGGATTGTATAAAAAAGAGTGAGGCTCTAAGTTGTAAAGGAATGGATGGATTCATTAAGGTAATGGATGCAATGATCTAGTAGTGGATAAAGAAAAGGTCTAGGTGTCTTGGGTCGTAGTAGTAGGAAGAGGCTCCGCAGCTGAGTGCGCAGAGGCCTAGTAGAGTCCGCAGCTGAGTGCGTGGACCCCTGCAGCTGAGTGCACAGGGTGGAGTCGAGTCTGTAACCCAAGAATAAAAATAATAAAGAGAAGTTTGATTCCAAATATTGTGTATCTACTTTTGCATTACTTTCTATGCATTTATATTGTTTTGTTTATTTCACGCACTTATATGAATACTGAACACTATTAAGTATAATTGGGCTCATGCAGGTAAGTTAAGTAATCGAATAATATCGGGTAATAGTAAGGAAATTGGGTAATAACACGGATCACGCCTCGAGTAGGGATGCGCGAAGGCAACATTGCAGGCTGCGAGGTACTAATAGGGGCGTGTAGCGACGTGCGCGCAGGGTTAAAACGCGGACCACCGAAAAACCATTAGACATCTCTAGGGTGTGGAAACCTCGTTCTAGCACCCTCCCATACTACTTCGAGTGAGCCCTCAGTCCACGCTCCATGGACTGTTGCCAAAAGGGCCAGTAGTACCGGGATTTGTTTGGCTAAATCATCTCTGAAGCTGGGTCAGGCCCATACAAGCCAACAAATGGTTTTGTTGTCGGTATCGGGATTTGCATAAGGGATGTCTGATGTCATGTCACTGGAATCTAACAAAGAAAGAAATTGAAGGGCGGTTGGACAAGAAGATTCACGAGTTCACAACATAGGAAAACAGGAATCCACGAGTATCTAAGGAACAGTGGTTGGAGCGCTACTTATATACGGAAATCCATGAAATTTTCTTTGCATCCTTTCCTTCTGAGCTATATGAGTGGATTGCGAAGCTAGCAAATAGTCAAGGAAGGTGTAGGCTCGACAAACCAATCATGTGGACTCCGAAATTAGTGCATAGACTAGAAGCATCAGGAGATAAGATCGCATGAGCTGTGGACCATTGGCTCGATCGAATTATAGGAGGATTTATCACTAAGTTCGCAGTAGATATGACCATCAGCTACAGTGAGGTGGAGCGACGCTTCCTCAAAGGACCGCGAGGTAAGTATATTAAATCTTTGAACACTTGGATTAAGATGCTATTGTGTGAAAAGCAGGTTATGCGAATAAATTAATGTTTGGGACTACGCAAAGTGGGAAGATCTATAGAAGCAGAGGTAGTGAAGAATTAGAAACCAGTCCCTTAATTTCACCCTCGCGGGAAAGTGAGGAAGAGCTCGCGAAAGTTTCTCTGAGAAGCGCGGTCAATCTGATAAGGTAGTGAATTCCGCGCTTACCACCTCCACCTACACTGCCACCTGTCTCACCCTCCTCACCTCCATCTCCACCCACCCCACCTCCGCCACCACCACAGTTCAGTATGGTGAGTGCGATCAAACTACCAGTATTCAGAGGAGTAGGGAATGAAGATCTGGACCAATTCTGGTTCGTGGTAAGGGCAGTATGGGAAGCACAAGGAGTCATGGATGACAATATCAAAAAGGCTACGCTGGTAAGCGCGTTGCAGGATCACGCATTAACATGGTACATCAAGCATTCTAATGACCATCCAAACGTAAGAATCACAGAAATCCAGACCACGCTGAACAGGGAATTTAGCAGGCCAAAGTTGGAGACACAATCAATTATCGGGTTTAAGGAGATCGCAATGCTCTTGGGTGAGACCCCCTGGGATCTAGACCAAAGACTAAAGAGTATGATTCGCGAAGCCAATATGACTTTGACGGATGGACAGCACCGCGCATGGTTTGTAGCGTCACTAACACCGCATTTAAGGATGGCGCTGTCACAACAAAAGCTTTCCACCCAGGCCGAAGCTTTAGAGATGGCAATGAGATTGCATGAGACCCCTATACAAGACCCTGGTCTGGGAGTCCAACAAATCCACGTGCAACTGCAAAATCTATGTCTAGAGATGCAGAGTTTGAAACAGGATAGGACACCTCGGCCAGAGGTGCGTAAGGAGGTATGGTGCATAAAATGCAAAGGCCAGGGGCATGTCAAGGACCATTGTCAGTGTTCACGAATTACTTAGTGGGAGGAGGGCTGATGCCATTAAGACCTGAGGCACAAGCAGGACCAAGCACGACATCTGCACTATGGTGCGCGATCTGTCAGATAGGGGGGAAACACACTATGGATAACTATCATCTATTACAGAAGTATACACAAATGTCCCAACAATTGTTTTGTAATTCTGTAGGTTGGTAGGCCATGATGAACACACCTGCAGAAGCTATGAACTACTGATGGATAGGACTCCTACCTATAGGGTGCAAACCGAAACGTGAGCCCTCGACCCAAATACAGGAATGGCGCATGCTGGATTTCAGGGGCGCGGACGAGGTCGAGGTGGAATAGGACCAAGAAGGGGTCGCAAACAGCTAATTTGTTACAATTTCAGAGGGCCAAGGCACTATGCCTGCTTTTGTATAAACTCGACAAGGAAATCATTTGTGTACTGTACTCAGTTTGATCATGAGGCAAAAGACTGCCCTACATTGATAGCGAGGTTGTGCGAAAAAGGGGTACTCTAGCCACCTCCGACTCAAAATTTGCAGATGATGAGGTCTAAGCCGTGCAAAGAAGACCCGAATGTAAACATAGTGCTCAGGAGCGGTATGACCACTGGCAATGATAAAGGTAAGTAGTCAGAAGAAAGCACGTGGGTTCGCAAGGCTCCTACAAAGGAACCCAAATTTGATTTAGAATGTTCAAAGGAGACATTCATGTAAGCTAAGAAGAGCTTCACAAAGGCCTCCACTTCAGGTAGTAAGGATCAACTAGAACCAAGGATGGATCCTTCAATGCTCACTACCTTTCTGCAGACATGCATGAAACTGCTATGTGACAACAAGGCAGTAAAAGGACTATAGGAACTTATCACTAGGTGCGCGGGGTCAGCAAAACTGCGCGTGGCCTGGAAACTGGGAAAGCATGCATTACGCACAGGAAGGGAAATGAGGTTGACTGCGCAAATTGGAAAATATGAAATGGATCATGTAATCTTGGATCTTGGATCGGATGCAAATGTACTGCCGAAACAAACCTAGGAATGCATGGGCAGACCCACGCTACAATGGTCTCCTATTCAGTTGTGAATGGCGAACCAATAGAAGATCCTACCCATGGGAAGATTGCAAGGGGTAATGGTGGATATTGAAGGTGCGAGCGCGTAGGTGGATTTTGAACTGATAGAGATTGTTGATGACAACAATTCCTATCCCGCGCTACTAGGAATATACTGGGCCACCGAAATGAACAGAGTCATAAATCTGAAGAAGCGCAAAATGATCTTTGAGAAAAAGTCAGTATGCGTAGTAGTACCACTAGATCCAGCTGAAGGAGTGCGATACACTAAATTGGTGCACGATGATGATAGTGATGATGATCTCGATTGCATCTACAAGATAACTGCACAAGAACAGGATTGGGTAAACCCGACTACAGATGGTAGGATTTCGTGGGAGCGTGAAAGCTCCTACACTTTAGGTTTAGACGAAGAAATAGAGCGATGGCAGAATCGGCTGCACGAAGTAACAACGATTAATTGAAACGTGATGGTTAGATCACTGCGCTACATGACAACAAAGGTAAGGGATCTGCCTACATATGATGGGTTGACAACAGTGGATGAATTCCTAAACAAATTTAAAAGCGCAGTACCAGAACAACAGCGGTTCAATGCTCTAAAATGGGCACTGCGCGCGACACCCGTAAGATGGTGGGGTACACATCAAAGAAGTTTTGAGGACTGGTGCGGATGCAAGAGGATGATGCACCTACGATTTGGAAAACCCCAGCTAAGGATGAGAGCTGGTTACCAAGGGCAGAATAACTTGCGCACCCACCTTTCTCGATGGGTACAGACATATGACATGCAGCTCGCACAAGCACACACCACTCCCAGAATAGAGAATCAGAACAAAATGCAACAGTAGGAAAGGCGAAGTGCGCCAAGGACTATCCATGGAGAAGCATTCAAAAAAGTGTGTGAAGTGCTTAAAAGGGTTCACCAGGTGAGATGCACTGACAAGGACCTACGCATACCAACGGTTCGATGGGCCTATAGGACAGTGTGCAAAACCCTGACCACGGAAACGACTCCAAGGTTGCGGAATAGAGGAGGGACCGTAATTTCTGAAGAGCATTCAAAGTGGAATACACATGTAATAGCACCTGCAGGTGTGACAGTGCGTGAAGCCTAGGACGAAGAAATCACACAGTTACGCAAAGTAGCACATAAGACTTTGGGAAGCCATTCGGCAAGGGTGTTGGCATTATGATACAGGTATGACACAGGTGTTGTCCTTGATGGCAACTCTCTCAGATGAAATATCATAGTATAGTAGGTAAACAACAAAGAATGAAGAAAGAAAGGTATACGCAGGCTAACCATTGACCAAGCCGCATATACACTCAGGTTCACTGTATACAAAGTCGCGTATACGAACAAGGTATATGCAGGTTCACCATTGACCAAGTCACGTATACACACAGGTTCACTATATACAAAGGTGCGTATAATGTACACACACACTTTCACAGAAGGAAAGACGCGTACATGTTGGAAAACTAAGTTTTGGTCCATGGTATTTGGTCTGAGGTATTGACCCCAGGTATTGGGTCCAAGGTATCGGTCCTACGTGATTTTGGACCATGGTATTGAGAGAGGCTTAAACCTATATAAGGAGAAGAATATCATTAGGCCAAAGTACAAGTGTGCAAGTGATAAATATCTAATGAAGTGTGACATCTAGTATGCAGGTTATGGGTATGTGATGCTTTGCTAAGGATGCACCTATGTGGCAAATGAAGGTTGATGGACCGGGATCATGAAGACTAAAATGCATTATCATTATATGGTATGATCATGAATAGTTCAAATCTGAATACTGACACATGTGTTATCCTTTATATCTGATGATCTAGGTATATCTGAAGTGAAAAATTGCAACGAAGGTATAAGTAATTATTTTCAGATCTGTATGCTGGCTCCCTTTGGTGAAATGGCGTATACACACTAGTTCGACACAGCCAAATAGCGTATACATTATGAGATTTGATATTTGAGGTTGTTGTTGGTTCTAGTGGTTGTTGTAGAGTTTTGGGTTCTGCTCTGTGTTCTGGTGACTGTGTTTTTATGACAAGGTTTCAGTGATTCAGTTGTTGGGTGATTCAGAGATTGATGATGCAGATATAGTTGATGGTTGTATTGCACTGGTGATTGATTTTGTATTGATGGATCTAGTCTGAAAATTTATGAAACCTAGTCCCTGGAAGAAAAGAGAAGGTCATAGCCTTCTGTAGGTCGGTGCCTACTTACTAGTAAATATATCAGCTAGTACAAGTGCTAGGGGGCTGTAGCTCCCTTCCAGTAGAAGCTTGAGAACGAGAGAAGATTGTAGCCTTCTATAGGTGAGTGCCTACATACTGGTATGAGTCTGCACCAGTACAAGATTGTAAACATGTTTTTTCTTATCTTAAATAAAATAGCAGCAGGTGGTTTTTGTCCCACATTGGGTTTCCACCTTATATCATGGTGTTCATGTGTGTCTCTTATGTGTGATGATCTATTCTGTTTTTACTGCACCTGGTTACTGTTTATATGGTTAATGATGTTCTGATGCACTGATTAAAGTTCAACATACGATGAATTAACTTAATCATAAGTTTGTTGGATATACGCTAGTTGTGTGTACACGCGATTTCCCTTAACTGAAGTAGCGTATATGAATCTGATTATGGAAATGAAAAATTTATTGATTTTCTAATACTGATTCACCCCCCCCCCCCTCTCAGTATTATTTCCAACAATTGGTATCAGAGCAGGTCCTTCAGAAGAAGCTTGATCACTTGAAGGAAGATCCATCATCATGAGTAATCAAGAAAGAGAGGGATCCATCAGACCACCAATCTTCGATGGGAGCAATTTTTTTTACTGGAAGATAAGAACCACAACCTATCTACAATCGCTTGGAACAGATATTTGGGAAATCGTGGAAGGAGGATATACATTTCCATCAGCAATTCCTATAGATACGACAGGTAGAAAGCAATATGAAATCAATGCCAAAGTTGTTACTATCTTATTGTGAAGTTTGTCAAGGTCATGTAGATCAAATCAGCCAAAGAAATATGGGACAAAATCATTCTGAGCTACGAAGGAGACTCTCAAGTAAAACGTGCTAAGCTTCAAATTCTAAGAATAAGTATGAAACTCTTAAGGTGCATAGTGATGAAAGCATAGCTAGTTACTTCCTACATATAGATGAGGTTGTCAATTGCATGAAGAATCTAGGTGAAGAAATTAAGGAAGTTGTCTTAGTTGAGAAAGTTTTGAGATCTTTGTCTGCTAAATTTGAACCCAAAATGTTTGCCATAGAAGAAAAGCAGGATCTACAAAATATCACTATGACGCAGCTTCACGGAATCTTAACTGCTTTTGAAATGATAAAAGGTGGACCATCAGATATGAGAGAAGCCACATTTAAAGTATCAACAAAGGGAAAAGAAAAAATTAATGAATCAGGATACATTTCAGAAGAAGAATATGAGATAAATTTTGTCAAGAAGCTTCAATGGGGATTTGGAAGGTTCAAAGGTAAGCTACCTTTCAAATGTTTTTTCTTGTGGTAGGGTTGGTCATTACGTTGCTAGATACCCTCATAACAAAGGAAATATTTCTGAAGAAGGTAATAGAAGTTATTATACTCATGGCTTGTCCAATAGTGATGAAGATAATCAAGAAATTAAACTTCTCATGGCATATGAAAATAATGACATAGAAAAAGAAGAAGTTACCAGATTAAAAGATCAGTTGGAGACAGTAACCAGAGTAAGGGAGCAGCTGCAGGATGTAGTGATATCATTAATAAATGAAATAAATTATCAAAGCATCACAATCCAGAGACTTGAATCTAAGATCCTCTCTCTAAAAGAAGATCTTGAAGAATCAAAGAAGCAGAATGAAGAAGCTCTTGAAGAACAAGAACATGAAGTTCTTGAATTAAGGCAACAAGTGGAAAAAGGAAGAAAAGTTGGAGAAAACATAAAGAAGCAATATCTAGAAAAGGAAGAACAACATTAGGTTGAGGTAAATATCTTAAAAGATAAATTAGAAGAAAAGCATAAACTGTTACGATTACAAGATAGTACTAATATTTTGGATAATATTCTTAGTAGTCAAAGGTCTCCTACCATCAAAACTGATCTTGGTTTTCATGAATTTGTTGAAGGGGAATCTAGCTCACAAGGTGAGGTGAGGAACTCTAATGAGAAATCTGAAATGCTCAACAAGGAGATGAGAGGTCAACCCCATCAACTACCAAGGAAAGAAATTCTTCAAAGAAAATCTTCTACTCCTAACTGTGGAAGTGATAGATGGTTATTTCCTCCGATGAATAATGTTGAATGTTATGTATGTCATAATCTTGGACATGTTGCAGCCAGATGCAGAAGTAGAATGGCTCAAGACCGTCACATAGAAAAATCATCACGTTCCAGGTACTTTAAGGGATATTGCTTTGCTTGCAATATGTTTGGTCACAAAGCTATTGATTGCAATAAAAAGAATATGAAACATGTAAGATGTTATGCATGGAACAAGTTTGGAAATAAAGTAAAGGAATGCAGGAGCAAAATTCGGACACCAAAGCAAAAGGAGTATACATCATCCCAATCCCAAGTATTGAAGAAGACAAAATTATTGTCAGAAAGATGTGGCATAACTCAGTTAGCAGACATAATAGACCCAGGGGAAGTTGAAAGTGTAAACCTTCAGTATTCCAATTTTCATGCGCAGCTATTATAAAGCGAAGTCGCATATATACGTGAGTTAGAGGCTGCACAATCACGTATATGGTGCTCTGAAGAAAAAGTAGTAGGACAGACTCAGGAAAATAAGTCTGATATGGTTGGCACAGGTACAGGGGGAGCATATGATTCGAATAATGCATTGTTGGCATTATGGTTAGAAGTCTTTGGTGATGATGCTTATGTGGCTAAATGATACATCTTGCTACTTATTTTTGGTTGGCCAAGAGAATGGTATTGCAGGTTACAGGTCTGGATGCTGGTGACAGATGCTTATGGTGCAGATCATATATGGTGTATGATAGTTGCTGATGACTATCATGGTCTTGTTTAGATTGCTGGTCTTTGTTATAAAAGTCATGAATATCATTTAGTGTAAAGGTCTTGCAAAGACCTAATTTGTACCCCCACTATGTATGGGAAGGATGATGTAATAATTTCTATTTTCAGTCATGTATAAACATTTGGTATACCCCCACTTGGTGGGGTAGATGAGTCAAAATGGTGTATCCCCACTTAGTTGGGAGATTGATGTATGTATGGGCATTTGGTGATAGGAAGGTCATACTCACTTAGTTGAGTTGTAGAGTCATGTTATTCTTTTGAAAATTATTTTTTCAGACTCGGCATGTGCTCAGGGGGAGCATGGACGGATTGATACATCTTAGCATGTACAAAGGGGGAGCTCAATCAGAGATTTCAGCATGTACTGTTGGAAATAATACTGAGAGGGGGCGGGGTGAATCAGTATTATCAACTCAATGAAACTTTTTCATTTCCAAACTTTGATTCATATATGCTGCTTCAGTTAAGTAAATTCAATAAACTTATGATTCAGTTAATTGATCTTCAATTAGTGCATTAGAACATTGTCAATCATATTAACAGAAAATAGGTGCAGTAAAATAGAACAGATCATCACACACAAACCATGCACATGAACACCATCATATAAGGTGGAAACCCAATGTGGGAGAAAACCACCTACGGCAAGTCATCTCAATCTTCTTCTTAATAAGAAAATCCTTTTACAATATTTTTGTACTGGTGCAGTCTTATACCAGTACGCTGGCTTCTACCTGCAGAGAGCTAGAACTCCCATAGATCTTGTACTAGCCGATCCATTTACTAGTACGCAGGCTGCTACCTGCTACAATGCTCTTGTACTAGCTAAGATACTAGTACGTAGGCGCCAGCCTACAATCTTCTTTCCTCCGGGTACCACGTTTCATCAATTTTCAGACTGGATACACTGAAGCACAACATCATAATCTGAAGGCCATGTTTCATCAAATTTTCATACTAGACCCATAAATATCATTGAAGCACAAAACAATCACTACTAGCATCATCAATCTCTGAATCACTGAAACACTGAAACCCTGTCAACAACACAGTCACCAGAACACAGAGCAGAACTCTGCAATAACAATCAGAACCAACTGCACCATCAAAATCATGCATCAGAGTGCATACGCTACTTGGAAGTGCCGAACCCGTGTGTATACACAACTTCATCAAGATGAACCAGCGTATATGTCATTAATCACTTATTCATAACTTTGTTGCACTTCCTGATTTCAGACATAACCAGATCATGACATATACAAGGATAATATATGTGTTAGCACCCAGATCTAGTCCATCAGATCTCATAAATATGAGTTATTATGATCCTGATCCACTATTAGTTCTCATCCATGAATACTGAAGCTAAACACAATCAGCCAAACAAGATTTGCAGAATACTGACACCTTTAAACTGTCATCAGAACCCTTCAACAACCAGAACCACCTGTAACTTCAAATATCATAGCTCAAAAGGTATACGCTACTACAATGAACTCAACCTACATACGCGCTTACACCAAAGCCAACCCACATACAGATCTATAAATATTCAATCATGACTTGCAGCGATTTCAAACTTAAGCTATACCCAGTTCAGATCATTACATGCGTCAGTATACAGATCGAGAATAAACATAATCAATCATATAGAGATAGTTCATTTCAAACCATTTGATCCCGATCTATCCTTAGATCTTGTTCTCCATCCACCGGTGATATCCCTTCTTAGCTCAGATCAAGCAATGCATCATCAACCCATAACCTGCATACTAGATCTCATACTTCCTCAGATATTCAAGACTTTTTGGATACCCTTGCCTAATGATCTTCTTCTCCTTTTATAGTCTTAGGCCTTGCTCAATACCATGGTCCAAAACCATAACAAACCAATACCACGGACCCAATACTTGGGATCAACACGTCTGACGAGGTACCATGGTCCAAAACCATAGGTTCAAATACCAAGGACTAACTACCACGGACCAAAGGTAAGTTCTCCAATATATACGCGCTTTTCCTTGCATGAAAGTGTGTGTATACGCATACGCGCCTTGGAAATGTCTAACCCGCGTGTATACGCGGCTCGGTCACAATGAACCTGCGTATATGTATTTTCTCTTCATACTTGTAGTTTGATCATCAATTCCTTGCTGCTAACCTTCTGCTCATCAATTCCTTGCTGCTGACCTTGTGTGATTTGCCATCAAGGACAACACTTGTCTCATAATGCCAACAATCTCCCCCTTTAGACTTGATGGCAAAGCTAACTTGTCACACTTAGAACTATCATCTAATTCCTTTGAGCAGTCCTGCATCCCATGCATTCAGTCACATATGATATCTCTTCTGATAATTCATTAAGTGAGATGTTCTTCTATGAGAGGGTTGCCATCAAGTACAACACATGCATCATAATGCCAACCTGTACTTAGGGGGAGTATGGACAACAGAATGTATATCAAGGGAGAGAATATCTTGGTCTACCCTTTGCCCTTGATGTCAAAGGGGGAGAGTGACCTGGTGTGGTTGTTGCCATCAAGTCCAAAGGGGGAGATTGTTGGCATTATGATACAGGTATGACACAGGTGTTGTCCTTGATGGAAACTGTCTCATATGAAAGATCACAGTATAGCAGGTAAACAACAAAGAATGAAGAAATAAAGGTAACGCAGGTTAACCATTGACCAAGCCGCATATACACGCAAGTTCATTGTATACAAAGTCACGTATACGAACAAGGTATACACAAGTTCACCGTTGACCAAGTCGCATATACACCCAGGTTCACTATATACAAAGGCACGTATAACGTACACATGCACTTTCACAGAAGGAAAGGCACGTACATGTTGGAAAACTAAGTTTAAGTCCGTGGTATTTGGTCCATGGTATTTTGGTATTGGTCCATGGTATTTGGTCCAAGGTATTGCCCCAAGTATTGGGTCTAAGGTATCGGTCCTATGTTGGTCCTATGTGGTTTTGGACCATGGTATGGAGAGAGGCCTAAACCTATATAAGGAGAAGAATATCATTAGGCCAAAGTGCAAGTGTGCAAGTGATGAATATCTGATGAAGTGTGAGATCTAGTATGCAGGTTATGGGTATGTGATGCTTTGCTAAGGATGCACCTATGTGGAAAATGAAGGTTGATGGACCGGGATCATGAAGACTAAAATGCATTATCATTATATGGTATGATCATGAATAGTTCAGATCTAAATACTGACGCATGTTTTATCCTTTATATATGATGATCTGGGTATATCTGAAGTAGAAAATTGCAGTGAAGGTATAAGTAATTATTTTCAGATCTGTACGTTGGTTCCCTTTGGTGAAAGGGCGTATACACGCTAGTTCGACACAGCCAAGTAGCGTATACATTATGAGATTTGATATTTGAGGTTGTTGTTGGTTCTAATGGTTGTTGCAGAGTTCTAGGTTCTGCTCTGTGTTCTAGTAACTGTGTTTTGATGACAGGGTTTTAGTGATTGAGTTGTTGGGTGATTCAGAGATTGATGCTGCAGATATAGTTGATGGTTGTATTGCAGTGGTAATTGATTTTGTATTGATGGATCCAGTCTGGAAATTTATGAAATGTGGTCCCCGGAAGAAAAGAGAAGGTCGTAGCCTTCTGTAGGTCGGTGCCTACATACTAGTAAATATATCAGCTAGTACAAGAGCTAGGGGGTTGTAGCTCCCTTCCAGTAGAAGCTGGAGAACGAGAGAAGGTTGTAGCCTTCTACAGGTGGGTGCCTACATACTGGTATGAGTCTGCGCTAGTACAAGATTGTAAACAAGTTTTTTATTATCTTAAAGAAAACAGCAGTAGGTGGTTTTTGTCCCGCATTGGGTTTCCACCTTATATCACGGTGTTCATGTGTGTCTCTTATGTGTGATGATCTATTCTATTTTTACTACACCTGGTTACTATTTATATGGTTAATGATGTTTTGATGCACTGATTAAAGATCAAGATATGATGAATTAACTGAATCATAAGTTTGCTGGATATATGATAGTTACAGTAAACACAGTTGTGTGTACACGTGAGTTCCCTTAACTGAAGTAGCGTATATGAATCTGATTATGGAAATGAAAAAGTTATTGATTTGCTAATACTAATTCACCCCCCCACCCCCTCTTAGTATTATTTCCAACAAAGGGAACCTTAGACTTCATAAACTTGAAAAGGATTAGGTATGGCTAAGGAAGAAAAGCATTTTGATGGACGCAGAGGTCAAGAAGTTGGAAGACGAAATAAAGGAAGCCTTTCTCAAAAAACCAAGGGTGGTACGGAAAGGTGCGCACACCCATATTGATAAGTGGGAGAACTATCGTCGAGATTTAATTAGTTTGTTTCCGTGGCTAGGACCGTATATCACCAAACGCAGTAATCAGGAAAGCATGCTACAAACAATAGAGCGCGTGGCATCGATTGTCACGAAGAAAACTGAGTGTTTCTTGCGGATTATCCTAAGGGATGAAATGGAGCCCCACACGGGTGGTGCAACCACCTGAATAGTCGTCAGAAGAACATTCTCAGCGCTCCAGGTAGTTGAAAGAGAGTGCAGGACTATAAAAGAGTCTGCTTGGGAGCTGCGCGATAAGGAAGGTGCACATAGAGTCAGCATGTTACAAGGTTCGCGCCCGCGCACGGAGGGCTGCGCTGCCACACAGGTAGGCTGGGAAGTGACCGTTGGTGTCACTGTTCATGATGAGATGTCTGATTTGAGGCCAAATGGAGTGGGCAGTAGATATTTAAGACAACATTTATGGGCAAGATTTCGAAAAATCTGCCACCAAGAAAGAATTGATGGCCCGAAATTGTGGGGAACGATGGAATTTGAATTCAAAAGGTGCTATAAAACTCCAGGGGCTAGCCACAAGACAACACTTGTTCACTTGAGACTTGAGCAGTTGAATAGAGCACAGAGTGTTGAGCGCCGAGCGATATTCGAGCCCCTAAGTTCGCAAAAGACCGCATACAGTACAGACAAGATGACGACTACTAGGGGAGGTTTGGGCTTTGAAGAAGGAACCACCAACAAGGCCGCACCGACCCATATGGTACACGATGTTCCCGAAGGTACTAGGGTTGCGCTAGAAATCCCAAAATCATCTCGAATGCTTAGACTGAAAAAATATAAGTAGGCCATGGGACCAATCTGCATGTCCTCGAGGAATCCGCGGTTCGATAAGCTATCAATGGAGGAAAAGGGCAAGGCTGTCACCATTGAGACAGATGAAGAGGAGGAGGACTTACAGGCTCTGATTGCCAAGGTAGAGGAAGAAGAAGACGTGGAGGCAGACATCCAACCGATGTGCTCTGCAGCAAAATTGCCTGAGTATGTCCCTCTGCGAAAAGGGAAAGCTAAGGTACCAAAGGATCTGGATGCAACGAAGAGTGCACTCTAGACCCCGCTCCTCCCCAATGGAATTACCTTTGAGGGTCCACTCCTAGGACGTGTGCCTACCCTGAAATTTGAAGATTGGGACCTCCTGGACAATGAAAAGTTCCGGCACTTAGAGACGGCGAGCCTAATAAAATAGAATACGGAGCGGCTAGTGATCACATTAGAACCACAAAAATGGATGCACAGTATTGAGAAGGCCAGGTTGCTTCATCTGTTGTGGATACCACACTTTCACTGTGCGCCCATCACCATTTTCGTCATTAGGCAGTTACATTTCCTGGTGCATGATGGGTACTTATGGTTGGAGGAGCCTATTCCCATCACAGCGGATCTCATCCACAAAATTTCTTGGCTTCCATGTAAGGGAAAGGACCCCGCGACGATAGCAGGAAAAAGCAGTGATTTGGCTCTCACAGAAGCCATGAAGAAAAAATATAATCTTAAGAAGAAAAAGAGGGGTTACGCTATCACCAGTATCAAGGATAAAGGGGTGCGCGTAGCCACCCAACTCCTAGTTGGTAAAGTAATGAGAAAATGTCACAGCGATGAAGTACCAACGTCGGTAGTTGCATTGGCCAAACAGTGTGCGGAAGGGGTCCAGTTCAACTGGGCCGAGTTCCTCTACGAAGAATTTTTGCTCAACTGCCAGGAGGCCTAGGAATAGGGTAAGACCTTCCACTATGCGTGGTTGCTCTTATCCATCTTGCTGGTAGCAGGAGAACTGCCAAAGGATAGCTAGTTCCCGAGCATCGACCAAGACTTACCAGAGGCCACGAAGTACGCTTCACTTTGGGCCACCAAGGATGCAAAACAAATTCATGATAACAAGATTTTCTGGGTGCTCATGGAGGTGAGCATCTGAATGTGGATTAATAGGAGGCCGCGCCTGTCCCCCACGGTGCACAACAGTCTGCAGAGTTTTGCAGACTTCAAGGCGAACATGCACAACATCTACATCCGGGCGCGAAAGGATCCAGCGCAGTAGTGGACAAAGCTCCCATTCATAGCCACTAACGAAGCGATATTTATAGTGTTAGAGACATGGCCTCCCGGGTGGCACGCCCCGGATTTGGCAGAGTTGGAAAAGGCGGCTGCACAGAAAAGAAAGGATGAGGCCAAGCTGCGTGTCACACAGCTAGTCGAGAAAAGGCGTAACAAAAAAGTGGCAGCCGAGGTAAGGGCAGTTCGTGAAGTGGCACAAGAAGCCGCGGAGAAAAAGAAGGCCGCCTAAGTAGCAGTAGTAGAGGCCGCGCAAGTAGAGGAGGGCTAGGAAGTGTCTGTAGGACAAGAGGCAGAGGACACAGACCTTGCAGAAGAGGGTGCGAACCCAGGAACCACTTCGACCCAACTCAAACGGTCGCATGTCACAGAGAGATTAGGTCCATGGAAAAAGGTCAAGGCCTCGAAGGTGGCCATCAACCCGATCAAATTAACTGAAGAAGACCTTTACGACATCGGCAAGACGGTTCGCGATGTCACCAAGGAAGCGCTCCAAGAAGTTATGACGGAGCAGCAGACTGTGTTGGGGGCCCTAAGGGCGCAGCTGCAGGAGTTACAAGTGTGGCCCTCGTAGGAGGGTACCTTGTCTACCCATGTCGCAGCAGGCACATTAGCAGCAGAACAGATGCTACGCGCAAAAATGGCCAATACGATAACATTGCTGGATGGAGCGCTAGTCTCAGAAAACAAAATGGAGCGGGTGACGCTTAATACAATGAAAGGCATTGGCCTTAACTTGGTTGCCCTTCCTCGTGACACACTTTATTAGCTGCAGGATGGGATAATAGCCGAACTCCGTGCCAGAGAGAGTCGCGCAATCCAGGTTTTGAGCGAGTAGAAGATTAATATAGAACAGCTTAGCTTGCAACGCGACAAGTTGGTATCGCAAAACAAACAGTTGGTACAGACAGTCGATGATGCCTACCGACACATCCCAGAGTTGTCTATTGCAGTGGACCTACCAACAGAAGTGCGGATCCATTGTTTGGCAAGTGGAGTCCGTGATGCGCGTGAGGAAATAACAAGAGTGCAGCTGGAGCTGAATCTCCAGATTACCGAGTTGTAGTTGAAGGCACAGCCTTCCATTTCCCCAGAGGTCAGAGAACAGCACACCAACACTATTGCAGTAGGGATGGAAGAGATTGGAGGTGCAGTCCGCGACTGTACCAACATGTTGGAGCAGGTGTTGGAGGTCCTCACTACGTTGCAGGAGGACCCCAACATTCAGCGATTGGAGACCGAGGCACGCAAACTCCAACAACAATATGACAACATTAGAGGGACTACGCAGACAGTAGTCCTTACTCAGTGGCTTGCAAGGATGCAGCAGGCCAAGGCCTTAAAAGAGCAGGTGGACGCGGCACGCCACAAAGAAGCAGTTCTAAAAGCGTGCGTCCAGCCGTGGATTGATGAAGCCTTCACAATCACGACAAATATTGAAGGAAAGCTTGCACAGATTCAAGGAATGCATGCATATATGCAGCACAGCACGCCAGAAACAAAGGGTTCAGACGCAAGAATGCAGCAGGTTCAGCAGGTAGCAACGCAGTGCGTTGCAGACATTCAGGCCATTCGGGACTAGTTGGAGGGACTCCGCGCCAAGATCACCGGGCTGACAGAGTGACTCAAGGGCAAGTCATGATGTTTGTTTTGGGGGCCTGTTGGGCATAGAATCCCCCCACAGCACGTTTTTGGGCTCAAAGCCCAAGTTTTGGTCAAATATGCTGTAAGACTCCACGAATTGCGGGCGCGAAGTGTGAAATGTACATTGAGTCATAAGGTTGTCCATCCTAAGTTTTGTAATGTAATGTAATGTCATGTCGGCCTACCGATGGTCCGCAAACCATGGGATTGTATAAATAAGAGAGAGGCTCTAAGTTGTAAAGGAATGGATGGATTGATTAAGGTAATGGATGCAATGATCTAGTGATCTGAAAATCACTCGCGAGTGATATCAGTTAATTAATTAATGAAGGTGTTACAGACTCATGTGCTGATGTGTGTGTCTATTATCTTGGGCAATGGATTGATAAAATTTCAAAATAAATAGACACTGGAAAACAGTAAGAGAAACACAGCAAGCAAAATGCAAAACACAAAAATTTAATAAGGAGTTCACCCTATCCTCCAAGGCTACGTCTCCAGTCCAGCTTTCAATGGTGGCCTTCTTTTATTGTGTCTTTAAGCAGAGTGTTACAATGAGGAGCTCAATTTGAGTCCCCTAGAACAGATGATGCTTAGTAGGGTGGTTCTTGGATTCCCCAAGCCACTAGAGTGCACAGACACTTCCTTACCAAGTCTCGACCTCGACTAGTCTTAATGGGATGAGTCCAATTTGGTACTCAGTTCTCGACAGATATCCTCACAGGGATTGCTTGAACCTCTCAAGCCTTCTCGATTCTATCTACTCGATGTTGCCTTAGCTCTGCAGGTCAGCTCGACTTCTGTTCTCTGCTTCTTGCTCTATTTTGCGTCTTCTGTCTTCTGTCTTCTCCGTCTGTTCATGGCTTAAAGCTAGTTTGTCACTTGATTGTTCGCCTCCTCTTTTGTCCCTTCTGTTCGCCTGCCTCTACTCGCTTGGAATTCCCTGCTTCTGCATCATCGCCACTGTGTAACATCTCACAAGGAGGTGGCCACTTGTCCCTTCACGAACTGAGCACCAGCTCTTCCTCAAACGGTTCGGTATTTCAGTTACCTTGTGAAATGATTCATCCGCCAGGTCAACGGTTGAATCAGACTTCAAACCTTATGCATTGTAGCTTATTTTCTCCTTCCGAATACGTTTCCCATCGGGCGCAATCTCCGCCGTTAGATTTGGGGCCTCCAAATCCTACAGTTATCGCTCTTATTGTGTGGTTGACTTGCTCGAACGTTAGCCCATGATGAGAGCGGTTTTCTCTCTCATCCACCAGACACACGTCGTCCAATGTATGGAATCGCTCGTTCTCCTGACAAACCCACTTACCGCCTGAAACGCCTCCGATATTCCACCGGTTTTAGAGTATGGGACTCGCCTTCAGTTTTAACGCTTTTCCCACAGTTCTCCGGCTTCCCTTGTGACCGTGTACTCAGGGCTTTTCCTTCTCGAGGGGTTTTGCCCAGCGATGTGCGATTAGTGAATCACACATCAAAAACAGCCTCTGTTTTCTGATCTGAGCTTCCTAACTGCTAATTTTGCGCCACTGCGTGGTCTCCATGGGCCTTAGTCAACGCACTTTGACCGAAGTCCTCATCGTTCTGTGCTGGATACAAACTGCCACTGTCCAGAGGTCTTCCTGATAGCTCATTGTTCACAAGTTTTTTAAGTCTGTCATGATTCAATACAGTCATAGAACTCTGATAATTTTCATGGATCCAATTCGGATCACGGCCTTCCCACTGAAAAAGCTTTTGGACCACCAAAATTTGGCTTTAAAGCATCGACTAAGTGAGGGTACAATTGTCTCACCTGTCCAATCTCTATCCATTTTGCACTAATTGGCTTTGAACCCTTTAGCCCAACTCTGAGGTACTCAACATCTCCCCTGTGTGTCGTCCTCACCTTCCTATCCAAAACTGTGTCTTCCTGTAATTCATTAAGATATTCAGGTAGCAGGTCATCAATAGAAGGCAATTGGCTCTGCTCTTCGGGATCCTCAATTAGTGAAGGTTCAAATAATCTCAAGCTATCTACATTTACAACTGAGTAGACGTGCATGTAAGCTGGTAGATCAAGGTGAAAAGAATTCTCACCAATTTTCTCAAGTATCTTGAAAGGTCCATACCTGATAGGCTTTAGCTTTTTACCTTCACCTTGCATTCTGTCCTTGCTGATATATAGCCAGACTTGATCACCAACTTGGAAACTATGCTCCATCCGATGCTTGTCATGCCTTGCCTTATATTTGGCTTGGCTCCTTTCCAGTTGTTCCTGTACTGCCTGGTGGATCTCTTGGATTTGTTCAATGAACCTAGTTGCCCTATCCACATCGTTGTGTCCCTCAACTATTGTGTCCTTACCAAAGACAAAATCCAAGGGTGACCTGGGTGTAAAACCAAAACAGGTCTCAAAAGGAGATCTCTGTGTAGAAGAATGTTTGGCTCTGTTGTAAGCATGCTGCACATAACACAAATGTTCATCCCAAAGCTTAGGATGCTTGCTGCAATATCCTCTGAGTAATTGGATCACTGTCCTGTTGACTACTTCTATCTGGCTATCGGTTTGTGAATGGAAAGTTGTGCTTTTATTTAGTTTGGTGTCCATCAATTCCCACAGAATCGACCAAAACTTTCCCACAAATTGGGTGCCTCGATCAGATAAAATGGAAGTAGGTAACCCAAAATGAACCCATACATGTTGAAAGAACAGTTTTGTAGTTTGTTCAGTTGTAATATGTTTATTACAAGGTATCAAAATACACATTTTGTTGAACCTATCCACAACAACATACAGATAATCATGACCTTTCCTAGATTTAGGCAATCCTCCAACAAAATCCATGGAAACACTTTCCCAAGGATGAGAAGGAACTAGTTATGGAGTGTACAAGACTAGTTTTCTATTGCTGGGTTTGTTTTTAGCACACATAGTACACCCTCTTACATATCTAGAAACTGTCTCATTCATTTTTGACCAATAACAAAACCTTTGCAGCTGTGCAACTGTTTTACTTACCCCAAAGTGACCTGATATTAGAGAAGTGTGTGCTTCTCGAATTATCTTTACTCTTTCAGTTTGTGGAATGCATAACTTCCCCCAATGATATAGGAGTCGGTCCTTAATATGATAATCCAATTCTTCTACTCGTTTGCCTTGACCTAAAGTTGCATATACATCTTTAAAGTCTATATCTTGAGCATATTGTTCAATGTATCTCTCATGTAACACAGAATTATGCTTAAGTATAGTAGATGCATTTATAATGGGTCTAGATAACATATCTGCAACTTTATAGTGTATGCCCTTTTTATATTTGATGACCAAATGAAACTGTTGTAGAAAACCCATCCATCTATAGTGTCTTGATTGCTGCAACTTAGTTTGGGAGTGTAGATATTGAAGTGGTTGATGATCGGTATGTATTACTGTCTCTTTGCCCATTAAGTAATGTTTCCACTTTTTCACACTCTGTACTAATGCATACAATTCCTTATCATATGTAGGATAGTTAACTACTGCAGAATTAAAAGTTTCATAATGATAACATATGGGTTTACCGTGCTGTATCAACACTGCTCCCATGGCATAGTCACTGGCATCCATTTGGATCTCAAAGGGTCTTTGAAGATCAGGCAGTGCTAGTACTAGTGCTGTACTAATCTTTTCTTTCAAGGTGTCAAAGGATTTCTGCTGTTTGCCTCCCCACTGAAACACCTTGTTCAATCCTGTTAAAGCATGTAAGGGATCTATAATTAAGGAAAAGTTAGAAATGAACTTTCTCCAATATTGTGCTGCTCCTAAAAAGCTCCTAACTTCTATAGCAGATTTGGGTTTAAGCCAGTTTACAATGACTGCCACCTTAGAGGGATCTATCTTCAATTCACCACCCCCAACTATATGTCCCAAATAATTCAAAGATGTTTTGTCAAATTCACATTTTGAGAGTTTAACATAAAGTTTTTCTCTTTTCAAAACATCTAGTTTCTGCTTAACATGCTTTAAATGTTCTTCCCATGTTTTGCTAAATATCAGAATGTCATCCAGATATACAATAACAAAATCATCAAGAAAAGGTCTGAGAACATCATTCATTATTCTCATGAAAGTAGCAAGAGCATTAGTTAAGCCAAAAGGCATAACCAGCCACTCATAAAATCCCTACTTTGTTTTGAAAGCAGTCTTCCATGCATCTTGTTCTGCAACTCTGACCTGATGATATCCACTATGCAAGTCTAACTTGGAAAAATAAACAGCTTCTTTCAATTGATCTAATAGATCATCTATGCGAGGAAGGGGATAACGATTTTTTATTGTTATCTTATTCAATGCTTGATAATCAATGCACATTCTCCACGAGCCATCTTTCTTTCTCACCAAAATGATTGGAGATCCACATGGTGATGTGCTAGGTCTGATGAACCCCTTCTCGAGCAACTCCTGCACCTGCTTCTTGATTTCTGCGTTCTCTAAAGCAGACAACCTGTACATTCCAATGTTAGGCAATGGAGCATCTTGCTACAAATTAATTTCATGCACTATTTCCTTTTTGGGTGGCAGACCTTTAGGTTCTTGAAACAAGATATCATACTCTGAAACAACTTTTTCTAAATCAGCTTGTTGTTTAGCATCACAGCCCTCAAATACATTGGTTTTATCAAGTTTCTTTTCCTTTACAACCATCAGTAAAAAAAAATTACATGAGTTTATCATTCGTTTCATCTACCCTGAGTTTATGAGAGTATAATTATTTTTGAGCTTATGAGCTCTTACAAAGTATTCAATTCCATCTTTAATGAGTACATACTTGTTCTCAGCTCTATAGAAAATAGCTTTTATGTCATACAAGTAAGGGCTTCCTAAGACAATTCGACATATATCCAAAGGAATTATGTCTAACTCAACCTCATCTACAAATGCTGACCCAAAAGAAAACTTGAGTTTGCATTGTCTAGTCACTTGTAGTTGTGCTTTATCACTTAGCCATCCTAATGGGTATGGTTTCTTGTGAGGTGTAGTCAGTAATCCCAATTTCTTTACAATTGCTTCAGAAATTAAATTTACTTGTGAGCCACTATCAAACAAAGTATCAATCTTTTTATGTTTGGAAATAACCCGTCGGAAAAACTCATGTCTATTTCTCTCATTTTCTTCATCAATAGTAGATTGTGCAGAATTACTCGTAGATGCTCCAGAATTCTTCCCTTTTATACCTATGGCTGCAATGGTTGTTTCATCTCCTGAGTCTGACCCCAAATCTTTTTGAATAGCTGCAGCAGTCTTCTTCTTTCCCTCGAACTTCTTAGGTCTCAGCTTCGGATACAGAATCCAACAGTACTCATCATCATGCCCATCCTTCTTATAGTGAGTGCATGAAGACTTGCTCTTCTGTGCAGTATTTACCTTCCTTGCTTTCCATTTCTGTTTTCTTTTCTCCTTATTCTTGCTTGCAGTGGGTTGGGATGATCCCCCAACTTCCGGGTTTCCATTCTTTCCTCTAGCTTCTAGATGTGTAGCTTGAATAGATACCTCATCTATACTAGTGGGATTAAACATGAGGATAGTGTGCCTCATGTAGTTGTGTAGACCACCAATGTACTTCAACAGAGTCTCAGGTGAGTCTAATGAGATTCCTAGAATCAATGCTCTCTTTCTAAATTATTGGGTGTAACCTTGTACACTTTTCCCTTTCAACTGTCGAAGATTTTGCCAACTCATCATGGCTTGCTGCATGTAGGCCAATGGATATAACTGCTTTTTGATTGCAGAAACAAATTAACTCTAGACAGAAATAGTATTACCATGTCTCTTCATGTTAGCTTGGGTCTTGCCTTCCCACCAAACCAAGGCAGTGCCTCAAAGGCGTAGGCTTGCCAGCTGAATCTTGCTCTTGTCTGAATCAATACTCTGCACTCTACAATAAACATCAATTTGTCTAACCCAATTGTCTAGCTTTTCTGCATTCAACTCTCCATCATATATTGGTAAATCAAATTTAACATCTAGTTTAATCAAAGATGTCTTCTTTTTATATTCAGGGCTATTAGGAGGTGTGCGAAAGCTTTCTTCTTTCCCCTTGCCTTTGGAGTGGTCATGGAGGAAAGACTCTTCTTCTCTTTTATCTTGTTTGAAGCCTGATGAGTCTTCATCCTTATGTTTTCTAAAATCCTTATACATTTCCTCTACCATGGACCTTATGGCTAGGAAACTATCTATGAATTGAGGGTCTAGCCCCATAGAACCTTCCTCTGACATTGTCTTCTGAGGATAGACTCTTCCAATCTTAGGATTAGTTTCGACCAACTCTCCTTCTCCTAATTTGAGCTTTGATCTAGTTAGCATTCAACAGCTAAATCCAGCACAAGCTTGTCTAACCTTAACAACCCTAAGCTCTGATACCACTTGATCTGAAAATCACTCGTGAGTGATCTCAGTTAATTAATTAATGAAGGTATTACAGACTCATGTGCTGGTGTGTGTGTCTATTATCTTAGGCAACGGATCGATAAGATTGCAAAATAAACAGACACTGGAAAACAGTAAGAGAAACATAGCAAGCAAAATGCAAAACACAACAATTTAATAAGGAGTTCACCCTATTCTCTAGGGTTACATCTCCGGTCCAGCTTTCAGTGGTGGCCTTCTTTTATTGTGTCTTTAAGCAGATTTTTACAATGAGGAGCTCAATTTGAGTCTCCTGGAACAGATGATGCTTAGTAGGGTGGTTCTTGGATTCCCCAAGCCACTAGAGTGCATAGACTCTTCCTTACCAAGTCTCGACCTTGACTAGTCTTAATGGGATGAGTCCAATTTGGTACTCAGTTCCCGATAGATATCCTCACAGGGATTGCTTGAACCTCTCAAGCCTTCTCGATTTTGTCTGCTCGATGCTGCCTTAGCTCTGTAGGTTAGCTCGACTTCTGTTCTCTACTTCTTGCTCTATGCTGTATCTTCTGTCTTCTATCTTCTCCATCTGTTCATGGCTTAAAGCCAGTTCGTCCCTTGACTCTTCACCTCCTCTTCCGTCCCTTCAGTTTGCCTGCCTCTATTCGCTTGGAATTCCCTGCTTTTGCGTCATCACCACTGTGTAACGTCTCATAGGGAGGTGGCCACTTGTCCCTTCATGAACTGAGTGCTAGCTCTTCCTCAAATGGTTCGGTATTTCGGTTACCTTGTGAAATGATTCATCTGCCAAGTCAGCAGTCAAATCGGACTTCAAACCTTATGCGTTGTAGCTTATTTTCTCCTTCTGAATCTGGTTTCCCATCGGGCGCAATCTCCACTATTAGATCTGGGGCCTCCAGATCCTATGGTTATCACTCTTATCGCGTGATTGACTTGCTCGAATGTTAGCCCGTGATGAGAGCGGTTTTCTCTCTCATCCGCCAGACATGCGTCGTCCAATGTATGGAATCGCTCGTTCTCCTGACAAACCCGCTTACCGCCCGAAACGCCTCCGATATTCCGCCGGTTTTGGAGCACAAGACCCACCTTCGGTTTTAACGCTTTTCCCATGGTTCTTCGGCTTCCCTTATGATTTTGTGCTCGGGGATTTTCCTTCTCGAGGGGTTTTCCCCAGCAATGCACGATTAGCGCTTTGTGCTAATCGCGCATCAGAAACATCCTTTATTTTCTTATTTGAGCTTCCTAACTGCTAGTTTTGTGCCACTACATGATCTCCATGGGCCTCGATCAGTGTGCTTTGACTGAGGTCCTCGTCGTTCCATGCTGGTGTTGTGGTCACCAACAACCCCCCCTCTTTGCTCGATATTAGCAATAACGTCGAGCAAAGGGGGGACCCTGAACAAAAAATCCCAAAAAATATTTTGTTAAATTTTTGTATTTTTCTCCCTAAGGCTTAAATCGCATCGCAAAGAAAGGTTAAAGCATTACTTAAAGCGTGAAAAGTAAAACTGCGAAAGAGCGACGCGAAGTTCATCACGTCGCATGCATCTCAAACGCGCTCTAAAAGGAGGACCTCCAAGAAGCGCTGATCGCCGATATGCGACATCGCACATCGCAAACGTCACGCTATGGCACCATGAACCATTAAATAAAATCCACGATCTGCGATCTGCGATATTTGCGATCTGCGATACCCGATATCTGCGATCTGTGATCTGAAAAGACTCATCACACGATAAACCCAAAGACCAAGTGCGCGCCTTAAAGGAAATTAATGACCGCATGCTTGAGTATCAAGGAATGATTGCATCGCATTTATCAAAGAGTCAAGTCATGATGCATGTCAGGATTACGCATTCATTAGAGTTTAATGCTTTTATGTCAATCTTTTCATTTCCCTTCTTCTTTGCGTAGACTGCAAGACACGCAACTGATATAAATCTATATGCAGGAAACATCTGAGAGAAAGGGGAAAGCGCCAATCAAATAGCAGAGAGAAGATGCCTCCGCAAACGAATGCCGCATGCAGCAGGACCGCGGATTCCAGACTATCAGACAACTGGCACTGATGAAATTAGACTATCCAGGACTCAGAGTCAAAGGCGCACAAAAGCAGCGTGTTCACAAAAGATCTTAAAGCTCAGACTGGGTAAAGCAAAAAGAGAAACGCAAAAGAAGGAGGACGCTCCAGAAAAGCCTGGAACAAAGAGCGGAAACAATTCTCGAAACAGGGGATTGTCCATACAGCGCGACTCCTAACCCACTCAGTCATTCGCACGACCGGAAACCGAAACAGCAACAGCAAAATCAGTTCGAGAAGAACCTGGGTTGTGCTAAGTATACACGCGGCGAATACACCCAGCTAGAGAAAGGTTTTCGAAAATATCTTCTGGTCTGTCAGAAGGAGGTGCCAGCTCTTGTTATTTCCACTTTTATCTCCCGAGCAAAAGAAGAAGGCAGCCAGCCGACTCTTCCCAGGAAAGTGTTGCACTGTTGACAGCACTAAAGAGAATATACAGAAACGGTCAGAAATTAGATTTAAAGTTTTAGAAATAAATTTGCTTTTAGTAAAGGGCAGTCATTTGAAGCCGATTCCCTAGATTCATGTAATTAATATCAATTAGCTAGTAGTATTTAACCCTTCTCATGGCATTTGGAGAAGGGTCCGGAAATCTGTCAAAAAACTTGTCCTCAGAACATGCACTTCTGCACCCTCAGAGGAGGTTTTTGATGAATGGATGGATCGAGATTTATTTATGTTTGCATTTTAATGTCTGTTACTGATGTTGCACTTCTGTACTCTTAGCAGATATTAGAAACAAGTAGAAGTAAATCATTATTGCTTGAAGTTTATTAGTGAAATCAGTCATAAATGGTACTTTTATCTCTTGACTAAATTCTGCTAGTATCCCTAAAGTAATATACAGCTGAGTTCTTTATATGTTACTGTATGAATGTCTGTATTACCATTTGGCACTTCTGTACGGTGGAGTCATTTTATTTATGCTTGACATATAGAAAACTGATTATGCGATATGCTGTTCACAACTACTCTGCCTAACTTCTTATGCAGAATGGTTTATCTTTATCGATTTATATTCTGATAACGGTTGAATGATCTTTATTACCAGCTGTTGTTAGAAATCTTTCTAGATCACATAACCAAAGAGAACACCCCGGGTTAGCGTAGATTAGATGTATTGTTTCTCTTCATTAGATCACATTAGCGTAGAAGTAGTTTAGCTGTTAGAATTAAGACTAGTTCAGAGAAACCTTTTAGATTAATATCATCAAACTCTACACACACACGCACACCCTTCACATTGGGAAACTGGTCCCATTACCCCCAGTCAGACCCGCTACTCCAAATGGGCAAGGAGCCGCCAACCAGGTTCCGGACCGGGTGGGTATCCCCCTTGTTGTCGACCCGACTTCGGGGCCCTCAACATTTCTGGCGCTAGAAGGAGGGCACGAGCTATGAATGGCGCATAATTCAAAATCCAAATACCATTCTTAGAGCAAATCACCCTCACCAACTTCCCCGACTTCTCCAGTACGATTAAACTCGGAACTAGAAGTCGCTCGGACATCCACCGCTGCTATACACCCCGATACATCAGACCGTCCTATTATCAATCCCCCTGAAGTTCAAACTTTGATCCGTAAACTCCAGGGATTCTCTATTTTCACCCAGAAATCTGATAAATCTAAAGGCATCTTGACTTCGCAATACAACCCTGCTCATCCCCTGACCCGATTGAAGAGTGAAAAGTTTGGTATCCAGCCAACTGAAACCCCTCTCCCTACTAGGAAAAGAGCAAGGAAAGCACTTCCAGAGTCTGACAGAGAGACTCTTTCATCCACTTCGTCCATTTCAACTCCCTCTCCGCGAAGTCTACCACCCACGTCGTCACCTCAAAACACTCATCCATCCCCCACAACTCTTCCTCCGCAATCGTCGAAGATCGTAACATCTCCGTCTTCTCAACGTCAAAGATCATCTTCTGCACTTTTGTTAATTAGTCACTCAGCGATGGCCCAATCCCCATGGAACAATCTGGGGCGGTTTTAATGCCTCCACCCCTAAGTCCAATACCTGCCCATCCTGAGAAATGGCTGCTGAAATTCAATCCAGAAACAGGAATGTTAGCTGAAGAACATATCAATAATTTCATGCTTTCTGTTAATCTCAACGGAGTTACCAACGAAGATGTCGTGGTCCGACTTTTCCCCTATACAATGCAAGGGACAGCCGGGTCATGGTACTTTTCGCTGCCCTCCGAATCTATCACCAGTTGGGAAATTTTTCAAAATCAATTTCTCACCAAATTCGGCGATGATAGATCGACAGCGACACTGATCAACGATTTATCCAATCTCAAAGCTGAGGCTAGAGAACCCATTAAAGATTTTAACTTACGGTTCAACAAGATCCTCAACAAAATCCCCGCTGCTTCTCAACCCAGCGAGGAAGTAAGATGCGAATGGTACATCATGGCCTTACCTTCAAACTTGGCCATCTTCGTAGATAGGGCGAGTAAGACAACCTTAGTCGAAAATTTGGCTGAAGCGTTGGCAGTTGAAAGACGCGTAGTAGCCCTAGAAAAGAGATCTACAATCGAAGAGCGTAAATCTAAGAAAATCTCTTTCATAGAAGACACCAAGAAGAAGCAAACGAAAGATCCTTTCGACATGGAAGGATTACAAAAGGTATTAAAGGCCATGTCCAATGAGATGATTGATATAAGGAAACAAGTAGCAGAATCGTCCCCAAGAAAGCCTTTTAGGAGTTTTAAGAGAAATCCTCCTATGGAGACGAAGCCACCCAACGTGGTCTCAAACGTGGAATCTGATGAAGAAGAAGAAGAGAGCACCATCGAAACGCAGACCGACGATGAAGAAGTGGTGGAACTGCAAGGAATGTGGGATTTCATTCTCCCACAAGAGGAAGATCAAGAAGCACTTCCGGTCAGCACACGAAGCAGAAATCAGCTTGATCCTCCCCAGAATATCCCAAAACAGAAGGGCGCAAGCCCTGCAGCAAAAGAAAGGGTCGCACCAAAGAAAACAACTGCTAAAACGACCTCTTTTAGCCTAGTCCAATCAGAGCAAACGCCTCCATCAAAGACACTAATAGTGTCGGATGAAATGGAGTATAACATCATCGATGACATGGAAAAGACTAGGGCTAATATCACCCTGTACGAGTTGAGCAAATTGAAACACCAACAGAAAATCATGATGAAAGATTTACACGCCGTACCTACTACGCCTTTACCTACAGCCGTAGCTTCCCATAATATAGGAAGAACTCCAATCAACACGATCAATAAAATTGATCCAAATGACATCGCTTTGATTGGAGGGAGATCTAGATCTCATACTCCTCCTTTCCTCCTCACTTATGAAATCTTTAACAGAAACGTGCACAACTGCTTGGTTGATTCTGGTGCTTCCACCAACATTCTACCCAAGTCAATATGTGCCAAACTCAACGTTCAACCGCAAAAATCCGCAGTGCGCATAGTTCAACTTGATCGATCACAAGTCGAAGTGATAGGCGAACTGAATCAAGTGACCATAAGACTGTCGTCTAACCCCAAGGTATGCCAAGTTATCGACATCCTAGTGGCTGACATCCCTGAATTTTATGGCCTGATTCTTAGCAGAGACTGGTCCGAGAAACTCCACGGATACTTTTCGACCGACTGGTCGCACATGTGGTTACCCTTCAACGGGAAACCAAATCAAATAAAGGTTGAACGAGAATTGCACCAAAAATACATAGTGACGGATTTGGAAGGAGAGAATGAAGCCATAGCATACAACAGCAGCATCATAGGCAACTACTCGGTAGACTCTTTCCTCGGAAATTTCAATGCTCACATATCACCATATTTAGAAAATTCAGTTTTGTCCCAAGTAGAAAACTTTTCCCAGACTGATGATTCAAAATGTGTTAGTTTCTTAGATAACCCTGTAAATACTTCTTTATTTTGGAAATTGTATTTTGATGGCTCTAAATCCAACGAGGGAGCGGGAGCAGGATGCGTTTTGATTAGCCCTGACGGAAATAAGACCATGCTCACATGCAGACTGGAGTTCGATTGCACGAATAACACAGCGGAATACGAAGCCTTGGTGCAAGGCCTATACAAAGCAATCGGCTGCAACGTCAAATATCTTCAAGTCTTTGGAGATTCCGAGATCGTCGTCAAACAGGTACGTAACACCATACACTGCCTGTCTAGTCATTTAAAGCACTATCAATCTTTAGTACAAGATCTCACTGCACATTTTACAACGTTCAATATTTCGTCAATCCCGAGACTTCACAACGCAAGCGCAGACCTGTTAGCTAACGTAGCCTCCAGACTCATTCCCTCCGAAGACTTTAGTCCAGATAGGTTTTCGATAGAATTGATTTTTAAACCGTCTATCCCTGACAACATCACTAACTGGAGAGTATTCAACGACGACCCAGACATCGTAAGTTTCCTCACCTCCGAAGGATCCTACTCAAACCAGATAATCGACGAAGACTGTCATGATCACCAGATACAACAAAATAACACTGATAATGCCATACCCAAATCGGTGGTCAAACTAGAAGACTTATACGACTTGAAAAGTCGGTTCAAAAGGTCAGCTAATGCCAAACTTTACAGTTCGACTCTGAACTATGAATCAGTGAACCTAGGAACCGATGAGAAGCCGCAAAACGTTAATCTAGGCCAAGGCCTGGCTCCTGAAGAAAAATCAGCATATATCCGTCTTCTACGACAGTAAAAAAACGTCTTCGCCTGGAATTACGATGAGCTGAAGACTTACAACACTTCTATCATTCAACACACTATCCCCATGACTGACAACGAGAAACCTGTCCAGCAGAAGCTCAGGAAAATCCACCCCAATTTGGAAAGTCAGATAAAAACTGAGCTGAATAAATTGTTGGGAGCCAGAATAATCTTCCCGGTCAGACATTCCAAATGGGTATCCAATATGGTACCCGTTAGGAAGAAAAACGAAGATATCAGAATCTGCATCGACTTCCGGAACCTCAACAAAGCCTGTCAGAAAGACAATTTTCCCCTCCCACCTATGGAGCAAATATTACAGGCAGTCGCAGGCTCAGAGTTAATGTCTTTCCTGGACGGATTTTCAGGATATAACCAAGTGTTGGTACACCCAGATGATCAGTTAAAAACCACCTTTCGAACTAAATGGGGTACCTACGCGTATCGGAAAATGCCGTTCGGTCTGATCAACGCCGGCGCTACTTTTCAAAGGGCCATGGACATCGCGTTTAAAGGTTTAGTCAACAAATCGGTAGTGATTTACCTGGATGATATAACTGTGTACTCCAAGAACCAAAACGACCACCTCAAAGATTTGAAGCAAATCTTTTAGAGATGTTTAAGGTATGGGATCTCGCTTAACCCGAAGAAATCTTTTTTCGCATTGAGTGAAGGAAAATTGCT